>JADLZN010006305.1:0-698752 GCA_018155175.1 Sinocyclocheilus anophthalmus | reverse complement strand
CAGATCGGGACTTTGGAGCAGGTTTGTGAATCTTTTGATTCAGATCGGGACTTTGGAGCGCTTATCATGAGTCATTTGAATTAGATCGGGACTTCGGAGCACTTATCGTGAGTCATTTGATTCAGATCGGGACTTCGGAGCGCTTATCGCGAGTCATTTGATTCAGATCGGGACTTCGGAGCGCTTATCATGAGTCATTTGATTCAGATCGGGACTTCGGGAGCACTTATCGTGAGTCTTTGATCCGATCGGACTTGGAGCGCTTATCAGAGTCATTTTGATCAGATCGGGACTTCGGAGACACCTTATCGTGAGTCATTTGATTCAGATCGGGACTTCGGAGCATGTATTGGGAATATTTTGATTCAGATCGGGACTTCGGAGCATGTATTGGGAATATTTTGATTCAGATCGGGACTTCGGAGCACTTATCGTGAGTCATTTGATTCAGATCGGGACTTCGGAGCATGTATTGGGAATATTTTGATTCAGATCGGGACTTCGGAGCATGTATTGGGAATATTTTGATTCAGATCGGGACTTCGGAGCATGTATTGGGAATATTTTGATTCAGATCGGGACTTCGGAGCACTTATCGCGAGTCATTTGATTCAGATCGGGACTTCGGAGCGCTTATCGCGAGTCATTTGATTAAGATCGGGACTTCGGAGCGCTTATCGTGAGTCATTTGATTCAGATCGGGACTTCGGAGCGCTTATCGCGAGTCATTTGAATTAGATCGGGACTTCGGAGCACTTATCGCGAGTCATTTGATTCAGATCGGGACTTCAAAGCGCGTATCATGAATCATTTGATTCAGATCGGGACTTCGGAGCACTTATCGTGAGTCATTTGATTCAGATCGGGACTTCAAAGCACTTATCGCGAATCATTTGATTCAGATCGGGACTTCGGAGCGCTTATCATGAGTCATTTGATTCAGATCGGGACTTCGGAGCACTTATCGTGAGTCATTTGATTCAGATCGGGACTGTGGAGCGCTTATATGGTGCATTATTCAGATCGGGACTTCGGAGCTTGATAGATTGGGAATATGGAGCACGTATGACAAATCATTTAATTTAGATCAGAACTTTGGAGCGGGTTCGTGAATCATTCAGGCTTCAAAGCCTGTATCGCGAATCATTTTATTCAGATCGGTACTTCGGAGCGTGTATCGCAAATCTTTTTTCTTTCTTTCTTTCTTTCTTTCCTTCTTAATGAAAACAGTATGAAACATCAACACCATTAAAGCAGTACAGTATAAAAACAAACAAAGAAAAATAAAGTAAGTATACACAGATACAAATCCCTTAGAAAATGAACCATGGTTTTTTATAGTAAAGTGGTAGTGTAGAATCTACAATTGTAGCCTATAACCACAGTTTTCGTACAGATACCATGGTTAAACTATGGTAAGTGTAGCAAAACCATCATTACTTTGTGGTCACCATGGTAACCATTGTGCTTTTTTTAAGTAAAACCATGGTTAATTTTCATAGGGGAAGTGGACCGGTTAAACAAAACAAAGAATCATTTACACATTAAGTGGACCATAGAATACAGTTTGTTAGGAGAAACAGAGCTTTGGATATTTCCATATATTGTCCAGCTCAACCTGAATAAAAAAAAGAGGAGGCAGATTTTGCGCCAGAGTCATATGTGAATTAGTAGCAAAAAACAAATTAATTATATATTTGTTGAGGTATCTCTTTTGAGTATTTTAAACAATCCAAGAAACATCTTAACGGGGTCATATGATACAATTTCAATTTTTCCTTTCTCTTTGAAATTTTACAAGCTCTTGGTGCATAAAGAAAGATCTGTAAAGTTGCAAAGACTAAGTCTCAAACCCAAAGAGATATTCTTTATAAAAGTTAAGAGTTAGCCAAGCCTACCTAAAACGGCTCGTTTCTCCACGCCCCCATATGTCTACGTCACTATGTGGGAAGATTTGAATAACGCCACCCAAATGTTCACGCAAAGAAAGAAGGCGAAAATTTTATTCTAGCAGGGTAGAGTAGCACTGTGTTTTCATTTCTCCGATCACAAAGCAGACGTGGTTTTATGTTTACGCGGCGTGATACACAACGTGTAAAAAGACAGTATAAGTCATTATAATGAGTAATTATGTCCCCAATTGATGCAACAAATGCCTGGTTTGTAATGTGTTTTAATGTTTTTGTGTCGTCGCTCAGGCTGGGACACGCCATCACAGTATGGTGAGGGGCGTAACATTTCCGTCACACGCTTGAGGTATTCGGCCAATCACAACGCACTGGATAGCTGGCCAATCACAGCACACCTCGCTTTTTCAGACCTATGAACTTTGAGCATTTCAAAAAGGCGGGGCATAGAGGAGAGACAATAATGTACAGTATGTGGAAAATAATGTGTTTTTTAACTTTAAACCGCATAAACACCATTTCATTACCAAATACACAAAATAATGTTCTTAGTAACATCATATGACCCCTTTAAAAATGCTGCTGTATGTTGTTGTTTGACATATCAAAATTGTGTATTTATTGTCTGATGAATATGCTAATATAAAAAGCTCTGTTTATGAATTATGAGTTTGTTAGCTACCGTAGCTATAAATAAAGACTTTAGATGACATGAAACTGTGGTCAAAAGTTGATCATAAATGCGAAAATGTTGGGGTAGTTGGCTGTTGTCTGCTGTTATGTCCCCACCAATGTCAAAATCAAACCTATGCCCTAGATAATAATAAATAATAAATGATGAAATTTTAACTTTGAAATGCAAGAAAAACAGTTGTTTCCAAAACTAGAAAAGGTAAATTGCAAGTTTTTGTCTAAGACCTGTGACTGTTTTTCCTCGCAATTTACCTTTTTTATTTTTTTATTCCATGCCAGAAACTAGCTTGACTTTTTCCTCTCAATTGTGAGTTAACAACTTTTAAGAAAGAAAAAGTCAGAATTGTTAGATCGTTTGTTAACATCTCATAAATCTGACTTTTTCCCCCTCAGAATTGCAAGATAAAAGAATTATGAGATAAAAACTCATAATTGCCTTTATTTTTTTTTCTGGGAATCCATAATATTTCTATACATTAGAAAGTATAAAGTGTTGTTCTGGCTGCTCTCTGCTCGTCAGATTGAAGGAACTCAGAAGTTGCTGAATAAGGATCTGGCCGAGCTGATCAGTAAGATGCGTCTGGCTCAGCAGAACGCCGTCACGTCTCTGAAGGACGAGTGTAAGAAACAGATGCTGGCGGCCGCTCACACGCTGGCCATGGACTCCAAAAACCTGCTGGACGCTGTGGACCAGGCCCGAGTGCGGGCCAATGTGGCCAAACCCGCCACACCCTAGATCTGATCCCTGATTGGCTGTCAGACATACGGTTTCATCCAATGAGAAAGCTGGAGGATGAATTGAACTGAAATGAACTGGTACAACTTGCTTTATTTATGCTTCTGGATGATAATGAAAGCAGTGCTTTCGACATTGAATGTTTGCAGATGTATTTTCACAAGTGTTTGCTTGTAATCGTTTTCATAGATGTTTATTCTCAGGAAAGTTTGTGGGAGGAAATAAATACAGTTTTGTCATGTCATTTTCTGCAGTTTTGTCATGTCAGAGCAGTAACTTATTTAATTCTCTAAAATTTACAAGTATGTTTTTATAGAAAATTAATGCAACATCAATATAATTTGTATTTTTATACAGTACAACTCATTTAGAATCACAAGAATACTTTTAAACGCTTAGTGTTTTCAGAGCCTATATAAATTATGAATGTTGCACATTAAAAAAACAATTTCATTGAGAGTTCACCATTTGACCACTGAAATACCATGTCCAGTCAGTTTGGATTACTAAATAAAGATTTGTAAAATTATTTATGTTATAATACAAAAAAGTCATAAATGCAAGATATACATTTAGAATTTTTTTCTTATAATTGCAAGTGAACATTTCGCAATTTTTTTTAATTTATTTTTTTTACTCACAATTGCTAGACAAAAATCTGGATTGGTTTAGTGTTTATTTTTTTCAGCATCTCTATAAATTATACATTTACATTTTTTTTTTCATTAAAATATATTAAAAGTTCAATATATTCTCATTAGGCCTATGTTTTGAAAATGTATTTAGAGTTCACATTTTGACCAATATTTTATTATTATATGTTAACATATATTTTAATATTATGTTAACATTTTAATCAAATATTCTTATGAAAATTCATGTTAACATTTTTTAATCAAAATATTCTTTATGAAAATTGTACATTTTTAATGTTTTATTTTTTATTTAGCCAAGTTTTAATTGGCTATTTAATTTTTTTATCATTTTTATTTAATTGCACATTTCATGGCAGTGTGATTCCTGGACATAAATCAGTAGTTTTCCTGAACCATCAGCAGAGGGCGACATCGCTTATATCGTCTCATTTATCATTAGTCTGTTAAGGACCTTATACACAGCTGTAAAATGAAGCTATTATGGGATATGTGTGTCAGATAGAGTCAGTTTATTAATTATTAAGTAAACCGACTGAGACATTTTAATATAATGATTAATTCCCGATTACAGCAGATAAAGGCCTATCCTAGTTGTTATCTAACATTTTGGCTTTAATTGCTCTTCATGTTTGGCAAAACACTATTTTAGTTCAGTGGTCATTTCAAGTAGTAAATGTCATTTTTCTCTCAGGTCCCATTTAAAAGTCATTGACCCACATGGTTCACAGACCCGACTTGCGTAATTGCACGACCTCCGCAGTATCAAAAGCATTGCGTTTTCAAAGACTTGACAAAGTTATAAATAAATAGGAGTTGCCTTCTGACCTTGGAGATAATTGCTGTTGAAAGCGGCACAAAATGCAATCTACGATTCATTGAACGGTTGGATAAAGGGTAAAGAGTGAACTGAATTGAACTGCCACCCGTCAGGGTCACATAAGCTTTGCCTCTTTCCAAAAGGTTAATTTTGCATATTGCGGTGCTGACGGTCCCGCTCTTTATGCATGGAGACGATAGGACTCGGGCACAGTTTGATAGTGGTAAATGTCAGGCATTCAGCGAGAGGTGACTTGTGTTTCCTGTGTTGTAACAATGAACTGCATTCTCAAATACTGGACGAGCGCGTATCTCTCATCAAAGGAAGAGATGAAATAAAAAGACCTTTTTTCATATGACAAATGTTTGTAATGGTCCCTGGAAAAGGCCTTGGCTTCCATCAGGGAAGTCTTTATCGGAGCTCTTGATGTCGGTCTGTATCTCGGCTCTCAGATCATTCCTGATATCCAGGGAGGTAAGAAGAGGCCGGGACCCGGTCCACCCAAGCCAGAAGGGACAACACGATGATGAACATCCACAGAAAGATACGGTCAATCACCATTGCCACGTATTTCCAGTCCTCCTTGACCTGTTCAAAAGCAAACACACGGTGCGATTCAAAAGCGGTCAGAGCAGGAAAACTAGAGTGGAAAATGTCATGTGAACAGCGTAATGAGGGCAGTGACAATGAAACAGGATAGTAGACTGTCAGTCTAGTTAGAGAAGAAACATGATATAATATCCACTACAAAGGGTTTAGCATTTAATTAATCAGCCACTTTAATTTCCACTTTATTCTTTTTTAAAGAGTAATTGTAAGAATAGATAATTATTAGAAATGTTATTTCTAACTACAACTTGTTTTCTACAAATCATGTCTTTGTATCGTTTTTTTTATTATTTTATGTATTTTATTACTTTATTTCGCATACATGCAACTTTATATCTTACAACTGCATTGCATGGCAGGTTATTTTAGTATTTTTATATTTTCAGTAATCAATGTTAGCTTCATTTTGTTATGTGCTCTAGTCATTGTAATTTTATTTTTCACAACTACAACTTGATAAATGAGATACATAGGCATGACTATGATGTAAATGATAAATATGACAAAAATGCAAGCTTTTGTCATAATTTTGTCTTTTGTCTCAGAATTTTCACTTAGTATGTCAATGTCAACTTCCTTATGATTTTGATTATATGTCAGTTTTGACATTTATCTCAGTTTCAAACTTTTATCTTACGATTTCTACCTTTTAATCGTAATTATGACTCAGTATGTATATATCTCATAATTTGACATTTTTGTATTAATTTTGACAATTGTCATCATTTTAACTTGTATCTCATAATTTAAACTTTTTATTGCATATCTACTTTATCTCATAATTGTGACTTACAGTACAGTAGTGTCATAAGTTTGTTTTATCTCATTATTTGTACTTATTTCATAATTTGACTTATGTAGTAATTCAATTTATCTTATAATTATGACTTAGTGTCATAATTTTGACTTTCTATCTCATAATTATGACTTTTTATCTCTGATATATAGATAGTTCAGTCTTAAACTCTAGATGGCGCATTCTGTTTGCTTCTGCGCGGGCGGTGTTACAACGTAAAACTGAATGGATATCACGCAGAGTTAAAAGGACTTGCGCACAGGTATTACCAGAAAATCTCAGTTAGTCCCTACTGTGTAATACCGAATATTTCCTTGGTTGCTTCCTATGCCTCAAGTAGATTTTCATCTACAATATGTGGTTAAGAATGAGAAAACGATATCTAAGGAGGTTGTTGTTCAATAATATCTAGATCAAAATTACTCTTCAATGCTTCATATCTTCACAGATGGTTCTAAAGATCCTACATCAGGAAAGTCAGCTGCAGCTGTATATATCCAAAGATTACAAGTCAAAGTTCAGAAAAGGATAACTAATTTTGTATCATTCTTTACAACAGAGCTAATAGCAATTGTATTAGCTATTCAATGGGTGGAGGAAGTTAAGCCTACTAGGGTAGTCATTTTTACAGATTCCTTGTCAGCTTTAAATAGTTTAAAAAGTGAACAATCAACATCAAGAAAGGATTTAATCTATGAAGTACTTATAAATCTGTTTAGGATTCAGGAAATTGGTATAGTCCTGAGGTTTCTATGGGTACCTGCACATGTAGGAGTACTAGGAAATGATAAACTGGCCAAACAAGCAATGAAACATATGAACGTTGAGGTACAAATTCCACTGAGTAAAGTAGACATAAAAGGAAGAATTAAAGAACACATTAATAAAAAATGGCAGGAAATGTGGGACAAGGATTTAAAGGGCAGACACCTTTACAATATCCAAAAACAAGTTGGCAAAGGGAGAATATGATTTAACAATAGAAAAGAAGACATAATAATTACTCAACTTCGAATAGGACATTCTGGTTTAAATCATTCATTATTCCCAATAGGGAAAAATCAGTCAGGATTATGTACTACATGCAGTGAAGCAGAGACTATTGAGCATGCACTTCTACATTGAGCAGTATATACCAAAGAAAGAGAGGAGTTATTTAAGAAACTGAGAAACATAGGAGTAATTAATTTCACTATGTCAAATCTTTTAAGTTGTGCCTCAGGACAGACAAGTATTATGAGAGGAATTCTTAGTTATCTGAAGATAACAGAATTAGAAAGTAGAATTTAAATGTCATAATAATACTACCGGCTGTTTTATTTATTTATGGAATTGTTTTATTTATTCTTTCCTCTTTCCAGTAATGGCCCTTCACACTCCAGCATTCCAGTTTGGTGGCGCGTAATACACACAAATAAGTTGCGCCTTGCTCACCGCCCATTAAATCGTTATAACAAGAAGAAGAAGAAGAAGACTGGCCACAAAGGCTGATGGTTCATGTGCATATGCCAGCCAAATGGATTACTGACTTGCATTTATATAGCTGACTGCCGTTGACTTGAGGATTCATGCCCAGCGCGCCTTTCATAGAGTTCTCTGAAACACGCCAAACAGCCCTAGATAAATAAATGGTTTTCACCAGCTTTTCTGCTGCATATGCATTTTGCTCAGCATGTATTGTTCATGTAACAGCAGTGGCATTAGCAGCAGCAGCAAGCACTTTTCCTAGTTCATGTATGTGAGAATACAACATCAAGCATCACGGATTTTAGAACAGTAAAGTGAATTGGGGATTACCTTATTTCCCCGAAATCTCCAATGCATTTAATATCTTCTGTGGGCATTAATTTTATACATTAAAGGGGTCATATGATGTTTCTAAAAAAGAACATTATTTTGTGTATTTAGTGTAACAGAATATGTTGACATGCTTTAATGTTCAAAAAACACACATTATTTTTCAAATACTGCACATTAATGTAAGTCCTCTATGCCCCGCCTCTCACAAACGCTTAGTTTTCTACAAAGTCCCTCCCTTCCGACAAGCGCAGTCTGCTCTGATTGGTCCAGCTGACCCAGTGCATTGTGATTGTCGAACACCGCAAGCACTCGTCGGAAAATGTAACGCCCCTTACCATAATAAAAAGCTTCATCTTTCAAAATAAATGTAAAGGGGAACAGAGTCGCGAAAAGGGCGAAACAGAGTCGCCGTGCACAGACCAGTGCATGAAGCTGCGTTATGGGTTTGAGCCACACAAAGCACTGCTTTAAGACAGGCTGACTCCACTTTGATTTGTGACCCTGTCTCTTCTCTCTCTCCTCTCTCTTACACCAAACGCGACACACCACCACAAAACTTACTTAAGATAATAAACAAAACAGTAGCCTGCCATTCCAGAAGCGCCCCAGATTGTCTCATAGCCGCCAAAGTCAGAATTACTCCTCTCCCTAGGTTTCACGAAAAAAAACGGTCGTCCATAAAATGCATTGCCTTTCTGCTTGTAAGTAATCTTAAAGATTCCTAAATGCATCTACTTTTCGGAAGGCCAAATAAAGTGCTTTATCTTTCGCCTTGAAACACACAGCGTCTCCCTGACATGACTGCATCAACACTGCTGCTGTTCCTGAAACCACGCCTTCTTACTTTGCATCCACATTTGGGCGGCATTATGCAAATATTTCCACATAGTAGGGCTGAGATATGTGGGGGCTTGTTAGAACGAGCCGTTTTAGGTGGGCTTGGCAGAGTCTTAACTTTTATAAAGAATATCTCTTTGGCTTTGAGAATTTAGTCTTTGCAACTTCAGGGATCTTACCTATTCTTTCTCTATGCACAATCAGCTTGTAACACTCCAAAAGAGAAAGGAAAAACTTGAAATCGCATCATATGACCCCTTTAAACCCGTGCAAAAAACGGTTGACTTTCAGATGCCACAATCACTAGTGCGGGTTGGTCGCCAGTGGCGTTTCACAGTTTGTTCCACAGTTTTAAAGTCAAGGTGAACCCGTATAAATGTCTTTCATAAATGTCATACTGTCAACAGCCTTAGCTATTTTAATGAGCAACAGAAAATAATATACCCGCTCATACATGTACTCGTGCCGCATTGCAATGCATTTAGTCAGAAGAGGGAGTGCTCATTTAAAGGGACCACACCTTTATTTCACTCGTTACCTTGGTTCAGCGAAAGTGAAGTTTATTATAAAAGTCTTGTTTAGTGATAGTTTAAAGATAATTAATCATAAATTTGTTTAAAATATAAAGATACTACTAATAAATAATTTCCAATCAATAGCCCATGTACAATGTAGCTAATATTAGGAAACTCTTAAACTGGGATTTACTATTTGTGTATTCAGTTGGGCTTACAGCAATTATAGTACTTTCATGGAGTGTAGCAGCAGTATTATAGAATTCAGATCACGTTATTAGCGAATTGTTAATTGCAGTATGCATAGCAAATCAAGTCAAATTATTACTGTTGTTTATAGCAGCTGCAGCAGAAAGTATCTGGTTGCATGAAATTTCAGTGATAACACATGGGGTAAGTAAACTCTTTAAAATTGAAATAGGCTTTTATAACTTCGTTTATTTACCAGGGCGTACAGCGATTTTGTGAACTATTCAAAGCGAAATAGGCATTATTTGTTTTGCGTTTCATTGTTTAATAAAGATGATTATAGTAATTCTAAGTACTTTCGTGCAGCTGTAGCAGCAGTATGCATAGCTATTCAAATCGCAATTTTTAGCGAATTTAATAGCAGCAGAATGGCATGGCAAATTCAGATGCATGTTAGAAATAATATTAGCAGCAGTCTGCATATCAACCAATTATTATTGTTAATATAGCAAGGGCAGCATAAAGTACTTTATTTGCATGAAATTTCTGCGATAATGCATGGATGAGCTACAGAAATTCTTGTACTTTCACGGAGTGTAGCAGTAGTATCCATAGAATTTCAGATTGTGTTATTAGCAAATTATTAATCGCAGTATGCATAGCAAATCAAATTATGCATTTAGTTGTGGCAGCAGTAGGTAGACTGTAGTTTACATTCACATTTATTCATTCTGCAGACGCTTTTATCCAAAGCACCTTACAATTGTTGAAGTTTCAGTGACTAAAAATGGATGCGTATGTGAAAATCTTCAAGGCCGAGCTAGACATCATGTGCATTTCGCTTTATTTAATGTGTTATTATTCGCTTTATTATTATAGCCAAATTCTAAGTACCTTTGTGCAGCTGTAGCAGCAGTATGCATAGTATTCAAGTCGCATGTAGACCTAATTTTAATAAGCAGCAAGCTTTATGATAGCAATTTCATATGCCCCATGTTAGATAATAAATATTAGCAGCAGGGACGTCAACTGATTGTTTGCTAATAATAGCAGCGGCAGCAGAAAGCCTACTTTAGTTGCCCTTGCAAATTTCAGTGATAACGCATGGCGGTAAGTAATCTTTAAATGCAAAGTAGCGCATTTTATTTAGTTGCTTGGGAGATTTTCACTCAGGCAAGCCATGCACAGCCTTTCTATGTTGCCAAATTTTAATTTAGACCACGAATTAATATAAAAGCCGACAACTGCTTTAATAAAAGGCCCATCCATCTTGGAATGAGCCATGCATTTAGGAATGATGTTCATACGATGCTAACATTATTGTTCTTAATATGCAATATACATTTTTTAAATTATCAAAATAAATGAGCAGCTGATTTTTGATGCAGAATTAGTCCTGGGCATGTGACACCACATCTACAGGGTGTACAGTGATTTATTCTTTCCCCAAATATTTTGTTAGCTTATTAATAAGTGAAAGGTAAGTATTTCCACTGCAGTAACGTTGATGAACGTTAATGGAAAAAAAAAAAAAGACAACTCTTGAATGACAAATTTAAAACTATTTGCTCAGGCCGCCCAAGCCCAAGTCAGGTGGTTGCTGGGGGTTACTTCATCTATCAGCCTACAATGTGATTCCTGTTTGTATAATGACACACATTAGTGATGCGTTTCTACCTCGAGTAAGTTGAGTCGTTATTGCGCCTTAGACACTCATAGTTATTTAGGTAATTAGTTAAATAAACCTAAGGGTACAGCACCCAGGTTCACATTGTTAAGCCACTAGTTAATTTATCTGGGCTCCATTAGCCCAGAAACGCATTTAATTCGGGTCACTAGTTTAAGCTATCTGGTCAACCAATCGGGCAGCAGCAATAATCTACAACTACAGCAACAACCAACAGCAGCAGCAATTCAGCAGCAGCGTAGCAGATCTGTTCCGCCCAAATCAAATACATAAACATTGTCATATCCATTACCATGCTAAAATGTTCCGAGAGTTGTTATGATTGAAGTACATTTTATCTCATAGTTATGATTTCGCTTATTATTTAGACTTTCAAGTCTCATCAGTATTCACACAACAGAATTTTGACACAACTTAGTGTCAGAATTTCATCCGTTTTGCCTTTATCTCATAGTTGAATTTTTATCTCACTCTAGGTACGTTTTACCTAAGTTTTGACTTAATATATCATAATTTGAACTTTTTAATATTGTAAATATAACTATATCAGAATTTCAACCTTTTGTCAGAATTTTGACTTGTATCTCATAATTAGATTTTTTTATTGCATATTCACTTTTTATCTCATAATTATGACTTAGTATGTAAATTTTCACTTTTTATCTCATAATTATGACTTACTATGTAATTTGTTTTATGCAAAATATAGATTTATCTAATAATTATGACTTTTGTCACAATTTTGTCATAATTTTGAATTTGTGGCATAATTACAACTTTTTAATGTCATAATTATGGCTTACCAATAATACTTTTTTTGTGTATTGGAATTGGGCTTCTCTAATCCCTAAACAATGCGTTTAATGTTTGCGTCACTCACTGAGAAGTCTTCGTCCTCAGCACGCAGGTGATCAGCGATGTAGCGCACCCCGTCCAGAGCTCGTAGGACACACGGTGAGAAGGTCAGACTGGGGTCTGACACGAGATTTGTAAGATTTGCTGAACACTGACACAAGTTCACCACATGTCCTAACTGCTGGAGCTCGTACTTCTGGAGCAAAGGCTCCGAGTCGGACAGATGCAGAGACGTGGCGGATGGGGACGAGATGGACGTGGATATTCCCATCCCTAACCCGAACTCCTTGTCCCGACAGTTCAGCCCATCCACATCCGTCTCCTGCTGAAGCCAGCTTTTGGACGTGCTGAGGTTAGGCATATTGTGGCGTTTCTGATCGGGTTCCGGGCGTCTCATGAAGAGCCAGCGGGGAATGAGGTCCAGGAACACCGAATGGACCCAACGGGGCATTTTATGGGTGCTTGGTGAACGATGGTGCACGTTAAGCACAAAAACAGTAATGACTATAGAGAGGGTGACAAAGATCATGGTGAAGAGCAGGTACTCCCCAATCAGTGGAATGACCAGAGACGTCGAGGGAATGATTTCGGTAATGAGCAACAGGAAAACGGTGAGGGAAAGGAGGACAGAAATACACAACGTGATCTTCTCTCCACAGTCTGATGGCAGGTAGAACACCAGCACAGTCAAACAAGAAATGAGCAAGCAGGGAATGATGAGGTTGATGGTGTAGAACAGAGGCAGACGGCGGATGATGAAGAAGTAGGTGATGTCCGGGTAGATCTCATAACAACAGTCGTATTTCTTTGTGTTGTAGGTTCCCACGGCATTGATGATGGCCCATTCGCCGCTCTCCCAGTAGTCCTTCAGGTCCACGGTGCTCTCGATCTGCTCCAGATCAATCTTGGCCTTGTCGTAGGTCCAGGAGCCGAACTTCATCTTGCAGTTTTGTTGCGCGTCGAACGGGAAGAAGGTGACGTCAATCTTGCAGGAGCTCTTGAAGATGCTGGAGGGAACCCACCCAATCACACTTTCCAGTGTGGAACAGGCTGGGCTCTTGTCATTGTGGGTCACCGCAAAATCACCATCCGCACTGTAGACAACCACATGAGGTTACAGCACCATTCAATAGTTTGGGCTCTGTAAGATTTTTTTAATGTTTTTGAAAAGTCTCTTATGCTCACTAAGGTTGCATTTTTGATAATTTTGACATAATTTAATTATCTAATTATTGAAATTTTAATGTCATAATTTAGACTTTCATTAATTATGAATATTTTCCCTCGTTATGAATTATTTATCATAATTTGAACATTTTTATCATGATTATAAATTTATATCTCTTAATTTTGACTTTTTAATCTCATAATTGATTTAGTATATCATAATTTTCACTTTTTATCTCATTTAAACTTTAATGTCATATTTACTTTTTTATCTCGTTATGACTTTTTATCTCAATTATGATTTAGTAAATCATAATTTTGACTAATCTAATTTCATCTTTTTAATGTCATAATTTTGACCTTTTTCTAGTAAGAATGACTTTTTATTTCATAGTTTTCACTAAGGGTGGTGGGGGGGGTTATGCCATAAATATGACTTTGTCATAATTTCACCCTTTTGTTTAATAATAATATTTTTATCTCATAATTATGACTTAGCATGTTAGAATTTTAACTTTGTCATAAATGCAACATTTTAAAATCTGAATTATAATTTACTAAGGGATTGTTTTCATATGTGGTGAAAATGGCCATTTATTTGATCATTAAAAAAACAGCAATATTGTGGAATATTTTTAGAATTTAAAATAACTGTTTTGTTTTTTTCTCCAAATATATTTGAAATGAGCTTTATTCTTGTGATGGCAAAGCTGAATTTTCAGTAGCCATTATTCCATCCTTAAGATATCATTGTAATATGATTATTTAAACTTAATAGATAATAAACTAAATGAAAATAAACTTTTTTTAAATTATTAAAGTGTTATTATTTAAGTGTTAAAATCAGTTATACTTCTATTTGTTTTTTAATAAAAGCAATGATGCAAGTCTTAAGGGGATAGCAGCCAAAATTCTAAGGGCCATAAAAAAAACTTAATTATGTCTTTTTTAATGCACAAAAAAAAGACTAACATTTTAACTGGATCTCATAAAGTATGACCCTTTTAAAAAGTGCTTTCTGTAAAATATGGATGAATTATAAGAACTGTCTTTGATGTATCTGGGCTACAAACTTTCTTTATGCCTCTAGGAAGATGTTCCATGACAATTGCTTTAATTACTTCAAATATCTACAGCACTTGTTTTTTTGCTCCAGGTATCTGATGATGCAAGAGGACCTCAATTTCTCATTTGTCGAGATCAAATATGCCTCCTAGATAAAAACAGACCTGATGTTTCTGAAAATAGACTAGTCATTTGATATTTTATTAGGAGATTAAAACATGCACCTTTTTTTAATCAACTACAGCAGTGCTTAACATCTTATTTCACGCCATGTCTGGTTGATTTCACATATTAATGTTACAGAAACACCAGAGCGTCAGATCTACGGCCTGCAGATATTAATAGAGCCATTAGGACTTGGACCGTCCTCTTTCTTCCATAATTTTAACAGGACACTGTGTTAGTTTAATCATAACCTTTAATGTCCAAATAGCCAGGACCACCTTGACAAAATATTACTGCATATGTTGTGTGTGTTACAACCTTTTACTTCAATACTTACTTATTGTATAAAACAATGTCAGGCACCCAAATCATCTCTGATGGGACTCTAATAGATGTCACATTATCAAAATTTTCCAGATGGATTCCAGCCCGGCAGTGTATGGTTCTTCCTGCAGAGGTTACACAGTCCACCACATATGATATATTATTATATTATAATATCTATATATAGCCAAATGGAAAAAATATTATAAAATGTTGTTAAAAAATCAGGTAAATGATAGTATGAACAAAAAGACCTGTGTAAAAATCTTTAGAATATACGTAGTTAGGAATAAAAACTGGTGTACGCTACTGTAAGTGCCTACGGCAGCTTACTCTTGCAGGCTTTAAATGCAGGCTTTTATAATATATAGACATAATTATTGATTTGTTTTCATATATGATTATCTGAAGAGGTTCTCGTGAATTCTATTAGCTTGAGCTCTTGACCACAATATACAATCCAATACATTAATTATGAATTAAAACAGTTTAAATATTAAGACTGTCCCCTGTTTTCCCAGCACACATATGTTGTCCTACATTTGCATTAGGACTGTCTGTAGCATTATCCTCTTTTCTCTCGCAGCCAAGAACTCGCATGCGAACTTATAAAATTCTTGCAGTCTTTGGTAGTCATGAATTGGAAACTTCCCACAGATCTTACACTGGAGAGCTCCATGAAGCTGAAGCACACTCATAATTTTCAAAGAAATGTAAAAATAATTTCTGTTGCTATTTACAATCTCTACAGTTCTCCTGACTAATGCATCATGATGTTTTTCGCCCTTTTTTGTAATTTGCCATGCTTTTCACTCAGTATAAATCCCTGGGGGCCTCTTTTTGGCGGATTTCATAAACAAGTTTACCAAATAAGCCAGGCTTATGGCTTAGTTAGTCTGAACTTATTTTATAGCTTTTTTCTTTCCCATTTTTTTTTTTTATTTATTTTTTCTTTTTTTTTTTTTCCAACCAAATCAATAAGTCAGACTAACTGAAATAAACCTGGCTTATTTGGTAAACTTGTTTTATGATACAGGCCCCAGGACTCTTTCTTGTAATGTTTTCAAGGCAAGCATCAAAAACATGCAAAATATCAACTTACCACATCAATAAGCTGAGGGCGATCGGATAAAGTTGAGGCCAAATTTGACAATAACAACATCGCTGATATTCCGCACAGGTCTGGACCACTTATTGTAACCGATGAAGAGTTTTTTAAAGAGTTTGTCTTCTGCATGTGCATGCATCCAACCGTCTGATAATGCTGCAAAGATATTCATACAAATAAGAGAGTTTCTGACAGGTCTTGATCTTGCAACTTTATTTTACTCCGTGCCATTGCAACTTTCAGTGAAAATTAAGATACTAAATCATACACATCTTCTACAGTTTGATTTGTCTGTATAGATGTTAAACCTTGTACAATATGATACACAATATGCTTTTCAGTCTTAGAGTCATGGAGTCTTAAGTAATTTATGCAGTTTTTATTATTGGCTCAGATTTGCATTTATATTAGGCATAGTAAACGTTGTTTTAGCAGTTTTCAGCCACTAATTATTTTCTTTCAACTTCCATGTTCTCTAAGCTATTTTATGTAGAGTCCTCTTATTTGAGGTTGTGGATGATTGCCCTGACAAAACTTGATACGCGAAGACCCTCTTTTGTTTCCACCACGGAATAAAAAATAACAATAAATAAAAAATGTAATTTATAAATAAAAATGTACGACTTTTTTTTCTTGCAACCCTGAATTTTAAAATTATGACTTTTCCCCTTGCTATTATAATTATAATTCTGCCTTTGTTTCTCAGAATTGCTAGAAAAAAGCCAGAATTGTGAGATGGGAGTTTGTTTCCGCCACGGGAAAAAGCTGTTGCAATTATTCCATACATTTTTGTTTTAGTGTTTTACATTTTTAAAGAAATTTTTCATTCTAATTAAAAATAAGAATTTTATTAGTAATACAAGGCATATTTGTTAAATAAACACTATGTAGGGAACAGAATTACATTTAAAGCGCGTTTCTCAATTACTCTTTTGTGTTGAATTTAAAAATGAATAGTAATTTCAGAATGCCCACTTGATTTAAGAATGTTCCAATTAAAGAGCTTTAATGCAATTGGTTAAGACGTTTAGATCTCTACTGTATATATGAATAATCACTGAATTTTTTGCTTAAAATATTGCCAGTGGACTTAATAGGCTATAACATTAAAAATGATACACGTAGATTTTTCTGAAGGAAAATCGTGGTTAAAATATTATTAATATGGATTTCAAGTACCTGATCCACTGATAGGCTATATGAAGAGAATAAGACATTAACACTCAATACTTCGTCTAAAATATTTTGATTACACTTTGCATGACACTGTAAGTGTTTCATTCACAAATATGATTTGAAACACGCAAATGAACTGAATAATCATTCCATAAAATATAATTTCACTAATTAAAAAGAAATGTGCACTTACCAGGTTTAACGTGTTCCACAGTTCACAAAAGGTAAGAACAGCGGCAGATTCTTCCAAAGAATTTGAAATGATTTTGCTCCATGTCCATCCGCAAAAGTCTAGAAGCGTGTGAAACGGCCTGTCATGATTGCTGTATGTGCTGATCATGCAGTGGTTATGATAGTGCTGCTCTGGATCAGCATCAGACTCACTGAGCGGCTCTGACGGACTGTGAGCCAATGGTGATGCTGTGCGTCTCCATAGAGGATCAGTGGGAGGGGTTTACATTGGGAAATAAGTCTTCAGTTTGGTACTATAAAGGACTTTATTTATTAACTTAATAAGTAACTTTAATTATAAGTTTTTATAAATCTAAATAAAATTTACATGAAACAATTTGTTTTTAGGATTAGCCACTCAGCGAAAAAGCACCGCCTACTTGAATTCAAGTCATACATGCCCCAAAAATAAATCGGCTTGGTTTTTGCAATTAATTACTGACTTATTACGTAAATAATAATTTGTTATGCAATACATATAAGAAAGTATTTCTTCCATATATTTTATATTTATAATATTATAAATATTAACATTTTATATATTAAAAACATTTAGATTTTTGTTATGATTTTTGTTGTGATGTTCTGATTTTTAAAAGCCATAGACTAGTGTTTAGGAATATTACTAGTGTGAAACTGCATGTTATAAAATAATAATTGCTGTCTTATAAATTTAAAATACTGAAAAAAAATAAAATAGGAATATTTAATTATGACATTTATTTAATAATTTTATATAATATAATTATTTAACTATGTACTACAGTATTTTTTTGTATTATACTTCAGTATTAATATTATAAATCTAAAATTCTTATATATCTGCTGGATCTATCTGCCGCTTTTGACACTGTGAATCATAAGATCCTCATGTCCACTCTCTCATCACTATGCATCACAGGGATTCCAATTCGCTGGTTTGAATCCTATCTCACTTGTAGGTCTTTCAGGGTGTCTTGGGGAGAGGAGGTATCCAAAGCACATCAACTTGCCACTGGGGTTCCTCAGGGATCAGTTCTGGGACCCCTCCTCTTCTCCATATACACAACATCACTGGGTCCCATCATAAAGGCACATGGGTTATACTAAAACCACTGCTATGCTGATGATACAGTTGATGACAGTGATGATAGAGCTCTATCTCTCATTTTAACCAGATGATCCAACGGTAGCTGCACAGATCTTAGGCTGCCTGGTGGACATCTCTGCATGGATGAAAGAACATCACCTACAGCTCAACCTGGCAAAGACTGAACTTCTTGTCTTCCCTGCCACTCCAACTATACAGCATAATTTCACCATCCAGCTAGGTTCATCAACAGTTACCTCATAAGAAATCTTGGTGTAATCTTTGATGACCAGCTGGCGTTCAAAGTCCACATTGCAAAAAAAATTCTCGATCTTGCAGGTTTGCATTGCACAACATCAGAAAGATCAGGCCCTTCCTAACGGAGCATGCTGCACAACTTCTAGTCCAGGCCCTTGACATTTCTAGGCTGGACTAGCTGGCTGGACTTCCATCATGCACAGTCAAACCTCTACAAATGATTCAGAATGCAGCGGCACGACTGGTCTTCAACAAGCTCAAAGAGCCATGTTACACCTCTCTTTATCTCCTTGCACTGGGTGCCGGTTTGTGGCTCGCATCAAGTTCAAGACATTGGTGATTGCGTATAGAACAGCCACAGGTTCAGCACTCGCCTACTTCCACTCACTACTACGAATCTACATCTCCTCCAGAAGCTTGGGATCTACAAGTGAGCGACGCCTCGTGGTACCATCACAGAGAGGCACAAAATCACTTTCCAGAACATTCTCATCCACTGTTCCTTGCTGGTGGAATGAAAAAAAAACCAAACCAACAAACAACAAAAAAAATCTTGCTCTCTTTACTTAATCCCCGTCTAGCTTGTACTATGAACAATGCCTGAAACTTGGTATATGTACAAGCAATTCTGTGTTATTTGCCTCTTTAAGATGAATCGCTCGATGTATTCCCCAATTGTAAGTCGCTTTAGATAAAAGCGTCTGCTAAATGAATACATTTAAATGTAAATAAAAAGTATTTTCAGATTTTTTAGTTTTGATTCTCTAAACACAATGCATATTATGAAACAACAATAATAGTTGGTACATTTAATTATTGACTTATTAAATAATGTTTTGTGCATTTTAATACACGTCTTTTGATCATATTTGAATATTTTATATATATATAGATATTGTTATATTTCTTAATATATTATTTAATAATCATTTATATTTACTTGACATATTGCATGTTTAAAAAAAAAACTAGTATTCACAAACGTTTTATAAAGTTTGAGATTGACATAACTTTCTTGACTTTTGAGCTCTTTAAACTACTATAGTGAAGGCTTGGCTTATGAATATATTAAATAGGTCTCGTTGACGTTGCTTGGCAACATTCCTGGAGCTTCTAATGAGACACGCAGGATTCGTAAACGCCCTTTAATCGTCGTCTGCCTTTAAGTATTTGGTGAACGTGACGATAACGCGATTAATATTCATTAGCTGGGCCGTTCGATTCCGATTCCTGGTTCTGGAATCGATTCCAAGAATCGATTCCTCACTGTTGTTTTGGATTCTTGTTTTTTTAGGTTGAAGGAACCTATAATTTCACCATGACTGCAGGATAAAGGTCGTAGAAAGTATCCTTCTCATAATAAGCTTTATTTGTAAAAAAAAATAAATAAAAATGACTATACACAAAATGTAATTGTGTCTGCTTTGCCCGTGAAATCGCATGAATTGAGCAAGACATGAAGTGTCTAATAAATGTGCACAGTTCAGCTGAATGATGAAGTTTACTTTGACTGTAGACCTATGCTTTGCACAAAATTAACAAGCTGTACACTGAAACAAAATAACCAGAACATTAACAATAACTGATGCGCTCTCGGCCACTCATCTATGCTCTTCCAGCCTCGTGCAGCCTTCCGTTTGAGAGGCGCCCATAGATAAGCTTTGTTGAACTGGATGAGGAGTCGATTCCTCTTGATGGAATCGATTCCCAACGCCTCGGAATCAAAGAATCGATTCTTTTTGGAATCGATTCCCAGCCCTACTGTCATAGTAGAACTCGTAGTATTTAAACTCAAACTCTGGCAGTGCCGGTCCTTACAGCAGTAGTTTACAAGTTGCTAATTGCACTGCGGTAACTGTACAGCGATCTTCCTGCGTCCAGAAATCAGAATCCGCACATCAGGTAAACATAAAAGTTCTGAATTCAACTTTATGACAGCATTGCGCAATGAACTTTGTACTGTAAACATTGTGTGTATTTGTCCTGGCAGAAGTGGCAAGCAAGTAACTTACAAGTCGTGTAATGTTTTCTGCCCTGTGTTTCCTTTTTGCCCAGAGACTTGTTAGTTTTGAATAAAAGAAAAGAAAACTAGTTTCCAATGAAGAAGGCAGTGCTGTTTAGTTTGTGGGGTGGTGTTGTTACACCCCATCTTGCCCAGACGTTTCAGAAGTTTGAGGAAACTACTGGTATTTCGAGGTATGTGACTATTATTTTGTTTTATTTATTTAGTATAAAATATTTTTGATAAAATAAAATATAATATATATATAAAAATATCATTGGTAGCTTAGCTTTTTTTTCATTAATTATTATATTTCATTAACAATGCTGTTTTGCTCTAGGGGTTTCATAAAGAATGTAATTGCAAATCTTGGCAGTGAGAATGCACTGTATCGCTTGGAGAAAGGAAAAGTCACCCTAACTCAGGTTATTTTCATTCATTCATAAATGTATTCATGCATATGACAGGACATGACAGCATGCATGCATTCTGCTTTAGTGCAACAAAAATATTTACTCTTGCATAACTGGTTTCACATATCAGATGATTCCTGAGTTTGAAGCGGAGTGTCAGAAGGTTGCGGCTGATCAGGGACTGTCTTTACCTGCACAATTCTCAGCGCAGAAGCTTTTCAGTGACATCGGGCAGGCAGAATTCAACAAGCCGGTTCTTGATGCTGTGGCTGTCCTCCGTCGTCATGGTATGTTGCTTTTGTTTTGCGAGGTTTTGAATAAACCATTTATCCTTTTCTGTTGAATTGTTGATTTATCTCTTAAAGAAATAGTTCACCCAAAAAATGAATATTTTGTCATCATTTACTCACCCTCAGGCCATCCAAGATGTAGATGGGTTTGTTTCTTCATCAGAACAGATTTGGACAAATGCAGTGAATGGGTGCCGTCAGAATGAGAGTCCAAACAGCTAATAAAAATATCACAATAATCCACAAGTAATCCACACCACTCCAGTCCATCAGATAATGTCTTGTGAAGTGAAAAGCTGCGTGTTTGCAAGACCATAATAGTACCCTTCAGCCCAGTGAACAAAAACTCCATCTCCTGTTGTCCTCTCACATCAAAATCCATCAACATATTTGTTTTTAACTGTGCTTGATCTGTGCATATTTCTCTCCTGATTCAGACTAGATTAGTTTTTCACTGGCGAAAGCAGTGTTATGGATAGAGGACTCGTATTTTAGCCAGAGGCAATAGTTTGAAGTTAAAAACGTCTTGATGGATTTGTTTCTTACAAACATGCAGCTTTTTGCTTCACAAGACATTAATTAATGGACTGCAGTCGTGTGGATTATTGTGATGTTTTTATCAGCTGTTTGGACTCTCGTTTTGACGGCACCCATTCACTGCTGAGGATCCATTGGTGAGCAAGTGATGTAATGCTACATTTCTCCAATTTTTTTTTTCCGGTGAAGAAGCAAACTCATTTCTGGGATCTGGGATGGTCTGACAGGTTACTGCACACAGAGAACGCCCCCAGCAATACAAATTTTTGGGTGAACTTTTCCTTTAAGGCATCTCTACCTGCGTCCTGGCCAATATCTGGGTGGATGACACTGATCAGAGAGACGGCGTCGCTAGGATTCTCTCCGTATTGGAAAGCCATTTCAACCTGGTTGTGAGATCTTGCTATGCCGGTGTCAGAATCCCAGAGCCAGACATCTTTACCAGTGCCCTTGAAAAACTTGCGCTTAAACCTCAAGAAGTAAGACCAGTAAATAATTTCAGAAGCTCTCCAATTGGAAAGAGCGGATTCGAAAGCTGCTAGTTAAGGATGTAACCAAATGCTCTTATAATTTGCTTGTTTAAGGCAGTCTGGCTGGACGTGGATGAAGAAAGTATCAAGGCAGCTGAAGGTTTGGGAATGACGGCTGTTCAAGTCAAGGACATCACTGAGGCTCTAAAGGAAATCCAGAAGCTTACAGAAATAGAGGTGAGGAATTACTGGAATTCGTAATTCCATTGATGCACTGTAAAAAAAAAATAATGGTAAAAGACTGCAAAAATGCAGTAAAAAACAGTTAATTGGTTAACAGCAGGTTCCCTTATTATATATAATAACGGTAATACAACTGTAACTGTAATACTGTTAAATTTACAGTTTTTGGTAGTTAAAAAGAACAAGTCATCTTAGAATTTACAGTGGGAAAAAAACAAATTACCTTTTTCATTTAATGGTTTTAATGGATAACTTGACAGGTCACCGGTGATCTCCAGCCACCCTCTTGTGATCCTGAAAATGTCTGTCATGGATATGTGAATATTAAGGTAATTTATAATGCTTATCTCTGTTTTAATTGTGCCAAAGTTCACTGGAAGTGTGTTATTTTTAGCAAGGGTTATAAAAAGTGTGTTCCTCTGTTTTTCAGCCTGGCGTGAAGATCCACTATGTGGACTTGGGAGACGGACCGCCTGTTCTCCTGTGCCATGGCTTCCCTGAGAGTTGGTTTTCCTGGAGGTATCAGGTGAGGAACCTCAAATCTTTCAGCTGATGCAACCGGAATACAGGCCTTTGAAGGCAGTGAGATTATTGTGAGTCTCATAGCTTAGTGGTTAAAGATCAGGTCTGGTAACCCACGGGTGTTGGGTTTAAACGCCAAAAGCGGTGATTCATGAGCTTTCACTATTATACCTTTGAATACGGCTCCAGGGGAATTGGAATAATGCAAGTTGCTTTGGATAATGAAAAGAAGAATGGACCCTTTTCACAGACTGTGATGACGCAACGAGTTATATTATGTAATCTAGCACCTTTTTTGTAGTTTCATTTTTAAAAGATTTAATGTATATTTATAACTCTGTACTCTGTGTTTTATTACTTTGGTATTAAATTACAGAAAGTTGGTTAATGCTGCTGAGTGAGTGTTTCTAGTGATGGCAAATTTCACATCTTTTTCTCTTCTGACCATCGTAATCAATCTCTCTATATTTTTTATTTTTTTGGAAAATCATAGAAACGTTAATGTTTTGTTTTTTTGCTGTTGGAGCAAATGGAAATGCAAAAAATAATTTATTGTAGTGAAGTTTACCCAACTATGATGATTTGTGCGTCTGAGATCCCTGGAAATGCTTATAGTGCTTATTATTATTATTATTATTATATCTCTCACAAAAGGTTTTTTGAACAAAACCTATCATAGAGACCTTGGGATGGTTTCTTTGAGTCAGTAAGAAATAACCTAACATCCTATCAACTTGGTAGCAATGCATTAATAACACTCGGAACACCTTAGCAACCGCATAGCAATGCCCTGGCAACCACTTAGAACACAAGTGCCACTCAGGTACTATGTCCTTCAGGTGTTATTGTTTTTGTTTATTGTTTCTCATCAGATTCCGGCTTTGGCCAATGCTGGATTCAGGGTTCTAGCTCTTGACATGAAAGGTTACGGTGACTCCACTGCTCCACCAGGTCAGTTATAATTATATACAGTATTGTTTTTCTTTTACATTACATTTACATGCTTTTATCCAAAAGCGATTAATTAAAGAGGAACAAAAGCAAAGAGGAGCAAACGTACTTCATCAAGAAGCCAACAATATGCATAATATACAATTCCAGGCTTGTTTGACAACTAGATTAGGAAGCAAGCTAGAGAAGAGGATAACTTTTTGTGAGCGTATAAGTGCTTTGGTTCGAGATTGTGGGGTGGTTACAAAAGAGGTCTTCAGCTGCTTCTTGAAAGATGTGATTGTTTCAGCAGTTCGGGTGGATGTTGGCAGCTTCCACCAGAGAGGAACAGAGAGGGTGAAGGTTTTGGCGAGTGGCTTTTTGCATTGTTGTGAAAGCACAAGAAGGTGTCACTTACTCTGTGACTTGAGTGTTAATGCATTCTGTTCACACCAGCTATATCCTACTCTATCTATGCATGCTATAGATCTTATTGTGAACAATTCATCTGTGCATGTTGCATTTTTTAATGTTTTGACATACCTCAAAATGTTTAATCAAAATGTCATAACTGGACCTTTAAGTGAAAATGGCAGACTTCTCTCTGGTGACATATGCAGGACGTCTCCAGTCATTTAGTCATTAAAACTCACCCCTGCAAGCTTGCGTTCATCTGCCTCTGAATGCAATGGCAACATATTAAAATCTGATCGACAACTGATGCATAGAACCAAGTCCAGGCCATACATTTGTGATACGCAGATGTACATCACAATATGGCAGAAAAGATCTGTCTACTTGTGTTTCAACATGACTTTAAATACTGCACTTGTTAAAAGCAGTGTTAGTTAAAAATGGCCTTAACCTGGGATTAAAAAGCCCAAAGTAAAATATAAAAACCCGTTAGTTGTGTTTCATAAAATAGATTCTTAACCTATGACAACTACTAATTGCAATCCACAGAATCAGTGCATATGTTGTTTTTTAGATGGATACTTCATTTTTGCTCATTGTAAATTAAAAATACATTGTCTTTCCCAGGAAGTTGTCATGGTAACGTGTTAAAGGTTTTTTTAATTGCATCCTGTGATCAAGGACACTTAAGATACAGTATATAAGAAATTCCATCTGGAAATTGTATTGCCTTATAAACATAAGTAGTTATGTATAATATGTTACTTCAACTAAAGGAACATTTATAGTTCCTTTAGTTATATTTTGAAAACAGCTTGTTTTTTTTTCTTTGACGTCAGCTACGTTTTTAAGATGACCAACAGTAACTTTCATTACTATTGATAAGTTTGCAGAACAGGATGCTTTGACTTTGTTTGCAGTAGCATTAAAGCCTGTTCAATAGCCATTACATCTGTGAATTATCCTCAAGTCAACGCATGAGTGAGAGACCTAAAAACTGCTGCCGAGAGTTTGTTTTAAACGTGTGTGTGCGTTGCTTGCTCAAATGTCATGCTTTAGCTTTAAAAGCAGCATGAATTTCCAGGTAACTGAAATAAATGCCCGAAGGGATTCCAGGCACTCCAGTTCCCCTGTGATCGCTGTGGCATCATGCTGAGAATGAAAATGAGAAACACTGCTCTTTAGCATGTGCATCAGGTCACTTCTGTGATGGGATTTGAAGTTTACATAAAGAACTGTGTGTGGAGTGACAGTGCATGTTTTCAACAATAGGTTTTGAGAGGCTGTGCTGTATTTTGAATATATTTTCAATATAGCATGATCTCAAGGCCTTATTGCTTTAAATTATTACAATGCAATAAAATTAAAGAAATTTTTCATTAAACGTTTTTTAATTAAACGTTTTATCAAATGTCCTTATGCTCGAATATATAGTACCTTTTAATTAAGCTTATAACTGCGGTTTTTTTTTTTATTATTATTATTATTATTAATAAACCGCCCGCATCAAATTTGCTGAATGAAAGCCAATATAGTTTCTTATGAATATTGGGCTGCTGACTCCAAAATTAGTGCCTGATTTCTTCTAGCATATCACACTTTCTCACAAATATGATGCATTGTTTTTTTTTTTTTTTTTTTCTCTTTTTTTTTTTTCTCTTTTTTTTTCTAGCATTTTTGCTTTTGACAACCATTTGTAAGGTGGTTATTGTAAGAATTTTTGTATTATCCCTTTTAATCAGCCGAAAAAAAAAAAAAAACTGCCACAAAAGACAATGATTTCGTCTTCCCTGAGTAGAGTACAGTTATTTGTTCAATTTCAAACTGATTTGTAACATGTCACTGAATGAGTCTGAAGACATTATTTTAAGCCTAATCTTTATTTTCAAGGTTAGAATCATGACCAGTGACAGAAGAATATGCAAACAAGAGCCAGATGTTTTCTGCTACATCATGCTTTACACTCTTAAAAATAAAGGTGCTTAAATGGTTCTTTACAACAATGCCATAGAAGAACCATTTTTGGTTCCACAAAGAACCATTCAGTCAAAGGTTTTTTAAAGAAGCATCTCTCTCTTACCTTTTTATAATCTGAAGAGCCTTCTTTCGCCACAAATAACCTTTCGTGAAACAGCAAGGTTCTTCAGTGTTAAGGTTTTTATGAACATTTTAGACCAAAAAAAGGTTATATTATGGCATCGTGAAGCACCTTTATTTTTAAGAGCATACTGCATTCAAACAATGACAGAAAATTGCAGATTTTGTGGAAACAATAAATGGAGTATTTAAACTTGTTGCAAATTGTAAGTTAAACTATAAATTTTTTAATACTACATTTTCAAACACATTTGAGATGTTATTTTGATATGTGCATTAAAGCTGATACATATACTGTATATAATTTGAAAAATCTTGTTATTATTGCCATATGAAAGGATACAGAGCATAGAATAAGCACTGTTTTATTCCCACCTTTTTATGCAGAGATTGAGGAGTATTCTCAAGAACAACTCATGCTGGTAATTAAAACTAATCCATGTGAATTTACTTATCCATGTAAATTTATAGCAAAATTGATTAATGTTGCATACAATTTTGTCATCCCTCTCTTGGCTTTTTAGGATCTGGTGACATTTTTGGATAAAATGGTATGTACAGTTTTTTTACTTTTCACACATGCATATAATTACAGGATTACTGAACGGCTGATTTATGATATTGCATAATATTGAAAAACATAAGGTGCATTGCTAATATTTTAGCCTCCATCTTGTTAGACATATAATTAGTGTTGGGACTCAAGAACAGTTTCTTATTATTAACAGGGTTGCCTTAAAGGGGTCATATGATGCTATTTTAAAGATCATTATTTTGTGTATTTGGTGTAACAGAATATGTTGACATGCTTTAATGTTCAAAAAACACATTATTTTTCAAATACTGTACATTATTGTAGTATGCCCCGCTTCTCTCAAACGCTTCATTTTCTACAAACTCCCTCCTTCCGACAAGCGCAGTCTGCTCTGATTGGCCAGCTGACCAGTGCATTGTGATTAGCCGAACACAGCAAGCACGCGTCGGAAATGTAACGCCCCTTACCATAATCACGAGCTTCAAGCTTTCAAAGTAAATATCAAGACAGTTAATAATGTTGTTAGTTTTACCATCAGTTCAAGCCTGAAAGGGCAACAGAGTTGCGTGACAGACACAGTAATGATGCAGTACACAAGCCGCGGTTAAGACAGCTGACGTGCTAGGATTTCTAACAGGCAGTTCACTCTCCTGTGATGTGACACTGTTCCCCTCACACACACACACACAAACACCGGACGCGTTACTCTGTGCCTGCGGCAAACAAATCGCATTTGAACAGTCAATAGCAAATATTTAAACTAATAACAAAACATACTTACAGGTGATGATTCAGAAGCGCCAGATTGTCATAGAAGTCGGAATTGACCTTTTTTTTTTTTTAGAAATAGCTTTGGGAACAGCCAGCCTTGTACGCTTCTAGGTTCAAAAAACTGTCGTCCATAAAATGCGTTGCACAAATTCGAACATCTGGGTTGTGCTGTTCTGTTGTAAATAAATCTTAACCAATGATTCCTAATTGCATCTACTTCCAGAAGGCCAAATAAAGTGCTTTTGCTTTCACACTGAAACACACAGCGTCTCCCTGACATGCTGCATCAACACTACTGCTGTTCCTGAAACCACGCCTTCTTTCTTTGGGTGCACATTTGGGCGACATTATGCTAATATTTCCACATAGTGAGGTAGATGTGTGGGGGCGTGTTAGAACGAGCCGTTTTAGGGAGGCGTGGCTGATTCTTAACTTTTATAAAGAATATCTCTTTGGATTTGAGACTTTAGTCTTTGCAACTTTTTTGTCTTCTTTATGCACCAAGAGCTTGTAACACTCCAAAGAGAAAGGAAAAATTGAAATCGCATCATATGACCCCTTTAAGAAATACTGCAACCGAATGATTTCCATGATGTTTCATTAGCAGTTTTTGAGCATTTGCATGCTTTTGCATTGCAGACAGAACAAATATCTAATATATATTGTTTATTGTGCCAAATCTATAGCGCTGTGGCAGAAGGAATTATATTTTAGCTGAGTTATGAGTTTGCAGTCTGAATTTAGAAAGAATTCAAAATTAAAAGTGATTCGTGAAAGAATGATCCGATTCTTTTGAATAAAGTGAATGACTCATGCATTTTATTTATTTAAATCAGAATCTTTACTTTATGGTCCTCCAATGTAACCATATTGTCAAATGCTGGTGCATGTGTTTTCAGGACAAATTATGTTTTAACCCTGGCGGTTGTATTAATTAGGTTTAGCCTTGTCTGAATGTTGAGATATTTTTCGTACATTTTCAGTGTTGTTCATTATCAGACAAACCATCTCTCTCTGCTCTTTTGCACATCTCAAAATAGTACCACGTGTTAAACAGACACACTGTAGTGAAGCTAAATTCTATCGAAAAAAATGAGAGCAGTTCCCCTTTTTCAAGCCATCTCATCAAAATACAATGCTCTTGTTTTTTCAGACCTTTTTCAGGACATACTACATCACTTGCCAAAAGATTGTATGATAAAAATGTTTTATCTGTTGTGATTCTCATTGGTAGACAGAGAAGTGTTAAGGTGGCGTTGCACATTATTTTCCGGATTCATTAAAAGCATCACAAAACCATGTGTGGCAACAGAACTGACAGGTCGAGACCTCAAACGGATGAGGGACTGTTTTTGAAAGTCTGTTCATCCATATTTAGTTGGTCCACAGTTAGACCAGCAGATTCTGCAGTGCAGATAACACATGATTTGCATTTGGTTAGTGGAGTAAAATACAAGAGTGGTGCAACATTTAAGTGCATTTGACCCAAAATATATGCATTTGTTATGACCAGTCTTGACCAGACTAGATAAACGTGCTTCAACTCAGCAGATATACACTGGCGTTCAAACGTTTGGGATTAGTAAGATTTGTAATGTTTTTAAAGAAGTCTCTTATGCTCATCAAGGCTGCATTTATTTGATCAAAAATACAGAAAAAAACAGTAATCTTGCAAAATGTTATTACAATATAAAATAATGGTTTCTATTTGAATATCCTTTAAAATATAATTTCCTTTAAAATATAATTTATTTCTATGATGCAAAGCTGAATTTCCATCAGCCATTACTCCAGTATAAAGTGTCACATGATCCTTCAGAAATCATTCTAATATGCTGATTTATTATTAGAATTATCAACAGTTGTGCTGCCAAATATTCTTTTGGAAACTGCAATACTTTTTTCAGGATTCTTTGATGAATAAAATGTTAAAAAGAACAGCATTTATTCAAAATGTAAATCTTTTCTAACAATATAAATCTTTGCCATCACTTCCTAACAATTTAACATCCTTGCTGAATAAAAGAATTAATTTCTTTCAAAAAAGAAGAATTTAAAAATGTACTGACCCCAAACTTTTGAACTGTAGTGTATATTGTTAGAAAAAATTTCTATTTTAAATAAATGCTCTTCTTTTTAACTTTTTATTCATCAAAGAATCCTGAAAAAAGTATCACAGGTTCCAAAAAAATATGAAGCAGCACAACAGTTTCCAGCACTGATAAAAAAAATCAGCATATTAGAATTATTTCTGAAGATCATGTGACACTTTATACTGGAGTAATGATGCTGAAAATTCAGCTTTGCATCACAGGAATAAACTACATTTTAATGTATATTAAAATAGAAAAACGTTATTTTACATCATAATAATATTTCATAATATTAATTTTTTTCCTGTATTTCTGATCAAATAAATGCAGCCTTGATGAGCATAAGAGACGTCTGTAAAAAACATAAAAAATCGTTCTGATCCCAAACTTTTGACCGGTAGTGTATATAATGGGTGTCTCTTTCAGCATGTTCTTTGTCAATGACATGCAGTGAGATTTCGTCCTGTTTAAAGCAATTAAATTATTATAAATGAAATGCTTTTGGTCATATATTTTACTTATTTTACATATATTCACCTTGCAACTCCTTGCAACCAATCATAATTAAGAATTTAACAATGTGACGTGTAAGGCATGAGAATCTTATGTGAGTACTAGTGTGTGGCATTGAGTTTAGTTCAAATCAGGCAGTATAACGAGTGGGTGGGTGGGTGTGAAAGAGGTCATTACCCTCTAATTACTTGCTACAGTTGGTGGTCTAATCATGTAAATAAGGCAGAGAGAAACACGAATCATTGTGCTAGAGGAAGTGATCTGTAATTTCTGACTGTGTATGGGATTGAGAAAAACAGATACTGGGCCAGTACAGTTTCTTCAAGACTGCCTTGACTTGGTTTTAGAATGATGTTAAGTGACCCTTCACTGGGAGTTTGATTGACAGGCGATCTGACCAATCATAAGGTCGAATCTGCCATTTTGTCAGACAAACAAACTAGACAGGAGAGTAGATGAACCTCAGTGGACTTGAACTTGAAAAACAGTGTATTGACATCTTTCTGCGGTTGAAACAAGATACCTTCTGATGTTCATTCATGTTTATTTCATGCTTGAAGTCAATATGGAAAGATGATCAGTTCACATGCGCTTGAACTGAGATGCTACAGCGATCTGCGACAAAATGGTATTTATTGTTGGAATTTCTTTTAAAAAATGACAAAATCACTTTGTCTCATACCAAAAGAAACCTGCTCTGTCTCGTCTGTCACTGTTCTGCGATATGTATATTTCACTGCATGAGAACATGATGTTTGGTGTGAGAGTGGCATGGCTTGTCGAACGTAGCAACGGTAACTTAAGGGGACAGGATTTTGCAAAGGATAAAGATGGAATATTTCCCCCCCCCCCCCCCAAAGCTTTTATTTACTTAATCTAGTTGTTGTGGACCTTGGTTTGTTGGTTTATTTGTTTATCGCCTTCAGCAATTTGATTTATTTAAAAGTGAAATTAAGAGCTTAATTGAAAAGAATCATAAAAGTACATGCAAATGTTACAATGAAAACAACTATTTTTTTTTTTTTTTTTTCCCAGAAAAAATAGTAGCCTATATACCGTATAGTTTTCTTTTCCATAGAAATTATATTTCAGTACAAAATCAAAAGAAAACTATGTCATGAAAAGTTTTATACCTTGTTTTTTTTGTTTATTGCCTTCAGCAATTTGAATCATGTAGGAAAAACAATTGAAAATAAGAGCTTAATTAAAAATAATGATGAAAGTACATGCATTTGTTACTATGTAAAAAACAAAAAAATCGTAATCCTAAAATCGTATAAATTATTTCTTTTGATTTTGGACTGAAATATGATTTCCCATGTCATAACATTTCCTGGTTGTAGTGTGATCATTATTGCAAAGATGAGTTTATAGTTTTGTCTTTCTGCTCCGCAGGGCATCCCACAGGTGACTCTGGTGGGTCACGACTGGGGCGGTGCTCTGGTGTGGAACATGGCACAGTTCCATTCTGAGAGAGTGAGGTATTGCATTTCAGAGAGCATCATTAACAAAATGATTCAAGAGTGTCATGTGTTGGTTTAGTTTGTGCATTTCTGTGCACTGTGCATAACAGACATCATTTTTTTCTTCCCATGTTAATCATTTTATTTTGACATGCAGGGCCGTGGCGTCTCTCAACACACCTCTTTTTCCTGTGGATCCAAAAACAAATCCAATGGAGAAACTCAAGGCCATGCCGATCTTTGATTACCAGATTTATTTCCAGAAGCCTGTGAGTGATTATCAATATTGAATTATGTTAATTTATACAAACACACACACACATATATATACAACTTTTAGATAATAATTAATATTATGGCGATCTATTTTAATTATACATTGATTATAATATATGGATTTGTAATATTAATTGTAATATTTAAATGTTTTATATATATTATATTAACATTAGAATTTCGCATATCTATTTAAATATGTTAACAGGGTAACAATTTACAATATGTTCCACTTAAGGCTACAGACTTTGCTAATATGGAACATTTACATGATTTAAATCAGACTATTATTTGTATATAATTACAACAAAATAATAGAAAATAATTATAAATATGTATATGTTACATCAGGTAATATTATTTAATGCGACATAAGCTAACATCTAACTAACAATAAACAGCTGTATTTTTATTATTTATTTATTTAATATTTATTTCTGTTGTATCAGGGTGTTGCAGAGGCTGAACTGGAGAAAAACCTTGAACGAACCTTCAAACTGATGTTCCTTGCAAGTAATGAAACTGTAAGTTTTCTGAGGTTAATTTTACATTCATTAAATGAATTTCGTTAGAGTTAGAGTTGCAAAGCTGAGAAAGAAACGGCTCTTTTTTTCATACAATGACAGTTCATATTGACCTTGTCTGTCAAGCTCAGAATGGGAAAAACACCATAAAAGGGTTTTGGTATATAAGACATTTGCACTATATTTCATGTTTTCTAAAGCATTATGATAGCTTTGTGTCAGTAGTATTTTTAATGTGTTAAATTATTCTTTAAAAGGCACTTGTGAGTATTTATGAAGTTAATAGATTACCAAGATTTCCTCAAGATCATAATCATGCATGCATTTTAAAAAGTCATTCAATAATGTAGTTATAATTCATGTTGCACTAGCAAACATCTTGACAGAGCAGGAACCTTATGCATGAGTATAATTCTCCCTTCATCTGAAGTTCCAGCCAGTGACACGGTATATCGGCTATAAGCTACATTTACACCTATTGATTAATTGGCACTTTGCATCAAAAAGCCAGCGCTGATGGAGATCAAAGAGGCGAGGCGTGCGGTTGGTGCTGAATGACCCGGCATCATAATGAGGGCCACTTAAAGGGCTCCCATCCGGGACTCTGATCCTGGACTAATGAATCACAAGCGGCAGGCCATCGCTCAGCCTCAGGTAGCCACAAGCTGCATCTTAATGAGCGTGTGGCTACCTGCATCTTAATCATCTTTAGTCTCTGTGATATTCTGGTCTCATTATATGTGATTCTTGGACTTTTTAAGCCAATTTTATGGTCCGCCAGGGGGGACCTTTTGTCGTCTGATCGCCATTTGGTTAATCGCCCCGATTTCCCCAACCCGCAGCCGGACCCTTTTTTGAGGTTGGTACCTTCACATCCTTCCTCAGCCCGCCCCCTTTTTTATCCCACAGGCAAGCGTTGATGTCTTCTTATACACAAGGCAAGGACTGTATGAAAAAATCTGACCTGAGCTATATATAATAACCAGACTGTCATAGAGCGAAAACACAGTAGAAATAACATAGTAATGTCGCTAAAAAAACAGATACATTAGGCAAAGCATTTTTGTAAATGGAAAATAACATAACCGCCAGCCAGGAAAATAGAACAGAAAGAAATATTAGACGACCTTAAAATTTTTTTTCAGTTATTGCCAAAGCAAAAATTCACATTTGTAAGATGAATTACTCTAAAAGAAACTGAAAAAAACAAAATAAAAAAAAAAAAAAAAAAAATGGCAAAGGGTTAAACAGAACTTCTAAAAAAAACCACCCTTAAAAAACTAAATATAAAACATAAAAGTACATACAATTACTAAAACTAAAATATGAACTAAATGTATAAAAATAAAAGCTAATTCAAAATATTAAATAATATTTATACATTTTTAAACTAAAATGATTGTAATTATTAATATTTTTGAATTAGCTTTTATATTTTGACATTATTATTGTTTTTTTTATTGCCAGTAGTTTTGCCAAAGCAAATTCTAAGATAAACCAGAAATAAGGAAATTAAAAACAAACTTAGTAAACTGCAACTTACAAATTAAATAAAAACTGAAATATTAAAAATACTAGCTACTTCAAAAATATTAAATAACAACTATAGTATTTATAATATGGTAATTAGGTTTCCCCCACAGTTAATTGAATTGTATATATTTTTCTTGTATTTAATATTTATTTTAGTCACCCATTGGCAAAATTTCTATTTAATTTTGTTTAAGTGTTGAAGTACTAAACTACTAAAACTAAACCTGAAACTATAAAAATTGAAGATTATGAAAAGATTGAAAATTAATAAAATGAAAATTTACACCAAATTGAAAATATAAAAAAGCTAATTCAAAATATTATTAAATACTATAATAGTATATAAATAATACTAGACCACCACCTAAAACATCTTCTTATAATCTGCAGAAATCATTTCCTAGCACCGCAGGAGTCTGCCAGAGAGGTAAGAAAGTTTTTTTTCTGCTTTTCATTATTTGATGAAAAATAGAGAATGATTGGCAGCATCATTAGCTTCAGCAATTCAAATAGCTTCTTTTATGCAGTCAGCTTCTGATTTAGTTCAGTGTTTTGTATTGAGGAATGAATGCATGTGTGATTTGAGTCACACTCGAGAAGAACGGTACAAACCGCTTGTGCTCCGAGCCTCAAAAGACTGCATGACTGCACTGGCCTTATCGTTTTGTTTTCCTTGTCTGCTCTTTTGTTTATCAGGTGGATTGTTTGTGGGGTCACTGGATGATCCACCCCGCAGTGCTATTCTCAGTGAGTCTGTGGTGCAGTACTATGTTCAGCAGTTCACCAAGAGCGGCTTCAGGTACACTGAGAAAATGGGCAAAAAGTGCATCTTATTTATGTGCATTCATATGCATCGTGATTTACTCAAGTAGGACATGTTATTACTGGAACAACATTTTTGGCATGCAGTTTTTAAGTCTTACCAAACTATCCTTTCCTTCTGATTTTAAGTGTGAGTTCTGATTGATATCAGTGTTGTTTCAAGTCCAAAAGGATGTTGTTCCAGGCAGATGTCCTGCTAGACTAAATCATGTTGTGCTATGGCTTCATATTTCTTCAAAAAGTCTTTTATATTTTGTTTAGCTTTAAAATAAAAATGAAAGTTATAAAAAAAAAGGAAATTAAAAAAAAATATTAAATCTCTTCATAACAGTATTTCACCCAAAAATAAAATAAATCTATCATCATTTACACATCATCATGTTGATTTTAAATCTTTATGATTTGTATGATGATAAAAAAAATTTTTTTATTAAATAATTAGGATCATTAAGATTTTATGCTTTGTGACTTAATTTTATTTCTGCAAAAAACATAATATACAATATATTTTGTATTGCATCCTTTTGTTTATATATGTGTGTGTGTGTGTGTGTGTGTGTGTATGTATGTTAGTATATTATTAAAATTTATATTAATATTTCATATATTTATTTATGTATGTTGTATTGTTTAAACACACACACACACAGAGTTATATAATGTATGCATGCATTTTGATCACAACAGGATCACACCATTTTTTTTACGCTAGATCAATAATTTTGATGAATCTCTGCATGTAATTGAAAGTGTTACATCAAGTATGAATATGTAGAAGTGCAGATGAGATTATTTATCCAATATTTTGAAAGTAATTAGGGCTATTTTTGTGGTCTGTTCTTCCACAGAATAAAGGAAATCACATGAGTTTGAAATGACAGAATGTTTATGTGGACTATGCCTTTAAACGTGAGGCACTGATAATGAATGCATGCTCATGCACGTGGCATAGATGACATGTTGTCACTGAGGGTCTGGTTTTGTCTCAGGGGTCCTCTGAACTGGTACCGTAACGGGGAGAGGAACTGGCGTTGGATGTGTTCCAGGCCGAGGGGCAAGGCAAGTGTCCTCACTGCGCTCCCGCTCTCTGACACCGTCACTGTCAGAAATACCCAAGTGTCACTTATTCCAGCAATTCCACACCACATCTAGCACAGTCCTGCAGCCTGAGCGGAGCAGATGGTCAGGTGCCTGTTACCTTTGCCCCAACATCTGCTCCTCCATGATGAGCTGAAGTGCTTTAGCTCTGGCTGCATCACTCATAAATGTGTCTTTATATGGAATGGAAATCAATAACCGGTTCTTCTTTCAAATCAGTTGCACTTTTAAAAAATACTGATGCAGATTAATTGATTGATGCTGTTAAATGTTGTTTCATGCTGCAAATGCAATCAAGCCTAATACTAAAATATCACTTCTGACATTATTTTCAAAAATCTAATATGTTATATACCTTATCTTGTTGCCTTTTTAGTCAGTTCCTTATGACTGTCAGAACTGATTTGATTAGTTGAAATGTACATGACAGTGCATCTGCCGTCACAGATCATGATGCCAGCTTTAATGGTGACCGCAGGAAAGGACCCTGTTCTTCTGCCAGCCTTTGCCACAGGCATGGAGAGCCTGGTGAGACTGCAACTTTGTTATTCTTCCATTATGTTAATGCTGCATTCACCTCATGTTATAATTACCATAATAACGACTTGGAGATTTTTACTCTGAGTTGTTCACGTCCTCGGACTCACGGATGTATGGAAGCTTATTTACAGTGTGGAATAAAAAAATAATAAAATATTCACACAGATTAACGTCAAGGAGTTAACGTCAGAATTCTCGCAATTCTGAGAAGACATTTTCAGAAAAGTCAGATTTGTGAGATATGAACTTTTTTTCTTACCACTCCAAGTTGTCTCGCAATTCTGACTTTTTTCCCTCTGAATGCTAAGCAAACTTTTCTTAGAGGTATAAACTCGCAATTGTGATGTTAACTCAATTCTGAGAAGAAGAGTTAGTATTGTGAGATATAAACTCGCAATTGTAAGTCTTGAGTAGGTGCGGTTATGTTTTTGCGAATTTATATTTCGCAGTTCTGATAAAATAGTCTGAATTGCAAGTCAGTTTATTTATTCTTGCAATTCTGCCTTTTTCTCAGAATTACAAGAGATTTTTTCTCAGAGATATAAATTTGCAATTCTGAGAAATAATTAGTGATAATTGTGAGATATATTTATATATAATATATCAACGTTGAGAGGCAAAAAAGTCATAATGGAGAGACTGTCACAATTACCTTTTTTTTGTGATTTGAGCCAAAAGTCCTAATTGGAGATATAAACTTGGAATTGTGAGAATAAAAATCAGAATTCTGAATTAAGCATCCTTACAAATTATTAGTGTCTATGGCGAGTTTAAAATTGTGAGTTTAACATACTGTAGACGTAAATTACAGTTATTCCGATACTTTACATAAACACAGTACGAGATTGCATGTGTAATGTCGTACTATAGCATTGTCCATGCAAGCTGACCTGATGTAAGCTGGTCTTGTATGTTTCTGTCTGAAGGTCCCCAACCTCACCAGAGGCCACATTGAGGAGTGTGGACACTGGACTCAGATGGAGAGGTAAGATTCACTGGAAACTGATGTTTGTGCGAATGTTTTTCCACCAAAACGATAATGCCACTTTGAGAAGGATGTCATTGAGGAACTGGCACTTTTACAAAAGACTTTGGAAAGTGAAATTAAGAATACAGGGAAACAATATGAATTGATCACCAGTGAAATAATAATGTGTATATAATAAAGAGTTTTACTTGAAATATTTTATTTTAAGAAAATGTACATAAGAATCTTAATAAAATGCCATTTTTAGAGTTTATAAAAAAAAAATCACATCTTAAACCAAAATAGTGAAATTATTTAATATTCACCCCTATGTTTACTTAATTGTGATATTGTGAAAAAACTAATATGATTTGCATCTTTATAAGTTGACTTTATTTTATCCAACATTGTATATATGATGGGGACATGAAAATGTACTGCATAACAAGAATGATTCATTATATTGACATTAAACTTAATCAAAAACTCGTATAGCGACAATTTACATGTCTGAATGGCTTTAAAATTACATGGTGTTGCTTAAATGTCGGCAAGGTATCAGGAATACTTGGTTTCCAGGAAATTGGATTGCAAAAAATAATTGACGGACTGTCTGACCTTTAGTACTTTAGTTGACTGTTGTTATATGGGGAGTGTAATAATTGATAGAATAAAATAGGTTAATACGATGTCAGGTTAGGTTAGCTGGATTAAATGCTCATAGATTGTGTAAGATTCAGCCTACAATGCAGGGTTTTTGAGTCTTATATTTTCTAAAACATGTGCATCCTCCTTCTTCCCATCATTTCTTGTCCCTTTTCTCAGATCAAATGCTAGACTTATTTCAGTAGTAAATAATTTGAGTCATATTACTTTAGCAGCACATACCAGGTTATTCTCATGAAAACTCTCAACAATATTTTTAGGTTATGTTTCATCCCAAATATAATATTTTTGCGTAGAGAATAGATTTTATGCTTTGTGAGTTATTATAGTTAAGTAAATAATTAAAGGGGTCATATGATGTTGCTAAAAAGAACATTTATTTGGTGTGTTTGGTGTATGAATGTGTTTATGCGGTTTAAGGTTAAAAAAACACATTATTTTCCACATACTGTACATTATTGTTTCTCCTCTATGCCCCGCCTTTCTGAAACGCTTCGATTTTTACAAAGCTCATCGGTCCGAAAAGCGAGGTGTGCTCTGATTGGCCAGCTAACCAGTTCGTTGGAATTTGGCCGAATACCTCAAGCGTGTGACAGAAATGTTACGCCCCTCACCATACTGTGATGCCTGTGTCCCGGCGCTATGAGACAACACCAATAAAACCCATTATAAACGAGGCATTTGTTGAATCCAGTGGGGACATAATTACAGATTATAATTACTTATACTGTCTTTTTTTACGCGTTGCGTTGCATCGCGCCGCATTAAACATAAACATGTCTGCATTTGTGATCAGAGAAAAAAAAGAAGAAAAAAACAAGCGCTACTCTACACTGCCCAAAACTCACGGTTGAATCATCAGTGGCAAATCCTTAAAAATAATACGTACTTACAGTCTGTGAGTCAAAAGCGCCAGACTGGGTCCTTGCAAGTTGGAACTCCTTTGGCCCCACTTATAGAAACAGCCTTTTGGCACAGACGCATTGTAGTCTGCTCTTCCAGGATCAGGAAACAGTCTTCCATACAATGTGCTGCACACATCTGAATATTTGGTTGAACTGTTCTGGAACAGTGTTGTAAATGCAACTTAACCACTGATTTCTACTCGTGTCCTCTTTTGGAAGACCAAACAAAGTAGTTTCACTTTCACAACGAAACACACAGCGCCTTCACAACATGTCGGCGGTGGCAACAATACTACAGCGAGAATAATAGTTACGCCTTCTTTCTTTGCGTAACATTTGGGCGGCGTTATGCAAATCTTCCCACACAGTTACATAGACATGTGGGGGCGTGTTAGAAAGAAACGTTTTAGGTAGGCGTGGTTGACTCTAAAATTTTATAAAGAATATCTCTTTGGAATTGAGACTTTAGTCTTTGCAACTTTAGAGACCTTCTTCATGCACCAAGAGCTTGTAACACTCCAAAGAGAAAAGAAAATTTGAAATTACATCATATAACCCCTTTAAATAAAATAATTAAAAAAAATTATTGAACCATAAAAAAGGAAATCATAAAAAGCTTGCTTTACTGGAATTAAAATAAACTTTAACTGAAATTATATATATATAATTGTGGTATTTATCTAACCCTAACCCAAATGTATTGATGTCTGAGATGTTAACAATGAAGAAGAGAGGGCAATATTTTGCTTTTAGGGTCAGCGTTCCATCTAATTCAGCCAATAATTGTCTCAAATAGCCTGCTGCACTTATGACCAAATATATTCAATTCTTGAATTTTATATAGATATATATATATACCATACAGCATTTTATTCAGCTTGATATACTAAAATAACTGAAAATAAATAATTTTTTTAATACTTTTTAAAAAGAATATATTATTTACATATTTACACATATTTAGAAAACCATTAAACACACTTACAAATGACAAACACCTCATAAATTATAAAACTATAAAACTCTGCTAACAAATATAAAAAATTCATAAAAATATAAAAAATATAATACATCTCAGTGGTACCAAAAACTGTGACCTTCGAAAAGAACACCATTATTCAAAGGTCATCGGCTTAATTTTCTTGACAGAAACATATCTAATAATACCAAAATATTTTATTGTATACGTATGTATGTATGTATTTATTTATTTTTATATATATACCCTTTTTATTTGGATGAAAGACATTGACCCAGACGTGTTAAAATCTTTGAAATGTAGCAGCAAATTGCATCATGTTGAAAGCATGTTCAGGATGCTTGTGTTGAAACAGTCAACTCAACAGACTATTATTTCCCGACTGACTATTGTTCATTGTCATTTATAAGCCTTTTAGAGCAGCAGCACATGTTACCATTCAGCATTTCTTACAGAGAGGAGCGTCTACCATCAGGACCGGTGTGAGCATTCAGTTTTAAATGAAGGATTGCTCAGATCCAGGGTTTCCATCATTGAACGGGGGCAGGGCGGTGAATGTGCAACACCATCACCGTGGTCAAGCAGCCAATCACATAAATAACAGTAACGTGACACTGATGGAAAGATCCAGCTCACCTCAAGGTCAAACCACCATACAGAGAAAAACATCCCTCTTATATGTCATTTAAAAAATACAAACCCAAAAACACTACAACTCCCATCTGATAAAGCAGGAGGAATCTCACATAATCTGCTCAAGAAGGCATCCAGGTCACATTTCACCCAGTAATCAACAGAAAGAAATTAGGTTGCATATTATACTGTAGGCTTACATAATAAGATCCTTTCCTTCAGAAGAGGAAGTTTAGCATTTAGTTTTTAAATATTTGTCCCGTTTCCAATGCTTTTCCAGGAACTGTAGTCGTTAACAGTAGGGTTGTGACGGTGAGGACATTTTCTCACCGGTTAATCGACGTGTGACAACACCGGTAATACCGGTATCACCGCGGGGGTGGGGCATTCCCTCTTTTCCTCGCTTTCCTTCGCTTTTAAATGGCTTGTAAAAGCTGCGTGCGCATTTTACTTTCACTTTCGAATTAGCGGCAGTTCGGCGTCAATTGCTTGAAGGCAACAACAAAATACAACGTCAAACTCACTTTAGCCTATATATAAAACATAGAACGTTTATTAACAAAACAAATACAAATACACCATGCTATAGGGCAGGCTATGCCTAATAAAAAATAACAAATAACTTACATAAAGTTTAAATAGCCTATTTCCAATTTTGTATACCTAAGTAAACATGTATAATATATAACCAAATAAATAAGAAACGTAGAACGTTTATTAGCAAAATGAATAAGAAAGCTTGGAGGCACGGCATACATCTTGATCAATAAAATAAATAAATGACACAAAGTTTAAATAAAGTAAAAATCAGCAAACAATGTGGAACAATTAAATAAGAAACGAATGTTAAAAAAAACGTCCAAAATCACCGTAGATAAACGGCAAAAGTCAACAGGCTTTTCAAAATCCAAAATATTGCCAAACAGGCGCTTTTGCATCTCGTTTCGAAACTAAATCATCCGCGATCTTCTTGTCTGTCTCACCTCACTATTCTTGTCTGTCTCACCCCACTCTTCTCCTCACTGGATAAATGAAATCTGATCTATGATGCGACTGTCGTTCGGCACGCTGCATTGAGCAGCCGCGGTCAGTTTTTAATTGTAGTGTCTGTTCTTTTACTGAACTAAATTATTTTTATTACTATAAAAAATCAAAACGACGGTGGGGGTCAGTGCCGCGGTGGGCAAGTGACATAACCAGTGTTGCGGCTTAACACCGGTATCACCGTCAGCACCATCTATCACGGCAAGCCTAGTTAACAGTGATCCACAGCCCATTTCATGTGCATATTGCAAAATGAACTCAAAACGCTTTACTAAAAATGACCCACAGTGTAGGCTGAAGGGTGATGTGTACCTTACATGTCCTTTAAAGTGTGAAAGATGGCCTGAAACTGTTGGCAGATGCTGTCAGATAAGTCAAAAATAGAAACCAAACCTACCTGATACGTATCTCACACCACCAACGCCTCTTTCCATTCAGGTCATGGGGCATTTCAGAGCTTTATTCTGGTAAACCGGCTGTTTCAGATACAGCTATCAGATTTACTTGACATATACTTGGCTGTGTAAAACTTGCCGCCACAATCTTAAGTGTCACTGCATTGCAAAAAAAAAAAAAAAAGATTTTCTTTCTTACTCAATTTTTTTTGTCTTATTTTCCAGCACATATATCTAAAACATTTATTACATTTATTTGAGAAGCAAAATCACATAAGATAGTGTCTCATTTTTAAGATTATTTTTTGCTTTGTGTATGTGTTACATATATACATACACCACAAACTAGCTAAAATAATAATGTATTATAGTAATTTTTTCAACAAAGTCAGGGATGGTATCATTAACTAAAGCTAAATTTATTTAAAAAATTGTGAATTGAAATATAAAATAATGTTCTAAAATAAATATTAAAAAATATATTTTTTTATAAAAATAAAACACACACACATATTTTAAAAGAAATTTTCAAGACAATTATCCTAATTAAAAGGGGAAACAAGTTTTATTTTTCTTACCCCATTGGCAGATTTGTCTTGTTTTAAGCTTAAATTCGTTTAATTTTGATAGATTTTTCAGAAAACAGTATCAAATATCACTTGTCAGTGTTTCCTGAATTAGGAACATTTAGATGTTTGTGCTGGAAAACATGACGAAAATACTTCTTTAAATGATTCTCAAAGCTCATCTGTATGGCAGTGGTTTTATGGTAATGTCCTTGTGGTGTGGTTAATGTTCTCTAATTAGCAGAGCGTGATTTAACCGTCCTCTCCGCACTGACCCGAGGGCTCGATAACGCAACCCCTGCGGCAGTAAATTATTTTAACGTCTCTTGACCCGTCCACCTCCATCACCCTCTCCACCCTCCACAGAACTTCAGCAATCAATAGATGAATGCTGACATTCTGAACCTGTCAGAAAACGCCTGGCTTCATTTCCAAAACAGGACATGAGACGTGACCCCGTGACCCCGTTCAGACAATGACACCCTGTTAAGTGAGGAAGATTTTTATAAGTCTCTGAACTTACACACGGGTCATTTGTGGTTACTACCTTTCGATAGGAAATGTGTTAACCGGGGTTTGCTAAATGTGACGAGATTTGAATAGGATTAGGGGTTTTGAAAAAAACTAACACAGCTAAGTATTAAAGTTGAGCGTGTGCCTTAGTGTCTGAGCTCCAGATATGAATGATTCCTCAAATCATGAGTCTTGCTGAAGTGCTTTACTAACCATGTAAAGCCTGACATACGCAACAATTGTCCGAAAAATCTTTTTTTTTTTAAACAGTTTATTGAACTTTTAGTCAAAAGCCAAAAAAGGTTTGCATATCTATTTTTATTGAGTATTGTACTTGATGAATCAGGCTTTTATGGCTTAAGTAGTATGATATAATGAGAATATGGAGGAAAAGAGTTTTATTCATATGTTCAAACTGTGAAACCATAAGCAATTTGATGCAGATGCTGATATTTATGATGAAAAGCTTCTGATAGCTTGTCATGTAAATCAATGAGTATAGCAGAAACTTAAATAAAATTATAGAAATATCAGCCGTCGCTCTAAATCTGCAGATAATGTCTGTTAGATGACATTTAATTGCTTAGTTTGATGATCAAAACATATAATGCCATGCAATGATGAAAAGCCTGATGATAATTCATATTTGATAATCACATTTGTACATGATTTTTGTATGATGATAATAATAATAATAATTATGATAGTCAACCCTAATCAGGGTTATTATTAATTAATAACATAATAATGAATGTTTAACTAAACTAAAAAACATTTTTCTGTTTCATTTACTTTAAATCAGAGTACTAAACTAAAACTAAATAAATCAAAAATAAAAACTAAAACGTAACAATATAGAGATTAAAAGAGACTAATAAAAATGTCAAAACACAACAAAACGGCTAAATTCTAAATCAAAATATTAACAAAAACTAGTTTAGTACACTAATGATAGTAAAGTAACACTGAAGTTGCTTCAATCCAGTCAGTGTTCATCTTACTGAAATATTACTAACAATATAAAAGTTATTCCTATGTGTAAGGGATACAGGTCCATAATTTTATTTCCTCAAAGGGAATCATTTAAGGTTTTAAAGGGAACTCCACCATTAATATGTAAGAGCATTAGGACAGAATCACTGTTTTACAGAAGATCACTGAGACGGCCAGCGATTCATTGAACGAGCGTATGACATCAATTCTGCAATGGATATTATATCCAAAATATAGTGAAAACACTATTTATTAGCACAGTAACAAGATCGGCAGTTTAAGACATTAACTTGTGAGCACAAAACACAAGATACTTCTTTTTTCAACATAAATAAGACTTTATTGGATAAATCTAACACATATAAACTAATCTAACACATAAACACGCATTCACACAAGTTGCAGAAAGAGATAAAGTGAGGAAATAATTAGTTTAAGAGAATGGAAATGTGAAATCCCAAGTTTACAGGAATATGTGCCATTGTATAGATCTGAAAAACCATCAATCACTTAATTAACCCTCGCAATGATTCCCTCAATGAGGTTAAAATTTATATAAAATGCACCAGTTCAGCTAGAATCTGGAGTACTTGCGTTTCTGTGTCCGGGGTTCTCTTCCTTGTCTGCTGAAAGGGGTTTCCCGTTTTTCTGATTGGCTGGAGGTTCAGTCTTGGAAGCCAGTGGTTGGGCGTTGGCTGGCGACGCGGAGCTGTGGTCTGAAGTTGAAGTTTAGATGGCACACTTTCGGAGATGTGGCGTTAGGCAAACTCAACTCCAAACACGAAACTCTCAACGGAAAATAAAATAAAATAAACTAAAGAAATAGAAATAAAAGTAGAGTTTGACGAGACCAGGTGGCGTTTCTCCTCATGGTTTCGGAGGAGCTGGCGTTTAAGCCAGAGCACGCTCAACGCTAAAGAAGCATGACTAGGAGTGAAAAGCTAAAAGCCGCCTGGCTAAAAGCTAGACACAAAAAGTCAGACCCGCAAAAGGCAAAAGACCAAAAACGAAAAGAAGCGAGAAGAGCGAGGGGCAAAAAAAAGAGAGGGTTTGATGGTGTCCTGAGTATTTAAACCAGGCTGTTTACCACACCCCAAATGGTGTTTTGACCAATTGTAGCTCGGGGTGTTGCAATGTTCCTCCTTCCCATTCATAAATCAACTGTTATCTCATCATTCACATGATCTGCGTTTTTTCCCGCTCTGGTAGAGTATACATGTTGGACATGATTTCTTATAATAAGAATAAGATACATTTGACAACGAAGTGATTAGAATAAACATTTCAAGCATTAATTCTCAAACTCACACATACCAAACATGAATACAAACCATTAAGCTATTCAATAGTTATTAACAATACATAAACAATAAATGATTAAAACATGATGGTTAAACATGTGGGTTACATACAAAATATGGGGTTAGATATTGAGCAATGGTTAGTTTGCTCGCCTTTTTAGTGTCATTTAGTGGCATGGAAAAAGGCCCAGGTTTTTTTTTTTTTGTTGTTCTTTGGCAATTCTGGTGCTGGAAGAATAGTTCTGTGAAGACCAGAGGTTAAGAGGTCTCTCATAAGGAATTTCAGTCTGTTCGGTCTCTTGGGTGGGGGATGTCAATTCTCAAGCGCTCGTGACTGTAGTTACTATCATGTGATAGCCATGCGGTCATCTCTTTTGACCATTATTCTTGATAACGTGCCCCAAAATTGACAATCTCCTTGGACTTGTCAATGTGTTCTTTTGTGTTAATGTTGAAAAGTGTTCTGTGACAGGGGTTTAGGTTTAGGCTTGCTTCAGACTGGCTAATGTTCGGGTCTGATTTATGACATCCTGTTTGTCTTGGGCCTCTGTGGAATTTTTGTGACTCCTCGTGCCTCAACGCGGTTTTGACCAAATCTTAGATTGTCTGATTCGGTCTGAGATCCACATATGTTTACTTTATGAATATCAGTAAAGATTTCTCAGCAAAAAAGACGCATGAACCACAAGCTGAAGGTGGATGTTTTTATGATACATGATGATACTAAAAGGCCTTTTACTTGCTAAAAAATGCATGTAGTAGATAGTGTACAAAGTTTTTCAGCAAATTGGAGGCCTTACAAATGTATCCAATATGATCCAGTAAGCTGTATAGGGTTAATGATTTGTTCAAATCTCTTAACGCTCATCATGAGCCATCGTAATAGAAAGCATCACTAATTATTTTAATGCCACAGTCGTTTGAGGTTATATCACATGATCAGATCAGTCCGATCTCTTTTTCCTCTTCTCTCTTCAGGCCTGCAGAGCTCAATGAAATCCTCATCTCCTGGCTGAAGGAAACACACCAGAAAACCTCTATCCCTGTTCATCCCAAGTTATGAGAGCATGATCTTGATTTAACTATACGCAGGCGAATGAACTAAAGTGCACTAATGTCCAGGCTTGCTGATTGCATAATAATAGTTCATTGTCATGTGAGTAGATTTCAGTAGTCCAGTGCTTTTTATATGAAGTCTTTTATAATACACTGCAATAATGAACAGACATTTTTTAAGGCAGTGTCTGTAGCTCAAATAAGCTCATATTTACATTTTGTGTGAACAGCATCTGTCACTGTTTGCACTTAGTGTAAATAGCCACTGCCTATTTTAATGTAATATTGATGAATGTCACATTTTATTATGAATTGTTTTATTAACAGCTTGCTTTGCAAAAATAAAACCAATAAATAATCATTTGCTTTGTAATAAACTGAATCAATACTGCTTTACAAGAATCATTAATTGTATATTGTTTGCTACAAACATTGATATTTTGGCCTGAACAATTACTCTATTTTTTGAATATTGGCATCAGCCAATAAGTTCATTTCAGAATTTAATTTTACAGAAGTGGTAATTTCTACTCACTGTCTGTCAGTTCTAGAAACATAAAGCAAACCTTTATGGATTTTGTGTATTCAATTTGTTTTATTTCTCATTTAATGTTATATTCTATCATTATATTTTATTAATAATGGGTCAGTTTGAATTTCTTTAAAAACAAAAACAAATTTTCTTCCACAAAGATGCATCAGATTGATCAAAAGTGAGAGCAAAGCCATTTATGTTACAAAAGGTTTCTTTTTTCAATAAATGCTGTTCTTTTGAACTTGCTATTCTTCAAAGAATCTTGAAAAATAAAAATGCTTACAGTTTTCACAAAAATAGGAAGCAGCACAACTGTTTTCAACAGTGATAATAATCAGAAATGCTCCTTGAGCATCAAATCAGCATATTAGAATGATTTCTGAAGGATCATGTGACACTGAAGACTGGAGTAATGATGCTGAACATTCAGCTTTGCATCAGAAATAAATTACATTTTAAAGAGCAGGTCATGTGGTATTTTAAAGTGTCCTAATATTGTGTTGGAGTCCCGTACAACAGGTTTAAATGCATCTAATGTCTGAAAACATTGTAATTTTCTCAGAATATACATTTAATATTAGAGTCATTTGCCAATGATTTTGAAACGATTCGTTCCAAGCGAGTTCAGAGCAAACCCCTCCTTTCCTAAGCCTACTCTGCTCTGATTGGTCAGCTGGCCAAGCCTGCTGTGATTGGCACAGAGAGGAGTCCTTGAGCAAGTTAGCGTCACGAGCAGTGTTGCCAACTTAGCGATTTTGTTGTTAAATTTAGCAACTTTTCAGACTACCCTAGCAACTTTTTCTTCCAAAAGCATCTAGCAACAAATTTAGCTATTTTTAAAATTGATTTGGCAACCTTTAGCAAGTTTTGATAAGTGACTCAGACAATAAAAAGGCACACATTCCATCCAAATTACACAAAAAGAGGAAACCACAGATGCCTAGCAGTACACACATCACGTGAATTGAGTTAGCTGCTATTTGCAATTGTTCAATTTGATAAAAATAATAATAATAATTTAATAATTGTTCATTTATGATACACTTTGTAGTAGCTTGTACCTGCGTTTGTTGATCAGTTAGTACACTGTAAGAAAAATTTAAAATCTTTCAGGACATTATCCATCATCCTTTGTAACCCTTTAACCCGAAAACACAATGCGTAATTTAAATGCAGGTAAAAAACCATTACGGAAAACTCTTTCATATTAGCATAGTAGATTGTGCCTTATTTTTACAGACTTTTCTTAGAGTGTAGCATACCAACTAACTACTAATACACTGCTTAAAGCGTATTAGTTGAGAATGTGTAGAATTACTAGTTTACTAGCTATTAAAAAAACTTAAATTGAAATTCAAAAATGTGTACGTTTTCAATAATTCAATGTATTTAAAAATAGTTATTTATATTTTAACATTATATTACGCATTTATATTATTTTACGAACAAATATAAATTAACATAGTATAAAATATATTTTTGCTGAGATTTGATGTAGTGACATTTTTGCGTCGTGATTACGCCATGACGTCATTGCGCATGCCATCACACGTCATTGAGTACTTTAAGGCAAACAAATCGACCTTGCTTTAGCAACTTCCTCTGAAAATTAGTTGGCAACACTGGTCACGAGCGCTACCACTGACAAAGCACCTTTACATAAAACAATAATATAGTGCTCCAATCCGTTCTTAAAATAATGACATAAAATACAAAAACACTTATGCAAGCGAATCGTGCCCACAGCTTAAGTTTGGCTGCTAAACTGTGAACACTTAAAACAATAATGGTGGATACGTTAGCCGAGTGCTAACGTGACTAACTGATGAAACAATACAGTTTGTAAACCAAAATATGTCTACTGTTATGTTTGAAGAACGACAGACAAAAGACTCTCTGTCTTAACTTTTAATCAGAACGCAGAACAGCTCCCGCATTAACCCTATAACTGCTGGTGCAGCAAAATAAACAGCAATTTCACAATGATTATAAAGTCTGTGCGCTACACTACATTCTTTATTATTAAACGAAGTAATTAGAACAATGTCAGTCTACATTAATCGACACATTCTTAGGAAATAGCGGGTTCACAGCGAATTATCAGAACTATTTATTCAGTAAGACCGTAATATCGTGCTTTACCTGGAAACCTAAAGCTGTACTAGGTGTACATCACATATTAGCACAAAAACTTGATATTTTGAGCACTCAATTGAAAATATACACATAACGTATCAATCGTACTTACAGGCTGTGCTTCGGAGAGCTTGTTAGTCCAAATAAAGAAGATTAGAAGCCGACGAAGATAAAAGCTAATATTAGAGAAGCAGTCCTCGGTAAAATGATGAGCACACAACAAAAGGTTTGAATTGTATTTCTGTGGTATCCTTGAACACAGCATCTTCTCGACATGATGTAAACACACTAACTAGCGGAAGTGTTTGTGGGCAGGTCAGACTCGCGGGCAGGTGGGGATTATGTAAATGTGTTACCCAGTGACGTATACCGGTAACAGGCAAAAGATTCGAAAACATGACGACTCGTTAAGGCGATTCAGAATCGACTGTCTCTTTTGAGAGACAATATCTTTATTTATCATGCACTTTGTGCAGACCTGTTTTTCATTTAAGGATAGCTACGTTATAAGCTGCAAAAGAGATATTTTTCAAAAACCCATATGACCTGCTCTTTAAAATCTATTCAAATAAAAAAACATATTTAATTGTAATAATATTTCACATTTGTATTATTTTCATAAATGAGAACATCAAGTAAATGCAACCTTGCTGAGCATAATTTGATCAGTAATGCTCTACCTCTTCAGTAGTCAGTAGCTGATTTCCAGCTTTAATACATCGGATTTTCATCAATAAACCCTTGAACTCTTAAAGCATCTGCTGTTAACTAGTGTGGTATTTCCCGAGGAGGAGCTGTGATTACAGTCATGGCGTCTTGTCCTCAAGAACAGCAGCCGCTCTCTTTGTTAAAGCAGACTGATTGCATTGACCTGAGATTGCTGTTTTATAATGAGTGTAGAGGAAGGCAGAGCGGCGCTAGAACCGCTGCAACTGCTTCATTTCAAAAAGGAAATGATTTCACATACAAAGGGGTCATTTTCTGCAGTAACGAGCGACTCGCTGTTTTCTAAAGGGACAGTCGTGCTCCCTTCATTCTGAGTGTCAGTGTCTAAACTCTCAAGAGCACAGAGAATGTGTTTAGACATCCTTCCTGTTTGCTACGATTTGAGTTACGTTTCTGCTTTGAAAACTCACTGAAAGAGATAATTAAACGTTCTGGTTAGTGATTATGCTCCTTAATTATTTACCATATTCATATTCAGCTAGGGTTTTAGGCAATTTTGGTAACGATGGAATATTTTTGAAGTTTAAATTCATTATTGGTGTGACTTGTTTTAAATACATGTACATTTTAAATATTTACATGTACAGTTCCTGTCAATATTTACAGTAACTGCTATGTCATGGGTTTGATTCCCAGAAAATGCACATGGTAAAATGTATACCTTGAATACAGGTTGCTTTGGATAAAAGCATCTACCAAATATGCTATTTTTAATACATTTGAATATGCAAGTTAACTCTCAGATGCACATTTACATGTGGTATGCATTAAATCTGCATTCATCTTGCCAAACAAAACCATGAAAATGAAACTCCAACTACTAAATATGTAGCTACACTCTTAAAAATGCTGGGTAAAGTATGGACAAACCCAGCGAATAGGTTTGTCCATATTTTACCCAGCACTGGGTTGTATTTAACCCAGCATTTTAGAGTGTATATTCACATTCAAAATGTAAACTATATTATCTGCAACTGATATATTAAAAGTTGCATACTGTATATAGTACATCCAACTTCTTCTGCATATACAGTATACTCACGTCACGTAAAGCCATATATAATATATAGCAAATCTGAACTGCTTTATTGCTTCTATCATCACAAAATGTAAACTATATTGCTGCCCAGCTTTAATCTGCTAAATGTGACTATAAGGCATTCAGATATAAACATTATCATCACGATTTTCTGTAAAGCTGCTTTGAAATAGTGTATATTGTGAAAAGTGCTATGGAAATAAATTTGCTTTGCCTAGTTATAAAGGCATTGTGATGCTCACATATTGTTCAGAAAATGTAAAAATAAGTTCACTTTCAGAATGGCAGTTTGTTTGACAGTATCTCTTCATACTCATCAGATGAAGGATACAGACAGACAGACGCTCCATCTGTGATTCTGCTGATACTCCAGGGTCTTCTGATCACAAGGTTTATTGTGCACAAGGGACAAACTAAACAAGGTCCAAATGCTCAGTCCCACAGGTGATGCATGGAGATTGCTGGCTAGCAGCAGATTTGAGGGCCATGACAATTGATGTTTGTTAGCGTTTGTCTGTGTGGTGTGAATTGGCCTTTAAAGAAATAGTTCACCCAAAAATTAAAAGTTTGCTGAGAATTTACTCACAAGATGTAAATGAGTTTGTTTCTTCATCAGATTTGGAGAAATGTAGCACTGCATCACTTGCTCACCAATGGATCCTCTGCAGTGAATGGGTGCCGTCAGAATGAGAATCCAAACAGCTGATAAAAACATCACAATAATCCACAAGTAATCCACACCACTCCAGTCCATCAATTAACATCTTGCGAAATGAAAAGCTGTTTTTGTAAGAACCAGACCATCAAGGCATTTTTAAATTTTAAACTGTTGCTTCTGGCCAAAATGCGAGGCCATAATCCGTAAATAACGCTTCCTCCAGTGAAAAAGCCCATCACCTGTTGTCCTCTTCATGGTCACAGATGCTCAGGTGTTTGTCAGTATTACTATGATTGAGCATGTAGTATTGTGTTCAGATGTATGAGGGATAGTAATACTGATTCTTGCCGTGGAAATGCACTACCAGCTTGTGTCAACAGATGCATGTATGCTGACTGGTTATTATCCAGGTTGTCATTACATGCTGTTGGCTCTGATAATACGTGAATGTGATGCTCAGACATGATGTCCGACCTCTTAGTGCGACTCAAAAACACTCTCGGCTCTTCATATGGTGACGAGTCCATTTCTATGTCCATTTAGCCTAAAACACGTCATCATGTCAGTAGAAATTACCATAATATTAGTCTTCAAGCAGTTAGTGCATTGCCATTGTGTATTTCCTCTCGATCTTGAGTATAAAGCATTTTTTTTTTTTAAATCTGTAATTATCTTTGTTTTTAGGAGCTATTAAACTTAAGTGGTTATTTCTACATTCATTCAGAAGACACAGTAATAAGTGAGGCATTTGTTTTTTCTTCATTTACGTGTGCTGGTGTAATTATTTCCAGTGACGCGAGAGATTTCTTTGAGCTCTAGCTTTGCTCTTATGTGCTAATTTAGCCTCAATGAATTTATTATGTGATTTAATCTTACATTCATATTGCAAACAATAGAGACGAACCTTAACAGATGAAACTGAGGTTCCGGTTCGGTTCCTTTCTATTCCCAGATGGATTTATATTATAAAGAACTGATACATGTACCAGATGAGTATTTGCCAGTTGTTTGGTCTTTGCTTTTATTTAACTTTTATAATTATAGGAAGAAATATTCACACAAGTTCTGTAATATTAAAAAAGCAAGCTGTCAATACGGTGATTCGGATTAATACAAAATCCCTACCTTTACATAAAAAAAAAAGCCATTTATGTGCTGATAAATTAGCTTAGTCCATAAACAATTACGTATCCTTTGATTTGAATGCAAGAACTAGAAAGCTTGTGATTAAAGTCCAGCTGAAATATTAAAACGTCATATCATACTTAATACAACAAGACAGCTAAATCACACAGAACTCATTCTGACAGAGAGTATTTATTTGCTGCCACTATGACTCATAGACTCATAGTTTCAGTTAATTGACTTTCTTAAAACAACGACTTGCAATAAGGGTTAGATTTAATTATCAAATGATTTTGAAGTGCCTGTTAGTTTGACTCTTTCACTGATGTCTTACTAAAGTACCTGCACATCTCTGTTCATCGCAATGGCTTGGGCCCAAAAAAGGTTAAAACAAATGAACACCTAAAGAGACCAGACTGAACAGAAAAGACGTGGTCTGCGTAATCATTTATAGTGTTTGCATATGTTTTATTCTATTTCACAATTATATATTTTCTTTTAGTTTCTGTTTTCAGCTTTATCCACATATCACATAGCCTACATTCAAAGTCTTGTAATATTCCGACAAAACCAAAAAAATTGATTTTTTTGGGGGGGGGGGGGGGGGGGGGGGGGGGGTAAATGCTATGTTTTACGTTGTGGGAAATGTAAGTATCAGAATTTACATTTTAATTACTTTTTAAAATTTAATTGATTTTTAGAATTTATATATAAATTTAATTTAAATTATATATATATATATATCAATTCTAAATGTATTTATATTGTATTATTTACAAAAAGTTCCAAAGTTTTTCTCCAAAATTGTCTTTTCTCTCAGTTTGAAGACATACAGTATATATATAATATTCCAATATATTGCCTTTTCTCTCCGACTGAAGACTTTCATTAAATGTCATCGAATCATTATTACCGAATCATTATTCACAACTTAATATCACGATAACAAATTACTTTTCCAGTCTTCATTTCAATAATGCAGAACTATTTGCACTGGATTAATCATTCTTCTGTGTGCTAATGAATTTGTATTAAAGATCCTGTTGTAAAAAAATGTACTGCCAGATGATCTTTAGATCTCAGCACACCTAGTTCATATGGTCCTTCTTTGTTAAAATAGGTTATAGTCTAGTGTTTGCAACCTCATCTTAAGACTGATTCACAGAACCCTCCTGATTTTCTAAGAACTAATCCACCTCTAAAGTAGGCCTCACAATCTTAGAACGGCATCTTTTCTCATTTGATCTTGGGACGATGGTGATTATTTCTGGAGAGCTCCGAGGTTTGTTGATCCTGTTATTAAAGTCACCGTTACACTGACCTGCTGTCAAAAGGTCTGGCATTACATATAGCTAGGGTACAAAGCCTTTCAGGATGTCTCATCTTTTTAAAATTAATTTGTAATGTTTGAAGTTCGATGTGTTGAGGTTAATCGACACGCAATCGATCATCAACAGTTTTTGGCGTAACTAGTGCAAGTTAAACGGACACCAGCAATCTTAAAAGTTTTCTACACAAAACGCGAAATTATTTTTGTGAAATATGTGTGATTTGTAAATATGTAAGTTCTACTTACGTTCTGTCGATGAATCGTCCAATAGTTGGTGCGGCAAACATTTATGTTGCTATGGTTACCGAACGTCGAAAACGAGGCTGTGAGCGACTAGACTAAAGCCCCATTCATACCAAGAACGATAACTATAAAGATAACGATATTAGCGTCCACACCAGCGAACAATATCGTCTGTTTATTCTAAGCGCACATGCGTCTGCCGCTTTAAATTCTCGAGCTCGTTACAGCAGGATGGATTCTGATTGGCTGTCAATATTTTATCGTTCTGGCTGGAGATAATCGTTTGAAGTGATTCAACATATGTTTCTTTTGTCTTATCGTTCTAGTTGTGTTGTGGACTTGCCTATTCTTTAAAATTGAGAACGATTTTTAGAACTATATCTTTATCGTTATCTTTATAGTTATCGTTCTTGGTGTGAACGGGGCTTTACAGTCTTAGTTTTCTACACAAAACGCTAACGCTATGTGATTGGGTTTTTTAAAAATATGTAAGGCTACATAAGTTACTGTGATGAATCATCCGAATAGTGGAGTGCGGCAAACATTTATGTGCTTATGGTTACCAAATGTCGGGAAAAACGAGGCGCTGTGAGCGGACTAGGACTAAAAGCCCGTGTCACACCAAGAACGATAACTATAAAGATAACGATATTAGCGTACACACCAGCGAACAATATCATCTGTTTATTCTAAGCGCACATGCGTCTGCCGCTTTAAATTCTTGAGCTCATGATAGCAGGATGGATTCTGATTGGCTGTCAATTTTTTATCGTTCATCAGCAGGAAAAAATAGTTTTGAAAGTGATTCCAACAATATAGTTTCTCTTTGTCTTTATCGTTATAGTTTTGGTGTGGACTCTGCTATTCTTTAATATGGAGAAAAGATTTTTTAGAACTATATGTTTATAGTTATCTTTATAGTTATCGTGCTTGGTTGTGAAACGGGGTTTACAGTATTAGTTGTCTACACAAAGCGCAAAATTTTGTTGTGAATAGTGTGACTTGGTAAATATATAAGTTCTACTTACGTTCTGTCACTGAATCGTCCGATAGTTGTCGCGGCAAACATTTCTGTTGTTATGGTTACCGAACGTTCGGGAAAACGATGGCTGTGAGACGAACTAAAACAGTGCTTTACAAGGGTAAGCACTGTATAAGGTATAATCACGTAATTTTCACAACTCAATAACTTTCAAAATGTTTATGGACGTTTTGTCCTAAGTTATGAGAACATGTGAGTTCAGGGCGGATCTAGAAAGAAAAAAATTTTAGGCAAAGGGGTCTAGAGGGGTGGCAAACACCAAAGCAAGCCCACCATGCATAGTTTTTGGGATTTAGGTCTGACATAACACAGTTGTGTTCACAAATATTGGATACCATTAAGTAATCATCTATAATGTTTAAAATGAAAACTATAACATTTCAATATCCATCATGGCCCCAGTCAAACACATATAAAAAACTCAACAGGTATAAGTTCTGAAGCTTGTATCACTAAAGGAGACATGCGGTTTAGAAAAATCGGACATTAGGCTACTTAGATGTATAACACGTTTAGTGAAGTTTAAAAGCAACAAAACGTTGAATTTCCTAACATTAGAAATAAATACAGTAATATCAAAGCACTGAAACTGGATCAGCTTTGAAAACAATGTTTGATTTTCTGTAATTAACAGAGGTGGGAATGTCTGTAATCACCCAGAACAAACTCTATCAACCATATACTCTAGCAAAACCCCAGCAACTGCATAGCAAGAGCTTAGCAACCACCCAGAACATCCTAGCAACAACTAGCAACTTTAGCAAACATCTAGAACATCTAACGGACCAAACCATTTACGTTTTTTAAACAAGACTTTAAGACAAGCCAGCATAAATGTGTCTTTCAAACTTTCCAATCTAGTTAGTTTTTCTTACAGGTTTTTTTCAACTGCTTGCACACATTTTCCAAGAATTGCACACACACAATACAAAATGCCTCATATCACTTGCAAAATGAAGCACTGCATTCAAAATATCACAAGCACATCTCAAAAGCAAACTTTTGCAAACACCTTTGCCATAATATTAATTCCTGTTAGATTTTTGTGTGTTACATAGAGATGTGTGTTGTGTTTGTAAAAAGTGTTTTATTATGTGAAATTGAAAATGAGTCAAAGGCGAGAATTAGTGTATGGTTTTGCAGATTTGGTGTGTGATTCTGGTGTTTGAGTGTCAGAAATTGTGTGGCAAGTAAAGATTTTGTGTGTAACTAATTGAAAAACCATAAACTCTAAATAGGATTCAGGAATTATTTTTGCAGCTCAATGTCTTTTACAGTATACATAAATTAAATTACAGATAAAGATGTATAATTTAGCAATTAACTTTTGGGGAAAATGGTTTTTTTGTGTGTGTGTGTGTTGTTATACTGTGAATGGTAATCGTTCCGTAGATGAAAAGCACTAGAAAGTTCAAATACCAAAGAATTGTATGAACTTGGAATGCACCACAATACAGTACAGTAAAAAATACAATAAAACATTTTTTTTAGCATCCTCTGCACTTTTGGCCAAATTTCATTACAGTATACACAGTACTATAGCAGGTTCTTGGTCTCCTGACACAAGACTAGCTAGATCTCTAGGCAGTCATTTCTCAGTTCTGCAAAAACGGTTACAAATAAAATTTGACAGTCAAGCGCTTGAAGGTGTACAACAGTTCTACATGTGCTACAGTTTACTGTACATACAAAATAGTTAAATTTCCATGATCTAATGCACTGGTACTGTACTGTAATTATACTGTATGTGCAAGTATAAAACCCCTGTAGATGATTGTCTCAGCTCTCTCCTCTCTCCGTTGTTAGGATGCAGAGATTCTGATTGGTGTGTCATCAGTTTTTAGGCTACTCATTGTTAAACTTACGAACTTGTTAAACTCTGAGAAAATGTTTGTCTGTTTTGAAAATTGAAATGAGGGGGGGGGGGGGGGGGGGGGGGGGGGGAAGTTATATGAACAATCGAGAGAAAACTGCAATAAGACTAGATTCTTACCTAACTCTGCTATTAGTTTCAGTGATCGGCATCTTCTTATTGATTTCATGTTATTGTCACGGCTTATATCCATGATGAAAGTGGAGCGAGCGGTCGGAGAATCAGATCACCAAACAATTACGCGATGAATCAGACATATCCGGATGGGATTCGATTTCTCAGAGGACTTCTGAGTTACCTGAAAAGCAGTAATTAAAGAAGTAAGTAGTAACGTATTAGTAGTAAGTTAGTTTGTAGTGTAGTCAAGTTAGTTAAAGTTAAAAGTTAAGTACAGTTAATTATTGATTCACGAACCAAATGTAAAAAAAAAAACACCATTCCCCCCCCCCCCCTCCACCCCCGTTTTTAGTGCAACACCCTCCCCCCCGCCGGCCCAACGCCCCTTCCCCACACCCCCCGCACACGTCCCCCGGTTTTTTTAAACTCAAAAAGATGGTTCAAAGAGTCAATTTGTTAATGAAGCCGAGTTACTAATATTTGACTACGCTTTGCGTGCACGTGGCAACCCATTTCGTGCAGTTGATTAAAGACGTACCTTTCCAGCAACCCCCTCTCCCCCACACTGCAAATTCAGATCAGCGAAGCGATGGTGCGCCAGGTCTTCAGGACCAGAAAAGGAAAAAAAAAAAGAAAAAAAAAAAAAAAAGCACCTAGGCCCAGATTCCCGATTGTGTTACACCAGTCTGTCTGAAAATCTGTGCTGACCAGCTGGCCCCCATCTTCACACTGATCTTCAGCAGATCACTGGAGCTGTGCGAAGTCCATTCATGCTTCAAACGCTCCACCATCATCCCCATCCCAAAGAAATCAAAAATTACAGGACTAACTGATAATGTGGCTCTAACGTCTGTGGTCATGAAGTCCTTTGAAAAACTGGTGCTGGCCCACCTGAAGGACATTACTGGACCATTGCTGGATCCTCTTCAGTTTGCATTCAGAGCAAACAGGTCTGTGGATGATAAAGTCAACATGGGACTGCATTACATCCTACAACATCTAGACAGACCAGGGACTTAAGTGAGGATCCTGTTCGTGGACTTCAGCTCGGCCTTTAAACACCATCATCCCAAACCTCCTCCTACCCAAACTAACTCAGCTCTCCGTGCCAACCTCCATCTGTCAGTGGATCACCAGATTCCTGACAGACAGGCAGCAGCTAGTGAGGCTGGGAAAACTCACATCCAGCACCCGTGCGATCAGCACTGGTGCTCCTCAGGGTTTTGTTCTCTCTCCACTGCTCTTCTCCCTTTACACAAATGACTGCACATCTAAAGACACCTCTGTCAAGCTCCTGAAGTTTGCAGACGACACCACAATCATCGGCCTCATTCAGGACGGTGACAAGTCCGCTTACAGTCAGGAGGTTAAAGAGCTGGCTGTCTGGTGCAGTCTCAACAACCTGGAGCTCAACACGCTCAAAACTGTGGAGATGGCCGTGGACTTCAGGAGAAACCCCCCTACACTCCCCCACTCACCATCATGGACAGCACTTTGACTGCAGTGGAGTCATTCAGATTCATGGGCACCACAATCTCTCAGGACCTAAAGTGGCACACTCAAATAGACTCCATTTTTACAAAAGGCCCCAGCAGAGGCCAGCAGAGGTTGTACTTCCTTCGACAGCTGAGGAAGTTCAACCTGCCACAAAAGCTGCTGACTTGATGTGCTGGTGCTGCTGAAACAGTCAGGTGAGTTTGTTCTACTACCCCATCATCTGAAATCCATTCCTCGGCACTTCATAACTGTCCTGGTTCAGCCAGTACCAAACTGACCCTCAGAAAGACTACAGAGGGGGTTAGTCCGGACTGCTGAGCGAATCATTGGTGTAACCCTCCCTTCTCTCCAAGAACTGTTCTCATCCAGAGTGAGCAAAAGGGCTGAAAAAATCACTCTGGACCCCTCACATCCCGCACACTCCCTCTTTGAACTGTTGCCATCAGGTCGACGCTACAGAGCTCTGAGCACCAGAACGGCCAGACACAGGAACAGTTTCTTCCCTCAGGCCATCCATCTCATGAACACTTGACAATAACCGTGGAACACACACTATTTATTCACTCATACACTTATTTATCTAACACACATACTCAGTCTACATTTCAATTTGCACATAATATACCTGTACATACAACTGTCTATTGTTATATACCTGTACATACAATTGTCGATTTGTATTTATATTTTTATTATCTGTGTTTTTTGTTCTGTCACTGTCATTCTGTTACACTGTGGAAGCTTCTGTCATGAAAACAAATTCCTCGTATGTGTAAACATACCTGGCAATAAAGCTCATTCTGATTCTGATTCTGACATAAGTTACAGTATAAGAGGGGGGAGCTTCCCTTTCTGCTGCCATTTATTTATGTTTGGGGAACTGTCCCTCTCACACCTACATCTGCATCCTTTTCCGTCATGCCACAGCGAACACTAAGATCATCCAAAAACAGTAAGCTACCGAAATACTCCTTAGTTATTTTTTGCATCCACCGTCGATTTCAGTCTTTGTCGTGATGATTACACGCCCTCTACTGGTGTCAAATTGTGTTTACCGGCTTGTGGTCCAGTTTATAAAAGTTGTAAATATATAGGCATGCCTATTCTCAAAAAACAAAACAAAATGGGAATTTAAATAAATAAATAAAGAACAGAAATAAATACATTTAAATACATAAAAAATAAATATCTGAGGCAAGCTTTAACTGGAAAGAATGAATGCATTTTTTTATTCTTTTTTTTTTTATATAATGCATTGATCAGAAATGACTCGTAAGTTTGGTTGAAGCCATTTTAATAAACACTCTTAGTTTTACAAAATATTAGTTGGCATTGAATCATGGCACATGGAAATCTAGATTATATATCAAATTTATATTCATCTAAAAGGCCAGATAATTTCCTCAATTGTATAGCCTATATTAGCTATGAATAGAAATGCACAAGATAGCATATCTATTTTTCTCCAATATAAAACTTTAAAAAAAATAATAATAAAGTATTTTTTTTTTTTTGTGGAGGATTTTTCTAATGTAGATAAATTGGTTGACTATCGTATCCTTCTTTATTCTAAATCCAATGCAAACTTTAACTCTTTGTCGCCTCCTTCTGGACACATAGACATACTGAAAATATCCAATATTCAGATACCAAATGCATTCACAAAAATAAAGATTATGTATGTTTTGATTGCATTTAACATCAAATAACGTTGTACAAAAAGTTATGCATGTATATTTGACACATGATCTTTTCAATAGGAATTATTTAAGAAAGAAATCGTTTTTGTATGATCTTGAAGTCTTGCGTCTTCATGCAGAAGATGTGGCTCTCAAATCTTTTTCTTCTCAAATAAATCTTTCCAGGTGGGAACTATCTTGGAATAGACTTTTTCAATCTGGAAACAGTTTTCAAAAAAAGTTACTGAAAAGTTCTTGTCTACCAATGTTTTCCAGAACTTTTAAAATGAGAGGCTAATATCTCAAATATTATTTCAAAATGTTTTACCTGCTCTGACTTTTTAACCCCGTATCGTAACATTGTGGCCTGATGTTCGCTGTTGTTGAACAGGATGTCAAAGGTGATGGGTTTCGTCATGATTTCATCGATCTCCGGCTTGATGAGAACGTAGAAATCTCGTGGTGGATGCTTGTCATCCAGGTAGTTTCTTAACTTGTATTTTTTCCCGACTACGTCAAGCGGGTCTAGCTTTACGGCGGCGTTTATAGCTCGGCCGAAAAGGAGGAGTTTGGTGTCTGAATCTTGAAAAGAGATGTTATGAGAACAGTCATACGATTTAATTTGCTAAAAACGTCCTCACCCTCAGGTAATCCAAGATGTAAATGAGTTTGTTTCTTCATGGGAACAGATTTGGAGAAATGTACCTCTGCAGTGAATGGGTGCCGTCAGAATTGAGAGTCCAAACAGCTGATAAAAACATCACAATAATCCACGCCACTCCAGTCCATCACTTAATGTCTAGTGAAGAGAAAAGCTGGGAAGAAAAAAGCGTTTTGTGTGTTTGTTTTAAGAAACAAATCCATCATGAAGATTATTTTTTAATTTTAAACTGTTGCTTCTGGCTAAAATATAATGCCCTCTATTCATTATATTTCTTTCTCCAGTAAAAAGGTGTCTCATCTGAATCAGGAGAGAAATCTGCACAGATCAAGCACCATTTATAATCAAAACCAGTCCAAAGCAACTCTAAACAAATATGTTGTTGGTTTTTAATGTGAGAGACAACAGGAGATTGACTTTTTCACTGGAAGCATTATTATGGCTTTATATGATCATATTTGGCTAGGGACGCCAAACAAAATGATGGATTTTTTTTCTTAAAAACGCCATCCCATCCACACATTAGCATTCCCTTCAATTCATGGTAACGATTTTTGTAGTGGAAAAACGTGGTGTGGATTATAGTGATGATTTTATCAGCTGTTTAGACTCTCGTTCTGACGGCACCCATTCACTGCAGAGCATCCATTGGTGAGCAAGTGATGGAATGCTAAAATTCTCCAAATGATAAAAAACAAAGTCATCTATATCTTGGACGGCCTGAAGGTGAATAAATTCCCCAAAACATTTTTTAAATGGCTAATTCTTTTCAAAGATGACACAGACTCACCTCTGATGGTCAGATGGGCCACATAAGGAATGCCGTCTCTTTCTCCATAGTAAATGCCAAAATGAGAAAAGTAACTGTTGCCAGGAAACTCAAGAATATCTCCGGGGTACAGCTTCGGATGAGAGTTACGCTGAAAGAAAACAAAGCTGTTTAAAAGATATCATGCAAATAGATTTTAAAAGCAGGACCACATCAGAACGCAAACAATGCTCACCAGTCCCATTGGTTCGCTGTGTTATCGATGCCAATGCCTTTACTGTCAAGAACGCTGGAGATGTACAGCGAGTGCTTCATTAAAGAGCAGTGAAGCATTAATCACATCTGATATCACTAAATGTCAACAGGCAGATTTATGGGGGAAGCCTATTAGATTATCAACTACAAGAACAACGAAAGTTCAGGTTAGTCGTGCGAATCCTACAAACTAGTGTGCTAAAGTATCATCGTCTCTAAAAACACACACCCAGGAACTCTCCTTCAGTGCCTCCAGAAAAGACATTCAAATGAAGGCCTTTATTAGTGCTAACTGTGAAGGTGTGATGCTGGATATTGATATTTGAATGTCTGAGTGAATAATACTAAATCAAGGGAATAGGCATAACAATCAACTGCAACTGGAATTGCAGTGCTTTTTATTTATGCTGATCGTTTAGAAAGAGACATTTCAGGTTAACTGATGCAACAGATTCTCAAGAGAGGGTTAAATAATAACTTCCCTTTTTATCAGGAAACATCTGCTGGTTAACTTGAAGTAAAATCCAAAATGCAAATAGCTGATAAATGCCTCACGCTCATCTTGGTGCTGGATCTTCAAACTTTTCACATGTGGTGTCGCCTCGTAGTTTAAGAAACCAGAAGGTTGTAAGCTCAAACCCGGTGATCATGAAACTATCATCAAATGACAAATTATTGAAACAGATTTACATATTTTCTAAAGAAATGATGGGTGTTGTGGTTACGGAGTTTAAAGGGGTCATATGATGCTTTTTTAAAGATCATTATTTTGTGTATTTGGTGTAACAGAATATGGTGACATGCTTTAATGTTCAAAAAACAAATTATTTTTTAAAATACTGTACATTAGTGTAGGTCCTCTATGCCCCACCTCTCAAACGCTTCGTTTTCTACAAAAGTCCTCCTTCCGACAAGCGCAGTCTGCTATGATTGGCCAGCTGACCCAGTGCATTAATTGGCCGAACACCGCAAGCACTCATCATAAATGTAACGCCCCTTACCATAATCGAGAGGCGTCATTCTCCTTTTTCAAAAAATGTAAAAGACAGAGCCCCGAAAGGGGAACGGAGCGCGTGACAGACACATGAGAAGCTGGTATGGTTTGCAGACACAAAGCGGTTAAGACAGCTGACTCTCCTGTGATGTGACGCTGTCTCTTTCTCTCCTTCTCTCTCTCTCTCTCTCCTATCTCTCTCCTCTCTCTCACACACACACACACACACACACACACACACACACACATGATGCGCAAAAATCCGCATTTGAACAGTCAACAGCAAATACTTAAACTATATAACAAAACAGTAGTTGATTCAGAAGCGCCAGATTGTCATAAAAAAGTCAGAATTACCTCCTCTCCTAGGTTCACGAAACGGTCGCCCATAAAATGCTTCAACACTAACTGCGGTTATTGAAACCACGCCTTCTTTCTTTGCTGCACATTTGGGCGCATTATCCTAATATTTCCACATAGTGACATAGAAATTGTGGGGGTGTGTTAGAACGAGGCGTTTTAGGGGGGCGTGGCAGAGTCTTAACTTTGATAAAGAATATCTCTTTGGTCTTGAGACTTTAGTCTTTGCAACTTCAGGGATCTTATCTATGCACAACCAGCTTGTAACACTCCAAAGAGAAAGGAATACTCGAAATCGCATCATATGACCCCTTTAAAGGGTGTTCTGGGTGGTCTTTAGCATGGCTTTAGGATTGGGTCTCAACATGCAGCTTGATTTGAAGTAGGGATGCTCCGATCGATCGGACCGGAGTCGGATCGGTCCGATAATCAAGGTTATGATCGACGGTACTCACCAACATTGGCCGATCTAGGAACAGTTGGTCATCGCCGGTGTGGGCAATGTTATGACGTTCGAGAAAACAATGAAAAATTCGCGTTTGTCATGTATATTTGCACGTTCTCTAACAGCAGGTTCAGTGACGTTAGAGCTGATCTGCAGCGCATTACGGCTCCACGGCCGCAGGAGCTGATCGCGGCCGCTCAGTCAGTGCTTGTGTTTATCAGCCAGTCGCGCCACGTTTCTGAAGCGGCTCTCCGTGCTGCTTGGTTAAAAATAGTCGTTTGTGAGTTGTCACAGCTTGGAGGACAAAACAAAAACAGAGGTTTCCCCAGTAACCGCTGTACACAAAGCAGCGCTGAGCTCACAAACACTGCTTTATCAGGCATATAAAATGCAAGATGAAATGAAAATGACATAGAAAATTTTCTAAAGATAGTCTTTCTTCAGAAATACAGTGATATAAAAACACCCGCGCCTCGTTTTGATTTTTAAACGTGCAGTACGTGCTCATGTTTATTCAACGAAGCCTTTTGGAAAATCGGTCAGTTTTGATATTGTGGCGAGCGCCACAAATAAATAAACGGCACAACCACCTGAGCCCAACTTCAGTCTACTCATCACCTTAACTTTAACTGCGTTTGTAGCCGGTGCCATAGCCAGACTGATAAACAAACAGACCGGAAGTTAACTTCGGGCCAGGCGCATGTGACCGATGAAACCGTCTATATAAAGCTTGAAGCATCAGAATCGGCATCGGTATTGGCCGATCACCATGACAAGAAATCGGTACTCAGTATCGGCTGCAAAAATCCTGATCAGAGCATCCCTAATTAAAAGTATTATTAATATCTGTATATGCATTTTTGAGCGGTTTAGTTGAATATTCCCTGAGCACAAGTACTCTATGTGCACTAGTAATAGTGATGCTAGAAAACAGCACTAATGAGGATAGTAAGATTAGTCAGGGAATTCTGCAACAGCAGTGTTATTTTAGTTCAGATCCTATTACAGTTTTTATTTTAATTTTTGTCATTTTTATTTCAATTTAATGAATGTTTTAGTCATTTTAAAATTATTTTTAAATACTAAATTCTATTTATTTCTCATTTTATTTCAGATTTAGTTATTTTAAGTACATCAAGTTAAACTAAATAAATTAATGAGGCAATACTAGTGAATTGTATAAAGGGATTCAATATTTTATATATATATATATATATTATATATTATATATATATATATACACACACACACCGTTGAATTATATTTGATTTTTCGTTAATGAAAATGAGATGAATAGTTAAATTTTTCAAAAAACATTATATATTTTGTCTTTATTTACACACACACACGAACCACACAAATATAGGAAGTTTTTATATACAGTGGGTATGTTAAGTATTCAGACCCCCTTAAATTTTTACTCTTTGTTATATTGCAGCCATTTGCTAAAATCATTTAAGTTCATTTTTTTCTCATTAATGTACACACAGCACCCAATATAGACAGAAAAACACAGAATTGTTTACATTTTTGAAGATTTATTAAAAAAGAAAAAATGAAATATCACATGGTCCTAAGTATTAAGACCCTTTGCTGTGACACTCATATATTTAACTCAGGTGCTGTCCTTTTCTTCTGATCATCCTTGAGATGGTCCTACACCTTCATTTGGGGGAGGCCCACCAGCTGTGTTTGATATACTGATTGGACTTGATTAGGAAAGCCACACACCGAGCTGTAAGACCTTACAGCTCACAGTGCATATCAGAGAAAATGAGAATCATGAGGTCAAAGGAAATGCCTGAAGACCTCAGAGACAGAATTGTGACAAGGCACAGATCTAGCCAAGGTTACAAAAAAAATTCTGCTACACTTAAGGTTCCTAAGAGCACAGTGACCTCCATAATCCATAAATGGAAGACGTTTGGGACGACCAGAACCCTTCCTAGAGCTGGCCGTCCAGCCAAACTGAGCTATCGGGGGAGACGAGCCTTGGTGAGAGAGGTAAAGAAGAACCAAAGATCACTGTGGCTGAGCTCCAGAGATGCAATCGGGAGAAGGGAGAAAGTTGTAGAAAGTCAACCATCACTGCAGCCCTCCACCAGTCGGGGCTTTATGGCAGAGTGGCCCGACGGAAGCATCTCCTTAGTGCAAGACACATGAAAAAACACCTGAAGGACTCCAAGATGGTGAGAAAAAAAGATTCTCTGGTCTGATGAGACCAAGACAGAACTTTTTGGCTTTAATTCTAAGCGATATGTGTGGAGAAAACAGCACTGACTCATCACATGTTCCAATACAGTCCCAACAGTGAAGCATGTGGTGGCAGCATCATGCTGTGGGGGGGGTGTTTTTCAGCTGCAGGGACAGGACGACTGGTGCAATCGAGGGAAAGATGAATGCGGCAAAGTACAGGGATATCCTGGATGAAAAACTTCTCCAGAGTGCTCAGGACCTCAGACTGGGCCGAAGGTTTACCTTCCAACAAGACAATGACCCTAAGCACACAGCTAAAATAACGAAGGAGTGGCTTCACAACAACTCTGTTACTGTTCTTGTATGGCCCAGCCAGAGCCCTGACTTAAACCCAATTGAGCATCTCTGGAGAGACCTAAAAATGGCTGTCCACCAACGTTTACCATCCAACCTGACAGAACTGGAGAGGAACTGCAAGGAGGAATGGCAGAGGATCCCCAAATACAGGTGTGAAAAACTTGTTGCATCTTACCCAAAAAGACCCATGGCTGTATTAGATCAAAAGGGGGCTTCTACTAAATACGAGCAAAGTGTCTGAATACTTAGGACCATGTGATATTCAGTTTTTCTTTTTTAATAACATCTGCAAATGTCAACAATTCTGGTTTTTCTGTCAATATGGGGTGCTGTGTACAATAATGAGGAAAAAAAATAACTTAAATTATTTTAGCAAATGGCTGCAATATAACAAAGAGTGAAAAATTTAAGGGGGTCTGAATACTTTCCGTACCCACTGTATTACACACAACTTATTTTTTACATATCTTTTAATATGAATAAAAATATATTAAATCAATTTTTATATTAATAATATATACATATTTTTATTTTATTTTACCTATGTTTGCTTATCAATTTTCAAGTAAAGAGAACATTTTCACAGATGCAGTTAATTATAATAACCCTGTGATGTAGAGGTTAAAACTGATGCTGGCTGAGAGAAAGATCAGAGAAGAGGAAGGAAGCATGTGAAGAGCTCAGCTAAAGGCTGGCTAAAGAGATATTGGTGTGTTTAACAGTGTCAGCTGTCAGTGACATAGCAGACATCAGATGTGACGAGAGCAAGTTCTGTCTGCATGATTTACCCGTCCTATTGTCATCATGAAGAACACGTGCTCTGAAAGACACTTTCTTTCTTTTCTCTCACAGTACGACAGACAGATCCTGATAGGAAACATGTTTGAGAATGGCAAACATACATGCTTGTACTGCTGCAGACTCTTCACTATTAAATGTGATTCAGACAAACCCTCACCGGATGTTCTTTTTGCATAAAAGACATAAAAACTACTTTTCTCATACTTTTCTTTTTCTCCTTTCCAAAACCTCACTGAGACACTCTTATAATTTGTATACTTTTTTTATTTCTACAGTTTAGTTATTATTTTATAATTAAATGAAAATGAGAAATGTTTCTTTGGCAGCTAGCTAAAATTAAAATAAATGTAAGTTTTTTAATTGTATATGTTCTTTTCTTTCAATTTAGGATTATTTGAAGTATGATGTTTTTTTTTAATAGTTTTATAAAGTAATTCGTCATGCCTTCATCTTATGCCTTAATTAGGTGAATTATTATTTCTTTTTCTACAGAAATACTGGCAATATTAAGATACATTGCAGGCGTTTCTTCACATTTCCTTTTTCTATAACTACCATTTCAATCATTTCCGTTATAAAGGAACACACTTTTTGTGAATTTGTACTCAATTTATAGTTCCAGTTCCTATAATATCACTTTCCATCCTTTGGTTAGACTTTTATAAATTCCCTTCATCTTTAATGACATCATCCTTAAATGAAGAAAAACATCAGTGAGTAATTGAATTCTGGGGGAGAAAAAGTAAAGTTCTGAATTCTGGGAGTTCTTTGTAATTGTTCAATTTACTAGCAATTTCAGAGTGAAAATTGTTTCTACCCTTTTTTTTTTAAAGTGTAGAATCAATAAATATTAATTTTTAGTACTGCAGCACATGACTGACCCTTCTGATATGTTTGTGCTCCACAGGAATCCCTAAACAATCTCAGGTCCTGCAGAATGAAGCTCCCTCAACAAATGAGTGCACAATTGTCATGCCGGGCCGGAGGAAGCAGCAGCGGTCAGACAGCGGCACGTCTGCCATTCAGATAATGTGCTAGAAGCACATGCCTTTCCCTCGCATTCTCTCAGGAACTCTCAGGATGAGAGACGGGGCCTAATCGTATCCCAGCTGAATATGACGGCCTTGGAGAGAGGTGACATTTGTGGTCGGCGCCACCTGCCGTGTGGAGCATGTGCAGCAGTTCCCCAGCTGCTGCTTCAACTGCCTCTGCGGTCTGGAGCTGGGGTTCCCTGGGTCTGCTCTACGCTATTGGTTAAAGTTATTTAGTGTGGAAACTCTCAACGTCACACTTTTAAATGTATTAATATTGCAACCAGTCTCAACTGTTGGGTTATTAAAGTTCATTAGCACTATCAAAAAAAAATACAAAAATGTGTTACTTGAAATAATAATAATAACAAAAAAATTGTTTAATTGCAAAAGTATTTTAGTTACTTTTATTTCAGCTAGTTTCAAAGGAAACAGTTCTCATTTTCACTTCGTTTAACTTGATGCTAAAATGACAAAGTAAAACTGAAATAAAAATGTATAAACATTATATGGACAGTAAAAATTAAACAAGATGACAAAAATACAACAAAATTACTAAAACTTTAACAAAAATTAAAATGAAATAATATAGAAATCTAAAAATAAAAACAAATTCAAACAATGAATAAAAACTATAATAGTATCTCAGCGATACTAAAATAACTGGTGCCAACTATACTGTAGAAAGTCAACAGGATCGCTTCAATTGGTAAGACACAATTATCTTTTTTCAAATGAATTTTCCACCGAAGATTGGCTCAATTTCAGACCAACATAAATGATTTGAGTTATCAATCCCATAATTCATCAATCTAATCTAATTTTACTTTCCCCCCAAATTGTTTACTTAATTTACCAGTATGGCATAAATTGATCATACTGGTTTGAACAGAATGTATATTTCTACAAACTACTTGCGAGAAAAGTTTTATGGAAGCTATTTCTGCCACACGCAAAATAAACAATGGTAATTGGAAACTTTTTAAATCTCACATTCAGACCTGTTTTCTGAAAACTTAGGAGGATTCAAATTTTTTAAATTGTGAGATCAAAAGTCACAATTATTATACATTTTTTATTCCATGGCAGAAATAAATTTCCATAAAAAATGCAAAAATGAAGTTGGGTCAAATATGATCCAGCAAGCTTTATAGGCTTAATATGAGCAGGTATTTTTTCATTAATCAAAAAATCCAAGTTTATCTATATATATATATATATATAAAAAAATAATATTGTACTCACTCTTATTAATGTCAAAAAATTAAAAAGAGAGTATACAGTGGTGTGAAAAAATGTAAGTTGTATGTAGTTTTGGATTGTGTTTTCCACTTAATCAATACAAAACCTTCATTTAAAAACGCTGTTTACAAATGTTGTGTTACTTGCATTATCTTTGTGTAATTTTTAAATTTGTTTGATGATCTGGAACATTAATGTGTGACAAACATGCAAAAAATTAAGAAATTAGGAAGGGGGCCAACACCTTTTCACACCACTGTATATAGGCTATATAATATATCTATATATATATAATATATTAGAATGGTATATAGTTATATTTAAATATGATTATTATATATGTATTATAAACTTTGATTACAAATTTCTAATATATAAATATATATATTTCTCACCTTAAGTCATTCCAAACTTTTTTTTTTAATTGATACAAATGCTTTTTTTTATAATTATTTTTTTAGAAATGGTATCACATTAAGGTGGTATGATAATAATATATATATATATATATATATATAAATTTCTTAAAGTAAAAAAATATATATTTTTTATAATTATCGTTTTGTAATGTGCATGCATGGCAGCTTGAACAAAATAACTAATGTGTATATATAATATATATATATATATATGGGTATTTATGGTTGAATGTCCCTTTTAAGAGCTTGAGAAGACGGTCAATATTGTGATCCATTGAAATAATTAGTTGCAGATAATTTGTTTTAAGGTCGTTTAATAACTTAATGTCATATCCACTGTTATAGCGATCCAGCAACCCTGAAACAAAGCCCCTTGGTTTTGTACTGTGGGAAAATGGCTGAGTGGAGGTTGGACCCCCCCTCCCCTCATCGGCGCCGGCAGCAGCATATGCCATGTCCAGTCACGACCCACACTGTTTTGTGAGAGTTGATTACGCCTACCTTGACTCAGTGATAGAGGGCAAAGAACGCGCACCCGAATAGCAGCAGGGTCTTTCAGGCCATACGCGCGGTGATGGTAGAGTTAGGGACGGCTGATATATCGAAAGGCCACAGGGGACAAGGGAACATAGGCGCCAGAAAGAGCGAGCGACACATGGCCTCCTATAATCAGGGAGTTTAAAACTAATGAATTGGTCAAAAAAATAGAACATTGAAATACATTAGTGATCCACAATCAAAGAAGAGTCCATCCATCATGGTTTAAATCAATCAAGGGGTAGAGATTGGTAGGGTCAAGGAATGGATGATATAGACAGTAACACCACATGCACCCAGTAGAGGTAAATAAGATTGTTGAATTCAAATTGAAATGAGGAAATAAAGGTCCCTTTAACAATTCAGAAGTGTAGGAGGATGTTCCATGCAATGGAGTGAGAATGTTCAGGGGTTGATAATTAAAGAATATATAATATAAAGGTGCGCAAATCTTACTGGAATCTGTCTGGCATGTAAAGAACAGTCACAAAAATAAAAAGTAAACTGTACAAAAGCTATTTTTTTATGTAGCACAAAAGTACATAATTTACAGGGCTCTCCTTAAATTACGAATCAATTTTTGTGAATGTGTACTTTTGTTTTTACAGTAAAGGGTACGCGGACATTGGTTACATAGTAAATACATTATTAATAATATATCAATATTATTTTAGATCATGATCATTGATTACTATGTAGTATTTCTTAAAGATTTCTGAATGAGATTTTTTGTCTTTGCTTTCACTTCTAATTTCAGTTATAAAATGTTTGGTAGTGATGTTAGCTTGGTCGGTTTTTGAATGGAGGGATATCTGTGGGTTTTATTCATTTTTGTAATGTCTAGAAGGTTTTTATTTTTTTAGTAGTAGTTATTTAAGTAATTCTAGTTAACTAAGCAAAAAAAATGTTGCAAATGTCTGGCAAAGCTTCAATACTGTTTATAGTTTTCATAAGAATTGTAAATATCTCTGTTTTGTTTGTATTCATAATTGTTTAGGTTACAATGTTGCTGAAAAGGTATTAAATTACTACATTTTCGATATATGAAATGAAAAATGTTCTTTGCGTAGGATTTAATTCTTTACTATATAATACCATAAGATCAGTGTGTGTTAAATACATTTTTTGAATGATCTTTTTTCTGGACAGAAACTGTAGAAAAATATTTAATAGTTTTTAAGTTTTATATATATATAAAAACTTAGTGAAGAAAGTTGTGCTTATTAAAAATAAGGAAAGAAAGATATATATATACTAGCATGTACTAGCCTACATAAAATGCTAAATGCATCTACATCTTTGTTATTTATTTATTTATAATAAGAATCAATATCAATGATTATACAGTAGAATGATAACTACGGAGTTCCGATAAGCATCAGTTCAGGACAGGAATCTTCAGCAGCCGAGTCTATTTCCAGCGTCGATGTGCAACTGAAATAGACCTGCGAGTTGAATTTCAGATGGCGAGTTCTAAGCCTCTGCGTCCATCTCTCTCCACTGCCAGGATTTTTAGGCACACAGCGTAGTTGACCTTAGGCATTCGAGGCAGGCATGTTCACTTCAACGGATCCGCTCTTCTGGTGTGCAGCGAGTTTTGCTACATGTGATCCAGGTCACAGAAAGAGTACAGGCATATATATCTGTATATATATATATAATTATTATATATCTATATATCATATATTAATATTTATTATATATAATATATAATATATATAATATATATATTAGATAAAAATCAGTGCATTAGAAGTGTTCTGCCCATTGTCCGATCAACAAGAAAATCTATCCTCACGATCAACATCCTTGTTGGCTGACAACATTCCAGTTCCGCAATCAGATTGCAGGTATAAGGTTTAGGATCTAGAGGAGCTGAAACAACCATTCTTTCAGGCATTTTGGTTTGTGTTGCAGATATCCTTTTTTGTATATTATTATTTGATATTTTTCTTCATACTGGGAAATAAAATAAAATTCCTTGTTATGTGCACTTTTGTTGCTTTGTGAATAGTGCTGTTAAACGATTAATCGTGATTAAATCGCATCCAAAATAAAAGTCTATGTTTAGATAATATATGTGTGTGTACTGTGTATACTTATTATGTATATATATAAATACACACACATACAGTATATATTTGGAAAATATTTAGGTTTAGCCATTTATTATATTACTATTCTAGATTTTATATTATTACTGCTATTATAATATATGAAACATAACATATTTTCTTAAATTATACAGTGAATGTGTGATAATTTATTTTACAATATAAATATAAACACCAGTACAACACAATATAAGAATTATGCAAACAAAACTTTTTTGGAAAATGCGATTAAGTTCAGTAGATTTAACGTTGGCAGCACAATTTATAGATATATAAAATTGAAAATAAGGATAGGATAATCCGTTTATATTAATATATATAATTAACGTGGCCCTTTATATGTTGCTGACCTCAAAAGTCATGTTAAACAGTTTATACTTTTTCTCAGAATTGTGATTATATCTTAGAACTCAGATATTGTTCGCAAAATTACGAGTTAATACTTTTTTTCTTAGAATTACACAGTGTTGGGGGTAACACATTACAAATAACACAAGTTACGTAATCAGATTACTTATTTAAAGTAACTAGTAAAGTAACGCATTACTTTTTAAATTACAAGAGAATATCTGAGTTACTTTTTTTCAAATAAGTAACGCCAGTTACTTTTTTCACATTTATTGATTGAAAGATCTCCTGTCCCCTTGTTGAGAGAAATCGGGGGTAATATGTTACTTTAGTTCTAGAATAAATGTGAACATGCATTAATTCATCTCCCTCACTCATATTTTTCCTCAAAATTAATAAAAACAGTCAAAAGCAACTCAGAATATGACTCAAAGCTACAATAATTAAATATGTGAAATAATACAAATATCTTTTATGTATTTAATCCCATTCTATTAAAACCAATGTCTTTGCTTCTGACCTTCAATGATCCAATTCAACCATACTAAGCAAAAATTACACAAGATAAACTAAACTTTTTTATTGCTGAAGAGTGTTGAACTTTCCTCTTCTGTGTTTCGCGGTACAGACGTTACAATTACATTTTAATTCAGCCTGAGGCTTTTGGTTTTGGAAAGGGGCTTATACATTTGCCAAAAATAAATAGAACTTTTTATATTAAAAGCAAACAAGCAAGCCCAGCCCAGATTTAAAAAGTAACACAAAAGTAACGTAATGCATTACTTTCCATAAAAAATAACTAAGTAACGTAATTAGTCACTTTTTCAGGAAGTAACGCAACATTGTAAGCATTACTTTAAAGTAACTTTACAAAACACAATATGGAATTATATATCTATAATATATTTATATATATATATATAATCTATAATAGATATATATTAATATATATATATATATATAAGTGTGTTGAAAAAAGTGTTGGCCCCTTCCTGATTTCTTTTTTTTTGCATGTTTGTCACACTTTTATGTTTCAGATCATCAAACAAATTAAAATATTACACAAAGATAATGCAAGTAAAAACAAAATTCAGTTTTTAAATGATGATTTCTTTTATTAAGGGAAAAAAGTTGTCCAAACCTACGTGGCACTACGTGAAAAATAAATTGCCCCCTCCTGTTAAATCATGAAAGAACTGCAATTAACCACATTGTTTTAGAAAGCTGAGTTAAATTTCACTAGCCACAACCAGGCCTGATTACTGCCAGACCTCTTGAATCAAGAAATCACTTAAATAGAAACTGTCTGACAAAGAGAAGCATGCTTAAACAGCAACACATCATGCCGCGATCTAAAGAAAGTCAAGAACAGATGAGAATCAAAACAGATGACATGTATCAGTCTAGAAAGGATTATAAAGCCATTTCTAAGACATTGGGACTCCAGCGAACCACGGTCAGAACCAATATCCACAAATGGAGAAAGCTTGGAACAAATGGTGAACCTTCCCAGGAGTTGCCGGACAACCAAAATTACTCCAAGAGCACAACGACGATTCATCCAAGAGGTCATAAAAGAACCCAAAACAACACCTAAAGAACTGCAGGCCTCACTTTCCTCAATTAAGGCCAGTGTTCATGATTCAACAACAAGAAATAGACTGGGCAAATATTGCATCCATGGGAGAGTTCCAAGGCAAAAAAAAGCCACTGCTGACCAAAAAGAACAAAAATGCTCGTCTCTCATTTGCCAAAAAAATATCTTAATTATCCCCAAGACTTTTGGGAAAATACTCTGTGGACTGATAAGACAAAAGTTGAACTTTTTGGAAGGTGTGTGTCCCGTTACATCTGGCATAAAACCAACACAGCATTTCATAAAAAGAACATCATACCAACAGTCAAACATGGTGGTGGTCGCTGTGAGGATCTGGGGCTGCTTTGCAGCTTCAGAAACTGGACGACTTGCCATAATTGATGGAAACATGAATTCTGCAATCTATCAGAAAATCCTGAAGGAGAATGTCCTGCCGTCAGGTTGTGACCTCAAGCTCAAGCGCACTTCGTTTTATGCAGCAGGACAATGATCCAAAATACATCAGCAAGTCCACCTCTGAATGGCTCAGGAAAAACTAAATTAAGGTTTTGGAGTGGCCAAATCAAAGTCCGGACTTAAATCCGATTGAGATGCTTAAACAGTCCATTCATGCTTGGAAAAAACTCTCCAATGTGGCTGAATTAAAACAATTCTGCAAAGAAGAGTGGGCCAAAATTCCTCCACAGCGATGTGAAAGACTCATTACCAGTTATCGCAAACACTTGATTGCAATTGTTACTGCAAAGCGTGGCACAACCAGTTATTAGATTTAGGGGGCAATTACTTTTTCACGTAGGGCCAGGCAGGTTTGGACAGCTTTTTTCCCTTAATAAAATAAATCATCATTTAAAAACCGCATTTTGTATTTAATTGCATTATCTTTGCGTAATATTAAAATTTGTTTGATGATCTGAATCTTTTTAAGTGTGACAAATATGCAAACAATTAAAAAAACAGGAAAAAACAAAGAAATCAGGGAAGGGGGCCAACAGTTTTTCACACCACTGTATATATATATATATTATAGTTTCTATCTCACAAATTTGACTTTTTTTGCTTAAAATTGCAAGTTTATATCACAATTCTGATTTTATATCTTAAATTTATCAATTCAAAATTGCAAGTTTATATTTAGAATATTTTTAAATATCTAACCTAAAATATAAATTCAGAACTGCTATAAAAAAGTCTGAATTGTGAGCAACTACCTTTTTTATTATAATTTTTTTATTCCGTGGCGGAAATAAGATCCATGCAAAAATGAGTAAAATGATGTCAAATTCTGAAGCAATGCTCTAGGAAGTTCACGGAAACACCAAGCGCATTACTATCATGAACATCACTGAGATAAATTTCTGCACACACACACCAAAAACATGCAGTTCTTTGTCAGCTGTGCCCCAGAAAGCATTTTCTGTCATGCTGTCCCAATAAAAGCGGGTGGCAGTTGTCTTTTGGCCCACCCTGCCCCCCCAGAATCCCCTTCTTTTTTGAAGAAGCCATTGAGATTGGATGTCTGGAGCGCAGTGTGAACAGCTGAGAGCTGTGATTTCACAGGCTGCTGGACTGTCAGAGCGCTGAGGCCTGCCAACAGGAGGTCCAGGAGAGACCCAGGCCTCTAAAAGACATCGACAGGTGGAAGGCTGCCAACAAGGGGAGGGCGAGCATTAGAAAAGGCCGGGAAGCCAAGCCGGCTCTGGACACAATCCAGGAGATGGCACAGGACGAGGATATGCACAGAAGAGTGTGCTGGACCTGTGTTTGTCCCATCTGATGGACTGGACGCCAAGGGACGGGCAAGTAATGTGGGAAGCCTGAGCTGAAACTGTCTGTTATGTCAATGCTGTTGGACTGCAGCGCTTTTCAATGTAGAACTGGCTTCTGGTTGAGTCTCTCTTTACTGCTTCGTTCAGTTTTGGTTTTTTTTGTTTGTTCACAAGTGTAAACAAATTTTTAAACAAATTTTACTTTTTGAAAGGCGGCGGTATGACATGCTAAACTCCATCTAAAATGATTTGAAACAGCATTTAGCACCATCTAATTTTTTCAACAGTTTAAATTTGACCAAGCATTCTGTTTTTATGTCATATCAAATGGAATGTTTGTACTTTTAAATGTGAGTTTGTTACACCGCAGGGCTGTTTAAAATCAGCTAGTGGAGGGAAAAAGGTGATTAACAACTTTCTCTAGATGCATAAAATCTTGTTCATAAAAAAGCCTATGCTATGCATCATATGGGATCTATGCTGTACTATAGAGTATTATGTGAGTTGTGATGTATGGTGTGTTTAACAGATCTGGCTGTTGCTCCTTGAGATGACATACTTCCTTATATCCCCATATACGGAATCAATCTATGGAATGTAAGGAAGTGTGTGGTCTCAAAGAGTCTTTATCATCATCATCATCATCATCACCTTAAAACTGTTAAGAGAATATGGCACCACTGACTTAAATTATGTCTATGGATCAAAGGGAACACTATCATCCATCCTAATGAGTTAATGATTTCTATAACTGTTATTTGTTCTATGAAAAATGATTGTACATTTATAAACTATAAAAAAGTCAACATCATGTAAATATATTTTACCCACCCCACTTCCCATATATACATATACACTAAAATGATATAGAGGGTTAATGAGTTATAACCATTATTTGTTCTATAATGTTTTTTAAGTTTATAAAACATAAAATGAAAGAAACGTAAATATATATTAAGTAATTTTAATTGTATTATAAATTACATAAAATATGAAGAACTACAAATGATAAAGAGTTAATTAGTTAAACACTGTTATTTGTTCTTTAAAAATGATTTAAAATGTATGAAATAAAAAAATGTATATTTCATTTTTATAAAATCTATCATTTGTACATATAAAGAACTAAAACAGTTAAACTTTAGATATTGTTTTATAAAAAAAAAATATATTTTTATCAATCTTAGTTGATTCTATAGAGCTTAAAACCTTTTCCAAGCAAATATTTCTTGTATTTTCCAAGAATTTTCCATTTTTTTAAAAGGGTCTCTGGTTTACAAAGGCAGCAATCTTCAGTTTTAAAATGTAAAATAAGCTCTACTAAACAATGTGGTTTGATCACTTTGTAAAGGTTGTGTGAAAGTCAAGCTCAGGTCATTGGTGATTTATCAAGCTGAACTCCTCCACGATGACATGAACACTGAAGAGTGACACAGCAGCTGCTGCCATCACGAATGTTTACTCTTATTAATAACTGGACAGGTGGAGAAGAGCTAATTCTGGATGGACACACCAGAGTCAGGACATACCGGCACATCCACGGACTCGGTGTCATTGTCCAGAAGGAAGTTCATCTTCTGCTTCCTCAGTCATAGATGAGATCGATGATTCGAACTGCAAATAAAACGTTTGACATGTGATTAATCAGATGCTGAAGTGTGAATGTCACTGAGGAAAGCGATGCCTCTCACCTCTAGAAATCCTAAGCTGGAAATCCGTTTGTCCTCAGAAACACGTCTTAGTTGCTGGTAAAACGGAACCAAGTCAGGTGTTTGAGAGGGTTTGGGGGTCCCTTTCAAACCAGCTCTACTTGCCCCCCCCCCCCCCCCGCCCCCCCCCCCCGTGACTTCAGCCAGCAACACAAACACAGGAATATACATGTCATGATGAGAGTAAAAAACACGTGGACCTGTATCCAAATCAGACAATGTTACCTGAATCACAAAAACATTATTATTCATATTCAATATCATGATAAAATATGTGTGATGATGGTCTGTTTTTCTGTGATTACTCTCTGGAAAAGCTCAGTTCTGCTCTCTACAGGAAAGAAATGGTAAATGCTTAAACAATTTAACAGCCATATTTTGGCTTGATGTAATAGATAATTTTTCTTCTAACTTTTTTTTTTTTTCATCCAGTTCCCGTGTTTTCCTCCCTCCCCATCTTTGCTGTATTGTAAAAAAAAAAAAAAGCACATTTATTGATTAAAAAAAAACTAAGGAAATAAAATATATTTATCCTCATTTTTTCTCTTTATATATTATTTCTGTATTTATATGTATAGTTGCCATACCGCATTAATAACTAACATTTATTAAAAATGCATTATATAATATTATACACACACACACACATGTATATATATATAATAGTCAACAAGAATAATTGTATTAAAGTATAATAAAATTAATTTAGCTTGAGATGGCACATTACAATGGTGTAACTGGCACAATATGATGAGCAATTTTTGTGACTTTTTTTTCTCCACAAATGGAAAATAGAAAAGGCGGCAAAGGAGAATCACATGTTGGAATTCTTTGGAATACACCCAAACAAAATGTCAGCATTCTTTGAATGCTCGTCCAATTAAATTAGTGCACTGTAATCTAATATTGTAGAATAGAATACACTGAATATTTATTTTTCAGAATTCCAATTTAGTTTCATCCGTAACAAATTGTCTCAATGCAGCTGCTTTTAATACAATTTTAAAAACACCTTTATTATGAAACCAAAGGCCACTTCAGATCAACAATTTGTGTACAGATATTAGAAAGCTAAAGAAACCCACAAAAATACAGTACATAAATAATCATATTACACCATATGGCAAACCAAGTATCATTGGATTCAGTGCTGTGCATCTATTTTTTATTAATTCCCTGATTGCACTGAACTCTTGCTGTGTATTTCAGAGTGACTGTGCCAGTTCTGTAACAGAGAGAAAACAGACCAAAGTGGAGGACCAATTAAAGGAATAATTCACCCAAAAAAATAAATTTTCCTGAAAATGTGTTCTTATCCCTCAGGCCATTCCCAATGTAGATGAGCTGTCATCATAGGAGGGTGGTGGGATCGGATTTGGAGAAATGTAGCATTCCATCACTTGCTCACCAATGGATGCTCTGCAGTGAATGGGTGCCATCAGAATGAGAGTCCAAACAGCTGATAAAAACATCACAATAAGAATCCACATGTAATCCACACCACTCCAGTACAGCAATTAACGTCTTGTGAAATGAAATGCTGATTGTTTTTCAAAAACAAATCCATCCTCAAGACATTTTACATATCTTACAATCACGCAGCAACTTGTGGATTATTTGTGATGTTTTTATCAGCTGTTTGGACTCCTATTCTGACGGCACCCATTCACTGCAGAGGATCCATCAGTTAGGATCAATCAATCTGATGAAGAAACTCATCTACATCTTGGATGGCCTGAGGGTGAGTAAACATTCAGCAAATGCTTATTTTGGGTGAACTATTCCTTTAAGATCAAATACATATCAAAGTGACTGTGTACAAAATATTTAAATGTTTGTTTTGAATATGATCTGCTCATTATAAAGTGAATATGAACATGTGGTCTCCACTTTCTTCCTCATGAACTGGTTTACACAAATAAAAGAGGGGGGAAAGGCAAAACAGGATCTTTCCCACTAAAAGTGTGAGAAAATGAAACCTTCACTAGTTTCCAAGATTACTTTTCCTAAGAGAAAATTTCACAGTAGGCATCACACTTTAATCTAAATAAAACTGAAGGAAATATTTTAAAGTCAAACAAAAGACACACACATAATTGTGAATCTCATGAAAACATATCTGGGTCATTTTCACACCAAAAATAAGAGAAAAACCAATGTACAAATAAAAAAGGGCTATTTTAAGACCATTACAACTTTTTTTGCATTGTGACATTATTTTCAAAGACAATTAAGGTCATTTACGCCATAATGCAATAAAAAATTATTTTACTGTAATACAGTAATGAAAACAAAGGAATAGTACAATGTATACAATTGTATTACAAAAAATAAATATCGTAGAGATGCACAATAATGTCACAATGCAAAAATATGTAAAAAAATCACCCTCATGTTCCTTATGCAAAACATTCCCTTATTTAATAATCATTTCGGGGTAAATATAATGCTAGCATTTCTGAACAGTTTTCGTGAGACTCACTCATACGTGTCCCTCTAATGCCCTGGAAAAACCTCAAGTGTGCTGGGGACGGAAGAGACCCCCGATCAGTGCAGCATTTTGCAGTGGCACCAGGATTTCAGATACAGTAAATGAGAGAAGGAGGAGCAGCACCTCCCCGAGACAAGGCAACATCACTGTCATTGTGCATAAGTGAACATACAGTAGCAGCCAGATGTCTTCAGTGTCATCAAATCCCTCATGAATCGGCCTGGAACAGGGCCACTTGTTGGTGTTATTGCAGTTCTTTCATTCAGCAATTCAACAAGAATCCATGACAGCAGAAAGGTGAATCTCACAAAATGCATCAAAAATATAATTCATGCCAAATTTAAAAGAAAAAAATATTAAGAAGTTATATTTTGCATAAAAGAAAATGAAGTCTGGTTTTAGGATTTGTTTTTGTTGCATTGTGACATTTTCATGACAGCAAAAAAGTCTCATTATTATAATGCAATTATATAAATGAATGTAGTATTTTGCTGTGCTCCCTTTAAATTTATTTGTAAATAACATTTTTTGAAATGAAAAATTTTTTTTTTTTGAATCAATCCTTGTTTGTACATTGTTTGTGGCTGTTTATTTTTGTGGTTTGAAGGAAATGTAATTAAAAATATATAATTACAGTTTTAAAACTTAAAAATAAAAAAATAATAAGATGTTCTCTAAATTAATTTTTCACATATTCAAAAAAAAAAAAAAAAAAAAAAAAAACCTCAATGCTCATAAGAAACTGCATCATTTTGAAAACCTAATGGTAAAAAACAAACAAAAAAAATTTTGAAAATTATAAATAAATAACTAAATTGAAGGTAGTGTAAAAATTATTTCATTCACACTATTCTCATTATGGTCTTAAGGACATGTTTCATTCAAAACAAAAAATCCCTTCAGGGTCCTAAACAACATGCCTCCTTTTTTTTCCATGCAAAAATATAATTTTCATGTTTTTTTTTTTAATTTTAAGGGTTGAAATTATTGGCCCTGTGTAGATTTTTGTGAGATTCACCCATGGTGCATAAATGTGTTCTTTTCCTTCAAAGACTCGCCTTAAATTGCAAAAACCTGGTGATTCTAGATTGAAAATATCAGCTGCTGTAACAGTTTGACAAAATAAATCAAGTGGGAAAATAAAAAAAAACGCACACGGGGGGGGTGGGTGGAGCCGTGGGTGCCCTGTCGTGACTCCGTGCACACCTTTGTGGTGTTTTGTAAACTACATGTCTGATTGTTGCTCTCTGAGACTCATTACTGTGATAATAATAAGTGATGATAATAGGTGCATAGGTGGGAGTGGTAGACTCATGAGGAGCGTCCACTACTGTATGTCGCCTTTCCTTCATCCTCTTTCCTCGTGGTCTCGCGGGTGTCGGCAGCTGCAGTCTGTGAGCGCAGCCTTCGGCGAGTGCCGTGCTTCTATTTGGTTGCGCTTTGTAATGTCCCAGTGTCCCGTGGTGGTTTATCCGCACTCCTGGCCTTAAAGAGGGCTTCTTTCCCTTTCTACCGGTGTGTTCCGCAGCATGTGGCGTTTTCACAGGTTCAGTGCCCTGGTTGGGCAGCTTAACTGGCACTACTCGGCCTTGCACTGGAAGGGCTTTGAGCTCCGCGGGTGGATGCGCTCCAAGTGGGGTTGGGGTTGGGCCGCTTTGAGATTGGCCAGGGGGGTCCGGCAAGCGTTATCTTGGCGACAAGGTGGCTTCTCTGGGTTTGGGTAGGGGCTTCGTCGTTGGCGGTGGGCCTTGGTGGTTGCACTGCGTTGGTGCCGGGTGTGGGGGGGTGTGGGGGGGTGGAGTGGGTGGTGGGTGTGGTGGGGGGGGGGGGTGGGGTGGGGGGTTGGGGGGGGGGTGGGGGTGGGTGGGGGCGGAGGTTGTCGGAAGTGGTCGGAGCGGGTATATTGGCACTGCGGGGCACCTTGTAGGGCTTCTCGCTGCGCTTGGTGAGTGCTTCGTGTAGTGCGGGCGAGGTGGTTTGGGGTACTGTGGACGAAGTGGACGACGATGTGCACCGAGTACAGCTTGTCGCCTTTCTCCCGGCTGCTGCGGCGAGCTTTTGGACAGCATGTCAGTGTGCATTGGCTGCAGGATCTGTCTGTTCAAGGGCTCGTGCGCTCGTCTCGGGGGGGCAGGGACCGCGGTCGGGCCCGCACACGCCGGCAAGTGCGTGAAGTGGGATATAGCAGGGTGCTCGGCAGAGGGTTCCCGGACTCTTTGGGGCCACCTCGGTGGTCGTGTGCAGTGCAGGCGGGTGGATGCGGTTGGGGGTGGGGGGTGTGTGTGGTGGGGGGTGGTGGTTGGCGGGGCGGGGAGGTGGGTGGCGGTATAGCTTTGGAGGAGTCGGGTTCCGCGTGGGCTGAAGTAATAGGTGCAGAGTCCGGTCAGACACCGACACCATCTCAATGAAAAAGGACAAAGGACAAAACAGACGTCCTCGGGGTTACGATCACCGCGAAGTCCAGAGGTGTAGGAAGTTGCCAAAGAGTGTGATCTACATGTGGCCCCGCTTGGGGTCGTAAAATCACCGGCTTGTAGAAAGAAACAAAAAAAAGAAAGTCGTCTTCCAGACCGATCCACACAACACGGGGGCGGGTGTATAACTCCAATGGTGGGGACAACAAGAAGCACGCAGAGTGAGGCTGGGTAAAAGATTTGCGTCTCGAGACAGTATACCTAGGGCGCAGGAGCTGGAGGTCCAATCGAGGGAAAATACTGTGCCGGTTTTATGGAAAGTAGACAACACAGGCAGAAAGAAAAGCAATAATACTCAATGCTCATCCTCAGAAAAGAATCTGCACTTCGCATAGGGTGTGAGGAAGGAGGCAGCGGGGGGGATCTAGGAAAACACGGGATGAGCAGTCACGTAACAAGACGGGCTGCACCTGTGGAGGGGGCAAATGTGTCGTCAGTGCATCATAAAGAAGTGTAGACTCAAAAAAAGAGCGTCAAGAGACACAATAGGAAACAAAAAAAAGAGGGAGGGCTGGAAGCTTTGACACGAGCCGGGAGAAGGCGAACGGATCAGGAAAAAAAAAAAAGAAGTGGTCTTGGTCCCGCCCTGTCGTCTGCTGAGTGGAGGAGGTGGGAAAGGAACAGGATTGGGTGGGCATGTGGCGGTTAGGAGGGGAGAGAAACAGGAGAAGCAAGTGGGAAAAAGCAGGGTTAAGGGGGAGGAAGATGAGCAGCGGAGCCACACTACCACCGCAACTAGAGTGGGAAAAAATACTCTATGCCGCGTCTCAGTATGGGGTGGAACACGACGGGGAAGATAAAACAAAAAAAAAAGGGCAACTGCGTAAAATGGGAGTTGGCAAGGGGAAGAGCGATGGGAAAAAAGCGCACACAGGGGGCAGGCAGGGTGGAAACAGCGCGGCACAAGGGGAACCCCAAAATGGTAAGGATAGAGATCACAATGGGGACGAGAAGTAAGAGTTATATTATTATTATGGTCCTACGAATAGAAAAGAAAAAATATATCTATAGATAATACAAGAATATATATATAGATGATAGTGTCTAAAACACAGTAAAAGAGCTTCGAATAATAGATATCTTGCTGTAAAATGATAGGATTTAAAAAAAATCATAATAATACTAAAAATATCACAATACTAAGGTTTAGGGAGTAACGGGAGGGCGGAAGTGCGTGTCGGGGGGGGCACAGGGGGAAAATCAAAAGTGTACCATGTGTAATGAACACTGCAGTGCGGAATACAAAGGGCAGGGATCGAGGAAAAGCCGTTCAAAAGTACCGCCAATTTGAGTGGTGTAGGCGGTAAATCAGGAGCGGCAGGGGGGTGTGAGGCACAGTGAAAACCGAGGACAGAATCGGACAAAGAGGTACAAAACCACGGTGGTGTTCTTGGGCAGAAAATGCCGGCACAAGGAAAAAAAAAAAAAAAAGAGGGAAAAAAGAAAGGACCGAGGCGTGAGTGTGAAAAAATGCCGCGAAAAAAGCGATACCAACAAGGGGGGGGGGGAAGGAAATTGTAGAGCGGGGCAGCTCTAACGTGAAGCGGATTAAACAACTACCTTCCGTGAAGGCTGTCGATTTGTCCTCCTTGTGGCTCATCATGTGTTTCTTTAAGGAGTGGCTGTTGTTGGCTCTGAAGTCGCACTGGCTGCAGTTGAGGTCTTTCTCCTGCGTGTGCATGCGCTGGTGCCTCTTCAGGTTTCCCAGAGAGTTGCACGCGAACGTGCAGAACTCGCATTTGTACGGCTTCTCGCCCGTGCCGAACAAGGGCGGTGCGCAACCTGTTCCCGCTGCAACCATGATTATTGACCAGGTGACACAGCTGGGTGGAGGCATAGGCGCACTGCTGGCAGCGGTACGGCTTCTCGCCGTTGTGTGTTTTCATGTGCCGCTTCAAGTGATTGGAGTAACGCGAGCTGAAACTGCACAGTTTGCAGGAGTACGTTTTACAAGAGCTTTCGTCGGACGTGGATCTGCCTCGATTCACCTTCCCCTGCGTGGCGTCTGTGGGGTGGGCCTCCTCTAGCGGACGGTCCTGCCGGTCTGCGTCTCCACCCTCAGCGCCACACTGGAGGCAGTAGAGGCCGGCGAGGTCCAGCGCCCCGCTCAGGGGGTCGCCCAGCAGCTGGCCGCACTGCCTGCAGGAGAGGTATGGAGCGAACGCAGCGTCGGGGCCCATGTCCTCCCGCTCGCTCTCCGTGTCTCGTGGGTCCTCGAAGTCGCTCTCCATGCCGAGACGGTTGTAGCTGGAACAGTCCTCATCGCTGAAGCCGTACACCGGCATTCCCATGTCAGCCGTGACGGAGTCTATCGGGAGATCACAACATACTCTGTTATGGTTTTTCTTTAAAACCATTTTCTTTACTGTTTACACATAGGAAGTATATATCAAAGATTTCATGATTTTTAAAATAAATAAATAAAGGGATACAATACAATAAATTAGGGTCCTCAAAACGTGTAGTCTGTTCTCCCAGAAGAAAATGGCAAAACGTTAGTTTTGTCAACTGATTACACTAGCATATAGATGACTTGACATGGACTATAAGCCACAAAACCTAATTTTCAATTTAATGCAGTTTTCATTTATCACAAAATCACTGTAAAGCAAGGCCTTAAGTTGTTTTTTGTTTCTGTGGCAACAATAATATAAATGCTTAATAAATAAAAGCAATAATAATAATAATAATAGATGATATTATGATTATTGAAAATATTACATAATATTATAACAACAACAATAAAAGCAATAATAATGTTACTTCTACTAGACATTATCTTTCTCATTCCTGGTATAATATTAATAATAGTATAGGCTAATTTTATTTTACTATTATTAGTAAACTACACTAATAATATTATTACTATTAATTACTATAAAAAATTAATTACTATTATTTATACATATTATAAGTATATTATGTTGTGCCCGACCGATATGGTTTTTTTGGGGGCCGATGCTGATACCGATATTAGTGAGTAAAAAAAGGCTGATATCGTTATATCGGCCGATATTCTTTGTGTATTTTATAGTACAGTACCAGTCAAAAGTTTGGACATTTTACATTCGTGTGTCAACTTTTGACTGGTACTGTATATAAAATACAGTATATATTGTACATAAACAGAATATATATACATAAACATTTTTATGTTTTTTTTTATGTTTTTTTATTTTTATGTTAAACACATCAGATAAGATTTTAAGCTGTCATATGGTCAAGTTACAACATGCTCCTCAGATGTTACAATGTACCCCACCTACAGGGCATGTTGTTCACATTTCACTTCCATTTTTTGAGGGTAAATAAAGAAAAACGTATACACTGTAATTATGAAATAAAGCGACATATTTGTACTAGACACGTGTAAAATTACTGTGGATAAAAAATTATATTCTGAACCCCATGTGTATTTACACAAACTGAGAAAGTCAGAAAGTGTTACTTTGTGCCCCGCTCTCTCCTACATCTGTAAATAAATACAATATAAATTCACTTCTCGCGCACTTTAATGCCCTTTGAATGTAACGTGTACGTTCCCTTGGAACTGGAATCATGGCGGAATTTCATGTGAAGTCCACTTCGCCGGGCACTTACGGTCGAATAAGACAACACATGAATGCTGCCTGATTCCTTGAACAAGAAGCCGCCTTCCTGAGGGAAAAGTGTTTGACTGTGGTCACTATTCTCACGGCGACGCGCCAGCGGTATTCTCCACCAAATTTCGGGGATCCCTTCAGGCATCGAGGGCCCTCATCGAACGCCACACTCCACGCTTGGTAGCCCCCGTGATTCGCTAGAATCGGTTTGGCACCCGTGAAACGCGCTGAATTTAAAAAACCACCAGTAACCCTAGACTACTCTAACTCGTTCCCTTAACCACTCCCGCGAACCCCTGGGTCTATCCATTCGTGGGTGGTCTCATTCGAAAGAGGGCCTCGAGACGTACACTCGATTCACATTCGAGAGGTTTCCTTGAGCTGAAGAGATCCCCCAAATTTGGTGCGGATTTGCAGCGCCGTTACGGAGAGATGGCCGTTCAAAGTTTCAATGGTTTTTCATTGACTAAAGCTTTAAAGCGTTTCACTCAGGTCGCCAGTAGCAAACAATGGAGTAATTAACAAACTAAGTAATTACACCATTTCAAGCATTTTTATCTGCGTTATATGTTCTGTAAAAAAATATTTCATATCGTCGGCATATTCGCCGATACCGATATATCGGCGCCAGGCTGCATATCGGCCGATAATATCGGCAAAACGATATATCGTCGGTGGGGCGCTAAATATATATGATAATTATAAGAGATTATCATTTATTAATAATAATTATTTAAATTATCATCAATATAAAACAAAGCTATTGTATCAGCTATTCTACAACAGATTATTATTTCAATATTCTAGTATTATATTAATTATATCATTATTCTTAATATTATTATTATCATTATTGTTAATAATAACAGTAGTACTACTAGTAATAATAATAATTATTATTATTAACTAACTCTCTACCACTCCAAGGTTTCCCACAAAAAAAATCGCATTGAGTAAAGTGTATTTGTTTTTATTAATACACAACCAGCTTATTCTACAACAGCTTAAAAAGTGGGTCATCCAATTTTTAAAGTCTATTAAAATGATCTATCCACAAATGTTTGGAACAGTACAGCAAAAAAATTTTAAACTGACGAAGTAATTCATATTCCATATCACTGACCCGAGTCCCTCTCAAAACCACAATTCCTGTAGTCTTTTCCCTTCCCCCCTTTCCCTCAGTTTTCCTTTCCACAAAGCCCAAAGCCCAGCTCCTGTCCCAGGAGGAAGTCACTCTCCAGGACCAGGTTTTCCTGATTGCCGACTGCCGCCCCATCTTCAGCTCCCACTGCAAACAGACAACATCACAGTCAACGATAATATCATAGTTTACTTTATTATACAACAAGTGGCTCATTCTATTTTTAGGCCTATTAAAACTATTAATCCATCCATTCAATAAAATTATTTTTTACATTTAAACATTTTGTCAAGTAATTGCTTGGCTGAAGAATGGAAGATTTTAGTGATTTAGTAAACTTTCTGAGTGAATGTTGCGTAAATAGAGTAAAATGTTCATTTAATCATATCGTACATCATATAGCAGCAATATATCAGGCTCCTTGTTCTACTGATATCGCCATTGGAAATTGAAAACTATATCTTTATAGATATTACACATTCTAGAAGAAGCCTTAGATGCAGTGTATCTGATAATGATTCTCAGTCATATCCAGTAAATGGGTTTGAGAGACTTGTACAGTGATAAGACTGATGGTCATCAGCACTGGAGCTCTGGAATGAGGAAAGAAATACGGCAGGAATGAATGAAAGAGGAAGGAACAGTGGAGAGACGGCAGATAAATGGAGGGAGTCGGGTCAGAGATGGGTCCCGCGGCAGGAACAGGGGTCTGTCCCGAGGAAACACAGTGAGGAAAGAATGACGACAGAAGAGGGGAAGCCGACATGTTTTCACTGAGATAGAGCTGATTCTTGAAGACTCGTAGCTCAACATTAAACAAGGGCTTTGGAAACTATCATTTAGTCCAACGATTTCCTTTAGAACTTATATAAAAGCTCATGAGGAACTAAAAAGAGCTGCTTTCAAACTAAAGGAAAGGCTAGACTTGTGTTTCTCCAACAAAAGCCCACATGATCTCCGATATTAATTTTGACAGAAAAGGACGGGCATTTTTTTCAACATAATAAAGCACTGCAAAAAGCAAGTTAATGGGAGTGAATATAAAGTACAGTAGAAACGAATTAAATCAGTTTTTTTATTTTTAAAACAAGGACACGTGACTCAACAATATATCAATTTTTTATAAATTATTTTTATTATTCATTTCAAAAAATGATGATGATGATTTTGATAGAAGTAGTTCAGTCAGTCAGTCATGTGAATAGTCTTATAATATAGTGTGACATATCGAAATATGTCGATATTTGGCCATTTTCTTAACACTTAGGCCTATTTCAACAGCAAAATTATTAAATACATGAAAGTCGGTGGTATCATTGCAACACAGAAGAAAAGCAGAAGGCACGGCCAAACTTTGAACAACTACAGAGAGAGAAATCAGGAGATCTGCAAAACTCTGGATTGGAAAGTTCTCTAAATATGAAATATATGCTGCTGATTTTTAACATTTGAAATCAAGATCAAGAGAAACTAAAAAAAGAAATGTCTGAATAAGGTCATCAAATAACTAGAGGCAGACTGAATGTGGGCATCTTTTTATGCTCTTGTTAATAATTATCAACAGAAATAAACACAATCACACTGATTTCAACAATAAAACATGAAAATCAGACGTTAATATTAAAAAAATAACTGAAAGAAATCCAGACTTACATTTGACAGGCTGTGGGTTAGACTGTTTTCTTCTAGGCATTTTTCTGAATGTGTCTGTTTATAATCAGCAGTTCCCTGTTGAACTGATCTTCATCACCATCATCTTCCTCTTCCTCATTTTCCTCTTCCTCTCCCGAACAAAGAGTTCCTCAAATGACTCATAAGCCCCGAATTAAACACGTTTAATACTGTGTATCCCCAAAAATCATATCCAAACATCCAAAAAACTGAAATCCCCCTGTTATTATTTCTAATACTAAACTGCATACATAATTCATAGACAAAACTGCAGAAACGCTGTCATATACGACTACATGACTTTAGCTGGCGCCTTGAGTCTGTTATCACTCCACATCAATGAAAATGAAGATATTTAGGATATAATTTGTGTGTATCTTGTTATCAGTCGCAGGCTAACTAGCATGACCAGCTAGCCCAAAAATAGAACATACAATAAAAGTCCAGTGTTTATAACCTCTGGACAGCCAGCAGCGGGAATATCAGCGTCTCTCCATGAGGAATTATTCGTCCATGTGGATTTTTATCCCTGTAAAGTGTCTCCAAGTGTTGAAGAAGTGAAAGTGTACAAGTTTCTTTGCTGCTGGAGTTGTTGTGATGTATGTGCAGCACAGGAAGTGATTGAAAGAGTTCAGCGTGAAACAGGTTAAACAGCGACATCTACTGGACCATAGATATGCATAGACCGCATTCGACTGCTCCAGGCACGTAGATGCGGCCGCCATCGCTAATGAGGCATCTACGTATATATATCTATGTACTGGACAGTCAGAGAACAACAGCGCTCCTATCTATCATCTATCATCTATCTATTCATCCATCCATCTATCCATCCATCTATCCATCCATCCATCTAGCTGCATTATTTCTTAACCCTTTAACTGTCACCCGTCCCCTCTGTGGGACGCCTAAGTTTACTTCACTATATTACAATGAAATCCTAATCTAATCATGACAAATTATATATCGTTGGAAAGGTCTAAGACTCCTAAATATATATTTTACCAATATTTTACCAATGTTTTTGTAAAAAATTATGTAGGAAAAGTAATATATTAATTTATGACAAGAGTGCACCTCAAAAGTCTACATCATATCAGGAGTTCTGACCTTTGTAGCAAAAAGTCTTTAGAAATCATCAGAAATTATATATCAATTGAAAACTTTAAATCTCAAAATTCATCCTTTGAAAACCAGTTTAAAATCAAACATTGCATTACCATGAAAATGGTACAACAATATCATGTTACAAAATGTTTTCATTCATGAATTATAAAAATTTAAGTTTGGATCTTGCACTTTCGAAACCATTTTAATTGATATATTGTATAAAATTATACTTCTGCCTCTCAAAAAACATAAATAAATAAATAACCAACCAGACAGACAAAACGCATGTTTATTTTCCATTTATTGGAAAGTAGGATTGAGAACAAGAATATTAGCAAACTTTGCTTCTAACGTTTGCAATGAAATACAGATTTTAAACTACATTCTTTATCTATTGCCCAAACTACAGCTAAGTGTAGCTAATTTACTATAACTTAATCCAAACTTCTCACTTAGAGAATCAAGAAAAAATATATAATAATAAAATAAGTATTATTTTCTGAACTACGCACATTACAATAACAGGGTAGACATTTTACTAACTTCTTCATTTACAAGCTCAAAATAGAAACTTGAACTAGTTTGGCACGGAAATGCCGCACAAAACCATTTCTTATGAACACGGACACTCCTGCACTGGATCTGATGTAAACCTCACGGTTGAACAGTGAGGGTGTGTCTACAAGGGTGTGAAACATTTAATAACAGTGTTAATACTTAATCAAAACATAAAACAAGCCATTGATATACTGTTCACTGCGGTTAGAAATTAATAATGCATAATATAAGGCCACTTCTGTGGCTGATGATGAATTTATTGTCATAATTTACACATTAATGAGAAATGCCACATTTGTAATTGTTACAATTATTAATCCTCTTTCAGTGCAACACATTCGCACGCAAAAAACATCATCGCACATCTAAACCGCTGTATCCGGCTGCCAGTGTTTTCACAATCATATTCATAGCACCGATATAGCTCCTCCCGTGATAATATTTGATGTATTAGTTATAGAAGTACAGTATGTTCATCGTCCAGGACATTGTTGTTTATTGGAGTATACTGTTCTACTGAATACCTGTACACTACCTTACAATTCCCGATGTGGCTGAGGGAGCTGAGAGGCTCACGTTACTATTGCCTTTAACGCTTGACTATCAGAAGAAGAGCTGAGCTGATCTGTGTTGATGCCGTGGTTAAACCTTAATGATGCTGATGGAGGATGATGTCCTTTGGAACTACAAAAGGAGTTAAAATAGAGATTAGAATGAAATGGGGAAATAAACCACACCTGAAGAGAAAACTATTACAATTCTGAGGCAGAAGTTTTCTTCATTAGTTAACATGAATCAACAATGCAAAATACTTCTTCTAAATCAACTTTTTGGCAATACTTTACAATAAGGTTCATTTTGTCAACATTAATTTCCGGTAACATTTTATAGTACAGCTCCATTTATTAACATTAGTTAACAATATTAGTTAACATGAGCTAAAAATGAAAATCCCTCTAAAGGAACTTTTGGTAACACTTTACAAACCGGTTCCATTTGTTAATGTTAATTAACTACATGCGGTGAACATGTACTTATGCCCTTATTATATCAATTATAATAACTAGGTTGAACCTACCCCTAAACTTAACCTTAACCCATGTAGTTACCTTAGACTACTCAGTACTTTCTTGGGTAAGTACTAGTGCTGTCAAACGATAAGGCGATTACGCATCAAATAAAAGTTTTTGTTTACATAATATATGTGCGTGTACTGTGTTTCTTTATTATGCTATATAAATACACACACATACAGTATATATTTAGAAAATATTTACATACATTTATATATTTATATTATTATATTTTATATTCTATATAAATATATTTAATATATAAACAGCATATTTTTCTTAAATATATGCATGCGTGTGTATTTATATATACATATAAATATACCCAGTACACACACACATATTATGTGAACAAAAACTTTTATTTGGGATGCGAATTAATCGCGGTTAATCATTTGACAGCACTATAGTACACTGTAAGTACCCGTACTGTAAAATAAAGTGTAACCAAAAAAATCCACTACAATAATTGTCAGTAATTCCTTTTGCCATAATGTTTCCTTTCTTAATATGTGAAAGGTGTCATATGATGCGATTTCTTGTTTTCCTTTCTCTTTGGAGTGTTAGCTCTTGGTGCATAAAGAAGATCTGGAAAGTTGCAAAGACTAAAGTCTCAAAAAAAAAGATATTCTTTATCAAAGTTAAAACTCTGCCACACCCCCCTGAAACGGCTCGTTCTAACACGCCCCCACATATCTACCTCACGATGTGGAAATATTAGCATAATACCGCACAAATGTGCACGCAAAGAAAGAAAGCATGGTTTCAGTAACCGCAGTTAGTGATGAAGCAGCATGTCAGGGAGACGCTGTGTTGTTTCAGTGCGAAAGCAAAAGCACTTTATTTGACATTCCGGATGTAGATGCAATTAGAAATCATTGGTTAACATTTATTTACAACAGAACAGAACCCAGATGTTCGAATTTGTGCAACGCAATTTATGGACGACAGTTTTTTGAACCTAGAAGAGTACAAGGCTGGCTGTGCACAAAGGCTATTTCTAAAAAAAAAAAAAGGTCAATTCTGACTTTGCTATGACAATCTGGCGTTCTGAATCAGCGACTGTAAGTATGTTGTGTTATTAGTTTAAGTATGTGCTATTGACTGTTCAAATGCGGAGTTTGCACAGCGCAGAGTAGCGCGTCGTGTGTGTGTGTGTGAGGGGAACAGGGTCACATCACAGGAGAGTGAACTGTCTGTCAGAAATCATAGCACGTCAGCTGTCTTAACCACGGCTTGTGTACTGCATAATTACTGTGTCTGTCACGCGACTCTGTTCCCCTTTCGGGCTTGAACTGATGGTAAAACTAATGACATTATTTACTGTCTTTACATTTATTTTGAAAGCTGAAGCTCGCGATTATGGTAAGGGGCGTTAAATTTCCAACAAGTGCTTGCGGTGTTCGGCCAATCACAATGCAGGGTCAGCTGGCCAATCAGAGCAGACTAGCTTGTCGGAAGGAGGGACTTTGTAGAAAACACAGCGTTGCGAGAGGCGGGGCATAGAGGACCTACAAATAATGTACAGTATTTGAAAAATAATGTGTTTTTTGAACATTAAAGAATGTCAACATATTACACCAAATACACAAAATAATGATCTTTAAAAAAGCATCATATGACCCCTTAAAGATACATTAGTTAACGGCTGAAACAACAATAAAAATACTTTTTAAACACAATTTTTAGTAACAATATACGATTAAAAGTTCAGTTGTTAAAAAAAAAAAAAAAAACAAAAAAAACAAAATAAAAAAAAAAAAAAAAAAAAAAAAAAAAAAAAAAAAACAAAAAAAAAAAAAAAAAAACAAAAACAAAAAAAAAAAAAAAAACAAAAAAAAAAAAACATAGTAACTATATGTAACAAACTAATAATAAAAATTGCCACTAAAGAAATTTTTGGTAATTCCCAATAAGATTCCATTTGTTTAAATAATAAACAATGAAAAATACTCCTAAAGCAGTTTTCAATAATATTTTGCGATTAAGTTCCACTTTTTAATAAGAGTTAACTACACTAGTTAACATGAACTAACAATGAAAAAAAAAAAATCATAAAGCAATTTTCGGTAATATTGTGCAATATAAAGCATTTTGTTAAGAATAGTTAACTATATTAGTTAATATGAACTAACAATGTAAATAAAGTAATTTTCAGTAACACTTCATGATAACTAATTTTGTTAACTAATGGGACCGTATTATAAATTGTTACCAGATTTTCTGTATATACAGAATACTAACCTACTGCATTTTTAAAATCATGCAGTATACAATACTTTATACCGCAATGTAATATGCAATATGCAGACATAAAGTACAGCCTGTTTCTACACTAACAAAATCAAATATTTTAGATTGTGTATTCTGAAGAATGAGAAGGTAAATCCTGGAATTATAGACTTCCTTATTTGACCTTACATTTCCAAAGTGACAAATCAACCAAAAGTAATATGAACTGTGATTTTTAACATCTCTTTTTGACTTATCATTTGATCAGGCTACTAAGAGTGAAGACATATTTTCATAAACCTGAATTAAAATGCAAAACAATTTTATTTGATAAATATTTGCTGAAGGTATAAAAAGCGTGCTCATATGTGATCAGTGGTGAAGTTCTCACCTTGCTGCCCAGCAGGCCTCCGTTATGATACTCTGGAGTGCTCTGGCCGGACAGAGGCTTGCTCTTCTCTTTACTGTGGCTGTTGGAGTCGTTGTCTTTGATGATATCGTACTGCTTACAGAAGAGCACAATCACAGCTGCAGCGAGACAGAGATCAGCTTGATTACGGGACGTGGATCTGATACGTTTCATTAAAACAACACACTATCTTCCATCTGGACATCCCAATTGAGTTTCAAAGGAGAAAGTTTTCTGAAGGTCACCATAGAAAAAAAACAACAACAAAGTAGGCCAATTATTCTGAAAATATTTCAGTGATGCCAAAATGTAACATTTGAATGCAGATCAGAGAAGTTTAAAAGAATGTTACAGCTCTGATACATGGAAACTTTACATTTAAAACCATATAAAGCCTACTGTATCATATTTGTAATTATCAACACGATCAAAGGTTTGCTGAGAAACCGGTCTCCTGCATGCCTTCTATCATCTGATTGATAACGTATCCTTATTTTAGTGCACAAAATTGTAAAAGCATCCTCCTCAGATCATGGTTAACTTATGCCATAAATAGACTTATGTATCGAATATGAGAGTCGTATGACTCATACTCAAAAACACATATGCCAACTTTTTTTCATATTTTGTCTAAATGTTCTGTAAACTGTTCCATTTCAAAAATTGATTTTTCTGACTATTATATCATATGTCAGGGTTTACAGGAGGAAGGACAAGTCAAAATGATTTCTTTTGATAATCAATATCATCAATCTCATTACAACCAGACTATGATGATTATGTGTAACTAAATGCAACACGACGTCCTTTACCTGCCCACATCAGCAGTACGGTCATAATGATCAGTATCTCTCCAGTCTGAAGGTGTCTGGAAATGTCTAAACCCTCAACTGCAGGGTCATCTGATCAGGTAAACAAGACAACAGCATGCGTTACAGGATTGAAGAGAATTGTTTGTTTTTTTAAAGGTGGGGTAAGAGATTTCTGGTAGCCAATGTTGACATTTGAAATCACCAAAACAAACACGCCCCTACCCCAAAAGGGTCTCGCCCCTATTTTGATAGCTCCGCCCCACACATACGTACGCAACCCAGGCAACGATTAGTTCTGTGAAACAAAGCAAAACCAATGTTACACCATGTCTACAATGGACGCGAGTGGCGCGGCACGACAAAATACTATGGAACTCATTATAATCAGTGATGCTGTCTACACAGATATATAAACATATCTATGGTCTACACTGGATGCGGCGCGGCACCACACGACAAATCCCCAACAGAAAACTGCTGTTACGTTCTATTCATGATGTATTGACACAAATTTCAAATGATTTTCAACGGTCGCTTTGTCGCGTCCAGTGTACTAGACAGAATTTAGCTGTTGCGGCGCAGACCTGTGTTACTCACCTATCAAGAAGAAACAAAACAACCTCGGTTTGTCCGATCGCGGCTTCAGACTCATGAGTTATCTCCAGCGCTGGAAGCTGATTGATATTTTACACCGGATCATCTTCGCCTTAAGACCTCTTGTTCCGTAGACGTTTTCTCTTTTGTTTTTTATCCGCCATCTCAATCTTTCTGTCGCTCGGCTTGGCTAATGTCTGTCCTGTGCACTGAAAGCTCTCTCCTCCACATAATGAGTAGACACGCCCCTTACTGCTGATTGGCTACAAGTTTGTTTTGCTAATCGGCCCGAATCAGTTTTCTAAAACGTTTTTGAAAAATCACTTACCCCACCTTTAACATATATAACTGTTTTGTGGAAAATTAATTTTCATGTCGGTTAGCATGTGTTATATATTCTCAAAATAAATCATAGCGGATATATATTATGTACAACTTTCTCAAATGCAAAAATGGCCACAAAACTTCCTGTTCATTAGGAAATACATCAGCAGACTAATTATTGATTTACATCACATGCTACATATTTTTGTGAGATAAATTCAGAATTGTGACAAGTAAACTTGGAATCGCAAGAAAAGTTAGAACTGTGAGATATAATTTCAGAATTGTGACATGAAAACCTGGAATTGCAAGATAAAAGTCAGAATTCTAAATTTAGATCTTGAAATTCTGATTTTGAAAAGTCAGAATTGTGAGATAAAAGTCACAATTACCTATTTATTTATTTATTTATTTATTCAAAAACAGGGGCTCCCTATCATTTCACATAAAAGACATGAACTGTACTTTATTAAATGTATGATATTGTACAAATGCTGTGATCCAGTTGAAATATCCAACAGACATGTTTACCTTGATCCATCATGGTGGATTGAATATGTTCAGACTTTTTAAGCGTCCTGAAGTGAATCTTTTTGCTGGCCAGACTCTCTCCATAGACTCCAACGGACTGGACCTGGATAATATAATCCGTGTCTTCATCCAGATCCCAGAGTATACAAGCACGACTGGTCGTGTTCACCTCACGAATGAAACGCTGCATCAGCCCGTCCTGACGCTAACACACACACACACACACACACACACGTTTAAGTCTAAGCACATGAGGATTCATCAGAGGGTAAATTTATTGCAGATATCAAATGTCAGACTTCTGCAATTATTATAACGACCCGTAGGGCTGTATCTATTTGTAATAACTTTGTTTGACCTGCTGTGAGACGGCAAAGCCAATTACGGTCTCTCCCTCCGGAATATTCCAGGACACGGTGGCCGAATCCGCCCGCAGGTGAGTAACAGAGACATTGACAGGAGCAGCAGGGCGGTCTGTGAAGCACAAATCACCAGCATGAATCATTTATTAGCACAACCCCAAACATATACAACTGAAATTAAAACTGAACTATTCAATAAAACATTCAGGCTCCATAAACGTCATGTTTGAAAAGATGCAACCATGTTATTGTTGCATGCAAAAGGGTAATGTTTGTGAGTTCTTTTTAGATGCTTTAGTTTTTTTTTCTGTCTCCGTTTCCCCAAGACATCCAAAGGCCAACCTGACATCGGCTCAATGAACAACTACAATAATGCAGTTCATAAATATGCAACACTTCTGTATTTAGCTGATTCACTCTGCTGGGACATTATGCAAATTAATTCTATTCAAATTTTAATTCTTTTCTTTAATGGGATCAGCGTGACTCAGTTGGACAAAATTAGTGGTAAACTCTTCTTTGCCAAATCTCTGACTTTATGCGCCAGCGTGAAAAATCAGTTTGACAGAAAAGAAGGACTTTTGGTTTTTAACCAAAACCCAACAGCATATTCTTAATATAAAAACAACTCTTCAAAACAGTATAGTAAGGATAAATACAAATGCATTAATGCACTTTTAACCACGTTTTTTTGATTCATCTGTTCAGTAGGAAGACAGTATAAACACTGAAGTATGATCTTCTGCTACAATATGACTAACTGTAAATCTGCTTAGAAATAACCTGTATTGTGAAACACATTATAGAAATAATTATGATATGAACTAACAATCATACAACATAACTAAAAATCATATAAATATATAATTGTATATATAAATATGTAAATACACTAAATAAAAATATGCATATGTATATAAAATATTTATCTGATTGTAAATTATGATGTATGATTGTTAAGTAATGTATGTGTGTGTAAGCTGTTTTTCAAGTCAAAAATATGACTTAAGAGACTGAATCAACTTAATAGCTGATCATATAAAAGTGACATTAAAGGTAGAAATAGCTCCTTAGGGTAACCATGCATATATTTTCCATATATTTTTTCAAAAAATAATGGTATAATACACAAAAAGACTAAGATCTCTCACAACAAAAATGACAGGAAATGGTTTGCAGAACAAAACTTGTATGTGCTGTAATTTGTATACATGTAAATTACATAAGTTTTTAACATTTGGCATTTTACCAATATCCAATGATTTCTTATAAATAAATATATATATTTACAGTATATAGAGGACATATATGCTTGAACCTGGTTCCCTGTTAACAGCTCTAATGTACATTCAGCTGCACCGACATCTTTATTTTCTTAAGTATGCTTTCTAACCAGAGCTCATGCATATATTGGCATAAATTACTTCAAGAGGTAGATAAAATACAATTAAATTACTACGATGACTGACCTATGCACAAAACAATCTACACCAGCCTTCTCTTTGTTAATACTGCACGCAGTTGCAAAATGATAATCAACAGAAAGGTTAACATCTACTGAATACAGTTTCTGTGAACATGCACATGAGCACATTTTCTTTAAATAATAGGTTTAACAAAGTGCATATCGATTACATGTACAAATCAATAGAAAAAAAAAACATGGTACATGTCAAAATAGAGCCCTGCTGTAACAGCAGTACACTTAACCCAATCTATGTGTCCATTTCAAAGCCAAACACCCCCTTGTAAATAATTTAGTCCCCAATGAGAGCACAAATTCTGGCCCGGCAGGGCAATTGAGCCAGTGTTTTAGGAACAAACACATTCACAGAGCTCAGCAGGAAAGCAAACATTGCGTCAGAGGGATGAGTAACCGCACTCATCCTTTTATATTGCTATTTGCCAACAAAAGGGAAATTCAGCTCAATGTAACGAGCCAAGGTCAATGCTAGACAACATACATCATTGTGCATGGTTTCTGGTAAAACAGGCTAATTAAGAATAAGTGCACTGAGAGAGACGCCAGTCTTTCAATTAACTGTGGAGTTTGATGTAATTACAGGTTTGGCAGTAGTTTAAATGACTTTGCATGCATTGAAGAGTGAGCAAAATGCCCAGACATTTCATAAATGGATGTTATATATTAGTGTAAAGTAGCAGAAATAACAGATGAACCTAATGAAATCATGTGTAACACAAGAAAGCAGTAGTTTGAGTTCCCTTTTGAACATATAATCCATCATTTTTACCTATTGCACTGGCACTTAAATGTCATGATTTGACACGCTCTGGCTCAGGTCATTCCCTCAGCAATATCTATGGGCCATTAAATCAAAGACAACGACTAACAGAGTAAAAGCAATTTCCTTAATGTCTTCCTCCGCTGGCTCCGGGAGTGCTTATATTAAAAACACTGAAAGCATTACATAACAGTCTTCTCTTATGCTTGCCTGTAGACATGGTGTCCAACAAGCATAAAGAGATACACGCTGCGTTTTATCTTTATTATGAGTCAAACTGTCTGACACAGAGGCAAAATAAGTTGACTTACTCGCCCCAGCAAAGCAGATGTGGCATCCAAACAGAGACAGAACGAGGCTCATAAAAGTGACTAGGTGAACCATATCTTCATGAGGAGTTAATCCAGATGAGCGACGCCGATTTCCACGGAAAAGTAACCTGAACCAAACATTCCTCCAGCTATTACATGGTTACCAAGAGCGCATTCGTTTGCAACACTTGTACATTGTGATTACGAAGATGATGAACAATCTAAGCCAGCATCATCCTCAGCATCCTCTCAGTCTGGAGTCCAATGCGCCTCAATCTGTTGCCATCCGAATCCGCAAAGAGCGAGGAAGACGCTTCCTTTCGCTACAATTTGAGAGCGAAAGCACACTTTTCACGTCCTTTCATCGATACTACAACGGAACGCCAGCCTCGCCACCAGGTACATCCGCTCGCCGCGCGTCTAATGTAACGCGTAAACACGCGTGGCGTCCATCGCAAAGCTCGCGCTCGCCTTCCTCACTTCATGCGCTCGTGTAAGACGCTTTAAGAATACCAATCAATCAGCGGCGCTGCATCGCAGGCACATGACCCACAGGTGGCCAGTTACTGACTGATTCTCAGCAGTCACTCACTCTCATTCACCTTCTGTGGCCGCATGACGCACGAACCTGCACCGGCATGAATGCGGTACAGCCGCCACCTCTCCAAAAACACCCTGTTGGACGATATTTAGGACGCCATTCAAACTTGCACATCGATAGTCCACTGCAAACATCATAAAAGACATTGAATAGAACTATGGGAAGAATGGAATAAAATAAATCATATCAGAGCACATCTAGTCTTTACTTTATATAATACTGCGATAATAAATTATTCAAAATACTTAAGAGTTTCACATAAGATAAGAAGTGAGAATATAATGTAATGTAATAGAATAGAAGAGAATGGAATTTGGTAGCTAATTAAATAAAGGAATACCGGGATTATAATATTACATTAAAAATGTAATTTCAGATAGAGCAGAATACACTCAAAATGATGCTAAGTATAATTTTAATAATTTCTAATTAGATAAAACATAATATTGAAAAAAATACACAATTTTGATTATGTAAAGCCAACAACATTACAGCAGCATTTAAGATGTTTTCTTGAATTGTTTGAATACTCGAAAGAGAATATAGCAAAATATAATAATTTCATCTGTTTTCTGCTAGCTAAAGTTCATATACATAAACAAATATCGGTCTCAAAACCTCTCTTTTCTTTATTCAGAGTTGATCTAGACAAGTATATGGAAACTATCTAAAAACTATTATGTAATAGAATACTGACATGACAGAATAGAATAGAATAGAATAGTGCTTTGACTACTGATCATAATAGAATACTGATATACCATAATAAAATAAAATAGAATATGGCTTTGAAAAAGACATAACAGAATACTGATTACCATAAGAGAATAGAAAACGGGCTTTATATCACAAACAGAACAGAATAGAGTAGAATGGAATAGAATCCAACATATGAAATAGAACCAGAATAGAATACCGCTTTGACTACAGATTATACCATAGGATAGAATAGATTAGAATACTGCTTATACAAAACTGCTCATAACAGAATACTGATATATCATTATAAAATAGGAATACGTATTATACCATTATACAGCATAATGAGTATGACTATAATTATAATATATCCCATAATAAAATAGAGTAGAACGCTTTACCTACTGATCCATATGCCTGGCATTAGTTGTACTATAAGGTCAAATACTTCTTTTGGGTGTCAATATCCATATTTGAAGGGGAATATATATATATATATATATATATAATATAATAATTTTTTTTTTACAGCTGGCGGTCAGCGTTCATTTGGTGAACTTTGTTTGCTCACTTTGTGCTTAGTGAGGGCTTTCTCTCTCTCAAGCGATCTCAGGGATTGCTTGTCATGCAGGTTTACGAATCAGAGTATGTTGCACTAATCAGAGTATGTTGCACTAATCAGAGTATGTTGCACTAATCAGAGTATGCGCTGAAACGCTGGAGTCTGATGAACATGGATCACATGAAGGTGAGTGAAAACTGAACACTGTTAACTGGCTGTGCTTTCATTTCAAATGTCCTGTAGCTGGTAATAGACCAACAAATCTTCTTCCCTTGCAAGCTAAAATGTAATTACAGGAGTTCTTGAGGTGGTGGTTAATCTTAGTGCTGGGTTTTCTGTCTAACGAGGCAGTTGTGTTACGAGCTCTCTCTACCCGTTACGGAGAAATGCAACCCCATCAGCAGAGATATTGACAGAGCAAATGGCAAACAGATGGTGCAAATACTGAGAAGATGTGACGCTGAGATTTTTGAGAAGAAAATAAATCATGATCCATTTCATCAGGTTTGGCCTATTGGTTTTAAAAGGATATGTAACTATTAATTGTCATTATGCTCCCAACAAGAGTCTTCTATGCTAATGACCTGTGCATTTTGTTTATAGAGACTATATAGTTCACCAGTTATCCAAACGATGGTGGATGTTGCAAAGAGGGTGGAAATGATGCTGAGGGTCAGTAATATCAACTAGAAGTCCTTTATTTTAATAACTCAGAAATAATAGTTTAAGTTCAGACATATATACAATTGAATATTTAGGTTAATTTAATGTTAATTTTAATTTATTTAATTATTTTACTTTACATATAGCATTTAACATATCTAGCAAGTATATATAAAATTAAAATGATATATTTGAATGTAATATTATTTTTAAATGACAACTTTTTTATTTTAATAATAACTCTAATTTAAAATAATGCATTTCATTCAAAGAAATTAAATACATTTTTTAAAAAGTCAAAAACACTATAATTCTCAAAAAAGAAAAATTTCTAAAAACATGATGATAATTGTTTTGTCTCTGCAGGACCCAGAGGAGAGTTTGATTGTATTAAGTGGCTGTGGAACATCAGGCCGTATTGCATTTCTTTTGGTGGTATGGAGTTTAAGAAAGATTTATCAATAAAAAAATAAAAAGGAAAATTAAGTTAGAAACCACTGTATATTTACCTATCTGACATTTTCCCCACTGTGTTCTGTATGACTGTTAAATTTCTTCTTTATATTTGTCATATCATATTTCGTACCTCAGACATCCTTTAATGAGATGTTAAATGCCCAAAAACAGAAGCAGATCTGTTCGTACATCATAGCTGGAGGTGACAGGTGAATAAACAGTCGGTCTGTTTGAAGTATAAGATGAGACTCCAGTGTGACACTGCAGTATTTCTGGACTCTGTTTTTAAAGGGCCCTGCTGACATCACAGGAGGCTCCAGAGGACGACCCAGTGCTGGGAGCTCGCACGCTGGACAAGGTGAACGCAAGATCAAAGAGTGAAACAAGTTATGCGGCTTTACCGTAGTAATAAATCAGTTTCACCAACCTAGGCAGAGACAACAGGCTATTCTTTGACATTTTCAGAAGAACATGTGAGCAGCACCTAGAAGTGCCAGAGAGCTCTGGGCGGTTGCCAGGTTGTTGCTATGTCATTACTAAAGTCTTTGAAATTATTTTTTAACACATGCACTGTAAAAAATGATCGTGAATTTAACGGTAAAAGACTGTAAAAATGCTACAGTAAAAACCTGTTAAATGGTTAATGGTAAATTCCCCTACTATATACGGTGAAAAACTGTATTGGACATTACATGTATTGGACATAAATTTTATGGTAGTATACCGTTTTTGGAAGTGAAAAAAAACGTGAATAACCGTAAATTGACATTCCCAGAATTGCCTGTGTTACATTTCAAATTTGATGTTTTTTTGTGACAGAAACTCTGTTTCTTCCTTAGTTTTTCTTATCAGTTTTGTATTCGGGTGTGGTTAACCATGTTCGTTAATGATGTTTTATGGCCATATTTCAGTTTCATGTTGTGTTACCGTGATGGTGTTTAGTGTTTGTGTGAATGACACTGTGCACCTTCTATATATGTTATTATTTAAAAGCTGCTTGTGATGGGCTTTGGTTCATCATGTGACTTTCTCATCACCACCTGCATTTGTTCGTTATCAGTGTATTACAAAGGTACAGTTTTCAGTACTTCAATAGGTTGGTATATTAACATTATATCAGTTAATGAAATTACGGTATTTAACTGTAAATTTAAGTTAAAACCGTAAAGCCTAAAACGTTGCTACCGTATTTTTTACGGTAAAATTCCAGCAACCATAGCTGCCGTATTTTTACCGTAATTTTTTTTCCAGTGTGGCTATGCACTTGCTCGGATGTTGCTTATAGGCCCAAGTCAATATTGCTCACCCCATATCCTTAGATATGACTCAGGTCCCTCCTTAATTATAAGTCTGTGGGATTTTCACCCATTTTATCATTTGAAAATCAAGTGAGCTAAAGAACGCTATGAAATATTACTAGATATTACTAGATATTACATATTTAGATATTTGAGTAATGATATTAATAATTATGCTTTCTTTAACAAAAACACTATTTAAAGAACATTCAGCTTGACAAATTTAAACATAATCTTTTCTCCATTTCCTGTTTTCTTTTTCCACTAACAGGTTTGTGCAGGAAAGAAGCATGTCCTGTTCATTGCAATATCCTGTGGCATGTCGGTATGAATAACACTATTGTCTTTTTCTCAAATCACATTATTTAATCAATAGTAAAGGACAAAAGTTGTGACAATATACATTTAAATAAGCCGTCTCCTCATTTGTAGATTCATTTAATTAATTATCACTAAAAAATGTAATAGTTTTGGGTTAAGTCTCTATTTTAGGGTGACCAGACGTCCCACTTTTCCAAGAACAGTCCTGGTTTTTCAACTTCACATTTCACATACAAAAAAATTGGAACAACAAAGCCTTCAAAAGCAAAAACACAAAATAACATGCAGAAAAAAATATTTAAAAAATGTAATTACTGCATGCAGCATAGTCACAGTTTGTGAAAATGTATAAATACAATTAGAAAAATAAATGTTTGTTCAATTTAAAATAGATATATTAAAAAACTAAATAAAAAACATGTTACAGTTTTATTTATATTAAGTTCTCACATTTGTTTGGGGAATTGTGTTATAATATTATACTATTTAGATCTGTTTTCTATATGCATTGACTACTTTTTACTATTTTTCATAGTGTGATTTTCGATTAATTGTATTAAAAACAGTTAGGGTCAATTTAAACCTGCAAACATCATAATAATTATTAATTAAATAATAATAATATTTGAGGCCCACAACAAATAAAAACAAAAGCATACAAAAATGAATTGTCGCAATTTTTTATTTCATAGATAATAACAAGTGTGATTTTAATAATACTGTATTGTGACCACTGAATTACTGAAAAAGGCACAAAAGCTGTCAATGATGGTTCTTTTTCAAAAGGTACTATGCACATTTGTGGTACAAATATGAACATTTAAGGTACTAAAAGGCACCTTTTTGGGGTAAATGAGGTACCTTTCGAAAGGTATTGCCAGCTTTTGCACCTTTATTTGAGTGTACTGTAGGAAATGTCTGCAATTTTTATTTGATTTCTTTCAGACGTATGTAGGTAGCATTAGCGCGAGCTCTTATCAAAGCCGTCTGCGGGTCAGCTGTGAATGCACTTCATGATGTTGTTCTGTGTCAAAGGCACCATTTGTTGCTGGGCAACATGATTTTTGTCTGAAGCACTTAGACGTTTTTACTCCAGTGCTTCTGGGATTCAATGCTGTACATATGGCGAGGTAGATCTACCGAGTGCAAACAATGCCTTTCTGCATATTACACACTCTCAGATTTTGATTTCAAGAGACTAATAACCAGAGTAGATTGCATATACTAACATTCTTGCCATGCTGACAGGAGTGAACCAATGCAGGACTGTTCATTTCACTTTAAAGACGTCGCAGAGAGGATGACTGCAGAGCAGAGGCATAAGAAAGCGCTCCTCCTGAATCCTGTATTGGGAGTATGAGACTGCATTGACAAACACATCTGTGCACGTGCAACACACCACCAACTGAACACCTTGGCAATGGCTGCACAAAATGGCTCATAATGGCTGCACAAAATTCTTACTGATGTTTATGGAGTGTACACCCATCATAAGAAGCTCTGGTCTCTCCTCGTATAGCTGCATTTAGAGGAAAGATAACAGCACCTGAGTAAGTTTTAATTCCACTTGGTATTTTTTCTAATCTAATTTGAGGTTTAATTGGTTCCAAATAGTATAATAATATATGTACAGTTGTACTGTACCAACTAAACATGAACTGCATTAGAATGCGTATATACACACATTTCTGTAGTATTTTGTAACTGAATACTAAACCTACCTGAAAAACTGAAAGCACTCTTTATTTTACTTCTATAATTGTCCTGTTGATATCCTAATTATAAAAATAACATTGCAAATTTTCCACAAATTATGGAAATTAAAATAAACAACATTGCAAATTTCCCCAAAACGTATGGAAATTATCACCACAAAGTCACCAATAAATACATACATAAATAAATAAATCTAATTTGACTGCTGATCATACCATAATAGAATCCTGATTTACCATGATGGAATATAATAGAATAAAATAGAATATAATACAACTTTGACACAATTATTTCCCATAATTAATCCTGAATACCATAAAGACAATAGAAATACAGGCTTTGGTTGACTGATTCTCGAAACAGAATACGGATATCCATCCTCAAGAATAGAATGCTCAATCATCTGCTTCTTTGACTGCTGATCATATAATAATAGATTGCTGATATACCATAATAGAATAGAATAGAATAGAATAGAATACTGCTTTGACTGCTGATCATGTAATAATAGATGGCTGATATACCATAATAGAATATAATATAATAGAATACTGCTTTGACTGCTGATCATGTAATAATAGATGGCTGATATACCATAATATTAAATAGAAAGTCGAAATAAGTTTAGAAAAAAATATAAAAAAAAAACCACATACATAAAGGAATAAACCACACCAAAAATATAAATTGTATACAAGGTGTCGCTATATTCAAACATTAGATAGGAATAGAATATCATAAGTTGTAGGGATGTACTACCACTAGGATGTAGGGTGATAAACAAGTAGAACAAAATACTGCTTTGACTACAGTTTATAGCAAAATAGAATACTAATATACCATAAAAGAAATTATGGAAATAAAAAAACATTTTGATCACAAAAATAAATAGAAAATTATGAATTCCTAGTGGGACTGATATGTATTTATTTTACATATATAAAATTACTCTCCTCGTCACTCTCTTCTCTCGCTCTCGCTATATATAATTAATTAGTCCTTATGTACTATATATACAGTGGGGCAAAAAAAGTATTTAGTCAGCCACCAATTGTTCAAGTTCTCCCACGTAAAAAGATATGAGAGGCCTGTAATTTTCATCATAGGTTTACCTCAACTATGAGAGACAAAATGAAAAAAAATCCAGAAAATCACATTGAAGGATTTTTAAAGAATTAATTGTTAAATTCCTCGTTCACCTTCACAAACAGGCAAGATTTCTGTCTCTCACAGACCTGTAACTTCTTCTTTAAGAGGCTCATCTGTCCTTCACTCGTTACCTGTATTAATGGCATCGTTTGAACTTGTTATCAGTATAAAAGATACTTGTCCACAACCTCAAACAGTCACACTTCAAACTCCACTATGGCCAAGACCAAAGAGTTGTCAAAGGACACCAGAAACAAAATTTTAGACCTGCACCAGGCTGGGAAGACTGCATCTGCAATAGGTAAGCAACTTGGTGTGAAGAAATCAACTGTGGCAGCAATTATTAGAAAATAGAAGACATACAAAACCACTGATAATCTCCCTCGATCTGAGGCTCCACACAACATCTCACCCCGTGGGGTCAAAATGATCACAAGAACTGTGAGCAAAAAATCCCAGAACCACACGGGGGGACCTATTGAATGACCTGCAGAGAGCTGGGACCATAGTAACAAAGGCTACCATCAGTAACATACTGTGCCGCCAGGGACTCAAATCCTGTAGTGCCAGATGTGTCCCCCTGCTTAAGCCCGTACATGTCCAGGCCCGTCTGAAGTTTTGCTAGAGAGCATTTGGATGATCCAGAAGAGTATTGGGAGAATGTCATATGGTCAGATGGAACCAAAATAGAACTTTTTGGTAAAAAACTCAACTTGTCGTGTTTGGAGTAGAAAGAATGCTGAGTTGCATCCAAAGAACACATTACCTACTGTGAAGCATGGGGGTGGAAGCATCATGCTTTGGGGCAGTTTTTCTGCAAAGGACCAGGACGACTGATCCGTGTAAAACGAAAGAATGAATGGGGCCATGTAAAGTGAGATTTTGAGTGAAAACCTCCTTACATCAGCAAGGGCATTGAAGATGAAACGTGGCTTGGTCTTTCAGCATGACAATGATCCCAAACACACCGCCCGGTCAACGAAGGAGTGGCTTCTTAAGAAGTATTTCAAGGTCCTGGAGTGGCCTAGCATGTCTCCAGATCTCAACCCCATAGAAATCTTTGGAGGGAGTTGAAAATCCGTTTTGCCCAGCGACAGCCCCAAAACATTACTCCTCTAGAGGAGATCTGCATGGAGGAATGGGGCAAAATACCAGCAACAGTGTGTGAAATCCTTGTGAAGACTTACAGAAAACGTTTGACCTCGGTCATTGCCAACAAAGGGTATATAACAAAAATATTGAGAAATTTGGTACGACCAAATACGGAGTATGTTCCCCCACCATAATTGCAAACATAAAGGCGGGAAAAGCCGACAGATTGGAATGGCGGATTTGGGGCTGCATTGGTACAAGTGGTGGCGGACGACAGCTCGTTTGGGCCCCGGGATATCGAGAATTCTAGGTAGGACAAAAAGAAGAACAAGGGCGCAGTGCTCTTAAGACTAATCTACTTGAGTAATTGATGGCAGAGGGATGGCGGCCCGGAAGCACAGCGAGGGAGAGGGGTAATGAAACTACGGCCTCAAACATGAGAGCGGACAACACGTATGTCCAGACGCAGGAGAGAGATCAGCATTGGACGACGTTACCGCGCTCTCCTAACATAAAATAAACCGTTGCGTGCCCACCAGGAACACGCGGAACGGCGGGCGGAGGGGGGAAAAAAGGTCAGGACGGGCCTTGAAAGGAAGGGTGTCACACACGAAGGATGATTTGTGGGGGAATCCGGCAACAGCGCGTCAGAAGAAAGCACAGGGGTACTAGAGGATGCGCAACATCGGGGCAGAGAGGACGGACTGTGAGGCAGTGCAATGCAGCCCAATCATAAGGAGTCAGGTTGCCGGGGGGGGGTGCAGTAACCAAAGAATGAATTGTATCATTTGATATGGGCGTAAATGGTTAATTTTGATAGTGTGTTAGGTAAATTAATAAACTATGCAAGATTACTACATTTAAACAATGGGGGGCCAGCCAAATGAAAACAAAGAGTGTGATCGAGTCGGCGGGGTGAGCCGCAGCAGTCAGACTATTGAACAACTAAAGGGTCAATTCAGGCAAAAAAAGGGGTTAGCCATTAGTACTCATTCCATATTAGGCCAAACCCGCTTTTGGTGCATCTGGCCTACAGCCCTAGCCAAGACCAGATGTATGACTGAATATGGCGGAATGAGAACATTTAGGGAACGCTATTAAGAGAGACAAATAGGGCTAGGGGCCAGAATAGTTGAAGGGGCCACAATGAGTTGGGGACACCCAGCGAGCGTATCGGGGAGCCGAGATGGGGGGTGGTCCCCATAAATAATGGACACGGGCCCTGGGGCGGGGAACAGTGGAACGGGGAGCAAACACGAACCAGGGGAACACACAGATGGTCCCACAGTGCCTGAAAGACTGGGAAATGAAGTTGAAGGGCGCGCCGATTAGAGAGCGGCACGAGGTGATGGCACTAGCCGATCAAGTGAAGAAGTGAAGGACATCTAATTTGCATGCAATTGCTCATGACCTTGAGAAATTCACCGTTCCTGTGAGTAAAATGAGTAACCAGGATATTTGCCGCTAGCAAAAACTCTCACTTCTTAATGAAATTCCCTTCAAGAACACGTCTTCTAAGTGCATAATGCTGCTTATGCAATCAGATCATTTTTTGCATGGACTTTGCAGTTTAAAAGAGAGCAAATAACTTATATTTTAATGTGTATTATTATCTTTTTTGCTATATATTGCTTCAGGAAAGAGTATGCAACATGTTTGAAACCGTTCTGCACATCACATGGCCTTTTTCCTCAGAGGACATGAACTCATTTGTAATGGTAAGCCATTTGTCACATTAACTACTCCCACAAGTACCAATTTAGTTGAAGTATTTATACTGTATTATCTCTATATATATACACGTGCTGTAAGAATAATAAAGTAAAGACTTCAAAGAGTCTTTTATTCAACAGAGACAGCACTGGGAGCTTTCAACTAAATGGTGTCTTAATGCAATCAGCACAGGAGCTCATGTACTGAAAGGAAAAGTCTACGTGAACTACATGATCGACCTCAGAGTAACTAACAGCAAGCTGTACAGGAGAGCCATCAACATTTTACAGGTATCATTATTATCATTATTCATATCATTATTAATTCATACTATTGGAACCAATTGAACCCCAAGTTAGATTAGAACCCCAAAATGGCAAACAATAACCTTTTCAATCTCTTATAGGAACTATATAACAAATATGATGCCCTAGCAACTATATAGCAACACTACACTCTTAAAAATTAAGGTTCCAAAACATTTTTTTTTGGTTCCCCCGAGAACCTTTCTGAACTTTAAAAAGAACTTCTTAAAAGAACCATTGTTTAAATGTTTAAATGATCTGCAGTGGAAAGGCTCTATGAATGTAAAATGTTCCTAACAGAACCCTAGATGCCAATTAAGAATTATTATTTTTAAGAGAGTAGCATTATGGAAAGTGTTTTGCATGGGCAAACACCACTCACACTTTCTTTGGAAAATTAAAAAATATAGTTTGAGTTTTAAATAAATATTATGCCTGGCTGGTGTCACGCGCACGTTGAAAAACTAAGGGGAGCGGAACGGGAGATACGACCCCTGTGTGTGGTTTCCGTATGGTGGGTTTAATTATATACCATCACGCGTCACGGGCGCCCCCCAGACGGGCGCCCGAAAGCGAGTGTGAAAGAGCTCTACTGAGAGCCATCTACAGTACAGATGACCTGAGTGAAGACATGACATCAGCAGATGCGTGGACACACACAGATGCGGCAAACAGACGGGATCGAGTAAGAACTCGCTTATTTATCTTGACCATTAGTGAAGTAGACGGAAGTATTAAACGATGTGAAGGAATTTTTGTTACACTAACACAAGATAACACATTATTAACATTATTTAATTGCATGTAACGAAATTTATTAAAGGGGTGCTATTATGCTTTTTTACTTTTTCAACAGTAGTTGGTGTGTAGTGTTGCTGTTTGAGCATAAAAAAGTTATCTGCAAAGTTACAAAGCTCAAAGTGAACTTCAAAAGATGATATTTTATTTAACAGAAATCACTTTTCAAAAACTACAACGATCGACTCGTTTGGACTACAATGCATATTTTCCGGGATTTGTGATATCACTAATATCGACGAATGGGACGAGACCTGGTTGAGCTGCACAATAGAGAAGGCAACGAGTGTTATCACTAAGACGGAGACACACTAGCTTTCCCAAGGCAAACAAACTTAGAGTCGTTACAATCATCCGGGTTTAAATCGTGCTCAAATTTATTTCTTTTGACGCAATGTTTACACTGAAGCTCGCAGGCGGCTATGTTAAGGGGCGTGACATTTCCCGACCAGCGCCGAGTGCTGCCAATCACAACACACACTGGCCCAGCTAATCAATCACAACACACACTGGCCCAGCTACCAATCACAACACACACAGGTCCAGCTAACCAATCACAACCCACACTGGCCCAGCTAACCAATCACAGCACACACCGGCCCTGCTAAGCGATCACAGCACACACCGGCCCTGCTAAGCGATCACAGCACACACCGGCCCTGCTAAGCGATCACAGCACACACCGGCCCTGCTAACCGATCACAACACACACTGGCACAGCTAACCAATTACAGCACACACTGGTCCAGCTAACCACTCACAGCACACACTGGCCCGGCTAACCAATCACAACACAAACTGGCCCAGCTAACCAATCACAGCACATTTAGTATTTCAGAAAGCGGGCCTTCATTTTATACAGGGACTATTCGAGCCGTTCATGCCAGACTAGGGAGAGAGGTGTTGTAATAATGTAAAATATCTGGAAAATAATGTGTCTATAACCTAGTAGGGAGAGTCTGTCTGAGTACACAACCCCCCAAACAAAATCCAAGATTTGTAAAAGAGCCGAAAGACTCCTTTAAAGGAATAGTTCACTCCAAAGTGAAAATTTGCAGAAAATGTACTCACCCATATGCCAGCCAAGATGTAGATGAGTTGGGCAGATTTGGAGGAATGTAGCACTGCATCAGTGTCTCAGCAATGGATCCTCTGCAGTTTTAAGGGGTGCCGTCAGAATGAGCGTTCAAACAGCTGATACAACATCACAATAATCCACAAGTACTCCACACCACTCCAGTCCATCAGTTAACACACTGAGAAGTGAAAAGCTGTGTGTTGGAAGAACAATGCTCAGTATCTGTTTTTGTTTAATTTTCAAATCGTTTGTTCCAGCTAAAATGAGAGTCTATATTATTGCTTTCACAAGTGAAATAGTGGTCTGGTATGAATCAGGAGAGAAATCTGCACAGATCAAGCACCGTTTACAAGTGAAAACAGTCCAAAACAGCTCTAAACAAATACGTTGGTGGATTTCGATGTGAGAGACAGCAGTGGATAGACTTTTTTCACTGGAGGAAGCATCATTATGGACTTTTTTGGCCAGAAGCAACATTTTAAAGCTAAAACGTCTTAATGATGTTTTCTACAAGCATGCAGCTTTTCACTTCACAAGGCATTAAGTGATGGACTGGAGTGGTGTGGATTATTGTGATGTTTTTATCAGCTGTTTGGACTCTCATTCTGACGGCACCCATTCACTGCAGAGCATCCACTGGTGAGCAAGTGATGGAATGCTACATTTCTCCAAATGTGTTCCCATGAATAAACAAACTCAACTATATCTGGGATGGCCTGAGGGTGAGTCAATTTTCAGCAAATGTTCATTTTTGGGTGAACTGTTATAAACTTTAATAAAAGCATTGCATTATTAGCACCTGATATGTTATACCTGATATATCCTGCACTGGCAGGTGGTCCCGACTGCAATGGTGATGATCCGGTGTGGTTGCACTCTTGCTGAAGCATGGCATCATTTGGATTGTCATCCTGTGATTCGAGATGCAGTGAGCGCCTGCTTCAGTTCCTCCAAGAACAAAAGCACTGTGGACTAAACACACAACAACTTCATGCAGTCTCACAATGAAGGGGCATTTTTAAGATAAAGTGTTTCAGGCTGTGTTGCTTGACTACTAATCAGTGACTACAAATTCTCATTATACTCTGTATGCATGCTGTGGCCTTTTGTTGTTGTTGAAATAAACCCAACTGTATGACATCAGGGGAATTCTGATAATTTTTTTGACACAAGACTTCCTTGACTTACTAACAGTAACTAGTGGGAACCTGTCTGGCTGCAGTGAGCTGGTAGTAAAGTGCGCTAGTCATGCCATTGTACCATTATTCTGTTGGAGTGCACACGGCATGAGCAGATATGACTGGTAAACATGGGAAATTCTGCGTGCACCTGTAAACGTTGCTGTCCTTGTTATCCACCGAAGAATGAAGAGCGGCCCCTCAGCCGCAAAAGAGTCTTCAAGTCGATCTACGACTATCCCTCACACACAAAATGGGATCTAAATCTGAAGAAAGGAGATATTCTGGAGGTGACAGGAGAGAATGAGAACTGGATGTATGTGAGGAGACGCACAGCTAAGGGTAACGGATCTAAGGGCTTTGTGGAGGAAAATGGATATGTGCCTAAAGAATTCATCAAACCGCTGGAGAGCATAGAGGCCGAGCCGTAGGTCCTTGAGTTACTTTTGATCATTTTGAGCTTGTGCGAATGTATAATATGTAGAGCAACCTCACGCTCAGTGTTTTGAATCTCTGCCCTGAATGAAACTGGAATCCTGTGTTTCCAGTTTCACAAGTTCTGGTGAAGTTCCTACAGTGCTGTGTTTCTGTAGAAAAGACTATTGAGAATAATTAGAGAGATAGGGTTTGGACGCTAAGATATATCAGGGTGAATCTGTCAAGAGACAAGTGTAAGATATCCAAAAAAGCAAATGAATAAATAAATAATTTTAGGAATCATTAAGTTTTTTTTCTAAGCTTGTTAATTAAAATTAAATTAAATACATTAAATACTTTTTTTTTGGGGCGAGAGGGGGGGGGGGGGGGGGGGGGGCATTTGTCGGGACTTATTTTCTAACAAATTAAGCCTTTTTTCCTCCATCTTTTGAATAATGGTAATTGTAAAAAAACATATTAATAATTTTTCCCATCCTGTCCAAGACACCAACTTTTAACAATCAGCTATTACCTGCTTATACTTACAATTATAATGATTACTTATTACATTGAAACACACACACACACCACCACACACATATATAGAATATATATATGTCCTTATTATATATATATATATGTGGTGTGTGTGTGGTGGTGTGGTGCCTTCAAATGAATGTACTGTTTTTTTTTTGTTTTTTTTTGTTTTTTTTGTTACGGTGAAATACGACCCAAACCTTTTTTTTTCTGAGATTAACCCATTAAATTGTTTACTTTTTGTTTATAAAAAAATCTGCATAACTATTAAAAGAAGTACATTTATATTAGTACTTTTACCAAATGTCAAATTATTAATAAATAAAAACAAAAAAATATTATTCAATTACATTTTATATTATGATATTAAATATACTATGTGAACTTTTTTTTCTATGAGATTCACCCATTAAAAGCATTTACTTTATTGTCCATTTAATCTGTCATACAATGTACCACCACATACTATATTGGACACAAATAAAAATACACTTAATTAAAAAAACGTATCAACTGATTTTCAGATGGTATTTTGAGAGTGTTAAAACACATATAGAGGCCAAGAGATGTCTGCTGAGACCAGAGAACAAAGAGGGTGCGTTTCTCATCTGGAAGTGTGAGGAGAATAATCAATATTACTTATCAGGTATGACAAGTGTGATTCACACACACATAATATCTCAAGCCTCTGCCACTTTCATCTAACTGTACTGAACCCAATAGAAAAGAGATCAAGTTACAATAAACCAACCTTAATCTTAACTTGGTAGTAGGTGAGTAACATTTTCTACAAATTATTTATTTTAAAGTGAGGAACGGCCTTCATGCACCGCATTACAGGGTCAAGCAGGGAGAAAACGAGAAGCACTTCTTTCTTGTTCATCACACAACCTTCCAGAGCTTGCATGAGCTGATAGAGTTTTACTCTAAAAACGAGGGCGGACTCTGCGCGAAGCTTCACGAACCCTGTGTGAAGGTCAGTGAAGAGTTCAAACCTACAGGTTAATGAAAGTACTGCAGCATCCTATAAAAAAAGTTGTCCAGCATAATTCCAATCTGTCCATACTCTTCTAGCTGGACCTGCCAGCTCCTCTGACTCTGTCATTTGAAACCAAATGGGAGGTAGACAGAAGCTCACTTAGCAAACTAAAGAAGCTGGGCAGCGGGCAGTTTGCGGAGGTCTGGCAGGGGTTCTGGAATTACACCACAGAGGTGGCCATCAAAGAGTTCAGAGGTAAAACAGGTTAAATCAGTGGTTCTCAACTGGTTTTACTTCACGTTTACACTTAATACTGAGTGGCGACCCAAATGCAGAATAAATGTCTTAAATTAAGAAGTTACTTTCATTAATATTGGCATAAACATGTTATATTATGTTTTGAGAACATTAGTAAAGACCAGATACATTTGAACAAAAGTTATATTAGCATTACTGGAAGAATGTTTGTTTTTAACCGTTTTTAACCTCGCCAGAACCTTAGCCAAACTATGATTATCTAGGAAAGTCCATCTCAAATGATTTTACTTTGAAAATTATGATACATTGATATTATCTGTCCCACTTTACTTGCAGATGTCAACTATTCAAATATCAAAACAGAGATTGATATCATGAAAGAGCTGCATCACGAGCGTTTGCTGAAGCTCTACGCTGTGTGTACCAATAGTCAACCCATGTGTTTAGTCACAGAGCTCATGAAAAATGGCAGTTTAAAGAAATTTCTCATCAGTAAGTGAAGTAATATTAACTTGCATGCAACGAAAAACATTTTAGATAGCCATAATCTTAACTGACATATTGCTTTGACAGGAAAGTGCTGTTTAAGAAATAAGTTTGCTTTTCTTCAGGCCACAAAGACAAACAAGACCTGGAGTTTTCACTCATGATGGATTTTGCTGTGCAAGTAACTTGATTTATTTGTGAGTATAATTCAGTTGTCTGGAATGTGATCAAAATCATGCAACCAGTTTTTCTTAAAAACAATTAAACTCAACATGAAACTCCCATAATCAATAATACTCCGCATTATAATAATAATAATAAAATCAATGGGGGGGAAACTGTAGGGCAGGATTTTTACCATTATGATGGTGAAAGGTGTCTCTATATGACCCCTTTTATGAAAAAATAAGAGTGACTGGAAAAGTATTTTCTGAAAATTTCAAAGCAGGGCTGTTTTTGTAGTATGTTAAAAATATAAATATTTTTTCTTTAGAATAACATGCACTGATGAATCATTATACCAATATTGTCATGCATTATCTCTAAGTAACAATTCTGATTGATTTCTCTGAAAAGGCCATTTTATTGCTCTGTTAGTTTAAGCGGCCTGACACAGCAACATTGACTTTAACGAAAGGGAGACAGGTGGTGTGTTCATTATTTTTGGCAATTCCGTTCGGTGCTGCTGTCCATGCGATCATCTGCTTTCTACATATTCAAACTGATGTTTCCTCATTTCCTCGCTCCGCCGTCCTCCAGCCCGTGACCTGAAATGGATCATCATGAAGGACATATCAATGCTCCAAATCCCTTGAGAAACCCTCTATGTGGTGTTAAACACCTGACGAGCATAAACTCCGCATTCACATCCGCACAACATTTAGGTTATTGGTATTCTAATACCCCATTTATATACTTAAAGCAGTGAATCTTGCCGTTGTTTACACTGATTTAGGGAGCACACTGTCCAATCAAAAAACATTTTCATTTTCATAGAACGCTTGGGCTGGAGTGGTGTGCCGTATTACGATTGTAGAAAAACTAAAAGTATCGCGTTGTTTAACCCACTGTTGTTTTATTCATAATGGAAAACCTTATTTTAAACCCCATAGGTAAATCTTAAGAGCAGAGGCAATTACCTGCCTGGTTCCTGACTTCCCTCTATTATAATTATTTAAATGACTCAAACATGTTTTCATTTCAAATGGTGAAATTTGACACATAATCGATAGTTTTTATCACCTTATATTACTGTTGGTCTTTAACATTATTATCGTAAAACATTTGTCAATGTTTCCAGTTGTTTCCTGACATCTTACCTCCTGTTAAAAACGGGCCGCCGCTGCCGCGCTGGAATCCGCTTGGAACAGTAAAGCCCTGGCTCTTTGATTTATAGGCCTCTCAATCATTTTGGACATTAGCTATGTGTCCATCCACTTATTTTTATGCAAATTTTGGGATATTGCATAAAAAAAACGCTGGATGGAAACGGCAAGATGTACATAAATTCTAAAAATGCGCATAAAAAAACGTATGTGCACAATTGAGTAGGATAAACTTTTTATCCAATAAGAAAAAATGTGCATAAACTACGATGTAAACACATTTATCGAATAAATTCCACCATGCACATCAAAAAAGTCATGTAACTTTGTGCTATGAGACGGGATAAATTGACTAACCAGCGGACCGATGTCGTTCACAGCATCTGAAATGTTGTTATGGTCTTTTTTAATTGCCTGAGCAAAGTCTGTCATCAAAGTTGGCCATTTCTGAATAATTGTCTTACACGACTGCGCTCCCAAACAGCCTCCGAAAGCAATTTATTCGCATTTATTGTGTTTCGTCTGCTCACTCTGAGGTGCAAGTCATTTATAATATATGAACATTTTTATATTCAGTGCTTCTCCTACTTAGTGCAAGTTCATTAGGAAGTGACGATTTTGTTCTCTTTGACTCGTTGGATGGAAACGGTACTTAATTCGCAAATGTTTTATGCAATATTCCAGTTTTGCGCATAAGTTAAATTCGCATCTTTGCATGGAAACAAATCTATTGACGAGTCAGAAATGCTTAAAAATACAACATTTTCCATTCTAGCAGTTTACGGCCCTTTGCTAAACTAAATTTCATACTGGATTTTTTTTTTTAGATTACAGAAGGAATGATGTACACTGAGAATAAAATAGTTCACCGCGATCTGAGAGCCGAGAAAATTCTACTTACCGACATGCAATGCTGCAAAATAGCCGATTTTGGACTCGCTGAAATAAATCTCGCTGGAAGCCACAGAATTTCATCAGGTGAGATAGGCACTTTGAAATGTTCGTGCAAACATATAAGACACACAAAGTACATGACAGTTCTCATCTATCTGCAGATATAAAGGTCCCAGTGAAATGGATGGCCCCCGAGATATTTGACAACAAGGCTTACACAAGCAAGAGCGACGTCTGGTCTTTCGGCATCCTTTTAACTGAAATCGTGACGTATGGAGATGACCCATACCCAGGTAAATACATTTCACCACCCTAAACATGACACATGTGGATGTAGGATTGCATCTCACCCAACTCTGGTGCATTTGTTTCTTCCACAATCTCAGGTATGGACAAAATGACATGCGTTCGGTCCATTCAGAGAGGAGAGTGGATGGAGAGACCGGCTGGCTGTCCCGAAGCACTCTATGACATTATGCTACTGTGCTGGAGGTCAAACCCTGAGGAGAGACCAACATTTACGGAGCTACGGGAGAAGCTGATGGCTCTCATAAATGAGCCGGATTCTGAACTGGAGTAGATACTGTAGAAATGAGAGTACTGGGACGCTTTTGAGCTTAGATTATACATATCCAACACATATACGATCACTTATAGTTTACAGACGTAACAGGACATATCTACTGAAATTAATGCAATATGGGTGATTGGTATTACTTCAAGTTTCTTAGTTTCCAAAAAGCTGTTTAATATTCCCTGGTAAGCAGGAAATATTCCATTGTTGACTGACATTTTTTGTGATCAAAGCTGCTGAACTAAAAAATGCTGGATGTCGTGAAATACCATGTCATGTGAACTTTCGACATTTGGTGATAGCAAAGCCTTTGCAAATGAATGTTCAATTTTTAACCTTTTATGTGAACTGCTGTAGGAGCATGTATCTTCTGTGACCTGATAAAGAACATAGTAATGTAATTATGTAAATCTGGATTGCTGCTGCTACTGTAAGTGCACTTTTTAAGGCAGGTTTCCTTCTTCCTTCTGAAAACATTTCAGAGGACTTTTACATTACTAAAATGTTTTAACAGCCCTAAATACTTGTCTTTGAAAAAACAAACTCAAATTCTTTACAGTAAATGTCAATTTTTGACAATGAATTATACATTATTAAATAATTAGAATTCTTTAATATTTTTGAATTCTCTTATGCTCACCAGTCTGCATTTATTATATTAAAATTACAGTAAAACGTAATATGAGGACATATTTTTTACAATTTAAAAGAACCATTTTCTGTTTTAATATATTCTAAAATATAATTTATTCCTGTGATGCAAAGCTGAAGTTTGAGCATAATTACTCCAGTCTTCAGTGTCATATGATCCTCCAGACATCATCCTAATATGCTGACAATTCAGCTTCCCCATCACAGGAATAAATTACATTTTAAAATATATTAAAATATACATTTTAAATAGTAAAAAAAAAAAAAAAAGGTTTTCATTGGATTTTTGATTAAATGAAGCCTTGGTGAGCATAAGAAACTCATTCGAAAACATTTAAGAAATCTTAATTATTTCAAACTTGGGTAGTAAACTGTAAGAACGACACTTTAATGGATGTCAACCCTTCTCTGGCCCATGGCTTCAAAAGCACAGCACAAGGGGGAGTTACATTGGAAGTAAAAGGGATAAACGCATCATTGTATTCAAACTAGCATAGGCTATGTGAGATTAATGGTTTTCTGTACATATGCTGTAAAGTCCGGGCTTGTGTGACCATATATGCATCCTGCTGAACTACATTTACACACCACTGACTAATAGCTGTGCTAGATTAATGACTGATGCAAGCCAACCTCAATCCTCTCACCCTGCTAAAGATACTCCCAATGCAAAGGCAATGAGATTAGAATGACGCAAGAACTATTCAAGCTGCTGGACTCAAACTCTGCTGTAATTATTCATGCTTAAGTGACTATATCACTGAATACATGAAGGACAAATAACAAAAAAAACATGTTTAACAAAGAGCACTAGAAAAATGTTAGTGGTGCTTACCTGTGCAAATTATCAGCAAAAATCTGAAAGTCTGAAACATACTGTACACAAATACATAGATGCAAACAATTTAAGCCACACAAAAGACTGCATCCAAAAATATGCCACAACTTTTTCAGGTTAAAAATGGCATGGCAGAGCAACGATACAAAGAGAAACTTGCTGAGCAAGTCACTGCAACTGTTGATGTGTATATAGTCAACCTGAAACAACAATCTTCTAACGCTAAGTATGTGCTGACCTGTTATGAAAACAACAAGTGACATTGTCAGAGTTGAGCATTTATTACTGTAAATGTTACAGTACAATAGCAACATACAACAATCAAGGATGGTTTAAATACCACACATGGTGAGATCTTTTATGATGTAAAATGTGGCATCAAGCACCACTAGCAGCATCATAAAATCTTGCAACTTCAGACAAATATATAAAACATAGTTAAGTGAGTCATTTTTAAATATAGAGTCATGGCAAAAAGTTGCTGCTAAACTGAGCATTTGAGTAATACCTCTTTCTTACATCATATCAGCAATTATATATTTAGAAATATAATTGTGCCATTTAGCATATAAACTAGAAGTAATGCAATGCTAAACTTGGTTAAGTTTTGGGCAAACAATGCATAGTATTTTTTTTTTTTTTCAGGGGGGAGGGTTTTTTTTTTTTTTTAGGGGATTACTTGTAACATTCAAACCCTTGAGAATATCCGTGTTTATCGATAAAATGTACACGATTGTGTGACTGTGTGTGACCTATTATGCTCTTTTACAAAGTCTTGATTTTGTGTTGGGGGTGTACTAGAACAGGCTCTCATACTAGGTTGTTCGAAAAACACATTCTTTTTTACATATTTTACATGATTACAACACCTCTCTCCCCAGTCTGGCATGAACGGCTCGAACAGTTTCTGTATCAAATGAAGGCCCACCATCTGAAATACGAAATGTGCTGTGATTGGTTAGCTGGGCCAGTGTGGGCTGTGATTGGCTCCCTCGGCGCCTGTCGGAATTCTGTTACCACAGCCGCCTGTTAGCTTCAGTGTAAATATTGCGTCAAAATCAAATAAATTTGAGCACGATTTAAACCTGGATGATTATAAACACTCTAAGTCCGTCTGCCTTGGGAAAGCTAGCGTGTCTTCCGACATGGTGATGACACTCGTTGCCTTCTCTAGTGCAGCTCAACCAGGTCTCGTCCCATTCGTCGATATTTGTGATATCACAAATCCCGGAAAATATGCGTTGTAGTCCAAACGAGTCGTTCGTTGAAGTTTTCGAAAAGTGATTTCTGTAAAATATCTCCTTTTGAAGTGGACTTTAAGCTTTGTAACTTTGCAGATCTTTGTTATGCTCAAACAGGAACATTACAGACTAACTAAACGTGAAAAAGTGAAAAAGCATAATAGGACCCTTTTAAACAGACTCAATAAAACAATACTTTGACTACATGGAAATATACAGAATCGTACAATATACAGTTTTGAAATATCTTAAAAGTTTCTATTTAGCTCTTTAGATGTCTTTGAAGTGAGATTAATCATCTCACATCATCATTATCCAAGTCCCATCTAAAGTAACATTAGTAATAAAGTGCTTTATATGAGGGAATATCAAATGATTATAATTCTTCATTGCTCACCATAACATCAGTGTCTTTTCTTTTGTTTACTGGCCCTGCTGCTTATTTTAGGAGACACCTGCCATTCAGTCAAGCCATTGCACATGTCCTTTTTGTTTCCATGTGGCTCTTTGTACACTGGTTGTTTAGTAATTACAACCATGCTATCTCCTTGACTTTCAACACTCTCCATGAAACTCTGAAGATCTTTCAGTTTAGCTGTCTGATTCATGCAGTTCTCCACGGATCCTGGTTGAGACTCCACTGACGTTCTCGTAACCTGTTTCGCTAGTGTGCTCTCCCAGTTCTCAACAACAGCTTCATCACATTTTTCTTCCTCAACAGAGCTACATTTGTTCATTTCATGATATTTCATGACCTCCTTGGAGTTTTCTTCAGGCCAGTCCTGTCCTGTGTCTGATGTCCCACCTTCATTGGCATCATTCTTTGCAGCTCCATCCTGGTTCCCATCAGCATTCTTCTCACTGGTGGACTCGTCATTTGGAGTTTCATCTGACGTTTCACCTTCAATAGGTGTATCGTCTTTATTTGAATTAGATTCACCTCCATCTTCTGCAGACTTGTCTTCTGTACTCTCTTTCCCAGTCTCAGTTTCTGCGTCCCTGTCATCCAATTCAATTTCCTCACCAGTTTCTTTCATCTCATCCTCTTTTTCCACCTCCACAGCCGTATCACTATTTTTTGCACTTGCTGCATCTCCCTTGGGACTGTCTTTCTCCTCACAGTCCTCTTCTGTATCTTTTTCAGTCTCATCCTCAACAATCTCTACTTTCTCTTCCTCCTCAGCATCTGTCTTGCCATTTGCCACCATTTCTTCTTTTACATCCTCACCTTCTTCATTTTCCACCTGTTCTTCACCAGAATCTCTTTTGTCATTTGCTTCCTCTTCATTTGGATCTCTTGTCTCAGAATTTCCAGAGTCTACATCTTTGCCTTCATCTACTGTATTGACAACACCGTCTGGTTCTTGATCTGCCGACTCAAATTTATGGTCTTTAGTATTGTCATTTGCTTCCTCTACCTCTTCATGAACCACTTCTAAGTTGTTCTCTTCTTTCTCAACTGCACAAGTCAAGTTGGTAGAGTGTTGTTCTTCTGTTTTTGGTTCTGTAGGTTGGGCTGGATCCTTTTTCATTTGCAAAATTTTCCGCAGATCAAATTCCATCATAACTGGAGCCAAACTCAAAGCCTGAGCTCGTTGGGCCGTTCTGGACGTCATCTTCTTTTTCATGCATGCATCACATGGGCAGTACTCATCGTCACTGCGCTGATCGCTGTATTCGGTTCCTGACGCAGTGTAATTTTCGTCACTCCTTGACAAGATGGACTTATTGCGCATGACCCGAAGACGCTTGCGTCGCTGCTCAGTGTGGACCGTAGACTCTCTCGATGGAGTATTTCCCGGAGGTCTCGGACCCTTGCCAGCCCGACTTTGGATTTTTTTCAGTTCTCGGTTAATACTCGATTGGATCCTTTTGTGTACTTCCTCTTTCAGCTCAGTTATCATCTTATCGAGCATCTCATTGTCATCCAAATCCCACCTCACTTTGAACTCTGCCATGGCATCTGCGTAATGTAACATGAACTGCTTTTCTAGCTTGTTTAATAAGCTCAGCACCCAAACAGGATCTGGGTCTTGTGAAACCCTTTTAGTAAGCGGAGCTCTCTGAACAGACGTTGGAGTTCCTGAGCTTGTATTTTCTTGAGATTTCATAGTATTACTCTCATTCCCAGTGCTCTTGTAAGAGGTTGTTAGTGGCGTTTGATCTGATTCATTCTTATTCTCACTGCTTTCAACATAGTCTTCTTGCAATGCACCATTTACTTGGTCATCATCCAGTTGTGTATTTACTGGACTCCCCAGGACTTGCTCTGCAGTTACTGGATCTGAGGGGACTTTGGATGTATCTAAACATTCGCATGCTTGAGCTGTAGATTTGACCTGATCTTCTTCATCTTTATCTTGCAGTGAGCCCTCTCGTTTGGCATTTGGTGGTATTATGCCTTGTACAGTCTCTATTTTTTCTAATATGCCATTCATGCTATCTTTAACGGAGCCGGTGGAGCCGCTGTTAACATCAACCCCAGATGAAGACCGTGGGTTAAATTCATCTTCAGCGGAGGGGTGTTCATTTGCGTTCTGGCTTTTCTGCTCATCCTCAGAGGGCTTTTGGAGCCAGAGTGACTGTAGGAGCATCATAACTTCATTATATTTATGATGCTTTTCATTTTTAGAGTCTGAGTCAATCAATCGTAAGTTCGCAAGGCAGTCCAACAGCCCTTGAGCAGACTGGCTTAATTTTCTGCCATATACAGGGGAGACCTCAGGTAAACTATTGGATCTGTCTAGTTTTGGACCCAGTAAAACCTTCATGACCTGAACCGAAGAATGATGTTGCTTTTGCAAACTGTCTTGTTTAATTATTGCTTTGGGGTTGGGATCTATAGTACTTACTTCCAATTGTGCTCTTTCGCCGCACAACTCTGCCTCAACACAAATGTCATTGGTCTCCTGCTGAATAGGATTCTCACCTGCTTGATCATCGTGAGGTTTCTCAACCTCTATTATGCTTTCTGGTGCCTCAACTTTGTCTCTCTGAGAAGTGTCCTCGCCACCTTGAGTCAAGGTCATATCTTCAGTGAGTTCGACATTCATTTCATAAACATGGCCATCAATGGGAATGTTCCTAAGCCAGTCATTCACAACTTCTGTAGGGGAAGCGTTCGGTAAGTATGATGGCATCAGCTCCTTGTTGTTGCACTCCGATGAGATGCTGATTTTGCTGTGTTTGCTCCTGCTGCTTTTCTGGCTTTTATTTTCTACCTTGTCGATATTTTTGGAGGCAACTGACTTTGATCCTCTGCTGACTGGTCTTGCATTGCCGACAATCTCTTTTAACAGATCTGCCGCTGAAAGTGCCCGAGATAAAACACTGTCACTTGAGGAACCAGGATGCTTGAATGATGCTTTATTCTTGTTTGGGATCTCTTGTGCTAGACTTACACAATTTTGGGAAATATCAGACATCCCTGCTGAATTTGGCCTGGATGCATAATTTTTCATAGATCTTCTGTCTGATAAGGATGACAAGGCACCATCACTGTCGCCATTATATTTTATATTCAGTCCATTTATTTCCAAACACTGGGAAGAACATTTAGATCTTTTACATTTAGATCTCTCACTCTCTTTAGTACTGTGCCCATTTTTGAACTTCACAGAATGCTCAGATGTTTTTGAAGAGTTTAAATGGTCACTTTCTGGCATAGAGGTTCTTTCACTTTGGTCATGTTTTGAAGATGTTTCATTCATTTCTGCATGGTTGGTGTTGTTGACAGCTTCACAATCTCTGTCTTTCCTAGCTGTATTTTTAGCACTTCCCTGTGAAACTCTCGAGGGTGACTTACTTCGTGAAGATGACAGTGACAAAGTGGAGGGCACTCTGAAATTGTTTTCATTTAACTGGCTTCCCGACTTGCTTTTCTTGAGTTCTGCTGACATGATGCTTTCAGCTGAGACAGGTGAGAGAGCTTGAACAGAAGTCTTACAGTTCTTGTTATGGGACTTTTTGGATTTGTCTGAAACTGCAGAGTTCATAGACGTTTCTGTCCTTGGCCTTTCCTCTGCATCCACTCCATTTACATTCTCTAACTGGTGTCCAGCTTCCTCTGTGGTGGCTGACATGCCACTGGTTGATCGTTCATCAAAGTCATCACCATTGTGCTCTTCTCCTAGTCCAAGAGAAACGGATGCTGTTGATGTAGGACTTAGAGGTTCATCAAACTGGTTGCCTGCAGACTTAATGTTATCTATAAAAGATTTAGCTGACAGTTTTGATTTTCCTGACAAGCTCTCAGATTCATCTTTGGTATCCTCTTTTAGCATCGTAGTCTTTTGTTCTCTCAAATGACCACTTGAGGAGTTGAGACAATGACATTTACTGGATCTTTGGGATTGTGAGGATACATTAGAGCTTACTGACATCCCACTTGGAGCTCTGCTCTCAGTTTTCTTAATTTCAGTGTTGTGGGTTGACCTAGGAGATGGAGACCTCTTTGACCTAGGAGATGGGGACCTCTTTGTCCTAGGCAATGGAGAGGTCACAGTTAAGGCATTCTGTGTCATGTCTTTGCCATTCTCCACTTCCTGAGATACAATGCTCTGTGCAGTGGATTTGACAGATCTTTCAAAGCAGGCATTAGACTTTTCTGAGGTCTGAGACATTGCGCTGGTGGCTCTGTTTGACTCATTTTCTGGAGTTGCACATTCATTAGGTGTTGTATCAATTGGTTCTGAGGAAACTGTGGTTTCTGGAACATTGTGGTTTGATTTGTGGCACCTACAAGATCCTTTAGATGTGTTTGTTTTAACAGACATTGCACTAGGTACTCTTTCCTTAGATTTAGACTCTGCGTGTGAATTCTTTGAGGATGCATGTGACTTCACAGATATTTTGGAGCAGTTGGACAGTGGACTGCATAGTCTTCCTTCAGTGATTACCTCAGTTTCCGGCTCACACTGAACATCAGGACTGCTGGCATTTTGAGTGGCCTTTTCTTGCAAGTCGCAACAAGATTTGACAGACTTAGTTGTTTGCTCTGATGCATGTGACGGATGTTCAGAAGTTCGGTTTGATTTATTAGACATGGCACTAGCTGATCTCACTTCTTGAGGAAACTCTGTGTCTTGTCCACAATGATTATCTGTCGTAGTATGACTCTGAGTAGCAGCACTTTCTGATATATCACCCTGAGGAATTAAATAAGTTTGATGGCACTTCTAAATCATTTGGACTACAAGATCTAGGCATGTTAGCATTCTCTGAATGTTGAGACTTTGATTTGTGGGATGTCCTCGATGCACTGATAAATTTGAACGGGCTGACATTGGGCTGACAACTCTTTCTTGGCTTTTTTCTTCAGCTTTATCCATTTCCAAGGCTGGTGTGGGCTCCCTCTCTGAAGCAATGCAGTCTGACCCGACTGACCTTACTGGTGTGGCACTTTTGGTTCTTTCTTCAACACTTTCTGCTTCATTATGTTCAGATTTTGATGATTTCCCAACAGAACACATTTCATGTGCAGAGCAGTTGGATTTTTTTGAGATTTTTGAAGTAGAAGAGGCATTTGAATTTTTAGACAGTGCAGACTCAGAGCGTTCCCGAGTGGCTTCCCCTTCTGACATATTATTAACTGGTTCACAGTTTTCATGAGCATTTGAAGTGGATGCAGCAGATTTGTTTGACTTTAACACTATGGAATCAGCTTTCTCTGCTTCGCTCCCCTCTGGATTCCCATTAAATCTTTTATGCTCACCACAGCATGAACATACACCAGACTCGCCAGATCGTTTCGACACACCTGATGTGGCACTTAAAGATCTGTTTGCAGCATCTTTGTCACATATCTTCAGAGCATCGGATGCATTGGATCCAGGGGTGTTTGCTTGACCTCTAGATTTACAAGGCGCTTGGCTATGTCTGGAATTTGTATTACAAGCCCCTCCCTTAGGCCCGTGCTGCCTACCAGATGCAACTGAACTTGGGGTTATGGTTCCACACTGACAAGGATGTGATCTGGAGGACACTTTTGAAATGGGAGATGTCATACTCATCCCATCTGGCTCTGCTGGTGCTGCAAAAGTGGTTTTATACTTTTTGAGCTTAAGTGAGTGAACAGCACTGCTTGATTCTTTACTTGGAGGTCTGGGGGACAAATAAGTTGTTGGTGAAGACTGGTAGACACAACAATGAACACATTTGGGTTGAGCATCACTCTCAAGATGGTCACTTTGAGACCAGTGTGATGCTCTTGAGATGCTTGGAGGCAGATCATCATAATCATCATCCTGATCTTCCCTCAAAGACTCAAGCACTTTGGATGAGTTGCTGACTGCAGACACCGGACGCTCTTCCATTACCTTAATGACCTCACAATGTGGAGTAGGAGAGATTTTAGGTTCCATATGAGAATATTTAGCTTTAGCGTGACTCTCACAGTCGTCCTCACAAGATCTCTTGCTCTTTGACATGACGCCAACAGATGATACTTCACCTCGATTGCAGCAACAACTTATTGCACAGTATTCTACTCTAGTTTCTCCTTCCTCCATTGTCTGCTGAACGCACAAGGCCTTTTCCACCACATGCTCAGTGTACTCACTGCTGGAACAAGAAATTGTGCGTGTACTATCCACCGATGACTTTTTGTGTACAACTTTGTGAGACGATGCACTGGAACTAGATGATTTACAGGCCCCCGTTTCTTTGTGCATGGGGTTTTTCCAGATGTCGTACTCTTGGCAGTGATTGCAACAGTTCTGACAAAGTGTTTCCTCGATATGCTTCTGATGTAGCTTTGTTGCAAAGGCTTCATCAGTCTCTGATGCAGATATGGAGTCTGGGTCTGAAAACTCAGCTTGAGATTGAAGATAATCTGCATCTTTTACAGAGCCAGAGTCGTTCACTTTCACTGATGACTTCTTGATCTCGGTGGACCACTGAAGAGTCTCATCGTTGTACAGCCGAAAGCGAACCTTCATCTCCACAGAAACGCTGCCGTCTTTGTTAACAAGCACTCTTTTCTCAATGTCATCGTTCACTACAACTTCTTTAACATAAGGACAGTTGCTGATGCAACCGGACTGTCCTGGTGTCATGCATATTCCATTTTGATAGGACTTTTCTGAAGAAAGAGAGAATCTTGTAGATCTATTACTGGAGTCTGATCGTGGATGGATAATGCTTTTCTTTGTCTCCAGGCCAAAGTTAACTGTTAAAACAAAATCATAAAAAACAGATAAATAATTTTATCAAGGATAATAACATATTTCAACATGCAAATAACACATTTGAAAGAGGCTCTTGATTCACCAACCCCTACAATAAATTAACTGCGTTTGAGTTGGTGGTAAATGGTTGTTTCATCTTCAGTCTATTATTAGAGACACGTGGGTTGGGTAGATGGTTAGTTAATCACTATAATGACTCACCTAAAACAAATGAATGTAAACGGTAGTTAACTTGAAGTGTGTACACAATAAAATAAAACATTTACCATTCTTTTTGCTTTCATGGCCTTCACTGCAGACACTGGAGTGAGACCTTGTGCCCATTCCTGGAAGCTTTTCGTCTGAGTGCTTCTTCAAGCTTTCCATGAGCAGCGGCCTGAAGGGCTCTCGACCCACACAGACCAGCACACTAGGACACTGCATCAGACTCTGAATATTGTCAATCTATGGAGAGCAGTGAATAAACATAAGACAAAAGTAATTTAACATGTCAAATCCAGTCAGAGATAAAAACGTTAACATCAAACCTTTTAACAACATCCTGACTATAATGTAACCTCATAATTGACTGATTTAAAACGCTTAACCTGGTTGCACTAATGGACACATTTTAGCATTGGAAACCCCTAAATCATCAAAACTCAAACATAATGGTTTGCTGCAATGACAGCAGCAGCATATTAATTTATGTAGGGTGAATTCAGGTAAATTGGGCCACCTTTTATCACTGAGATAACTGGATAAAAATGGCTCAATGATCCTGAATTAACCTTAAATATGTAAATCAACTAATTAAACACAAAATACAGATTTTACATAGTATTTAAAGAAGTAGTTCAACCAGTAATGAGAATTCAGGCATCATGTACTCATTCTTGATATTTTCTTCAAATGACTTACATGGACCATAAAAGGAGATATTCAGCAGAATGCTCTTTTCCATACTAAGAAAGCATTGCATGCTGTCAAATTCCAAAATGAACAAAACATACATCATATTTGTTATAAAAATGTGTTATTGACCAAAAATCTTGCCCAATAGTGATCAAATCGTGCAGAACGTTTGGTTATGAGATATGCAGCAATCATTGGCAATTGCTGTTGTTGTTTGCAAATCCTGAAAATTTACATGCATGAAGGAAATTTTAGAGCAATGGTGGAGGGCAAGCATATTTGAGTAAAGAAGTGACTTTTTATAACAAATTTTACTCGGTTCCTACAAATACAAATCATATGGATCATTTTTATGGTGCTTTTTGGTCCATACTTAAATTTCTCCTATTGTGTTTTACAGAAGGAAAATCGTATGTGTTGGGAATAACATGAGGGTGAATTAAGGTTTTATTTTGGGGGGTGAACCATCTCTTTAAGATGCATATTAGATTAGTAGCTAGCACAACTATTTTCCCAGGGCCTTCAGCTCTGTCCTGAACTGACATCTGCTTCCTAAAATACTTGACCTGGCTAATTAAAGAATGGTTGAAGAAATGAAATCCTCCCTGACCTTACGTCCCTCCAGAGTGTAGAGTTTCTTGACATGACACTGCATGAGTTCTGAAATCTCGTCCATGAAGACGCGAAGACTCCGAGCGGTTCGTCTGCTCAGAATGATGGATCGCCTAACAGTAGGGTCATTGTTTTTTACCAGAACAATCCTTTTGGGGTGCCGATGGTGGTGCTGATGTCCTGAGGGGGGCTCCTCAGGTCGGGAGGGCTTGCGGCGAGGGTTTTGCGGGTGACTGTGATGGTGCCAGACCGCCGGCCTCTTCCCCGCAGCTTCCATGTTGATTGGCTTAACGTAGCGGCGGTCAGAGCACAGGTAACAGCGTCCGTCCTCTAACTGCTCTAAATGTTTAATGCTGTGGGTCCCCCTGGGGGTCGTGATGGTACGCACACCAAAAGGTAGAGGAACCTTTTGGGAAAGGTCATCCAATAAGGCATCAAAGCATCTGAAACTGCGCTTATGGATGGCCATCTTGACGCCTTTGAACTGAACGTCGCCACTCTTGTAGAAGTTAATTCTCTTGGCTGGGCTGGCCGCAGTCACGCTGGAGCCAAAGGACGACGCTGGAGGATGAGGAAACTGATGAGGTTCATTCTGAAAATGGGTATTGGCATCAAAGGAGCCTTGGGTCGTCCTCTGCATCTTTCCTCCACATCAATTCAAGCTGCGGAGGGAAGTTTGGAAATGTGAATGATGTTGAAACTCACAATCAACACAGATTTCAAAATTCAAACCCAGAAACAATCTTCATAAAATATGAATTTACGAAGAGATTACATTAAATGGAGACTCTAGTAATGAGTCTGCTGTAGTTTAATTGCCCTCAAATCTGCCAAGAAACCACAGTCTGTATTGTAATCAGAATACTATCATCAAAACTCATCAAACTCTTCTAAGATCAAATCGTCTGCCATCCATATTCATTTCATAGCGTCATAGTTTCACAGTTGTTTCTATATTTATTTCTGCTAATTCTGACAATTGAGACTCAAGCCTCATGTTGGAGAAACCCTGAAAAATATTTTCTCCTAGGAACAGAACACCAAGATTAAGCTTCAAACATGTCAGGTAACTCAAGCTAAGACAGGTATTAAGTCTTCAAACTCTCAATCAAAGATATAGTTGCTAAAATATCACTATTTGATCATTTAATTAGATTTAACCAGAGGTGGAAAAACATATAGATACAACATTTATGTTATGAATGTCTCTGAAGTGCATCCTTATACTGATGGGAATGCCATGGTACTGTATGAGTGGCATATTCATACAGTGAACAATGGCATTGACATGGTACTCCAAAGAACATCATAGTATTACAGAAAACAGATATTGTGATGAAAACTGCAATCATACCAACTTTTCAGTGTACTTGTATTATACTGCCATTTAAATGTGTAAGCAACCCAGTCCAGAGATTAATCTCATGCTCTTCGGGAAACAATTACAGACTAGTTTAAATTGCATTTAGTTCTTAGTCCTTAATAGGCACTTTAATCTAACATTTAAAGAAGTTCAAGAGCATGATCTCTGAGCAAAGCTTGCAAATGAAATAATTTTATGTGTATTAAACTGAGACTAAAGTTGTTTTTCTTATAATCAGATATCTTATGAAAAAATAAGGTAGTTGAATTTAAATACAAAATGCACAAATTCATTTCATGACAGTCCAAACTGAATAAAATTACAGTGTATCTTGACATATGCAATGTTCTAATTCTATTTGTATAGCATGTAAATAAACAATCCATATTTAACCACAAAAGCCTACTGCATCGAGCATTTTTTCAATGAACAATTCGCCTTGTGAATAATAAAAAAAAATTAGTTTAAACAATTAAAATAGCATTATTTCAGCAATATCTCAGCTCAATATAAAAACAACAGTATATAAAGTATATATAATATAAACAACATACTTACGTTTACAGAATGCATTATCATATCTGATGCTAAAAAAATAAAAGTACAACTGTGCAAAATGTGACAAAGAAAAAAAAAATCGGACTATACAGAGCAATGTTCCAGGCAGCATCCAAGCACACAAATGCTGGAGGGATGCAAGTTCACAAGCCCTCCCGCAAACAGTCTGGTCACTAATCAGAGCCTTTGGTGGCTAAGGATAGAACGAAAAGCTTCTTTAATCATCTTTGAGATTTGACTGAACTCTAGGGAAGCGTTAGCCACATGACAGCGACACCAGGATTGCATGAACAGAGCTGCGCAGAGCCACGAGACGTCTGCTTTCTGATCCCTGATGACAGGCTGGTTTGTGTATACTCTACAAACATGTCATTGAAACGATGATGCACCAAACACACAGACTGAAAATACACTTGCTGTCAAATTCACTCCAGTCCTCTAATGCTTGTATCTGGGTCCCCATATAGCATATCCTTTATTTTTTCGCATACATACAGTAGCCTCATGTAAAGTAATATATAAATACTATATGGCTAATCTCAACTGCTTGAGTGTTTGTATCATCTAAATTGAACATAGTTGGTCACCAGCGCTTTATTAAGTTGATATATCATATTGTTCTTTAATCTTTAGATTCATATTATCCACATGCATACAATATAGTCATGTAAAGCAATATATAAACACTGTATAGCAAATCTCAACTGCTTGACTGTTTATACCTTTGCAAAATGCAACACCCAGCCAGCTCTGCTAAATGTGACCATAAGGCATGAAGATATTTTAAACATTATCATCATGACGCTTTTGGGATTATGTATTGTTAAAAGCACTATACAAATAAATTTGTCATGACCTTGAAAACTTTATATTATTAAAAATGATGTGATGTAATTTAATAATTATAAAACAATTGCATAATTTAAATAACCTAAATAGAGTATATATTATATTAATGTTAATAAAATATTTTCATATATAATAAGATGATTATTTTTTTTTTTCCATTATTTTTGGGGGTGAAATATAATTCTGATGTTTTCATGGCATGCTCTTTGAAATTCACTCAGATATGACGTACATGCCATAACTTAAATAGAAAAAAAAAATAGTATTAGTATCTGTAATTACAACGTTAGAAGACTTGAACTGTTCATAGAAAAATTTATTTAATAGTGAATATTTTCTGTGAACCTTCCTTACTGGAAAGTCATTGTCTCTATAATATCTGCCTGGTACTTCATTCGTATTGATTTATATGCAGTTTCTAAGGGCACCTTAAGATGAAAGTGAACAGGGCCTTCAGTGAATGGCTGCTTATTCTCTCTGAATCCTGCAGTGCCATATTGTTACCTTACACTTTTCAATTAAAACAAGTGAGTATTTCATGAATTTTTTTTTATTTGTACACTGAAAAAATTGGCGGAGAAGCAATTTTAACTCAGTAATTTATTGGTAAATTTTACATAAACTTAGTGATAGCACTGACTGTTGCTCGCTCTAGTACTGTACTGCCAAAGTACAGGCTTACTGTAATCTCAGGAAAAGACAGCACATCATCGTACTCTTAACTGACCCACTATTAACCACTAGCTGAAGGAACATTAATACGGATGCTTGTAGGTTCTGTGTTTAATCCCGATTCTTTTAATGGCACACCAAGCACAAACCCCATTTAATTAGAGATAATTAATTACTAAACATCTCTGAGAGGTGTACATATATTTGACACTAATTATAAATCTCTAAAGGCTGAATTAACAGTTGAAAGTGCTACACATGATTTCCACAATTAGTAACTGAGATCTTGGCAGCCCACTGGGAGAAACCTGCAACACAACACTGTCAGATCACTGAGAGTGAGGGAAGATTGTTTGAGACTCATGGGATACGTGTGAGAAGAGGTAGGAGACTCGCAACAGCTTTAACAGCTCTGAAATACAAATGACAAAAATCGTTCATATTAGCCCTGTCAGCCACAGAATAAAAAAAAAGAAAAGGTAATTGTGACTTTTTCTCTCGTAATTTCAATTTTTTTCAAGATTATATTTGACAGTTTTGACTTTTTATCTCAGAACTATGAGATATAAAGTTGCAATTATAAGAAGAAAGTCTGAATTGCGAGATATAAAATCAGAGTTGCAACAAATAAAGTGAGAATTGTAAGAAATAAACTCGCAATTCTAAAGTTGCAATTCTAAGAAAAAAGTGAATTATGATATAAACTCATAATTGCAGATATAAGTCACAGTTTTAATAAAAAGTCGAATTGTGAATTATAAATTGGATTGAAATATAAACTCAGAATTGTGAGGAATAAACTCGCAATTCTAAGAAAATAGTCTGAATTATGATACAGCCTAAACTCAGAAATGTGAGATATAAAGTTGCTATTTTAAGAAAAAAATTATTTGTGAGATAAAAACAGAATTGTGAGATAAAACTCACCCCCCCAATTCTAGAAAAAGTCTGAATTTGATATTAAATGTAGAATGGCCTCGTGTTCTTATAAAAACTAATGTGAGATATAAACTCAGACGGTGTGACAAACTCAAGTCAGAAATTGCGAGAGAGTCGAAATCTGAGAAAAAAGTCTGATGCATGATCTACTCAAGTTGCAAAATGATAAACTCAGAATTGGAGATATAAATTCCAATTCTAGAAAAAAAGTCAAAATGGCGAGAATAAACTATCAAATAAAAAAAAGTGAATTATGAGATAAACTCATAATTGCATGATATAACGTCGTTTTTTAATTTCAAAAATCTGAATGATAAAAATTGTATTACAAATTAAACCCGAATGGGTGAGATAAACCGCAATTCTAAGAAAAGTCTGAATTGTGATAGAGCCTAAACTCAGAATTGTGAGATATAAAGTTGCTATTTTAGAAAATGTGATTTGTGAGATTAAAAAAAACTGTAAATATAAACTCAAATTCTATGAAAAAGTCTGAATTGAGAGATAAATTCAGAATTGTGAGATATAAAGTTTCTTTGCATGAGAAAAGTCTGAATCTTGAGATATAAAATTAGAATGGCTCGTGATTCTGAGAAAAAAGAATTGTGAGATATAAACTCAGAATTGTGACAAACTCAAAGTTAGAATTGCGAGTCAAAATTCTGAGAAAAAAAGTCTGAATTGCGAGATATAAATAAAGAATTGCAAAATATAAACTCAGAATTGTGAAATATAAACTCGCAGTTCTAAGAAAAAACTGAGATACAAACCAGATTGGGGGGGGGCAATATAAACAATTACCTTCATCAGTATTATTATTATTATTATCACCATCATCTTCCCACGGCTATTTCATGAAACAAGTTTACCAAACTAGCCAGGCTTTATTGCAGGTTAGTCCCTGACTTATTTTGAACCAAATTCAGCTGACAATAAGTCAGACTAACTAATAAACCTGGCTTATTTGGTAAACGTGTTTCATGAAACAGGCCCCTGGTAGAAACAAGCTTTCATTGTTTGAAAATAAAAAAGAATAATTAGCATAGCACTTAAAAACAGTGTCAAATGATTTCCATAATGCTGACTATCCAATGCTGACCAAGATCATTAATGCTTACTTAATGCACTTAACAGCACCCATGTTAGTCAGAGATGCTAGATATTAGTCACTTTTGAACAGAAAAAACCCCACGTCCTTGAAAATGTTTTGTCTGTTTTTCAAGTGAGGCGTGAAAGTCTGAAATGAGAACTGTAAAATATGAAAACAAGAAACGCTTTAAAATGCTAGAGACAAAGACAACAAACCTCACATGATTTGTAACACTGCTAAGTTTGACATTCAAAGAATATATCTGTTCATCTGGCAGTACTCAACATCATTATAGAAACCAATAATTATTTCATAAAGTAAACAGTTGCATTGACAGCTCTCACACAAATAAATACTTTAGTCTGTAATCTATATTCACATTCTTTCATTTTAGCTTTGATCTCTTATCTCTTACTTAACCAATGCGCTGACTGCATATTCCACTAAAACAATTGAAAAACAGGCCTTTTTATTAGCCAAACAGAACCATCTTGATGCTCTGTCCTAATTCCACACACCGGCTTACCCTGCAGGCACAGATTCATTCTGCTCGGCTGCCAAATCCTCCAAACTTTGACAATATTTCTGATGTAATCCAGTAAGAGAATCCAACAGGTTTTCTCACAATAAGCAGAGCTCCTTCCTCCGGACGAAACAGACACAGCCTTTGAAATCATGGCGTTGCCTCCTGGGAGGAGTGTCACTTTCCACCCACGACGATGAGCCACGGATGTGCCACAGCTGCATATTGTCTATCCACACTCATTCATTCCATTAGGCTAATTATCACAGGCAGACCTTCATCCAGAGAGGAGGAGGAGGAGGAGGAGGAGAAGTGGGACTCCTCTGAAAGAGGATTATACTGTGTGACCATCTGTGCCAGAGCGAATTAACTCTTAGATCTCCAAAATCAACCTGTTGTACTTGATTTAGGCATAAAAAACACAAAAAGAAAACTATAAACCAACAAAAAGTTATACTGCGTATATGTAGACCTACGTTATGCTAGTCATTTTTCTTAATATTATGAAACCAGATCTAATATTATTATCAAACAATTATTATGGGGGCAAATATAGTATGCAATTTACGCAATTCTTCATATTATAATCAAACCAAATATTGTTCTTAGCATAATATCAAATAATATTATGATTAATTACAATAACTATTATTCATTATTAAGATTATATATAATACAAAATAATAAAATTATTACAACATTATAAAATAGCATTGGAAATGTACTTAATTATTAAAATAAAATTACATTATTATTATTGTGATTTTTTAAAATTAATTTAAATGATAGAGAGAGACACTTTTATACTATATTTATACAGAGAGAGAAAAAAAGAGAGAGGGAATTAAACATTACAATTTAAGAATTAAATATTAATATTAAGCACAATAACATCCTTAAAGGGTTACTCCACCCCAAAATGAGAATTATAAAACGGATAGTTCTGGTCCTTGATTCTGATTGACTGAGCCACGTTTGAAGCTGTTGTAAATTACTCTACAAACATACCCTTTGTTTACATTTGTGTGTTGCCAGTGAACTCACTTTGTTGTAAACCACAACGGTTCTGAGGAACTACATTGTTTAGAGCGATTTTTTAATATCATTACACTTTATTTGCTCTCTTTTATTTAGTAAAACCTTACTACGTATATGGAATAACAGGTTTATAAAAGCAATAAGCCCCGTGAAGCCGTGGTTTACAGTGAATTTATAACAGCTAAGGGGGTTGTGCACTCTGCTTAGCGTCATACCTAACAACGCCTGTTAGCCGTTATAAATTCACTGTAAACCACCGCTTCCTGAGGCTATTGCTTTATTTTCTGTCATTAATTACTACTCACCCTCATGTTGTTCCAAAACCATAAAACTTTCATTCATCTTGTGAACACAAACTAAGATATTTTTGATGCATTCTGAGAGCTCTCTGACCCTCCAATAGACAGCAATGTAAGTAACACGATCAAGGTCCAGAAACGTAGCAAGGAGATCGGTAAAATAATCCATGTGACATCAGGGTTCAACCGTAATTTTACAAAGCTACGAGAATACGTTTTGTACGCAAAGAAAACAAAAATAACGACTCTATTCAACAATTCGTCTCCTCCGCATTACCCTGGTGCCATTTTGGAGAATATCTACTGAAAGCAAACAGCGTATGTTTGTTCTGTGTCAGCCTTAAGCCAGACGGAGACGTTTTCTCCTTTTTTACCGCTGATTTAAATCCACAACGTGGTCAATGTGGGGCGGTTTTTTGTTTTTTTTGTTTTTTTTGACACAGAACAGCATACGCTGTTTGCGTTCATAGGATATTCTCCAAACTGATCATATATTTTGTTAATATATATAAATATATAGGGATTAGGGCTGTCATCGTTAACGCGTTAAAGCATGCGATTCATTTTACAATCCTTAACGCACTATAATAATTTAACGCAAAATTACTGAAGCACGATTTTTATTCTAACCCTTTAACCCAATTTTGTTTCTCTGCTTGCGATCAGATCATTTTATGTTGCTAAACTCCGGGAAAGTTTTCAGTCGAATGATCCAGTAAGCGAATGCATTCAAAATATCCGTCCAATACAGCGCTAATATAAAGGAAGCCAGGCTGATTACATCAGAGATTGCAAAGAGAACAGAGACTCCCGTTGCGTTTTCAGTGGATTATTCATTCCAGTGCTTTGCTTTTAACCCACACGTGTGAAGTACAGACTGAACAGGAAAAAATGGGGGAGAGTGATTGTCAACCCATCCCACGCTGTATGTCCAAAGAGACGCAAACTACGTTTTCCCTCGACTGGAAACCAGTTCTTGCTAGTAAAGGTTTGATGATGATACTGCAATGCAAGGTAAAGCGATTGCGGTTGCGTACAAGATTTGTACAGACAGTAAGCACCTCGTAACTTCGTTATAATAATGCGTGTATGAGCATGATTTACCTCTTTTCGTGACATAGGCAAAACAAATTTTTGGGCCCCCCTTCCCTATTTAATATAATAGGCCTAATATTCCACACCCAGCAACAAAAATATTTCTTATCAGTGGAAACGTTACAGTGTATCTAATCGCAATAAGGCGCTTGCGTTCAGTCAATAAAACGCATTATACAATTTGTTTGAGAACTCATAAAGACCATTCCATTAATTGACGCGGCGTATAGCCTACCACTTTGGGAGTTATTTCTCTAAAAATTTGAACTGCCAGGAGTCACAACCACACATCAAGACATCGTTCAGATGACTGTTTCAAGACATTTGACATGTTTCCATCCTGAAATGTGTTGAACAATTTTTTAAGCACCTCATCCCAAACCTTCCATTGCAAATTCCAGCGATATATATACTGTATATGGCACAAGTCACTTCACAGTGGCTTTGGCCATTGATCTGCAGGCTAATGCGCTATTCATGCAGTCTAATGCAGTTATTAAGAGAGACATTAAGCGGGTGTGAATACCTGCGTCTGTGCGTCTCTCAGCAGGTGTTCAGCAGTCACGTCTACGTACTCATTGCATCTTTAAGTTAAACTGCTCTTTCAAGAACTCCTCCCTACTGAGAAATGGTCATGTATTTTCAGCTGATAATATGTACATATTATATATAGTGCTGTCACAATTAGGCCTAATGTCAATCCAAAGAAAAAGGTAAAAAGTTTTTTGTTTACATAATGTTGTGCACTGTGTATCTTTATTTATAGGTATAAAAACACACACATAGCCGTATATATTTTAAAATATTACATTATTATAGATATATTATATTTTTCTCTTTATGATAATTTATATTTACTATAAATATATTTAATATATACCGTAACATATTCTTCTTAATATATACGTGTCAGGTGTGTATTTATATAGATCAGAAATATACATACACAAACATACAGTGGGTACGAAAGTATTCAGACCCCCTTAAATTTTTCCCTCTTTTTTATATTGCAGCCATTTGCTAAAAACATTTAAGTAAATTTTTTTTCCTCATAAATGTACACACAGCACCCCATATTGACAGAAAACACAGAATTGTTGACATTTTTGATTTATTAAAAAAGAAAAACTGAAAAAAAAAAACTGGTCCTAAGTATTCAGACCCTTTGCTGTGCCGCTCATATATTTAACTTAGGTGCTGTCCATTTCTTCTGAACATCCTTGAGATGGTTCTACACCTTCAGTTTAGTCCATCTGTGTTTTATTATACTGATTGGACTTGATTAGGAAGCCACACACCTGTCTATATAAGACCTTACATCTCACAGTGCATGTCAGAGCAAATGAGTATCATGAGGTCAAAGGAACTGCCTGAAGAGCTCAGATACAGAATTGTTGCAAGGCACAGATCTGGCCAAGGTTATAAAAAAATTTCTGCTGCACTTAAGGTCCTAAGAGCACAGTGGCCTCCATATCCTTAAATGGAAGACGTTTGGGACGACCAGAACTTTTCCTAGAGCTGGCCGTCCGGCCAAACTTAGCTATCGGGGGAGAAGAGCCTTGGTGAGAGAGATAAAGAAGAACCCAAAGATCACTCTGGCTGAGCTCCAGAGATGCAGTCGAAAGATGGGAGAAAGTTGTAGAAAGTCAACATCACTGCAGCCTCTCCACCAGTCGGGGCTTTATGGCAGATTGGCCCGACGGAAGCCTCTCCTCAGTTGCAAGACACATGAAAGCCCGCATGGATTTTGCTAAAAAAACACCTGAAGGACTCCAAGATGGTGTGAAATAAGATTCTCTGGTCTGATGAGACCAAGATAGAACGTTTTGGCCTTAATTCTAAGTGGTATGTGTGGAGAAAACCATGCACTGCTCATCACCTGTCCAATACAACCCCAACAGTGAAGTATGTTGGTGGCAGCATCATGCTGTGGGGGATTTTTTCAGCTGCAGTGACAGGACGACTGGTTGCAATCGAGGAAAGATGAATGCGGCCAAGTACAGGGATATCCTGAAAACCTTCTCCAGAGTGCTCAGGAACTCAGACTGGGCTGAAGGTTTACCTTTCAACAAGACAATGACCATAAGCACACATTTAAAATAACGAAGGAGTGGCTTCACAAACACTCTGTGACTGTTCTTGAATGGCCCATCCAGAGCCCTGACTTAAACCCAATTGAGCATCTCTGGAGAGACCTAAAATGGCTGTCCACCAACGTTTACCATCTAACCTGACATAACTGGAGAGGATCTGCAATGAGGAATGGCAGAGGATCCCCAAATTCAGGTGTGAAAACTTGTTGCATCTTTTCCAAAAAGACTCATGCTGTATTAGATCAAAAGGGTGCTTCTAATAAATACTGAGCAAAGGGTCTGAATACTAGGACCATGTGATATTTCAGTTTTTTCTTTTTAATAAATCTGCAAAAATTTCAACAATTCTGTGTTTTTCTGTCATTTTGGGGTGCTGTGTGTACATTAATGAGGAAAAAATTAACTTAAATAATTTTAGCAAATGGCTGCAATATAACAAAGAGTGAAAAATTTAGGGGTCTGAATACTTTCCGTACCCACTGGTATGTATGTAAACAAAAACTTTTATTTGGTGCGAGTAATCATTTGACAGCACAATTATAATACAATATTAACATTAATATCATAATATTGTTATGACTTGGACAAATATTGGGTCAAAAGTGCAGTTTTATGAAACCATAGAATTAATACCACAAAATGACTTTAATCAAATTTTTCCTTTCTCTTTGGAGTGTTACAAGCTCTTGGTGCATAAAGATTTGTAAAGTTGCAAAGACTAATGTCTCAAAATCAAAGAGATATTCTTTATAAAAGTTAAGAGTTAACCACGCCTACCTAAAATGCCTTCGTTCTAACACGCCCCCACATGTCTCTACCACCTCACTATGTGGGAATATTTGCATAAACCCGCCCAAATGTTCACGCAAGAAAGAAGGCGTAACTTTTATTCTCGCTGTCGTATTGTTGCTGCCGCCATGTCGTGAAGACGTTGTGTGTTTCGTTGTGAAAGAGAAACTAATTTGTTTGGTCTTCCAATAGAGGACGATATCTGCTTCATCATGCCTGAAGCTGATCCGTACTGGTCGCTGAGGAAATACAATAACTTCACGCTGTGGATCGCCGGAACCAGCCCGGGGTCGTCACATGTGGTTTCCGCTCATTCGTCGCATCCGCCGGGGCGCGCCCGTATTACAGCACATTTTATGGGGGACTGTTTTTTGATCCTGGGAGAGTAGACTATAATGTTGGCTGTTCTGACTTACAGTCTGTAAGTACGTTTCATTTAAAGGATTTGCCACTGATGATTCAAACGTGAGTGTTGAGCAGTGTAGAGTAGCACTTGTTATTCGTCATTTCTCCGATCACAAATGCAAAAATGGTTTTATGTTTACGCGGCGCGATGAAATGCACTGCAACGCGTAAAAGGACAGTTTAAGTCATTATAATCCATAATTATTTCCTCACTGGATGCAACAAATGACTCGTTTATAATGGGTTTTAATGTTTTGTGTCTCGTCGCTCCGGCCGGGACACGGCATCACAGTATGGTGAGGGGCGTAACATTTCCGTCACACGCTTGAGGTATTCAGCCAATCACAACACACTGGATAGCTGGCCAATCACAGCACACCTCGCTTTTTCAGACCGATGAGCTTTGTAAAAATCGAGGCGTTTCAGAAAGGGGGGGGGGGGAACAATATACATACAGTATGTGGAAAATAATGTGTTTTTTTTTTTTTTACTTTAAACCGCATAAACACATTTCATTACACCAAATACACAAAATAATGTTCTTTTTAGCAGCATCATATGACCCCTTTAATGTCACAATATTTCAAAAGCAAATATTGGGTTAAAGGTGCAGTATTATGAAATCATACATTATGGAATTAATATTAGGCTAATATCACAACATTATGTATAAAGTTTACACCAGGTATAAGTTGATGTATATAAAACAGAACATAGGCCTACAACATGCATTAGAAACACTGTGCAGTATCAAGTCCTCTGGGTTTCCCTGGCAACAAACACAACAGTCAGTCTCACGATGGCCTCCACACACACATTACAGGAGATCTCGAGGATGAAGGTAACCTGCACCGCATTCTCACAAATAAACACCATTTAGATATATAGTGAAGAAGCAATGGCTTTTACCTGCGCACGCACTTGTTGATAGAAGCGTGAAGCACGCAGCAGATTCGACGACGCGTCTGAAGTCACGATACAGTAACGTTAGATCCATCATTAGCTGTGAAGGACGCTTTAAGATTGAATTGTATTACGCTTTATGCTTTGAGGCGCATTAACGCGCGGCAGGTGTTGTCTGGAAGCTCTCGTGATATGTGTTGTTTCAGAGAGATGAAGGCATCGAGCGTCTGAGCGGCTGTTTTCACTGGACGGAGTTTGATGGTGACGATAAACGCCAGTATTTACATCAGGAGTTTGTGTATGAGAATGTGATGCTTGCAGTTACGCGAGGGCTGTCGTGGTCAGCAGTAGGACAGCTGGCAAACCTCAGCAAACATCTCCTGCCCAAACTCAAAGGTGGGTCACCACAGCGAGGTCCGACCCTGCTGCTGCTGCTGCTGCTGCTGTCGCTATAATGTGTTACTTTCTGAGGACCTACTAATACTTATTTATCACGTGATCACAGGGACGCCCAGAATTCTATGCACGTTATTTGATCTTTTGTTGTTCATACCAAATTAAATATTACGCAAACTACTTTCATTTATAACTAAACTTTCGAAGTCATTATTATTAGGATGAATGCAGTTACTGTACATCTGCGTGCTCAGTTTGATGGCGTCACACAGCTTGCGTTGACCCTTTAAATAAATGTGTATTGTTATCGATACCAATATATCATTACAATTATTTTTATGTATTTATACACAAAAACATGCCACTCTTGGCGGCATTCATAGATTTAGTTTTTAGACAGACAGACAGACAGACAATCAGACAGACAGATAGATAGATAGATAGATAGAGAGACAGACAGACAGACAGACAGACATATAGATAGATTTAGTTCTTTATAGATAGCCTAGATATTAGATCATAGATTTAGTTCTTAGATAGATAGATAGATAGATAGATAGATAGATTTAGTTGTTTATAGATAGACAGACACTATCATATGATCAATAATTTATTTGTTAATAGATAGACCTTATAGAGAGATTGTAGTTCTTTATATATAGACCGCAGAGTATAGATCAATAATTTAGTTATTAGCTAGATAGACAACAGACAGACAGACGACGACTTAGTTTTTATAGAGTAGATAGATCGATAGTAGATTTAGTTTTCTAGATAGATAGAGCATTTGTTCTTAGATGATAGATGATATATTTTTTTATATGATAGACAGCTTCGTATCGATCCAAGTAGATTTATTTTTTAAATAGATAGACAGACAAACAGACAGACATACTTAGTTTTTTCATAGATAGATAATAATTTATTTTCTTTATAGATATACAACAGACAGACAGATAATAAGATAAATCGATAGATAGTAATAATGAGAGAGATTATTCTTTATAGATAGACGCTGATTATATAATCAATCGATTTAGTTTAGATAGATAACGCAGACAGACAGACAGACAGACTAGTTTTTTATAGATAGATGATGATCTATAGATAGATAGATAGATAGATTTAGTTTTTATAGATAGATAGATAGATTAGATAATTTAGTTTTTATAGATAACAACAGACCAGATAGATAGATAGATGTAGTTTTTATAGAATAGACAGCGAGATATATCGATCATAGATTTAGTTCTTAATAGACTTTCTGAGAGACTAGAAGATGATAGATAGAGAAACCCATCATCCTCCTTGATCTCAGATACTACTCCCATTAGATTTTATTTCGTTAGACTATATTAGCACAGACAGTCACGACAGGACGATATTAATAATTAGATGTAGTTTATTTTTTTGACAGACTGAGATAGGATATTGACTCGATCCGTGAGATTATTTTTTTACAGACAGCAAGACACAGACGACAGACAGACGATACTAGATAGATAGAGAGAGTAGGTTTGGGTTATAGATAGCATAGACAGACAGAACCGACAATAGATAACAATAGAGAGATAGATGATTTCGTTTTTACAGACAGATATAGATAGATCGATCGATAGATCGATAGATAGATAGAATCAGTCTGAAGATAGATAGATAGACAGATAGAAAGATAGATAGATGATAGATAGATAGATGATAGACAGACAGTCAGACAGACAGACAGACAGACAGACAGAGAGATACAGACAGACAGATATAGATAGATAGATATTGGATAGATAATAGATCGATAGATAATTTATTTTTTTTTACAGACAGACAGACAGACAAACAGTAGATGAGATAGATTTAGTTTTTATAATAGATCGATAGACAGACGACAGACGACAGACATATAGATATGATAGCTAGATAGATAGATCGATAATCATTTAGTTTTTTTATAGAATGAATATCAGACAGAAGACAGACAGACGACAGACATACAGACATGACAGATAGCTAGAGAGCGCGATAACAGATAATATAGAGATAATATTAGAAGATTTATTTTTTTATATGATAGACAGACAGACGACAAGACAGACAGATAGATGTAAATACAGTGGTGTGAAAAGTGTTGGCCCCCTTCCTGTTTTTTTTTTATTTTTTGCATATTTGTCGCACTTAAAAGATTCAGGTCATCAAACTAATTTTTATATTACACAGAGATAATGCAAGTAAGTACAAAATTAAGTTTTTAAATGATGATTTCCTTTATTAAGGGAAAAAAAGCTGTCCAAAACTGCCTGGCCCTACATGAACGATTAATTGGCCCCCCCGCCGGTGAAATCATGAAAGAATTGAATTAACCACAACTATTTTAGAAAGCTGAGTTAATTTCACTAGCCCCACACATGCCTGAATTACTGCCAAGACCTGTTGAATCCAAGAAATCACTTAAACTAGAAGCTGTCCTGCAAGTGAAGCACGCTAAAGAGCACAATCATGCCGCGATCTCAAAAACCATTCAGTCACCATTAGAATCAAAACAGTTGACGTGTATCAGTCTGTAAAGGATTATAAAGCCATTTCTAAGGTGTTGGGACTCCAGCGAACCATGGTCAGAGCCATTATCCACAAATTGAGAAAACTTGAAACAGTGGTGAACCTTCCCAGGAGTGGCCAGCCAACCAAAATTACTCCCAAGAGCACAAAGACAACTCATCCAAGAGGTCCTAAAAGAACCCAGAACAACATCTAAAAAACTACAGGCCTCACTTGCCTCAATTAAGGTCAATGTTCATATGATTCAACAATATGAAAGAGACTGGGCAAAAACGGCATCTATGGGAGAGTTCCAAGGTAAAAGCCACTGCTGACCAAAAAGAACTCAAAGGCTCGTCTCTCATTTGCCAAAGAATATCTTGATTATCCACAAGACTTTAGGGCAAATATTCTGTGGACTGATGAGACAAAAGTTGAACTTTTTGGAAGGTGTGTGTCCCGTTACATCTGGCGTAAAACCAACACTGCATTTCAGAAAAAGAACATCATACCAGCATTAAAATATGGTGGTGGTAGTGTGATGTTCTGGGGCTGCTTTGCAGCTTCAGGAACTGGACGACTTGCCATAATTGACGGAAGCATGAATTCTGCAAGAAAATCCTGAAGGAGAATGTCCGGCCGTCAGTTTGTGACCTCAAGCTCAAGAGCACTTGCGTTATGCAGCAGGAAAATGATCCCAAACACACCAACAAGTCCACCTCTTAATGGCTCAAGAAAAACAACATCAAGGTTTTGGAGTGGCCAAATCAAAGTCCAGACTTAAATCCAATTGAGATGCTTAAACAGTCCATTCATGCTTGAAAACCCTCCAATGTGGCTGAATTAAAACAATTCTGCAAAGAAGAGTGGGCCAAAATTCCTCCACTGCGCTGTAACAGACTCATTGCAAGTTTTCGCAAACGCTTGATTGCATTTGTTGCTGCAAAGCGTGGCACAACCATTTATTAGATTTAGGGGCAATTACTTTTTCACGTAGGGCCAGGCAGGTTTGGACAGCTTTTTTCCCTTAATAAATGAAATTTTCATTTAAAAACTGCATTTTGTATTTCTTTTGTATTTTCTTTGTGTAATATTAAAATTTGTTTGCTGATCTGAATCTTTTAAGTGTGACAAAAAAAACAGGAAGGGGGCAAAAACATTTTCACACCACTGTATATATATATACATATATATATAGATAGATAGACAGAACAGACAGCTAAATGATAGATGATTTAGTTTTTTATAGATAACAGACCAGACAGACAGATAGAACAGACGACAGACAAGAGATATAGATAGATAGATAGATAGAAGATAGATAGATAGATAGATGGAGGACTGCCCAGATCGATTTATTCTTTATATATAGAACAGTCTAAGATATATAGCATAAAAAAAAAAATAAATCATTTACTCTAATAGAGAACTACAGACAGACAGACAGACAGACAGACTTAGTTTTTTATAGATAGATTTAGTTTTATAGATAGATAGATCCATCGCTTTAGTTCTTAGATAATAGATAGATAATTTAGTTGTTTATAGATAATAATAGAAGACAGACAGACGATAGATGATGATTAGTTTCTTTAATAGGAGACAGCTAATATTAGATCATAATTTAGTTCTTATATAGACAACACCTGACGATAGACATACAGACAGACAGACAGACTTAGTTTTTTATAGATAGATAGATAGATATATAGATGATAGATGGATAGATTTAGGTTGTTATAGATAGCCAACCGATATGAGATAATAGAGTTTAGTTCAGTAGAAATAATCATATATAGATAGATAGATAGATAGCTAGATAGATAGTTAGTTGTTTATAGATAGACAGCTCGATATATCGATCAAGATTTATTCTTAGATAGATAGCCAGACAGACAGACAGACAGATAATAGATAGATAGATACTCAATTTATTTTTTTACAGACAGATAGATAGATAGATAGATAGATTTATTTTTTTACAGACAGACAGACAGACAGACATACAAATAGATAAATATCATAGAAAAAGGAATAGATTGAGTTTTTTTATAGATAGACAGACAGACCGATAGACAGACAGATAGAAGACAGATAGATAGATAGAATAATTATTTTTTTACAGACCGATCGATAAGATATATAGATAGCTAGCTATAATAGATTTCGTTTTTTTATAGATTAATAGATAGTAATAGAGATTAGTTTTTTATAGATAGATAGGTAGATGACCAGACAGTCAGACGAACATACAGACAGACGCAGACAGACAGACAGACAGATAGATAGATAATAGATAGATAGACAGACAGACAGAAAAATAGATAGATAGATTTTTTTTTAGCAGACAGACATACATAACAGAACAGAGAGATATATATATTTAGTTTTTTATAGTAAGTAGATAGACAGCAGACAGACAGACAGACAATAGATAGATTGATAGATAGATCGATAGATAGATAGATATATAGATAGATAGATATATAGATATAGACAGACAGACAGACAGCCGACAGGACAGACAGACAGACAGATAGATAGTCCGATAGATAGACAGGATAGATATATAATAGATAGATAGAATCGATTTAGTTTTTTTATGATAGCATACAGACAGACAGACGACAGAGAGATAGATCTACAGTGTGGTGAAAAAGTGTTGGCCCCCTTCCGATTTCTTATTTTTTTGCATGTTTGTAACACTTTAATGTTTCAGATCATCAAAAAAAAATTTATATTACACAAAGATAAAGCAGGTAAATACAAAATGCAGTTTTTAAATAAATTTCATTTATTAAGGGAAAAAAGCCATCCAAACCTGCCTGGCCCTACGTGAAAAATAATTGCCCCCCTCCTCTTAATCATGAAAGAACTGTGATTAACCACATCATTTTGGAAATCTGAGTTAAATTTCACTAGCCACACGTAGGCCTGATTACTGCCAGACCTGTTGTATCAAGAAATCACTTAAATAGAACCTTTTCTGACAAAGTGAAGCATGCTTAAAGATCAACACATCATGCCGCGATCTAAAGACATTCAAGAACAGATGAGAAACAAAACATTTGACATGTATCAGTCTGCAAAGGGTTATAAAGCCATTTCTAAGGATTTGGGACTCCAGCGAACCACGGTCAGAGCCATTATCCACAACTCACAAATGGAGAAAACTTGGAACAGTGGTGAGCCTTCCCAGGAGTGGCTGGCCTACCAAAATTATTCCAAGAGCGCAACAACGACTCATCCATGAGGTTATAAAAGAACCCAGAACAACATCTAACGAACTGCAGGCCTCACTTGCCTCAGTTAAGGTCAGTGTTCATGATTCAATAAGAAAGAGACTGGGCAAAAACTGCATCCATGGTAGAGTTTCCAAGGCAAAAGCCATTGCTGACAAAAAAGAACACAAAGGCTCGTCTCTCATTTGCAAAAAATATCTTGATTATCCCCAAGATTTTTTGGGCAAATATTCTGTGGACTGATGTGACAACAGTTGAACTTTTTGGAAGGTGTGTGTCCGTTACATCTGGCGTAAAACCAACACAGCAGTTCATAAAAAGAACATCATACCAACAATCAAACATTGTGGTGGTAGTGTGATGATCTGGGGCTACTTTGCAGCTTCAGGACCTGGACGACTTTCCATAAACAAAATTGCCGGAACCTGTCATTCTGCACGCTATCAGAAAATCCTGAAGGAGAATGTCTGGCTATCTGTTCGTGACCTCAAGCTGAAGAGAACTTGGGTTCTGTAGCAGGACAATGATCCCAAACACACCAGCAAGTCCACCTTTGAATGGCTCAAGAAAAACTAAATTAAATTAAGGTTTTGGAGTGGCCAAGTTAAAGTCTGGACTTAAATCTGATTGAGATGTTTAAACAGTCCATTCATGCTTGAAAACTCTCCAATGTGGCTGAATTAAAACTATTCTGCATATAAGAGTGGGCCAAAATTCCTCCACAGTAATGTGAAAGACTCATTGCCAGTTATCCCAAACACTTGATTGCAGTTGTTGCTGAAAAGCATGGCACAACCAGTTATTAGATTTAGGCAATTACTTTTTTTTCACGTAGGGTCAGGCAGGTTTGGACAGCTTTTTTCCATTAATAAATGAAATTATCATTTAAAAATTTCATTTTGTATTTACTTGCATTATCTTGGTGTAATATAAATTTGTTTGATGATCTGAATCTTAAGTAAGTGTGACAAATATGCAAAAAATAAAAAAAAAAACAGGAAGGGGGCAAACACCTTTTCACACCACTGGTGATGATAGATAATCGAAGTAGATATACGACAGTACAGGATAGATGATAGATAGTTTACTTTTTTTATAGATAGACCAACGACACGAACATGATAGACAGACAGACAGACAGATATAGATATATACGATAATAATAGATAGTAGATAACTATATAATAGACAGACACCGATGATTTTAGTTCCTTTATAATGACCGCTATATATGATCAATGATTAATTCTTAGATAGATGACCGACAGACCGCACGCAGACATACTTAGTTTGTTATAGATATTGATTTATTTTTATAGATAGAATAGATTCATCGATTAGTTTCTTACTAGATTAGAATAGATAGATGTCAGTTGTTTTAGAGAAGATAATAGATAACATGACAGACCGCATAGATCGATAGATTTAGTTCTTTATAATAGACAGCTAGATAGTAGATCACTAGATTAGTTCGTAGATAGATAGAACGACAGACAGATAGACAGACAGACAGACAGACTTAGTTTTTTATAGATAGATAGATAATAGATAATGATAGATGTAGATTTAGTTTTTAATCGGATAGACAGACCGATATATACGACTCTCATTAGAGTGAGCTTTTTTTCCGGATAGATAAGTAGATAGATTTTATTTTTTATTGTCCCACAGACAGACCTGACCTTGATGGATAGATAGATAGACCGACAGACAGATAGATAGAGAGATAGATAGATGTATTTTAAGATGTAGATTATATAGATAGCACAACCACAGACAGACAGATAGAGAGCTTTAGTTCTTTATATATAGTATACAGCTAGAGAATGATAACCCGATCAATAATTTGTTCTTTAATAGATAAGAATATAGGATAGCCAGACAGACAGACAGACAGACAGATATATGATTTTAGTTTGTTATATAGATAGACAGACAGATATATAGATCAATAGATTTAGTTTTTAGATAGATAGACAGATAGATAGATTTAGTTCTTTATAGATAGACAGCTAGATATATAGATCAATAATTTAGTTATTAGATCGATATACAGACAGACAGACAGACAGAGCCGCTGTTTTTTATAGATAGATAGATAGATCGATAGATTATTTTTAATAGAGAGATAGAATATTTCGTGTCTAGATAGATAGATCGATAGGATGATAGCGATAGATAGATTTAGGTGTTGTTAGAGTACACTAGATAAGATCAATAGATTTAGTTTTTTTTAAATAGATCACAGTTACAGACCACAGACCGACAGACTCAGTTTTTATAATAGATAGATCGATTTAGTTTTTATAGATAGACGACGACAGACATATAATAGTAGATTAGATAGATAGATAGATAGATTTATTTATTTATATATAGACATCGTAGTACAGATCTCTCTATATTTATTTATCTCTCAGTCATTTCTTCGTACCTCTTTCGACTATCAGTCTGTTCCTCAGACCCACAGACAGACAGACTTAGTTTTTTATAGATAGATTTAGTTTTTATAGATAGATAGATAGATTTAGTTTTTATAGATAGACAGACAAATATATAGATAGATTAGTTTTTATAGTACAAGACAGACAGTAGATAGATTTCAGTTTTTTATAGATAACAGCTTATATATATAGCAATAGATTTAGTTCTGAGATAGATAGATAGATAGGATAGTAATGATCGATGATAATAATAGATAATAGATCTTAGTTGTTAGAGCAGACATATTAGACAATACGTAGTTCTGAGATAGATAGATGGACGGACATACAGACAGACAGATAGATAGATAATAGATTTTTTGTTTACAGCAGATAGAATATATAGATAGATAGAGTAGATTTATGTTTTTTACAGACAGACAGACAGACGACAGACAGACAGACAATAGATAGATACATTTCGTTTTTTATAGATAATACAACAGACAGCGATAGACAGATACTATAGATAGATAGAGATTTATTGTTACCAGACAGCAGACAGACAACAGACAGATAATAATAGATAGAAGATACATAATAATAATGAAGAGATAGATAGATTTATTTTTTAAGATAGATAGCAGACGACAGCCGACAGACAGACCGCTAGATAATAGGATAGAGTAGCATAATTGATAGATTATTTTTTACAGAACTCTCAGACAGATGATAGATAGATAATAGAATCGATTTAGTTTTCAGAGATGATAGACAACAGACAGACATATGATAGAAGATAGTAGAAAATAGATGATCGATAGATCGATTGTGTTGATAGATAGATAGACCGACAGACAGACAGACAGACAGACACAGCAGACAAACAATAGCTAATAGATGATAGATAGATAATAGAATATATGATAGATAGATAGATAGATAGAATAACAGATAGATAGATAGATAGATAGTAAGATAGATATATTTTAGTTTTTTATAGAATATACAGACCCAGACAGACGACGACAGACAGATAATATACATACAGTGGTTTGAAAAAGTGTTGGCCCCCTTCCTGATTTCTGATTTTTTTGCATGTTTGTCACACTTTGTTTCAGATCATCAAACACATTTAAATATTACACAAAGATAATGCAAGTAAATACAAAATGCAGTTTTTAAATGATGATTTCATTTATTAAGGGAAACAATCTGTCCAAACCTGCCTGGCCCTACGTGAAAGATTAATTGCCCCCTCCTGTTAAATCATGAAAGAATTGCAATTAACCACATTATTTTAAAAGCGGAGTTAACTTTCACTAGCCACACCCAGGCCTGATTACTGCCAGACCTGTTGAATCAAGACATCACTTAAATAGATGCTGTCTGACAAAGTGAAGCATGCTTGAATGGCAACACATTATGCCGTGATCTAAAGAAATTCAAGAACTGATGAGAAACAAAATAGTTGACATGTCTGGAAATGGTTATTAAGCCATTTCTAAGGCTTTGGGACTCCAGCGAACCATGGTCAGAGCCATTATCCACAAATTGAGAAAACTTGAAACAGTAGTGAACCTTCCCAGGAGTGGCCAGCCAACCAAAATTACTCCAAGAGCACAACGACGACTCATCGTGGAGGTCATAAAAGAACCCAGAACAATATCTGAAGAACTGCAGGCCTCACTTGCCTCTATTAAGGTCAGTGTTCATGGTTCAACGATAAGAAAGAGACTGGGCAAAACGGCATCCATGGGAGAGTTCCAAGGCAAAAGCCACTGCTGACCAAAAGAACACAAAGGCTCGTCTCTCATTTGCCAAAAAATATCTTGATTATCCCCAAGACTTTTGGGCAAATATTCTGTTGACTGATGAGACGAAAGTTGAACTTTTTGGAAGGTGTGTGTCCCCTTACATCTGGCATAAAACCAACACAAGCTTTCAATAAACAAAACATCTAGCAACAGTCAACCATGGTGGTGGTATGTTATGATCTAGGGCGGCTTGGAGCTCATACCTGGACGACTTTGCCATAATTGACGGAACAATGCATTCATTCTCCACTCTACTAAACCTGAAGGAGAATGTCCGCCATCATTTTGTGACCTCAGAGCTCAAGACACGTGGTAGGTAGCAGGACAATGACCCAAACAACCACAAGTACCCCTCTGAAGGGCTCAAGAAAAACTACATAAGTTTTGGAGTGGCCAATCAAAGTCCTGACTTAATCCAATTTGATGTTAACTCCATTCATCCAGCTTGAAAACCCTCCATGTGGCTGTTAAACAAGTCTGAAAGAGACTCGGGCCAAAATTTGCCCCTACCCCCCCTCTAGATTACGTAAATACTGGGCTGGGCCAATTCCTTTTTTCACGGAGGCATCTCTGCAGGGCCAGGCATTTGGACAGCGGTGTGCTTCCGCTCCCCCATGCGACCTAAATAACGTAACAATCATCATTTAAACTGGCTTTTGTGTTTACTTGGTTTTATCTTTGTGTAATTTTAAAAGTTGTTTGATGATCTGAATCTTTTAAGTGTGACAAATCTGCAAAAATTTAAAAACCAGGATGGGGCCAACACACTTTTCACCCCACTGTATATAGATAGATAGATATATAGATAATATACAGACAATAGAAGAATGATAGATGAGATTTAGTTTTTTATAGACAGAAAGACCAGACGACAGACAGACAGAACAGACCGACAGACAGATAGATAATATAATGGATTACAGACAGACAGACGACGCAGACGACGATAGATAGATAGATAGATAGATAAATAGATAGATGACAGACAGACAGACAGACGACAGACAGACAGACATACAGACGATAGATAGATAATGATAGATAGATAGATAGATAGATAGATTTAGTTTTTTATAGATAGATAGATAGATAGATGATAGATGATAGATAGATGATAGATAATAGATAGATAGATAGATAGATATTTAGACAGACAGACAGACAGACAGACAGACAGACAGACAGACAGACAGACATACAGACAGACAGATGATAGACAGACAGACGACAGACAGATAGATAGATAGATAGATAGATAGAACGATAGACAGATAGAATGATAGAACGATAGATGACAGATAGATAGAATGATAGATAGATTTAGTTTTTTATAGATAGATAGATAGATAGATATACAGATAGATAGATAGATAGATAGATAGATAGATAGATAGATAGATAGATAGATAGATTTAGTTTGTTATAGATAGATAGATAGATAGATAACAGACAGACAGACAGACAGACAGACAGACAGACAGACAGATAGACACACAGACAGACAGACAGACAGACAGACGGACAGACATACATACACAGACAGATAGATAATAGCTAGATAGATAGATAGATTTAGTTTTTTATAGATGGATAGATGATAGTAGATGATATTATCTGTAGAATAACTGTACTCTTAAGAAGATCTGTTTAATATAATCTGGAGTCTTTAACTAATAACTGAGATAATCTTTGCTTTTAATATTCATGTTAGGTTTGAAAACATCAGAGGTCATTTGCCTCGTCAAGGATCATTTATCACAGATAGAGCCTCGTCTCTCCACTGCCCATCATGCTGCTCTCCTGGACTATATTGTGAAAGCATACGTTCCTCATCAGCGGCTCTATCAGGCGGTTTTAAACGGTGAGACGGGTGTTAAACACATCAGATGCGAGCTCGAGATTGAAAGCCCCCCTCACCCACGGCCCCTCAGTGAGGGAACAGATGCCGTGGAGTGGGAACATCAGCGGGATCTCAAAGAGCTGAGTTTGGCTCAGTCCAGAAAAGAAGCTGAAATCAAGGAACTCAAAGAGACGGCTGAAGCTCAGATGATGGCAACGCTGCAGACCAGTTTAAACAGACTTCCATATGAAGGCCGGATGAGCATGCAGGTACAAGATATCAGTTATTTACAGTATCCACCTTATTTTGCAACATTGAAGCTATTTTCTGTGAAAGATACTAACACCGGAAGCCTCACACACTGATGTCGCACCTACTCTTATGTTAAAAATGATTTTATTTATTGAAATGATTGAATAGATGCTGCCTTATTGGGACAACAAAGCCCTCCCTATAGCCTGCCTACCCCTAATTAATACATTATTATTAAACACTCGTTAAGCAATTGATTTCCACTTTTCCAATGTGATATTTGATGAGAAAAGGAAGAAATGCATTACTCTCCAACCAACCCCACTGACGCTAAATAACACTGTCCAACGAGATGAAATGAACATGACATGAGTGTGTTTATTCTTTACTTTTTTCTCGAAATTTAACGAGCTTTTTCTCGCAATTTAACGACTTTTTTTCTCGTAATTTAATGAGTTTATTCTCAACATTTTATTTCAACTTTTTTTCTCGAAATTTAACGACTTTTTTTTCATAATTTAATTTGTTTATTCTCAACATTTTATCTCGACTTTTTTTTCTCACAATTGAACGACTTTTTTCTCGTAATTTAAACGGCTTTTTTCTCGATTAGTGAGTTTATTCTCAACATTTTCAACTTTTTTCTCGAAATTTAACGACCTTTTTCTCGTAATATAATGAGTTTATTCTCAACATTATTCTCAACACATATTTCGACTTTTTTTTCTCGAAATTTAACGAGTTTTTTCTTGTAACATGACTTTATTCTCGAAATGTCACGAGTTTAATCTCAACATTTTATCTCAACTTTTTTCTTGAAATGTAACGTTTTTTTTTTTCTTGTAAAGTCCACTTTAATCTCAAGATGGTTTAATTTTTTTATTATTGCTTGGCCCTAATCCTCTTCCGTATTTATAGGTTTCTTACTGATCTACTGTTTAATTCTTGCATCTAGAAATTGCTCTATAAATTCATTCAATGTTTGTCTATAGGATATTTAAAAAAAAAAAAAAAGATTGCTTTGAAAAGTTAAGTAAATGGTAATAGTGATGCTTGTCTTATTACACACTGCATACTGATGATTTATAATAAGAATATAAGTTTGCATTGTATTTTATCAACGTTTCATTGATGTGTTTATCAAAAGGAAGAAATGTAAGTAGGCGGATTGTTTGGACAGTAACCTGAAATGTAGCTTCCTGCTCAGCGCTGATATAAAACAGGATTGTGATCCTCCTAAGCTGCCCTGTAGCTGGTGGCACACTGTTACCTTTTCAAAAACCATCAAAGTTCATCTGCAAGCTATTGGCGTGCGGCTCTACTAGCACTGACCTAAAAACTGTATTTTGCAGACTTTGCCATTTTAAAGTGACGTGTGCATTTATCCCATAGTGCTCTGCATTTATCCCATCCAAAGTGCACACACACAGCAGTGAACACACACACACTCCGTGAACACACACCCAGAGCAGTGGGCAGCCATTTTTGTTGCGGCATCCGGGGAGCAGTTGGGTTCGGTGCCTTGCTCAAGGGCATTTCAGTCGTGGTATTGAAGGTGGAAGAGCGCGCTGGTCATTCCTCCCCCCACCTACAATCCCTGCCGGACCTGAGACTCAAACCCGCAACCTTTGGGTTACGAGTCTGACTCTCTAACCATTAGGCTACGACTTCCCCACGTGCTACTTTTTTTTTGTAGCGCAGTGTGAAATGTGAAGGCTGTAATAATTCATACTGACACAAGCAACAGAGGATTATTTCTGTTGTGTATTATCTCACGGTTATCACCCTCATACTGAAGACATTCACAGCTCGACCACTTCTTACTTAATATCGTAAGGCTGTCAGCAGTTACCAAACAAGATGGATTAAAGGAACACACAACAGCGCTGTTATTTAACCCTGCTGAGCACAACAGCCACGGCCACTTTTTATGCAGCTTTGGTTCCAGATGTATTTGTCCTAGTTGAAATAACACTTGGACTAAGACTTGTGGCCTCTACAGAAGCATATATCATCGCTTAACAGCCTCAGAGCTCGTGGTAGGCCTGCCTCCAAAGGTTTATAAGCTATCACCGAAAATCAATTTCTCTATGGAGAAAATAAATGGGATTTTTACTTCAGAGACCCAGCAGTTTTCTCTCTATTCTCTCACTGGAAAACAATGCGAATATTTGTCTGATGGGAAACAAGCTAAAGCAAACAAATGGGTTTTATTGTGACTAATTATACTAATGTTTCATTAAGTTCTTTTTGGTGCTTAATGAAACTCAATGGGAATAAAATGAATGATAGGATCTTCTTTTTGTCTCATATTCTCTACTGTAGGAAGTTGAAGAATTGCTGCGCAGTTTTCTACAGTCGCAGGGAGAGATTATCATGGAGTCTCTGATGAAGGAAGTTTGTCTCACAGAGGATCTGTTGAGCCAGAAGTCTCAACTAGTACAAAGACACCGTACAAATCAACCGGGTTTGCCTGGAAAGAACTGTGTGGCGACTCCCACAAAATCAAAGAAGAAGAGAAATTGATATACAGTTGTATAAAATGTCTATTTTGAGATATTTGTGAAAATTAAAGATTGATACCTGCTCTGTATGTATGTGTTGTGTGTAGAGTCCACATCAAAACTAGAGCTAATACGGTTGATTTCTACAAACCCAGTTCACTCATGTTGACCAAATGGAGTGATAAAATAGGAAATTCACACCCACATCCAAAAACGTTCCTAAACATTTGCAGTGACCACAGAAAACCAGCAGCAGCTCCGACTGCGTTTCATTAAGCATATGAACATTTTGGCAGTGAGGTTTCACTACTTTTAAAATTGTTTGTGCAATTTCATCTGGCCAAAATCAAGCCAAGGTTGTTTTATACAACCTAAACGGACAGTTTAATCGGATTAATGTTCTTCAAAATATATTCTTCTCTGAAGAAAGAAGCAAGAAAATCAGACAGGTTTGTAAATAATGACATAATTTACATTTTTGGGTGAACTCAGAACTATCCATTTAAGATTGCATCAAATGAAGAAGACAGTGATTCTCAAATGATTCTTAAAAATGTATTCAATAATCTCTTGCTGGCATTACATTAACAACTAAACCAAACATCAAAGATACATAAATATATATTGTGGAGTTACATTTGTCAAGTCTTTATAATTAGATCAAATGTTCCCTCAAGTACAAAAAAAAATCGAATCCAGCTACACCGTAAGCACCATAATGAGGTTATTAGGTTATTTTAATAAAACCAAAAGAGGCTAATAACACCTTTCAGAAATAGCACCATATTTAGGATTGTTGTTTTATGATATTGCATTTCTTCCATAAAATATTTTTACACTACCATTCAAAAGTTTGGAGTCTTAAGATTTTTATACTTTTAAAAATTATTTGATTAAAAACCGTAATAATGTGAAAAATTAGGTAACACTTTAGTATAGCTACCAATTCTCACCATTAACTAGTTGCTTATTAACGTTGTTTATTAGTACTTATAAAGCACATATTCTGCAGGACCATATTCTTCATCCCTAATCCTACCCAATACCTAAACTTAAATGTAATTATTTTCTTTTGTAATATAATTTATAATGTATTTTATTTCTATGATGGTAAAGCTGAATTTCACACCATATACTCCCGTCTTCATTGGCATTCATTTCTTTCAAGATTAAAAAAATCTTTCTCACCCCAAACGTTTGAACAGTAGTGTAAATTATTCTATCAGAAAAAATAATCTATAGCTCAGAATTTAGTAAATTCACTGATAAAAAACTAAATTATTTTAAACTGATTGCTACAGAACAAAGATTCCACAAAACAAAATTAGGCTTAAATAATATCAAATATATAATCAGGAAGGTTATTAAATTATTAAGATGATTGAGGAGAATAACGATATAACTGAACCCTATAAATTTTTGGTTTACTTCACCAGGAAAAGTGTGCAAATATGTGCTACATATGGAAAAATGAAGAAAGTCTGACCTTCATTAATCTCAGTGCGTTACATAGTATACTGCAGAGCCCAATTACCATCCGTTCCATTAGGTCCCAAACATCTCAGCTAAACTCAGACACATGATTGCAGATGGTGTTCAGTTGGCTCGAAGCATTCTGAAGTCTGAGCCAGTGAAGTTGAGCATCGTCTGAATCAGCTCTGGCAAACCATAGTTGTGTTTCCAGCCCCAGTCACTGCGGGCATTGCTGTCATCAAAGACCACTGGCCAGCTGTCAGCTACAAGAAATAACACAGAAACTATTTGGAATGATAAATAAAGAAAATGGGATAAAATTACATAATCTGCTAAATGTTTTTTTTTGCATTGGCATATCCACCAAAGATTATGCAATACATTATCAGAATACATTGCAATGGAGTGCAATACATCTTTGTATACCAATGGATCCTCTGAAGTGAATGGGTGCCGTCAGAATAAGAGTCCAAACAGCTGATAAAAACATCACAATAATCTACACCACTCCAGTCCATCAGTTAACGTCTTGTGAAACAAAAAGCTGCATGTTTGAATTTAAAACAAATTAACAAATCATTAAGACATTTTAAAATTTAAACCATTGTTTCCATAATCCATAATAACGGCTTCCCTACCATGATAAAGTTCATCCACTGTTGTCCTCTCACATCAAATCACCCACATATTGTGGAGAGCCGTTTTAGAATGTTTTATCTTTTAAAAAGTGCTTGATCTGTGCAAATTTCTCTCCTGATTCAGACCAGATTACTTTTTCACTAACAGCAATATTGTGGTTATGGATATATATTTTAGCTGGAAGCAATAGTTTGAAGTTAAAACGCCTCAATGATTGCTTTGTTTCTTATAAGCATGCAGCTTTTCTTCCAAGTTCAGGAGATGTGCTGGTGGGCTGGAGTGGTGTGGATTATTGTGATTGTTTTTATCAGCTGTTTGGACTCCAATTCTGACGGCACCCATTCACTTGCAATGAGACACTGATGCAATTTCTCCAAACCTGACGAAGAAACCTCATACGTCGTGAATGTCCCGAAGTGACTGATTGTTCGACTCTCACCATGGCTGCGAAATGGGGTCAGTCTCAGTTGACTCTTGCATGTCTGTCGGTGCCTCCGATTTCTTGTTCCAGATCCTCTTGAGTGTAAGCTCATAGGTTGCGATGTTGGCCTTTCGCATGGACAGCACCTCAGCAGGATCTTCCAGAACCGCCAGTGTGCTCTCATGCATCATCAAGAACGTCAGGGAGCTCTCGTGGCAGGCTCATCATTGCACACAAGTTTGACCCGTTTTCACCGCATCGGGGAAGCTCTAACAGCATAGTCTGATAGAAGAGACGAAGCAAAAGTTAACAGACTACAGTACACAATATGTTTAGCTATCTTTACGAGTACATAGTTACGAATATTTTGGATTACTCGTTTATTCTTTTTATTTTCATTTTCATTTATTGAAGTGTTTAGTCATTTATATTATGTGCTTCAATGGTTCTTTTATTAGTTTTTTCTATTTCTAGTTTAGTTTATTATTTAGTTTTGTCAAGGCAACAGTTTCGTTAAGTTTTTAATGGGTTTTTTCTCAAATTTATTTCCAGCTTTACATCTAGACACTTTTTACTGCTATTCTTTAATTTACAATATACAAACTAGTGTGCAACATCTTATCATTTTGTTTTTTACTTGTTATTTTTTCCTGCTTATATATGTTGCTATTTTATTGTTCCCTGCTGGTGTATTTTTGACTTTGGTGTGACATCCTGTTTGTGACATTGTGGTTACGCGATAATTCTTCTCTTGTGCTTTGGCTCAGTTTCTTTATGTTCTCACTTGGGTTTTTTTTATATGTTGTGTGTTCACTTGCTAGAGGATTTTTCTCAGTTGTTATTTGTTGTTTTTGTTGAGTCTTTTTTGTTTCCAGTTTGATGTGGTGGGTGAATTTTTTTGAAGCGTAATGTGGGAAGTGTTTGAAATGTATACTTGTGTAGCATTATTTACTACACACATCGAGGTTTGCACGCTTCTGTTTCTATAGTTTGTGATGTGGTGTTGTGTTTCCTTCATTCCCCGTGTTTTGCAGTCTTTGACGGCAATGCTGTTCCAGTGTTGCCGGTTGTATGGGCCATAAACCAAGGCACAGGGTGAGGGGGGCGAAGAGGGCGAGGGTATGCAGCGGGAGTGACGAGGTCAGAGGGGTGGAGGTACAGCAAGACCACGCAACTTCCTCGAAGGAAGGGTTAAGAGAAGGGGGGGGGGAAAAAGGGAGGGGCAGCGAAGAGTTATTGTCGTTGCAGCTGACCCTGGAGGCCGCCACCGGGGGAGATCGGGGCAGAAGATGCCGGGGGAGCTGGGAGACAGCGGAAGTCAAGACCATACCTGTGATGGTAATACTGTAATACACAATACAGAAATGTAAAGACTTGAATAATGCATCACAAAGCTGATACACTGAGATAAAGAAAAACAAAGCTAGTAACATTAATATGCATTAAGACCTTAAGACCTCATGAAACAGTTTTACGTATTTGTAGGTGTATTTACCTACAGGTACATATCATGCTTGTACTCTCATTTTTTTCATTTAATATAATGCTAAAATTAAAGTCCCAACAAAGGTTCAAGATTTGCCGGTGTTCTCTCAAAAGCATACCGACCTCTCCCATTAGCTCAGGGTGAACCTTGGACACTCCGTAAATGGCTTGTGGGCACTGGATGCACAGATCTGGGGTTGGGTTACGAGGGGACATGGTGCCAAAGGCTCCAATAGTGCTGGGGATGAAGAGACGGAGCCCATGTTCTGTTGTGACATCAAGAACATTGTGCAACCCTAAAAATGAGAAAACAAGAAAAGAAACATCAGTGTACCTTACGCTGAAAATAGACTGAAGATGACTGACCTCTGTGACTAACCAGTGATGCTGACGTCACGAGCGAGGGACACATTGGCCTCTCCGACTGCACTCAGTAGAGCGCTGTAGTGTATCAACCAGGAGATGTGGTTGTTTACAACAATCTCACACAAGTAAAATATAAAGGGACCTGAGGTGAAAATTAATATAAAAATAAATAATACAATTTAAATAAATAATGCATATAAATTATTAACATTATATTTGTGTAGAATATAAATTTATATAAAATTCTAAAAGTAAAATACTTTCCCCCAAAACAATTAAAATTAGATCAATAATTCTATAACGATAATTTTAAACTAATCTACATATTCATGCCATTTTTTGAGAAGAATTACGACTAAAATGGCACCCACAAGTGAATAGAACAGTAACCTTTGTTAAGTAAATGACCAAAAGAAAGATAAAACTTAAGAATGTCACAATAAGAAAATAAGATTGTAAAACCGCCTATCATATTTGTATTTATTAAAATGCATTTTTATATTTATTGTGTTTGCAATTTATTTATTATTTTAAAATTGAATATTCATTTACTATAATACATACTATATCTTAAAAATAAAATTTAAATTCAAATGCCGATCAGTTTTAATTATGAACTCATAACATGTACATATATCCATTGTAGAAGACTGTGCTAAAATGCCTTTACTGACGATATATTTTCAATAAATAAATGTACATGAAGCACATTTTACAATTAAGTGCCAATAATATATATATATATATCAAATTTAAATACTGAAAGAGTTACAATGTTTTATAGATTATCAACTTATTAGTTAATTTTTTGCAATTGATTTATTTATATTTTATTAAATATCACATTACCTATATATTTATCTACAATATAATATTAGTTTATATTAGTTTACCTATATAGTAATAGCACAAAAATTAATTAATTCCAATATAGATCATAATATTATTAATAACTCTTCATGTACAGTACATACATCACTTTTGGAGAAGAAATGTGAAATGTTTCAGTTTCTAGGATGCTGCCCACTGTGTGAATATGCTGACACTCACCGCTTTGGTAAACATGAGCTGGCGGTTTCCTGATATCAGACAGAATTACATTATATTTTCCAAACTGCTTCCTGTAAAAAAGGGAAATAAACCAGATTTTTTTCTGGAATGTCATGCATAAAAATTCCTTACAGCTTGACAGATATTACTGTGACAACCCTAGATTCTGTAGTCAGCAAACAAAAAGTTGCTGCACTTTTTTAGCCAATCAGAAACAGCCCCTGCCTGTTTGCCTTTCACATGGTGACACCTGGTTGGTTAAAATGTCATGGGGGTGGGGTCTTCAGTGTGAAGTTCTAAAATCATCTGAATATGCTTCAGTCTCACCTGAGCAGTTTGGCGAGCCCTACTCCCAGCTGACCCAGACCTCCTGAAATAAAAACAGACAGAAAATATTATTAAATCTCATTATCAGTGATGTGTTGCCATGGAGACTACGTTCCATGCTTCAGAATGTGGTAACCAGGGAAACATGGCATCTAAAGGTTTATATAACATCCCTTTAGGCCTCAAAGCATCATAAAAAAAGACAAACTTTATAAATAGGATTACACAATAAACGGTGCATCACAAAAACAATCACTTGTCTCCTGCTCTCATACCGGTAATGAGAACTCTGGGATGATCAGATTCAGAGAAGGACACCGAGTGAAAACTGACATCCGATGCGACTTGGCGCGGAGAGAAACTGACACAGCGAGATAAAACAGCGAGAGACTGAAAGCCACAGACGGGTGCCAGACCTCTCACAGCTCTCACACAGGACATCTTCTACTACTGTCAACACAAAGAAATGAATAAAGAACATCATTATCCACCTTATTTTTAACCTAAGAGCGGCGCTGCCATTTCTAAGTTTGAATATGCACGGCTTCCGGGTTCATTCACTTCCAGTTATTTTAGCTGTACAATAACAGTCCATTATGCTGCTTGATATTGCAAACTAGTGTGTTTTATAATTACTTTAATTCACTATCATCATAATCATAAACGCACTGGTCTGTAGCGCGGATGCATTTGTCATTTGCTGCACTTTGTTATTCCTCTACATTAGCGGCTAATGAATCTGGAGTCTCGGACATGCAGAAAATAGCAAACTTCTAACAAGTGCAATAAGGCGAGTACACTCTTAAAAATAAAGGTGCTTCAAAAGGTTCTTCAAGCGATGCCATAGAAGAACCATTTTTGGTTCCACAAAGAACCATTCAGTCAAAGGTTCTTTAAAGAACCATCTCTTTCTAACCTTTTTATAATCCGAAGAACCTTCTTTCACCACAAAGAAGCTTTTGTGAAACAGAAAGGTTCTTCAGATGTTGAAGGTTTTTATGGAACCATTTAGACAGAAAGGTTCTTCTATGGCACCGTGAAGCACCTTTATTTTTAAGAGTGTACACAGAAATGCACATCAAACATAATACTTTCGTATTACTTTTGTGGTCGGGAAAGTAATCTAATGATCATGTCACTGTATTATGTTTTTTGTGTATTTGTTAATGAAAGATTTGTGGCACAATAATATATTTGTTTATTTGTGACGAAAAATGATAGTTTTCATTTTCATAGGAGACAACAAGCTAATCTCTTTAGTTGAACAAACCCTGTTCATGAATAAAGTGCCTGTCCCACGAAGAACCACCCGCTGCTATGGAGGACGAAACCTGCAAAAACAATAAATATATAAATACACAAATAAGTAAATAAATATGCAAATAAATAAATAGATGTGTGTATAAATACACAAGTTCTTGTTTAAATACATATAGAAATAATGAAATATGTGATTAAAGTGGGCAAATAAATTAAATAAATTGGTGGCCAAATGGAAAACTTTTAAGGAAATGCTAAACTCATCCTAATTATTTTCCTTTGATCACTCATTTATTTCTAATAGCTGGGGGCGCGGCTTTCCCTGACAGGAGATGCATGGTGTTAATCCAGTATAGCCTACGTAAAGTCACTTTTTCCGTTCAACAGAGCAAGATACATAAAAAACTTAGCTGTATTGTCCGTACAATATCTGTGTCTTTACAAACGACCCAACGAAATTGCCAGTGTCGTTTCCTGACATCATTTTTTGTAGTCTCCACCTAGAGACAACTGTAATATCAGTATCCCATGGTCATCGTGAGATGACTGGTATGAAGTGGTTTAATCGAGGAACAGACAGTTTTTCCCATTGGTTATCAGAACAGAAAATACAGGTGACAAAAGTATGTTTATTAAGCAAATAACGGTTCAGTATGGCAATTAAGAGCTATGTAGGCATTAATATTTTACATTGGCCACTTAAAATCTTTTATGATTTAGCTCTCTCATGATTATAACTTCAAAACTAACCCTATGAAAAAGTGTATGATAATAATCAGTCCCCTTGATTGATGAAGTTAATACGCATGCGCAGGCAAAAGCTCACGCGCGTCACACACGATCCGCCTACTTTTGCATAATTGACACCCTCTCATTAGCATGTTACGCAGAGGGAAAAAAATGTGGAACTACATTCAGAAATAAATGAGGGATCAAAGGAAAATAGTTAGGATCAGTTTAGCATTTCCTAAAACATTTTCCATTTGCCCACCAATTTATATTATTTATTTGCCTACTTTCATCACATGTTTAATTATTTATATAAGTATTTAAACAAGAATACGTGTATTTACACACACATTTATATATTTATTTGCGTATTTATTTATTTATTTATTGTTTTTGCAGGTTTCGTTCTCCATACGCTGCTGCCACCTTCTGTTCAAGGCTTTAACACATTAATAGAAACCAAAAGACCAAGGTATAAACTCCTTTCGGTGTATTACTACCACCACACATAGTTTAAACTGAACTTCTCAGCACTTATAAAGTCACATTACTTACTTTGTAGTCTGATCTGAATCTGAAATTACTTGTTTAAAAGACACATTAAACGGAATTGAGTTGCATGAAGGTCACGAGTGACTCTCTTGGTCACAGCAGCTGCATAGGAGTTGCAGAGGATCAGGTGTAAAGGTCTTTGACAGGACTGACCATCAGTTCTTCTTTGACCATCAGGATTGCATCAGCTACAGGTCTCCTATAGGGAGCGTGAGCCGCTGTCTGCTGTGATTGTCCAGTCAGCTAGAGACATGCCCACTTTACATTGTATACAATGATTACATTAGTAAATTAGCTTTGTTTTGTTATTATACTGGCCTCAAAGCTTTTAAAGACACACTCAAATGTAATTTAATATAACATAAAAAAAAATAAAAATACAAAATTTAAAGTCAAAGGAAGTGACATTTATTTGACAGAAAGATGGCACAAAATACTTTTCACTTGCTTTGATATTATCTGTATTCATAGTTTATTATAATTAGTTCATAAGTTACAATAACATATACTGTCAGATCAAAAATAAAAATAATAATAAAAAATAAATAGAAATGTGGTTTCTTTTTCGGCAATTATACTCTAAAAAATGCTGGGTTAAACATAACCCAGCGCTGGGTTAAAAAGGGACAAACACAGCTATTGGGTTGTTTTGACCCAGCGGTGGGGTTAAATGTTTAACCCAACCTTCTGGGTCAAAACAACCCAATTGCTGGGTTAAAACAACCCAATTGCTGGGTTTGTCTCTTTTTAACCCAGCGTTGGGTTATATTTAACCCAGCAATTTTTAGAGTGTATTAAAGTAGCTGGTGAAAACTTAGTCTTTATTTCAGCTCTGTGTATGATGAAATATGTGGCATTTTATTTTACTCAAATACAGAATTGATGTTCCCTATCTCCTCATCGACGTTAATAATCTGTAATGGATGGACCTATATACAGGTGTATCTCAGTAAATTAGAATGTCGTGGAAAAGTGCATTTATTTCAGTAATTCAACTCAAATGTGAAACTCGTGTATTAAATAACTCAGTGCACACAGACTGAATTAGTTTAAGTCTTTGGTTCTTTTAATTGTGATGAATTTGGCTCACATAAAAAAAAATACCAATTCACTATCTCAACAAATTAGAATACTTCATAAGACCAATAAAAAAACATTTTTAGTGAATTGTTGGCCTTCTGGAAAGTATGTTAAATTACTGTACATGTACTCAATACTTGGAAGGGGCTCATTTTGCTTAATACTGCCTCAATTCGGCGTGGCATGGAGGTGGTCAGTTTGTGGCGCTGCTGAGGTGGTTTGGAAGCCCAGGTTTTTTGACAGTGGCCTTCAGCTCATCTGCATTTTTGGTCTCTTGATTCTCATTTTCCTCTTGACAATACCCATAGATTCTCTATGGGCTTCAGGTCTGGTGAGTTTGCTGGCCAGTCAAGCACACCAACACCATGGCCATTTAACCAACTTTTGGTGCTTTTGGCAGTGTGGGCAGGTGCCAAATCCTGCTGGAAAATGAAATCGCATCTTCAAAAAGCTGGCAGCAGAAGGAAGCATGAAGTGCTCCAAAATTTCTTGGTAAACTGGTGCAGTGATGTTGGTTTTCAAAAAACACAATGGACCAACACCAGCAGAGGACATTGCACCCCAAATCATCACAGACTGTGGAAACTTACCACTGGACTTCAAGCAACGTGGGCTATGAGCTTCTCCACCCTTCCTCCAGACTCTAGGACCTTGGTTTCCAAATGAAATACAAAACTTGCTCTCATCTGAAAAGAGGACTTTGGACCACTGGGCAACAGTCCAGTTCTTCTTCTCCTTAGCCCAGGTAAGACGCCTCTGATGTTGTCTGTGGTTCAGGAGTGGCTTAACAAGAGGAATACGACAACTGTAGCCAAATTCCTTGACACGTCTGTGTGTGGTAGCTCTTGATGCCTTGACCCCAGCCTCAGTCCATTCCTTGTGAAGTTCGCTCAAAATTCTTGAATCGATTTTGCATGACAATCCTCACAAGGCTGCGGTTCTCTCGATTGGTTGTGCATCTTTTTCTTCCACACTTTTTCCTTCCACTCAACTTTCTGTTAACATGCTTGGATACAGCACTCTGTGAACAGCCAGCTTCTTTGGCAATGAATGTTTGTGGCTTACCCTCCTTGTGAAGGGTGTCAATGATTGTCTTCTGGACAACTGTCAGATGTCTTCCCATGATTGTGTAGCCTAGTGAACCAAACCGAGAGACAATTTTGAAGGCTCAGGAAACCTTTGCAGGTGTTTTGAGTTGATTAGCTGATTGGCATGTCACCATATTCTAATTTGTTGAGATAGTGAATTGGTGGGGTTTTGTTAAATGTGAGCCAAAGTCATCACAATTAAAAGAACCAAAGACTTAAACTACTTTAGTCTGTGTGCATTGAATTTATTTAATACACAAGTATCACAATTTGAGTTGAATTACTGAAATAAATGAACTTTTCCACTACATTTTAATTTATTGAGATGCACCTGTATGTACATAAACTTTGGTACTTGAATTCAGCATTATAATGTAAACCAGAGCAATAATGAACACAAATAACCTTCTTTATGAATGACTGAGTATTTTAGCCTCTCCTCAGACAGAAGACTCAGAGAGGTTATTGTGCTCAGACCATTTATTTAGTCTAAGTGAATCAATTCCATGTCTTCCACAAGGAGCCAGTGGAAATTTCATCTGTCTTGTAATTAACTAGCAAGAGTACTACAGAATCTGAACATCTATTCTCATTAAAGGGTTTTCTTACATAAAGTGTTGAACTCAGTGAACCTTGAATGTGGATGGGGGTCACTGGGATACGCCGGAAGACTGGTAGGGGCCTTGTTTCCAAGGACTTGTCCCACAACTGCATGACATTAGCACCCCAAAAAAAAAATTGATAAAAAGATTACAGTATAAACAATATTATATCTATATATCTATATATATATATATATATATCATATATATATATATATATATAATATTAGTATATATATATATAATATAAAAATATTTTGAAATATTATTAACAATATGTTATGAAAAATTATATATAAACAAATCATTATATTCCAATTATATACTTCTTTTGAATGAGGAAAAAAAACAGTTAATTAAATATATTACCATATACAAACCCGATTCCAAAAAAGGTGGGACACTGTACAAATTGTGAGTAAAAAAGGAATAATTTACAAATCTCATAAACTTATATTTTATTCACAATAGAAATATAACATATCAAATGTTGAAAGTGAGACATTTTGAAATGTCATGCCAAATATTGGCTCATTTGGATTTCAAAAAGTGGCAGGTAGCAATACGAGGCTGGAAAAGTTAAATGTACTTATAAGGAACAGCTGGAGGACCAATTTGCGTCTTATTAGGTCAATTGGCAACATGATGGGTATAAAAAGAGCCTCTCAGAGTTGCAGTGTCTCTCAGAAGTCAAGATGGGCAGAGGATCACCAATTCCCACAATGCTGCGGCGAAAAATAGTGGAGCAATATCAGAAGGAGTTTCTCAGAGAAAAATTGCAAAAAGTTTGAAGTTATCATCATCATCTACAGAGCATAATATCATCCAAAGATTCAGAGAATCAGGAACAATCTCTGTGCGTAAGGGTCAAGGGCGGAAAACCATACTGGATGCCCGTGATCTTCGGGCCCTTAGCCGGCACTGCATCACATACAGGAATGCTACTGTAATGGAAATCACAACATGGCTCAGGAATACTTCCAGAAAACATTGTCGGTGAACCCACTTTTTTTTCCCTGCTACAAAACCACACGTGCTATTCGCCGTTGCCGGCTAAAACTCTATAGGTCAAAAAAGGAGCCATATCTAAACATGATCCAGAAGCGCATGCGTTTTCTCTGGGCCAAGGCTCATTAAAATGGACTGTGGCAAAGTGGAAAAATGTTCTGTGGTCAGACGAATCAAAATTTGAAGGTCTTTTTGGAAAACTGGGACGCCATGTCATCCGGCCTAAAGAGGACAAGGACAACCCAAGTAGTTATCAGCGCTCAGTTCAGAAGCCTGCAACTCTGATGGTATGGGGTGGCATGAGTGCGTGTGGCATGGGCAGCTTACACTTCTGGAAAGGCACCATCAATGCTGAAAGGTATATCCAAGTTCTAGAACAACAAATGCTCCCATCCAGACGTCGTCTCTTTCACGGAAGACCTTGCATTTTCCAACATGACAATGCCAGACCACATACTGCATCAATAAACAACATCATGGCTGCGTAGAAGGATCCGGGTACTGAAATGGCCAGCCTGCAGTCCAGATCTTTCACCCATAGAAAACATTTGGCGCATCATAAAGAGGAAGATGCGACAAAGAAGACCTAAGGCACTTGAGCAACTAGAAGCCTGTATTAGAAAAGAATGGGACAACATTCCTATTCCTAAAATTGAGCAACTTGTCTCCTCAGTCCCCAAACGTTTGCAGACTGTTATAAAAAGAAAGAGGGGATGCCACACAGTGGTAAAAATGGCCTTGTCCCAACTTTTTTGAGATGTGTGGATGCCATGAAATTTAAAATCAACTTTTGTTTCCCTTTAAATTATACATTTTCTCAGTTTAAACATGATATGTCATCTATGTTGTATTCTGAATAAAATATTGAAATTTGAAACTTCCACATCATTGCATTCTGTTTTTATTCACAATTTGTACAGTGTCCCAACTTTCTTGGAATTGGGTTTGTGTATATACTGTTTAATATTTATACAGTGTGTGAATATTTTAATTAATATATATATAGTCCATCTCTCAAGAATCATTGATTGCAGTTGTAAAGGAGGTTAGGTTTTAGGATTTAGGGAATGTCTGGCTTGAGTCTAAAGAATCTTTGATACAGCAGTATTATGTCAGTGGCCATATGTCTTGTGCATACTGAATCAACGGTGTGTCTTTCACAGCACGAGTGTCAGGTTTGCTGGTATGAGGTGAGGACTCAAATGCAGGAAGAAATGGGCTTTTAATGATAATTAAAACAAAACAACAACAAAAACTACCCAGAGGAGGAAAAACAGGCAGGCAGGCCAGGACAGGACAGGGCACGGCACGGCACGGCACGGCACGGCACGGCACGGCAAGGCAAGGCAAAACAGGAACCAACAGTACACGTATATACTAACAACGGATCAGCACAGGACTGCAGTTCGTCATCGTAACCGAGTTGAGTGGGCAAATGCTCACATTCGATGGCGTCTGGCACTTTGGAGAGGTGTTCTCTTCATGGATGAATCCGGGTTTTCACTGTACAGGGCAGATGGCAGACAGCGTGTATGGCGTCGTGTGGGTGAGCGGTTTGCTGATGTCAACGTTGTGGATCGAGTGGCCCATGGTGGCGGTGGGGTTATGGTATGGGCAGGCGTATGTTATGGACAATGAACAAAGGTGAATTTTATTGATGGCATTTTGAATACACACAGAGATACCGTGACGAGATCCTAAGGCCCATTGTCGTGCCATTCATCCACGACCATCACCTAATGTTAATACACGGCCCCATGTTGCAAGGATCTGTAAACAACTCCTGGAAGCTGAAAACATCCCAGTTATTGCATGGCCAGCATACACACGGGACATGTCATCCATTGAGCATGTTTGGGATGCTCTAGATCGGCATATATACGACAGCGTGTTCCAGTTCCTGCCAATATCCAGCAACTTCGCACAGCCATTGAAGAGGAGTGGACCAACATTCCACAGACCACAATCAACAACCTGATCAACTCTGTGCGAAGGAGATGTGTTGCACTGCGTGAGGCAAATGGTGGTCACCAATAAAGTAAAACTGCACATTTTAGAGTGGCCTTTTATTGTGGCCAGCCTAAGGCATACCTGTGCAATAATCATGCTGTCTAATCAGCATCTTGATATGCCACACCTGTGAGGTGGATGGATTATCTCGGCAAAGGAGAAGTGCTCCCTAACACAGATTTGTGAACAATATTTGAGAGAAATAGGCCTTTTGTGTACATAGAAAAAGTCTTAGATCTTTGAGTTCAGCTCATGAAACGCAAAAACAAAAGTGTTGCGTTTATAATTTTGTTCAGTATACATTTATTGTCTGCTTCAGTAGCAACACATGAAAGCAGCCCAGAACTCAGGGGATCTGCAGGCAATTATCTCTCTTGTAGTATTCACTGCCCCTACAGTCACAACATTAGCTTTCATAAAAATTTCATGCCCTTGTGCTTTTGCATTTAGTAGCTGTTCTGTTTGGTTCAAACACGCTGCAGAGAACAGTCACTCTTCTGAACATGGAAGCATATGTGCTTTTCAAATCAAATTGTGTGTAAATGGGTTTTGCTTTTGCAGTCAAGAATGATGCTGCACGCTCTCTGAACTGTTTTGTATCTGTCTTTCCTTCTCTACCTATTTTCAGTTTTACATTTACATTTATTCTTTTATGCAAAACATTCTAAATAAAACAGCCGAGTTCACAGTGTCCACTACAGCAACAATGCAATGCTTTTGACTCGATCTTACATTTGCAAAGTGATGAATGAACTGGAACTAATTACAGATGCAAATTTTAATTTCTTTTTAAATCATCATTTAATTGGAATGGAATGCTAGTTAAGAAATTTTACTCTAAATATATTTAAAGCAACTGTATGTTTTGTACCTTGAAATATCAAAATTATTCTAATGGGACACTGACTTGTAATGGAGCGAAAAGTATATTTACGGCAGTGAATTCCACTCACTTAACTGTAGGGGGCTCCACAGTCGCAAAAATACACAAAACTACATACAGTTGCTTTAACAATATAGGTTTTATTAATTAAATAAATAAAAACCTACAGCAAATGAAAAAAAGAAGACTCTTTGTTGATTTTAAATAAATACGTTGTTTTTTTTTCCGTTTAATAATGCATGCATCACAACATGGACTCTTTTGGGCATTTTTTCCCTGTTACTGAAAATGAGGTTTCCACTACTCCTCTGGTTTTATCATGACAGTTTAATTAGCTCAGAGCGGTTAAGCCGCCCAGTATCTCTGTCAGATGTGGCGCAGTGTCTGTTTGAAGATTTGGACTCTCTCCACTGGGACGGAACTAAAGACGGGGGCTTTTGTCATATTCCTGTGGCAGAGGGTTTTGCTTGTGCTCTGCTAATCTAGGAAATTCCCTATGTGCTGAAAGCAACTGCAGTGGATTTTATGGAGCTCACAGATTGTGTTCAAAGAGGCTGTTTTTCCCCCCAGCATTTTGCTTTTAACATAATAACCGGTTTAAATATGAATTGAGCAATAATACAATGCGTTTTAAATAAAACAGTTATAGTAATGCACAGAAACTCTAAAATATGCTGACACAAAATATGTCTTCAAATAAATATAGTGTTTCATGAATGTTTTGCTGTTTGAATTCTGCAGAAAACCCAATAACCAATGTCATAAAAAGTCATGCGTTTTTTCCTGGACAATAATGGTGGAAACATGTATTTTATTTATAAAAAGATATAAAACACAATAACATGAAATAAATAAATGTTATATGAAACATTTTATAAGGGTGGCAATTATGATTTATTTTGTAGTCCGAAGGTTTGGTATAGAAATTGACTTTCATAATCAAACCCACCTTGAGAAATATTAATTGTTTATGAAAGTGTGATTTTCGACAATAATGGTGGAAACATTTATTATTTAACTGTAAATGGTGACGGAAACTTTACCTTGAAAAAAAAAAAATGTGGGAAATATTGGCAATATTTATTTTAAAAGGGGGCAAATAAAGGTCTGGTTTTTCTCGACGATAATAGTGTATTTATTTATTTATTTATTTGTTTGCCTGTCCATTTAATTATTTGTTTGTTTGTTCAGTTAAAATACTTAAAGGTTTGTGTACAGAAATAATAATCATATATCAAATCAAAAATAATCAGAGTGAGAAATATTCAGAAAATTCATTTAAAAAAAAGTATTTATTAATTTATATTGTCCTAAAATATATAAAGTATATAAATACATACACACACACCTCTCTCTCTATACACACACATATATACTTAGTATAGTACACTGTATATTTTTTGTAACTGCATGATATTTCTAACTATTATTGTGAAATGTGAAAATCTAACTTGTCCAGACTTTTAACTGGTAAATTATTCATGAGACCCACAAACAATTTTAAAGTAGCATCAATTTATACAAAACACAACACACACACATTCTCATACACACAGGTTTGTTTTTGTGGGGACATCCCATAGGCGTAATGGTTTTTATACTGTACAGACCGTATATTCTATTGCCCTACACCAACCCTACCCCTAAACCTACCCCTCACAGGAGACTTTGTGCTATTTCAGATTTTCAATACACTCCATTCTGTGTGATTTATAAGCGTTTTGAAAAGTGGGGACATGGGGTAATGTCCTGAAAAGTCACCTTCTCCTTGTAATACCTGTCATACCTTTGTCATTATACAAATGTATGTCCTCATCTGTCACAAAAACGCGCGCACACACACACACACCCTCCAGTACAGGTATCGCGGAAGTGACGTCACGGAGCGCGGAAGCAGGGGGGGGGGGGAGGATATGAAGCGTTTCAGAGAGCAAGATGGCAGCAAAATCCGATGGCGTGGGGGTCGTTACCGGTTTCGCCCAGCTGCACAACCTGGAGGAGGCGGTCGGCGACGAGGATGCGCTGGACAGCGCGGCTATACACATCTGCCACTGCTGCAACTCGTCGTCGTGCTACTGGGGTTGCAGGAGCGCGTGTCTGCAGTCGCTGCTGGGAGACAGGGATGCTGCTGCTGCTGCTGGAGGAGGAGGAGGATACAGCCGGCCGCAGCATCAGCACCAGCCGGAGGAGCGCCTGTGGCTGGACTGCCTCTGGATCGTCCTCGCGCTGCTCGTCTTCTTCTGGGACGTCGGCACGGACTTGTGGCTGGCTTTGGACTACTACTCTAAACGGGACTATCTGTGGTTCGGACTCACGCTGTTCTTCGTGCTGGTGCCGTCGGTGCTGGTCCAGATCCTGAGCTTCAGGTGGTTCGTCCAGGATTACGCCGGCGGCGGGCTCGGGGCCGTGGAGGGGCTCAGCAGAAAAGCCACAGCGGATCTGAGCTCGCGCATCTACGGCAGGGACAGGTGCTGTGTGATCTACATTTGGATCTGGCATGCTTGCGTGCACATCCTTCAGATGGGACAAGTGTGGAGGTAAGAGACTGGACATGCACTGATCAGATGCACATGATGTGCTTGTTTTGACTTCAGAGATCATGCACACATAAACTGAGCGATTGCATGCACATGCATCATATGTGACCCTCTAGCACAAAATCAGTCATGAGTAGCACGGGTATATTTGTAGAAATAGCCACAAATATTGGTCAAAATGATCGATTTTTCTTTAGGATGTTAAGTAAAGATAGTTAGTAAATTTCCTACCTAAACTTAATTTTTGATTAGTAATATGCATTGCTAAGAACTTCATTTGGACAACTTTAAAGGTGATTTTCTCAAAATTTCGATTTTTTAGCACCTTCAGATTCCAGATTTTCAAATAGTTGTATTCTCGGCCAAATATTGTCCTATCCTAACAAACCATGCATCAATGGAAAGCTCAAAACATTGAGTCTTATTACTGGTTGTGTGGTCCAGGGTCACATGTAGTGCCTTATATATCCATCAAGTCAAGCAGACTAGCTCAGTTGAAACACAATGTTTTCTTTCTCTTGCTTTTATGGCTTGTTCAGTGTCCTCTAACCATCTGTGTAACGATGCCAAACACTTCATTTCAGCAGAATGACGGGCTCACTTCGGGCTGGAGAGTGTGAAATCGATAGAGCTTGTAATTAATTTACTTGAATGACCTCTGCAAGAGGAAAACAAACCTCGGTCTGGTTGGGTTGGTTTTGCTGCATCCAGCTTGGGCTTGAATTTGTAGCATGTTGCGTGCACTTTCAGTCTTGTCTTCAGGATGTTGTTAATATTTTAGCCGTTTCAAGGTCATATTTCATGCTGATTGAGAAGCGTGTGTGTTCTGGTGAGGGGTTGCATTGGTCTGATGTGGTCTGTTATGCTCTGGAGTTGAATAGGACTAAATTATGAGCAAATAAGCGTGAAACGAAGCTTTGCATCACCAACATTAGCATTCAGATGCTTTTAACCAAGTGCAGAATCACAAACATGTCATCAAGATACAGCATGAGGACGAACGGGGAATACAGACATTTATTTTCTTCGTATATTGTAGTTGAGTATATCTCACAAAAAATATAGCATGAAGAAAAACTTGTTTTGCATTTTGATATTTTACATATAACAGTTAATCACAATTTGCTTCCAAATTTTAATTACTGTTATTCACGCTATTATTATTCACTCACTTATACGTTTATTTTTTCTTACTCCAATATGTTCTTTTTTAATTACAGATATAAAATAAAGTAATAAAATAAAACATTATGTCAAAATATTTTATCATTTTAGTAATATATCCAAATTTTTCTGTATTCAAAAATTGAGAATTAAATTATTGTGGTGATTTTGGGGAGGTAATTTGCTTAATTGACATTAAATGAAAGTCAGGATGTAAATAATAGTAATAATAATAGTAGAAAAAAAAAAGTGAATATGTTTTAAGAGAATTTGCAATTTATAAGAGAATACAATTTTAAATGTTATAAATTGTTGTTTTTGTCTGCATTAAAATAATGCTAATTAAGTCATTGTGGGGATTCTCTGGGTAAAATGTGCATAATTGTCACTAAAATATTAATAATAACATATATTTTTTGCCATTTTTCTGGAATGCAGCATAAACATGTTGACTGATTTTGTGCAATTCATCTAATTTCCTTTTGCTTTATTTACTGCCATAGTTTAGTCTGTTGGTGAAATGGTGCAGAATAACTTGAACCGGTCATATAAAGTGGAACATTCATTTTAACTAGCATTTTCATAGAAATGATTAGATTAGAGAAGGATTCTAGGCTGCATGATTTTTCAGTCAATCCACTTATCAGATTACAACATTTCCAACTAAGAAATCATCATTTTTGTGCTCTGTTCTGTCAGTATATATAATCGCCTGTGATTAGCTCCACACAGCGGCGTAACCTGTATCCTGAGCGTGTCCAGTGATATGTAAGAATAGCTTGTTGATGATGTTTGGCTTCATCAGCGGGGCGACAGGAGATGTAGTCAGTGTCTGCAGGCCTGAATAAGACAATTAGTTGACTGTCACGCCGGTTACGATCATCTGTCGGGCTCAGGGGTGACCACCAGAAGCTGATGGGCGCAGGCAGAGAATTTGTTCCCCGTCGGCGGTGCTCACACTCTCTGTATGAACATATGCTTCCCTTGGCAAAGATCTAACACTGATGAGGGCTGATTGCGGTGTTCAGAGTGTAAGACCCCAGCTTGACTCTGAGCTCTCACAGCGTGACAATCCATTCAGCCCTTAATTCCATGCATTTACTTTACACACGCAGATCGTGTCTAGTTGTTATTCTGTGACGTTTGGGTGTACAGGATTGAGAAAATGATGTTCTGAATGTTACCAAGAGGACTTTGGACCCTACAGTTAACATATGGCTAGAATTAGAATTAATCAACAGAGAAATGAATTAATAGTTCCAAGATGGCTTGTTAGTTTGTCTCTGGTCTCTGTCTAATATTCCATGTTGGTCTTAATTGTATTTGGTTTTGTGCACACATAATTTTTTGCTGCATATCTTGGCCTGGACACTTCTGTAAAAGAGATTTAAAAAAGAACTCAAAAAGTTTAATAATAATAATAATAAAAACGTACTTTAATAATCTGTATTTACACATTTAAAAAATATGTCTATATTTTTTGAAGTATATTTGAAGTTAGTGAATTGAACAAACACTTAATCCTAAATATTGAACTGAAAAAAATGTTTAATTACTTTTCCTGTACAAATATCTAAACAATCTTAAATCAAGATACATTTACTTGACTTTAGGATATAAATATTAAATAATTTAATACATTAAGTCTTGTTTTCTAAAAAATTAATCAAAAGTGAGTAGGGTTGCAAAAAGGTGGAAAATTTCCAGTACATTTCGGAAACTTTCCAGGACTTTTTGGAAATCTCCCAGGGATTTTTGGAAAGGTTCTGGAAATTTACCAGAAATTTTCCACCCCTTTGCAGCCCTAAAAGTGAGTGAGTTTATGCTTAAAAAAAAAAGAGGAATTTTGGCATCAGAAAAATTAACTTAATTCAAAGAAAAAGCAATTTTCTTACCTTATCGGCAGATATTTTAAGAAAAAAAAAAATCACTTAATTTTGATAAATGTTTAAAAAAAACAAGTCATCTTGCTTCTCAAGTAAATTAAAATGTTCATACTGGAAAACAAGACAAATATACAAACATTTCTTTGCAGTGTGCTATTTTGACATGAATAGTTACTGAAATAATTTGGATAGTTATGGACAAGTGTTCAAATGGATGAAATCCCCTAGACTTGCACTGAAGAAGGGAAACGGGCTGAATCTAGAGACAAGAATATCACAAAGTGCATGAACACTTTTTTTTATTATAGGACCTCTAAGAAACCACCTACTGTTATTCCTTGCAAGGAAACCCAAGAATCTAATGAGCATTCTTGCATCTGTTATTAACCCTCTGTAACGAAGCGGTTGAGCTCTGGGTCCATGCGGTCCTGTGACGCAGGAGTGATCTGTAGTCCAGCAGCTGGTGTAGCTGTAGATAGATGTTGGCATTGACACACTGACCTGAATTCTGTTCTGTTCTGTATCTGTTCAGTGCACTTTCACCGGCCCGTTACTGGCCTTTTACTGCCTCCACTTAACCACAGCACAAGACAAACGCAGCTGCTCTACACACTTCACTGCTACACAGATCCCTCTCACAAGCTGCTGCATTCATGTTTTCTTGTCCACCCACTCATGCAACCTTTACCTTGTTTAATGTTCAGCACTAACATTGCTTATAGATTGCGAGCGCGCGCTTTCTCTAGAATGACATGAGAAATACAAGGTCTCCAGTACCAGTTGCTCATAGCATGAGACTTATGGTTGATGTGTGTAATGTTTTTGAAGTTAAAATTCTTGGAATCTTTGTCCCGTTCCAGTTTACAGTTATGTTTTTTATCCAAAGCAATTTAGAATAGGAACATAAGCAACGCGTCACAGAGCCAAAATAGGTTTTTAGAAAGCTAGACTAAGAAACGATGAAGAATGAAGATTAATACTTTTTTTTCCCCAAAGTATGCAGTATTAGTTTAATATTCAGTAATGGTTATTTTATTTTTATTGATATGCTATTATAGTTTTTAATAATATTTTTTTAAATAAATCTTTGATTTTATTTTCCACTTTTATTTAGTAGTTGTACCGGTTTTATTATGTTTTTTTTTGGGGGGGGGGGGGGGTTTTTATTTGTTTTTAGTTTTTTTTATGTCTCTGTAGTTTATTAATTTGCATTTCTGTGGGTTTTTATTTTATTTTAGTACTTCAATTAAAAAATAAATAAAGTTTGCTTTGGCAACTAGATGACATCAATATTTTTTTATTTTAATTTCATTATTTCATTTCCCTGGAAGTTTCTCACAATACTGACAGCCTTTTTTTGAAACAATTTTATTCTGTTATCTGTTCTTATCATTGGGTCATTATCTTGACTAAACGAGAACCAAAACCAAAAAAATTGTTACTTGCAATAACCTAAGTCATTACTCTGAAAAAAAAAAAAAAAACCCATTCTCCATTTAACATTTAATGAGTTAATCATTGTGACAAAATAAGATAAAATAAAACTATTTCGATTATCTTTAAAAGAAAGAAAGGGTCATACGATGCTGCTAAAAATAACATTATTTTGTGTATATGGTGTAATGAAATGTTTATGTGGTTTAAGGTAAAAAAAAAAAAACACATTATTTTCCCACATACTGTACATTATTGTTTCTCCTCTATTCCCCGCCTTTCTGAAACGCGGTCGATTTTTACAAAGCTCATCGTTATGAAAAGCGAGGTGTACGCTGATTGGACAGCTATCCAGTGCGTTGTGATTGGCTTGAAAATACCTCAAGCGTGTGACTGAAATGTTACGCCCTTACCATATTGTGATGATGCCCTGTCAGGCCTGAGCAACGATTCAAAAACATTAAAACCCCATTATAAACAAGGCATTTGCTGCATGCAGTGGGGACAATTCAATTAGGGATTATAATGACTTATACTGTATTTTTACACGTTGCATTGCATCGCGCCGCGTAACCATAAAACCAAGTCTGCATTTGTGATCAGAGAAATTACAAACAACAAACGCTACTCTACACTGCTCAAAATTCGTGTTTAAATCATCAGTGGCAAATTCTTTAAATATAAAAAAACGTACTTACAGTCTGTGTGTCAGAACAGCCAGCATTGTAGTCTACTCCCTAAGGATAAGGAAACAGTCCTCCATAAAATGTGCTGCACTCATCTGGATATTTGGGTTGAACTGTTCTTGAACAGTGTTGTAAATACAACTTAAACCACTGATTTCTAGTCGTGTCCTCTTTTTGGAAGACCAAACAAAGTATTTTCGCTTTCACAACGAAACACAGCGTCACACACGGAGGGCTAGAGTGAGCAGAGGTGGTGGGCTTGAGAACGGCGCGGCCGGCTGATTCGATGAAGGAGCGTCCGGCGGGCCTGCGGCAACCACATGTGAAGACCCGGGCTGGACTCCGCTTCGTCCACGGTGAAGCCGATCCGGTGATCCACAGCGCGAAGCTGATGTATTTCCTCAGCAACCAGCACAGTTCAGCTCTAGGCATGACGAAGCGGATATTGTCCTCTTTTGGAAGACCAAACAAAGTAGTTTCGCTTTCACAACGAGAAACACAGCGTCTTCAGGACATGGTGGCAGCAGCAACAATACTACAGCGAGCATCAAAGTTACGCCTTCTTCGTTACTTGAACATTTGGGCGGTGTTATACAAATCTTCCCACATAGTGACGTAGGTATGTTGGGGGCGTGTTAGAATGAGCCGTTTTAGGTAGGAGTGGTTGACTCTTAACTTTTATAAAGAATATCTCTTTGGATTTGAGACTTTAGTCTTTGCAACTTTATAGATCTTCTTTATGCAGCAAGAGCTTGTAACACTTCAAAGAGAAAGGAAAACTTGAAATCGCATATGACCCCTTTTAAAAAAAATATATATAATTTTTTAAATAACAAAACAACAAAATGACTAAAATATTTACTAAAATTAAAATGAAAAATAGAAAACTAGAATCTTTGTTTCAAAATATTAAAAGAAACTACAGTATGACACTATAATAAATCTGGTATGAATGCAGAAATTAATTCATTTTGAAACGGTCAACATGCACGGGGATATTTCTGATTTCATAATGTGTTTAGCTTCTAAACCTGAGTAGCTCTTACTTCTACTTAGCCACATAATCCTCCATCATCCATTAACCTTTCAGATATCTGTGAACCTTAACTATTGTTTCTTTTTATCAGGGAATTAGATTCACTGGACTTTCAGAGAAGATTGCAGCTATAGTTTCAGCCTTTGCATGTATTAAGGTTCCAGGATTATGATTGTTTAATTAATTCTGCAGCTGCGACTAAAAATATCCTACAGAGCAGAATACAGAAAATTGAAACTGGGATTTGCTGGATTGCGAATAACTTTCCGGGGCTGAAATTAGCTAGATAGAATCTACTGTTATAGTGAGAGTGTTTGCTCTTTTCGAAGAGGCCATATCATGCATTTTATTTATTTATTTTTATAATAATTTGACTTTCTTGTTTTTGTGTGCAAAGGCTTTTTGCTTCTGTAAAGACCAGAATATTAATCTGTCTGATTTCTGAAAGTGGCGGAAATGTTTTATTGTGATCTAAAAATTACAGTATGTTTTCATAGTGCATCAAAATTTGCCTGACCTTTAGATGTTTTCACAATCGTGCCCCTTTGATAAGTGCTCAGAAACATCTCAGACGCTGAAAAAGAGGTCTAAAAGTCTGTTTCCTCAGATTGTATTGCTAACTGCTCAACAGTCTGTTCAGCTTTAAAGCTTTTTATGAACTAAACCCAGACTGTTTCCTTCTAAAAGATTCTGCTGTGAGAAACTGAGTTGCACACAAACCTCAGTGTTAAAGCTGTGTTCAATTATTGATTGCAGGCACAATCTGTGAAATTTTCAGGGTAAAAGCATAAAGCCTGTGAACTGAATCTATCCTCCCTGCGGGAGTTTCAGTAACAGTTCTCCAGGAGAGAAAGAGAGGGAGTTTGCAGTGTCTCAGCAGGTTCTTTCTCTTAGTCATGATGCACTCGCTTGAAATAGCACCTGAATACTTCATCTAGGGGTCAAATGAGAGAGCAAGCGTGACATTTTCCTGTTTCACAAAAATCCAGACAATTTACTGTAGACCTCCATGTCTTAAAGGAATAGTTCACCCAAAAATGAAAATATACTCACCCTCAAACCATCCAAGATGTAGATAGTTGTGTTTATTCATGGAAGCAGATTTGGAGAAATGTAGCCCTGCATCACTTGCTCAGCAATGGATGCTCTGCAGTGAATGGGTGCCATCAGAATGAGAGTCCAAACAGCTGATAAAAACATCACAATAATCCACAAGTAATCCACACCACTCAAGTACAGCAATTAACCTCCAATTAATACTTTAATGATGGATTTGTTTCTTAGAAACCTGCAGCTTTTCACTACATAAGATGGTAATTGATGGACTGGAGTGGTGTGGTTTATTGTGATATTTTTATCAGCTGTTTGGACTCTCATTCTGACGGCACCCATTCACTGCAGAGGATCCACTGGTGAGCAAGTGATGGAATGCTACATTTCTCCAAATCTGTTGTGATAAAACAAACTCATCTTCATCTTAGATGTCCTGAGGGTGAGTATATTTTCTGCAAATATTTATTTTAAAGGAATATGCTCTAGGTTCAAAATAGGATCCAGGTGTAATGTTTTCAGTGTTTAATATAATGTTTTGCATGTGTCATGGTTTAATGTGCAGAGCCAAACTGTAAGCTTTGGAAAAAAGGAGCATGAAGGTTGCATTATTTCCTGACATTTAGAAACACTTGTGTCTGCATGTGGAACATTCTCTGGTGTATGCCGGTTTACATAATTGAAATTTTATTCAGAACTTTTCACATTATTTGCTTATTTTTACTGTGACATACAGTTTCAGAACCAAGAGACAAATGAAATAAATATCAAACAACAACATTATCTTTAAATAATAATGTATAACTTATCATAACAGAATAAACGCTCTGCTGGAATACATTTGCAATCATTTGCAGATCCTTGTGTTGAATTATGCAGGTCTCTGCTGAAATCTGTCACCATGCATTTGAATGTATTTGCGGTTTTGCAGTTGTCACAGTGTTTTTTAGAGTGTTATTCAGTGTTTTTCTAGCTGATATTTTATGCAATATATGTATGCCTAGAAAATAAGACACTTGCTGGAGCATTTTTCTGTGTGTATTTTACATATCCAGGGCAGTTTTGTCACTTTCAGTGGCATTTTAGCTTCAACCATGTACTCATGATTTCTGACCATCCTCACAGTGTTTGCTTTAGCTCTTTTTCATGGCCATATGTGGTATGATTTCATATTGTGTTGTTGATAAATGTGTGAGGGATAATGTACAGTCATAGTAATAAATCTCATATCATTTTTTTTTGTAATTTCTGTGGTGTAACTAGAATAGAGTTCGTTTTGAGTTTATGGGGTATTTTTCCAACCCAGGCTCATTAGAAAAACATGTTTGTGGCGTCATTTCTGCAGATTTATTTTATGCTTTTTGCACGTTGCACGACACTTTTGAAGTGAAATGTCCAGTGAATGAATGATGCTAAAAGTGTGTTTAGTTTTATCCGAAACATGATGAACGTGAATCTGGCAGTGTTTTATTACGATGGTTGTTGTTGAAAATATAACACATAACATTAATCTAAAGCTCATGTTAAAAAAAAAAGCGTGAGATAAACATGCATTTACTGATGCAACTATGCCATTTTAGTTTGCGTCTACTATTTTTATTGTAATTGGTGTTTCATGGGACTTGTACCCAAGTGCTTTACATTGCAAGTGCAATGCTGTACCAGGTGAGCTTACAAGCAAGCTTACTTCAGAAAAGCCATACATATGGAGCTGGTTATGTGATGCAGACTTCAAAATGTTTACAAATCATGCATTATGGTTAAAGTGTTTTGTGGTCAAAACATACTATTGTGCATAAAAATTAGCCTTTATTAACTGATAATCTGTCCTGTAATCATTTCTGATCCTGCTCATGATATGTATTTACTTTTGTGAGGTTTTTATTTTTCAATTCAGACTTTTTCTCTCAGAATTGCAAAAATAAATAAATAAAAGAATTATGAGATAAAAAGTCTGTTTAGTCCTTTTTTTGGCGGAAACGGATTTGCATACTATAGCCATTTTATCATCTTATCAAACTTAATATTTTGTTTTTGTTAATTATATGCATGTGTATGCATATATATTTACCTTAAAGGGATAGTTCACCCAAAAATGAAAATGTGATGTTTATCTGCTTACCCCCAGGGCATCCAAGATGTAGGTGACTTTGTTTCTTCAGAACACAAATTATGACGTTTATCATAATTTGTTGCAGTCTTTCAGTCGTATAATGCATGGCAATGGTATCAAAATCTATGAGAGTAAAAAAAACACACACAGACAAATCCAAATTAAACCCTTCGGCTCGTAACGACACATTGATGTCCCAACACATGAAACGATAGGTTTGTGCGAGAAACCAAACAGTATTTATATAATTTTTTACCTCTAATACAGCACTATGACCAACTGTCTTTGGGCGCGCGCATGGCATCCGGTGCGTGAGGTGTGTACGCGCTCTGGCGTAGTTTACGTAAGCACCGGAAGTGATCTCTCGCGCTTATACGTCACTCATTGTTTACACAGTGCACAGTTATTGTAGGTATGACGGCTAATCAAAATGGTATTTGTGCTTATCCGGATTGTTCAAACCAACTTTAAACTAAAAGATTACGTTCTCTCGCGTGAACTCATTTGGGAGTGGTGACTTTCCAAGTATTCCCAACTTTTGAGCCTGCTTGCCTGAAGTTATGGTTTATTGCTCTTCGGCTGGATATCAACACACCCTTTAACATAAACTACGCCAGAGCGCGTACACAACTCACGCACCAGATGCCTGCGCGCGCACAAAGCAGTTGGACATAGTGTTGTATAGGAGGTAAAAAATTATATAAAAACTGTTTGGTTTCTGGCACAAACCGAACGTTTCGTGTCTTAGGACATCAATGTGTCGTCACGAGCCGCAGGGTTTAATTTGGATTTGTCTGTGCATGTTTTTTTTACTCTCATAGATTTTGTTACCATTGCCATGCATTATATGACTGATATAGACTGCAACGGTTAAAGTTAAAAATCATCATATGTGTTCTACTGAAGAAACCAAGTCACCTACATCTTGGATGCCCTGGGGGTAAGCAGATAAACATCACATTTTCATTTTTGGGCGAACTATCCCCTTTAAAGGGGTCATATAAAATGTCTTGAGTTTATTGAAAAGGAACAAGTTGTGCAGGTTTTTTTTTTCCGATTCTCTTCTCTTTCTAAATAGCACGTCCATCCCTCTGCTTTACAATATTCTAATTTCTGCCTTGTTTGGAGTCATTTTACCCATTTTCATTTGATGTCTGCTCGATCTCATAATTCTGTTGCAGTTTGGTTGTTGTATGTTCTCCCTCACCCCATTCTCATTTCATGACTCCATTATGTTCTGTTTGTTTCGCTTTAGTTTCCCTGATGGACTGATGATCTAGACAGAAGCAGTTTGGTTTGGGACAGGGAGGTTTACTCGCTCACAGACAGAAAGAAAAAAAGAAAGAGGCTTCTGGAACGGAGAGAGATTAGTGTAAGTCTACCTCTCTGTCTCTTTATTCCCCCCCCCCCCTTTTTTAACATTAATTTCTGTATTATTAATGAAAAAACATCTTTCACATTTCACCACCTCTAACAACTTGTTTTACTTTGCGCTCTGAAAGTGAGACGGAAAGAGGAGAAATTTGGCGTATCGCATGCATGCATAATATTCCCATTTATTTTCCCATTGTCTCTCTCCATATGTTTGTTGGATGATATGAAACAGTGGAAATCCTTTTTTTCATAGTATTCCCCAGAAAGGATTTAGCGGGAAAACCCCAGGATTTCACAGGCGTGCGAATCTTTCATCCGAGGTGTCACACTTCTAGATAGAAAGCAGAGTAATTCTGTTTGTTTGTATTTAGACTCTGGAAAAGATTATTTCTTTATATGGATCTATGTGTTGGCGGGCTTATTTTCATTCATAGTTTTGTTGCCTGTATGATGGAGACTGGGGAGATGGGAGATGGGTAGGCTGCATTAATACGGCACATCTGTATTATCTCCTTTCTAGAGCTCTTGCGGTTTCACTGTTTTATTACTATTTATTAGCACTGTTTTCTTTTTTTATTATAATGGCTTCATCTTATGTTCTTAATCTTAATTTTTTTTGTTTTTCTGAAAGAAATGAATGCTTTTAATCATGCATTAAATTGATCAAAAGTGACAGTAAATAAATGTATAATGTGAAAAAAAGAACACATTAAAATATTCAGTTGTTAAAAAAATCCTCAAAATCCGCTGTCTCCATCTTTTTATTCAGCAAGGTGTCTTAATTAATCAAAAGTGGCAGCAAATACATTTATAATGTTGGAAACAAATTTAAATATTTCTACTTCGTATAAAAACTGTTCAAAAAATCCTCAACATGTTTTCAACATTGATAATAATAAGAAATGCTTCAGCAGCCAATCACATATTTGAATGATTTCTGAAGGATCATGTGACACTGAAGACTGGAGTAAAGGGGAGTTGATGCTGAAAATTCAGCTTTGATCACAGGAATACATTACATTTTACAATATGTGACCCTGGACCACAAAACCAGTCATAAGGGTCAATTTTTCAAAACTGATATTTATACATCATCTGAACACTGAATAAATAAGCTTTCCATTGATGTTGTATGGTTTGTTTGGATAGGACAATATTTGGCCGAGATACAACTATTTGAAAATCTGCAATCTGATGGTGCAAAAAAATCAAAATATTGAGAAAATCACCTTTAAAGTTGTCCAAAAGTTCTTAGCAATGCATATTACTAATCAAAAATGAAGTTTTGATATATTTATGGTAGGAAATTTACAAAATATCTTCATGGAACATGATCTTTACTTAATATCCTAATGATTTTTGGCATAAAAGAAAAATCTATAATTTTGACCCATACAATGTATTTTTGTCTATTGCTACAAACATACCCCAGCGACTTAAGACTGCTTTTGTGTTCCAGGGTCACATATATTCCGATAGAAATCAGTTATTTGAATTTGTAAAATATTTCACAAAATAACTGTATTTTTATCAAATAAATGCAACCTTGGTGTGCATAAGAGACTTCTTTTAAAAATGTTGCTACTGAAACCTTTAACTGTATGTCACAGTGCATCCTATGAATTTGTGGCTAAGTTTATTAGCTTTCATACAGAGTGATTTTAGTACATGCACTCCATGCTTTTAAGGCTGTATTGATTAACATGGGAAACAGCTTGGATGACATGAATCCCAACATTACTGTAACCTGCCCCCATTCCCATCCCATCCGGGTCGATATCAGTGGCACAGCTGTGTACAGTGACTCATTCAGCTGGAAACATAAAGCAAATAAAGGCCATTCACTGAGTGACTTCCTGTGGTACTATTAGAGAGATTTGAGATATAACTCTTTCTGTCTGGCGTTAGACTCATGCCTGAAGCCTGCTGGATGGCAGAGGCTTTAATATCCCGGTTCAGGCAGTGCAGTATCCACTGGCTATATATCAACACAAAGAGGTTGTCTGTTTGTTTGCATACAGTCAATATTGGCCATTAATCATTATAGTGCAAAAACGTCCCACAGTGACTGTAAATAAATGCAGTGTTAATATGTAAACTGTGAAATCGCTGAGATGCATATGCGATATACTGTGATATTTCACTCCGATTGTCTGTTTTCACAGCTTTACACCCCAGACTAGAGTATATGAGCAGTGCAGGGTTATTATATCAAATAATAACCATAAAAAACATTTCTTACTTGAAATAAAATAAATGTTAACTGAAATAAAATATAAAAATGTATACTTATTTCAACAAATTGCCAAAGCAACATTACTTTTATTTAGTTTGTTGAAATAAAAATTATAAAAAAATATATAGACATAATTAAAAAAAATAAACGATAGGCAAAAATACAACAAAACAAATTTGAAATATCATTGAAAAAAATCACTGGAGTGGTGATGCCTTCTTGTCACCGGTATATTGTCACAATGTGAATATTGCCCTAAATATTTGTTCTAAAATGAGTGTGTTGTATTTGGGTCCTCCAGGATCAGCATCAAGAAATACTCATGTAATAAGTCTGCCCTTGATGGGAAACTCCTGCTGCCATGTGCTCCAGCTCATTTTATAGACATAAATAATTCACAGTCATGTCCAGAGTCGCTGTGCCTCAAGCAACCTGTGAAAATGATGGACACATGCGAACGATACAATTTATTGCACATCTCTTCTAAATAAATGGTTACATAAATGATTTTTTTATTCATTCATTCATTCATTCATTTATTTTCCAAATACCATATTTTTGAAGACACTCAATGCTTTGTAACTGTCCATCTCTGGTAAAATGCATTGATGGGAAGTCAGATGGTGATGCCAAGTGAACAGTTGGACAAATAGATGCTAAATTGCAAGTACTTGGATGCAGCACCACATATAATGTAGATTTATTGGACCTTAACCAGCATTAAATGCTAACCTGCAAATATACATTAAGATGACTAGATTTCTGAAAAACCAGAGATTTCCTAGTTCAGTGGTCAAAAATATCATTAATGAAATCTCACTTGTTATTCTCTATTAATTAAAAACGGGGACAATATATTTTTGCATGTTTTGTTTTTTAATTGTTTTGAGTTCCATATACTGATATTATGAATAATAATTATGATGTTTGCAGGTCTAACTGTCCCTAACTGTTTTTAATGCAATTCACCAAAAATCGGAGAAAAACAAACAAACAGATCTTTACAAAAATAAAACAAATACAAGTACATAAGATAAATAAAACTGTATTTAACAAATATTTTCACTTTTCTAATTGGATGCAATATTTTCATTTTCACAAACTGTAAATACTGCAAATACAAAACCTCTTTAAATTTTACTTTATGTTTGTGCTTTTGGAAATGAATAATATTTTTTAATGATTATTTTACATTTTAGGCTCATTTTGAGCACAAAGTATGTGTTTTCTGCAAATATAATTGCAAGTGTATTATTGACGTTTTTAATTTTTTAAAATTATTTATACACATCAAAGAGTTCTTTCCCCCACGTGGTATAATTAAAAGGGTCATATGATGCGATTTAAATTTTTCCTTTCTCTTTGAAGTGTTACAAGCTCTTGGTGCATAAAGAAGATCTGTAAAGTTTGCAAAGACTAAAGTCTCAAATCCAAGAGATATTATTTATAAAAGTTAAGAATCAACCACACCCTCCTAAAACGGCTCATTCTAACAAGCCCCCACATATCTACATCACAATGTCGGAAGATTTGTATAACGCCGCCCAAATGTTCACGCAAAGAAAGAAGGCGTAACTTTTATTCTCGCTGTAGTATTGTTGCGGCCGCCATGTCGTGAAGGCGCTGTGCGTTGTGAAAGCGAAACTACTTTGGTTTGGTCTTCCAAAAGAGGACGATATCTGCTTCATAATGCCTGGAGCTGATCCGTGCTGGTTTGCTGAGGAAATACATCAACTTCGCACTGAGGATTTCCGTCCGCGCCGTTCCAAGCCCCCGGTCTCTGCTCACTCTAGGCCGCTGTGTGTGTCGCTGTGTTTCATTGTGAAAGCGAAATACTTTGTTTGGCTTTCCAAAAAATGGACACTACTATAAATCAGTGGTTAAGATGTATTTACAACCCTGTTCCAGAACAGTTCAACCCAAATATTCAGATGTGTGCAGTGCATTTTATGGAGTACTGTTTCCTGATCCTGGAAGAGTAGTACAATGCCGGCTGTTCTGACTCACAGACTGTAGTACGTTTTCATATTTAAAGGATTTTTTATTTTATAGTTTTTTTTAATATTTAAAGATAGTTTTTTGGGCAGTGTAGAGTAGCACTTGTGTTTGTCATGTCTCCGAGCACAAATGCAGACATGGTTTTATGTTTTGCGGTGCGATGCAACTCAACGCATAAAAAGACAGTATATGTCATTATAATCCATATTTATGTCCCCACTGGATGCAACGAATGCCTCTTTTATAATGGGTTTCATGTTTTTGAATCATCGCTCCAACCTGACAGGGCATCACAGTATAGTGAGGGGCATAACATTTCCGTCACAAGCTTGAGGTAATCGGCCAATCATAACGCACTGGATAGCTGGCCAATCACAGCACACTTTGCTTTTCAGACGGATGACCTTTGTAAAAATTGACGATATCAATAATGTAGAAACAATAATGTACAGTATGTGAAAAATAATGTGTTTTTTTTACCTTAAACCGCATAAACACATTTCATTACACCAAAGACACAAAATCATTTTTTTAAAGTTCTTTTTAGCAACATCATATGACCCCTTTAAGATGTGTTTGGGAATTACTGCTTTGTAATGGTAGAACGTTTGGGAATGTTTAAAATTGTGTGCAAATTCTGCTATTTATAGGTGTCAAACCAGTGTTTCTCTGGTTTCTGTGTAGCACAGGATCACAAAATTGAAATAAAAAAGACAACTGCATATATTTTTCATATACAAAAAAAAATTATTCTGTTTACAAGAATGTTGCTCATTGTGTCCAGAGGTGTGTATGTTTATTAGCTATGCGTCTCATTGAAAAGGGTCATTGGAACATGATGAGATATGAATTCACTGAGCAATTAATGGTGTTGGGTTTTTGTAGCCTCAAAGTTTGTACTTGTAGTAATATTTTGATCTTCTGAACAGGTATATCCGCACAATGTACCTGGGCATCCAGAGTCGACGGCAGAAGGAACACAGTCGGCGCTTCTACTGGGCGATGATGTACGAGTATGCTGACGTCAACATGCTGCGGCTGCTGGAGACGTTTCTAGAGAGTGCCCCCCAACTGGTGCTACAACTCTGTATAATGATCCAGAAGAACCGGGCCGAGACACTACAGTGTAAGTGTGAACCGTACCTTAGTGGAGTTCGTTCAGTCAACTAAAGCTTAGCGCTTGCAACTGTAAACTTTCAGAATGCATGATAAATGCTAGCTAAACAGATCCCTCAACATCAGCTGGATTTCTGTAGAGTGCTGTAGGCCAGAATTGAGTCCTGAAACCCAGAAAAGAGTTGGCATTTTTGTACTTCCATCATCCTGTAATCAGGAACAACATACCGGAAGTTGTGAGCTGGTGAAAATAATGCATTCTAGCGCCTTTTACAGTGCGTGCCATTGTAAATACTGCAAGTCTATCCCTCACTAGGGATGTAAAGATTTCACTAGAGATGTTTAACGAATTGCGATACAACTGGAGGTAGGAGTTTATATGTATGTATATCTGAGGGGAATTTACTGTCTTCAGAAAAGTTTCGATGGTATTTTCTTTTCGTCTTGCCTCAATATAATGCATATTAAAGTAGTATTTATAAGCGCAGCGCTGCTTTGTTTATAGCGGTAAATCTAATTTAGATTAAAAACTACTCATGCTGCATGTATGCAGCATAGTTTTTTGGATTGTGATTAAATTACAGTGATTGCCTCTAATTTTAAATGTAAAGAGCACAGATAAAACCTTAGTTTGTTTATATAAAGAGATTTCTTTTATTTGTGTTATTCGTGGTCACGAAAACGTATTGTTTGTATGCATTCAAAAGCAAGTGATTTTAAGCTGCTGAAACACAATCAGCAGCGAAAGAGAACTCATTTCGCTATGTGCTTAGCGAGGCGCACGCGTGAAGACGGTAGCGCGGGAGTATTATTGCCACTTTATAGGCCTTGAACAGTTAAATACACACACCCATTTTTTGCAAGTATCCTCATAAACACAGTAATTTAGGTTTCAAGTGAAAGCAAACAGCAGAGAAAGATAACGTGTAACAGTATTTTGGATCCAGCAGCTCTTAAAGTGACAGCAGTCTAAAATTCCTGCTGCCTGTCATTCATGTTACTCAAACAACAAAAGAGAGAAAATCTCTCACTGCTCTTGGCTAAATCTTGTGACTTTAGTAAGAAGAAATATATATTTAATTTACATAGTGAAGAATATGCAGTGTTTTTATACATTTGATTATTTTATACATTGTATTTAGCATTTCTTATTTATTTATTCTACTGTAGTTTTTTTTGTCCTTGCTTGTAATTAGTTTCTTGTTCTTTTTTAATCTCTGACTGTTTACTTGTCTTCAGTGAGCTTGAGTTTTTTTTTCCGTGATATTGATACTGGTGAGAAGAATTATGAAATTTCTATGGTATCATAAAGACATTATTTAAAGCAAAAATAACTATATCGTGATATATATCGTTACCGTGAAATAAAATGAATCATATCGTGATACAAGATTTTCGTCATATCGCCCACCCCTTCACATTAAATTAAATATGTTGTCTAACCTGACATAAGTCTGTGCCTTCATTCTATTATATGTGTGTGCCACATTCAGCGCTTCCTTGAAAAGTGATGTAAAGTGTGATGAAACAAGAGGGGAGGGTCTAGATGAAATCCGAATACAAATGGTCACATGAGACACATTTAAAATGCATGGTAAAACCAGGTGCAAACGGTCATTTGTCTTGGCTGACAGCTTGTGATCAGATCACTGAAAACATATCTTAATATCAGGTGGAAACAGGGCCTCTGATAAGTATACTGAAGACTGTCTGTCATCATGAATACCTCACAGGTGTCTCCTCCGTTGCCTCCCTACTCTCGCTGGCCTGGGTCCTGGCTTCATACCACAAGCTCCTGCGTGACTCCAGAGACGACAAAAAGAGCATGAGCTACAGAGGCGCACTGATCCACATCTTCTGGAGGCTTTTCACCATATCCTCACGGGTGCTCTCCTTTGCCCTCTTCGCTTCCATCTTCCACATCTACTTCGGCATCTTCGTGGTCGTGCACTGGTGTGCCATGGCGTTCTGGATAGTGCACGGCGGCACGGATTATTGCATGTCCAAATGGGAAGAGGTGCTCTTCAACATGGTGGTGGGCATCGTCTACATCTTCTGCTGGTTCAACGTGAAGGAGGGCCGAACCCGGTTCCGCATGGTGATCTACTACTTCGTGGTGCTTGCCGAGAATACGGTGCTTACTTGCCTGTGGTACGCCTACCGAGACCCGGTCACCACCGACTCCTATGCAGTGCCGGTGCTCTGCGGGGTTTACCTGACCTTCGCCTCAGGGGTGGTTTTCATGGGCATCTACTATGGGTTCCTTCATCCGATGGGACCTAAAATAAGGGTGCTAGCTAGCTCCTGTTGTGCCGAGCTTCTTTGGGGACTTCCATTCCCCCCGGAGGCCGAGCCCATGGTGCCCACCCCTGGGCCGCGAGCGTCCCAACCCACTCCCAGCCGGGCTTCCATGGGGGCCTTTGGCCAGCAGGACGACGCCTCGGCAGACACCTGCCTGCCCGTGTTTCAGGTGCGCTCACCCGAGCCCACCACTCCCTTGGGCCGCTACCGGCCAGAGGGACCTCTGATAAAGATCGACATGCCCAGGAAACGCTACCCGGCCTGGGACGCGCACTTCGTGGACAGGCGCTTGCGAAGGACGATAAACATCCTGCAGTTCATCACGCCCGCCACCGTCGGGATCAGGTACAGGGATGGACCGCTGCTGTACGAGCTCCTGCAGTACGAGTCGTCCCTGTGACGTCTGCCACGTTTCGCGAAATGCATGCCATTTTGGTTTCCGTATAAATGCATACTTGTGTGTAAAAGAGTGTAAGCATCAAGCATTGCACATTTTTCTTTGACGTGAAAAGCCTCTAGAAGATGTGTATATATTTTGTATGTATATACTGTCTCTTTTTTACAATATCCGTTTAGAAATGTGTCCCCGTGAAGGGATATGTATGCGCCATGGTGTTTACGGCCAGCAGAAACCATTACATTGGAAAAATGGAGATTGGTTGACCACATCAACACCGCCTTGTGTTTTGTTTTTTTTATACAGTTTTTATTCATCTATACTAGCTTAACTGATATTTCAGAGCCTTTTTTCACATTTGCATTGATCGATATGCTCAAGTTGGTGTTTATATACAAAAAGCACCTGCTATAACCTAGATTTTCCACTTGTGATTTACATTGATGATGCAATCAAAAGTCACTTATTTTCGGTAAGAGTTGTCGATTTTTGAGTAGGAAGTTCTACTAGCAAACTACAGTAGAGGGATTTGGCCTCTAGTGAATTCATCTCTGTACGGGCCCCTTTACACTGACCTCTGCAGGTGAGAATCCACCTGTCAGACAAAATCCAAGTGGCATTCATTGTCTGTTTGCCTTAAAATCTGTATTTAGTTTGTTAAAGTGTCTTGATTATTGTATTCTTCGGTTATTAAAGAAATACCTCATTGACTCTGTATAGCACAGTTCAAATCCATTAAATCCTTTGCACAATAAGTATGGTTAATATTGCACTGAGAATCAGGTTAGATCTGTTTAGTGGGAATTTATATTAAGAATTAAATAATAAAAGCACACAGCTCTTGGGCGGTTTTGAAGGAACAGTTTTGTACAGAGAATAGCACATTGAATTGGTGATTTTTAAATCATTTTCTCTCAATTATTGGGATGTTTTTGTTTCCCGGCTTTGTTCACACCGCAAGCCATGAATCCCTCATTCTAATTTTCAGCTGCTTAAATGATATGTATTATTTATTGTTCTATTTTTGTTAAAATTATAACTTAATATTATTGTTTATAATTAATTTTATTATATTATTTTATTTTTATTGCATTTCTAGAAATGATACATTTATTAGAATTTTCCAAGTTTAGCATCATTCCACTGACCAAGTGCGAAAGTGTGCAATTATGACGCAAGTCGAGTTTGATCGGTTGATTGGAAAACACATCAGATTCAGCTGCGGTGTGAACATCAGAAATAAGCACAGAAAACCCTCGACAAGGTGGCGTTGTATGACTGGTCCTCTCCATTTTTTCAACCTCTTTTCGAGCATTTAGACTGCATAGTGTGTATACGGTTACTACTCTCATCTGTTTGTCTGGTCTCGTCATCCAAAATTCCAAGTAATAAACTTGTGAGGTGCAGAAATGTGGCTGCGGTTCTCCGAGGAACCCTGGCCCACATATTTTTCCTATGTAATGACTTAATTGTCAGTTTTTTAACGTTTATTTTATTCTAAGGTGCAACAAGATGCTAAGCTAATGGCATTTGAAGTTATCTTTGCCTGAATATACCTGAGTGTATTTAAGTAACCTTAGCAGAGTCTCACCAGGAGGATTTTGCGATCGTTTGAGAAGAGGATGATAATTGCCTCAACACACAGGGCTCGCTGCCGCCCGCAGCGCGAAACAAACAAAGCCAAATCACATCCTCTACTGTAACAGTCTCTCTCTGCTATTGGTGCATCCAGCCGCCTGTTAAGGCCGTCCTCCTTGCTGATTGGTGCTTATAGTGAAGCATTTGTTTCTTTCTACCTAAGCATGCAGTTTGTTTTTTGGTGCTACTCTGATTATTTTGCCATGTGGAAACTGTGGGATTATTAAAAGTGCACCAAGTATTTATTTGTTTATTTTTATACTGTAAAGAATTTTACCTGTAGTGAAATAAATAACTGCACTTCTGGAAAGTGTTTAAAAGGATGTGCATAAAAAAAAAACAGTTCTTCCTTTGCAAAATGTATGAGACGTGAAAAAATTTAAAAAAATGGCAGTAACACATTGACTTAAACATCGATTTAAATATTATTATCTTGTAAAATGTACTCCAATAATTTACAGCTTCAAAACACTTTAAATATAAATAGCTCTCCCAAACATTGGGTAAAATAGTCAATTTTTATTCATAGTTAAGCTATTTTAAACTATATTTTTGAATAAAAATTCAACTTCTTAATGAATTGCAGTACGTTATTGGTTGGGATACACATAGTTCTTCAAAAAGAAGTTCTTAGAAAGCAGCATGATTTCTTTTTTAAACATAGCCTTGTATCTCATGCAATATTTTGTTATTTCAGTGCAATATTTAAATTACAACAAAACATTGAATCAGCCAGTTTTCTGGTTGCATTGGCCAGTGAAACATGAACAAAAATGTACTTGGTGCACCTTTAACTATAGGAATTGTCTCCTGTGCTTTCACATGAACTCATTGCCATTTCGAGTTTCCAAATCAGAGCGAACCTGAGGCAGCGCTGGCTTGGTGCACCACATAGAGGAGATCACATATGTCCTTGACTCCATTGTGCCTGCTTTGATCCCAACATCCAGATGCCATACAGGTGCATCCAGCAGGTGAAAAGGGTTCTTGCCAGGTTGGAAAAAGAGCTTGAGATCAATCTCCAATTGGCATGTGTTTCCCCTTAAATTGCTCATTAACACTGGGTCTCTCGACTTGGCTTCCTCCCTGGTTGCTGCTAGCCCTTCCCTCACATTAACATGTGGCTCAGGTGTATTCTGGTGCAGATATTCATGTTTTAGATTTCCCTGCAAATATAAATCTATAGTAATAGGTCATCCTGAGGACAGTCCTCCTCCAGCGTTCATTTCAAGGCTGTGTGTGTGATTCCTGTGCATGTTTCGCTCATCCACCGCATTCTGGATCACTGTTGTTTGCTGGAGAAACCTGTATCTTTTCATGCTGTCATTTTGAGTTTTGCCAAAGTGTGTTTTTTTATGTTTTTGATGGCTGCCAGATGTGCCGTACTACATCCATCCGTGCATCTTCACTCGTGCACATCTGTGCTGTAAATATTAGACACCTATTGGCCTCTTCCGGGCACTAATACACTGTGATTAGTTCTCCTTCTAACCAAGCATTCAGATGCATTCAGCTTGTCGAGTCCAAGGTCTAGAAACAAGCTTCCGCTGCTGAAGACTGTATTATGAAATATAACCACGCTGAAAACACCTCAGACATTACTGTTGTCCTGTTAGACAGTACTTGATATGATGTAGTCAAAATTAATTTTTTGTTTACTCAGGCATTTTATTTCCCTCTGACAAACTTGAATATGTCAAACTGAAATACTCATCATGCAAGGGCTTCCTTGATATGGACAGTATTAGACAATATTGCAGCATTCAGTTAATAATATAGGTGTATATTATAATGATGCATTTATTATTATACGTTGTATTATGAAAACTAAAATATATGATAATGAAGCATTCAGCTAATACCACTATATGTGACCCTGCAGCACAAAACCAGTCTTAAGTTGTACGGGTATGTTTGTAGCAATAGCCAAAAATACATTGTACGGGTCAAAATGATCGATTTTTCTTTTATGCCAAAAATCATTAGAATATTAAGTAAAGACCATGTTCCATGAAGATATTTTGTAAATTTCCTATCATAAATATATCAAAACTTAAATTTTGATTAGTAATATGCATTGCTAAGGACTTCATTTGGACAACTTTAAAGGCGATATTCTCAATATTTAGATTTTTTTTTGCATTCCAGATTTTCAAATAGTTGTATCTCGGCCAAATATTGTCCGATCCTAATAAACCATACATCAATGGAAAGCTTATTTATTCAGCTTTCATATAATGTATAAGTCTCAATTTCGAAAAATTGACAGTTAAGACTGGTTTTGTAGTCCATGGTCACATATTAAACTAGAGCCTTATTTATTGGTTCCATAAAGAACCTTTAACACCCATGGAACCTTTCCAGGTTCTTTATAGTGGAAAAGCACTCTTAAAAATAAAGTTTCTTTATTTGAATCTATGGTTCCATGGAGAACCTTTAACGTCTGTGGAACCTTTCCATTCCGCAAAAGGTTCTATATAGTGGAAAAAGGTTATGATTATTCACACTAAGATAAATAATGGTTCCTTTAAGAACTGTTCACTGAAAGGGGTTCTTTGGGAAATCGAAAATGGTTGTTCATTGGCATCGCTGTAAAAAAAACACCTTTTGGAACCTTTTTTACGAGTGAAGGTGTTTTAGAATAGTAAAGAAATGGTTCTTTTGTGAACTGTCCACTGGAAGATTGTTTTGAGGAACCCAAAATGGTTCTTCTGTGCGAGGAAAAAAAAAGCCTTTTGGAAGCTTTATTTTTAAGACTGTACTTGATTTTCACAGACTTCATCTTAAAGATGCCATTCGTTTTGATGTCATCATTAGGATGTGACGTCGATAGGAATTTTCATTTGCCATTATTCCATTTTTCACCCATTTATTTTACCCCGTGGTGCCTTATAACGTCGGTGCTTCTAACCGCCAAGGCAACCAGTTCAGCAAACAACAATGCCAGTATATTTCTATTTATTTATTTATTTTTTCAAACGTGCCAATGCAGTGAATGGAACTGTACATAAACACATGTAACATAGCAGCACGACAGAACGGTGACGTTAACATTCCAGCGTTGTCATGGTTATGTGACTGCATTGGAATAAACGCTCCACAGACGGCGGTGAAGCAGTACTAGACATCGGCCTTATTAAAAACGACAGAATAAACATATGTCTAGCCCGTTATGAGAGGCAAACGTTAGGGCTAAAGTTGATTTCTGTATGTGATGTCCAGTACTGCTTCACCAGAGATGAGAACAATATCTTCAAGGTGCTAAAACTGAACCATATTTTGTATATTCAGTTTTAAATGTATAGATTTGTTCTTGTAAAGCCTTACCTTGTACTGATCGACGTATCAGACTGTTCATCCAAAAAAATTACAGAACAGAAAATGTACAGTAGAAGTATGTTTCTGTTGTTATGTACAGACGGAAAACGTTTTTATCTGTATTGTTTTGTTTTTGTGATTGGGTGGGAACTGCTTGATGAATATGATATAGACATTACAGTGTTGCTTATGTATAGAATGTTTCTGGTAACCCTGTAACGCTACATTAGCAGTTAGAATAGGCGTCAACATATGGTTTTATTTATTTTGGTTTTGAACTCTCCTTGGCACTGAAATATTAGAGGATGAGGTCTTTTTTCTGGTTAAAAACATGAGTTTTTCACCTCATTGTGAGAACATTTTTTACTGAAATGGTTGTATTTGACCTTTTCGTTGTGAATTTGAAAGTATGTACGTATTACTAAAATGGCATACAATGTGTAAATAAGGGACTTTACAATATGTTCAAGCAGGATTGTGAAAAGAACAGGTTCAGTGCTCAAATGGACAACAACGGTAAATGAATACAAATGCAACAATCAAAATGCAGTTCCTCAATTCCAGACTATGCAATTTCAAAAAATATTTTAAGTTTGATTTGTTTTAAGATTTACTTCTCTGCGGCTCTTTTTAGTCAAGGCATGAAAAGATTGCTTTGCAAGTGATTTTAAATGTTTTATATCTTTAAGTTTGGAGTATTTCTGGTTTATGTTCTTTATTTTGTTTAAACATTAAGAAAATATGTTGAACAATTATGCCAAGTGCATTTGAATAATTGCTTTTTAAGGGTTTATGAGCACGACCGGTGGAAAAGTAACCGTTTAGAAGAACACAAAAACTCAAACACAAAAAAAGCTAAGGTTTTATTAGATTAGTAAAGCTTTATATTTACATGCAAACTAACATATATTGTTTTCCTTATTACTACCCTAGTCGTATTCTTTACATTCAAACTATTCAGTGTAAAATGCAATCCAAGCCAAGCTGTTATGCATGTTTTCAGTTTCAGTATAAGTTTGAACATTAATCCAGATATGAAACTCCTCCTATAGTGTTATAAATCCCAGCTGTAGATCCCAATGGCAAACCAAAGTTGTTTCAGAAATACCCTTTCAGATTATAAATATTACCAGTTTGTCGTAATATTACTGCTGATCATGTCAAACACTAGAGCGTATTCTTTGGTATCCAAAAAGTAGTGAAGTTGCTTTGAGAAGGAATGTCACTTTTATTTTTATCCCACATATGATTTATTCACAAAAAAATAGAAACTTGTTATACAATATAATATGGTACATATATATGCTGAAAATATATTTGACCAATACTGATAGTCTAAAGGAACATTTCTTTTATGATAAACTTTTTTATGTTTACTCGTGTCTCAAAGGAAGCTTTGAGTGTATAATGGAAACGGAATTTTATGTTTGTCATAAAACGGATAGAATTGAACGAGAATTGTTTGATGGGACAAAAAGAACAGCACAATAACAACAGGTTCCTGCAATTAGATTTGGAAATACAGCAGGCGACCTGCATGTTGAGTTCATTCCCTCATAAATTCATGTCGCAATTCCTGGATTGTGTTGATGAATGTTTATTTGTTTTTTTAAATGGTTGATTGTCCTCGACAAACAGGAGTGTGATATACTCACTGTAGTGCATGAACATTGCGATGTCATGGTAGCCTTAAAATTACATTGGGATTTACATAAAGAATAAGTTGTATCTGTAAAACCTAAATAACGTCAAGCAGAACTACAGGTTATGATTGGATATTAAATATTAAGTGTTTTAGCTCTCTTATGGCCTCAAATGATTATTCAGGTTCTTTGGTGAGACATGGATTGCCGTTTTTCACATTTTCACTGAGTAAAATCTCAAACATACATCATAATGTAATATAGAAGAGGTTTATGTCATGCAACACGTGTAACTCACACAATGTAGTCGTTCCAAGCAGGAGTCTGAATTGTCTGAGGTCAAAGTGTGTGTTGTGTAAAAGACATCTCTGTTGTATGTATTAATGAATCCATATTTTGCTATATGCATCCTCGTGGAATGTGAAATTGAATGTTTTGTGTGTTTATGTATAGGTCTGTACTGAAAGTGAAGCACATCTGAACTCCAAACCGGCTGGTTAAACATGCAGGGAATGATCATTGATAAAATTGTGTTCATTTTTTCGTTTGTTGCAGTTTTATTTGACTTTTAAATGCTTTTGGATCAATAAACTGAATAAAGGAATAGTTCACCCAAAAAAAAACAACAAAAAAAGTGCTTACAATTTATTCACCCTCAGGCCATCCAAGATGTAGATGAGTTTTGTTTCGTCATCAGATTTGGAGAAATGTAGCACTGCATCACTTGCTCACCAGTGGATTATCTGCAGTGAATGGGTGCCGTCAGAACAAGAGTCCAAACAGCTGATAAAAACATCACAATAATTCACAAGTACACTACAGTCCATCAGTTAACGTCTTGCGAAGTAAAAAGCTGTGTTCGTAAGTTAAAAAGCCATTCCCGTGTTCTTTCTCGCATTAAAATCCACCCACATATTTGTTTAGAGCTGTTGTGGACTTTTTACTTGCAAACGGTTCTTCATTTGTGCATATTTCTCTCCTGATTCAGACAGGATGACTTTTTCACTGGAGAATGCAGTATTGCAGATAGAGGACTCGTATTTGATCCCAAAGCGACAGTTTGAAGTTAAAAACATATTAATGATGGATTTGTTTCTTACAAAAACACAGTTTTTCACTTTAGGTATTAATTGATGAACTGGAGTGGATTACTTGTGGATTATTGTGATGTTTTTATCAGCTGTTTGGACTCTCATTCTGACGGCACCCATTCACTGCAGAGCATCCATTGCTGAGCAAGTGATGGAATGCTGCATTTCTCCAAATCTGTTCTGATGAAGAAACAAACTACATTTTGGACGACCTAGGCTAAGTATGTTTTTAGCAAATCTTCATTTTTTGGATGAACTATTCATTTAAGTTAAGTATGTTAAGAGAAATCACTGGTTCTAAACAAGTTACTGTATGGACAGGATGTGTGGCATGTTGTCAATAACCACAGAAAATGATTTAATCTCATCTCTCAGTTTGTAAAAACAATAGTACAGTTTAAATGCAGAGATGTGCAACATGTATATTTATTGCACCAATAAGCTGTAAAATCTTTATCATCATAATGAACGTAGTTGTTATGGTCAGAAGATGAAATGTTAATTACAGCTTCGCACAGACAAGGTTAGTAAGACATTGTGATTTCCAAACAGTGTGTGTAACTCGTTTATTCCAGTGCAATGCCTCATCTCAAAGACTTCTGTAAACCGTACCAGCTAACAAAAATATGTTCTACGAATGTTTTGCTAATGTTCCCATTAAGCTATGAAAACGTTCTCTGAGCATTCAAAACACACAGTTTTGTAAATGTTTAAAAATGTTTTTTTTTTTTCTTGGTTATGCGAACATTAAAGACAGCATTAAGAAGAATGTTCTATTTTATTATTTTGCAAATATTATGGAAGTGTTATTATTAAATGTTCTCTAGATCAGTGGTTCCCAACCCTGGTCCTTGAGGCACCCCAACACTGCACATTTTGCATGTCTCCTTTCTCTGATACACCAATTTCAGGTCTTAATGCAGTGCTGTCTGAACTCGGTCCTGGAGGGCCGGTGTCCTGCAGAGTTTAGCTTCAACTCTAATTAAACACACCTGAACCAGCTAATCAAGCTCTTACTAGGCATAGAAACTTCCAGTCAGGTGGGTTGAGCCAAGTTGGAGCTAAACTCTGCAGGACACCGGCCCTCCAGGACCGAGTTTGGACAGCCCTGTCTTAAAGTCTCTACTAATGAGCTGATGACCTGAATCAGGTGTGTTTGATTAAGGAGACATGCAAAACGTATAGTGTTATAGTGTGTGCAACACGTTTTTTTGCTAACGTTTTGAGAACATTATTAAAGACCAGATAAATTTGAATGAACGCTCTATTAACATAACTGTTACATTGAGAGAACCTTTCTGTTAGCTGGGTACTTGTTTGCTGTGAGTTCAAATTTTCTGATGCTGTCAATAGAATTTGTTTTGATCGTGGATCATGAACATTTAATGTTTGTGGTTTTTGCTCATAATTTATCACTTTTGTGAGACCAAATATAACTTGCAACAGACCTTTTATTAATTCATTCATTACCATTTATTAACAAAGCTGCGCAGGGCAACAGAAGACATCTGATTTCTCAGTAAGGGGTGATTGTATTTACCTATAAATGTGTTTTAAGGATATTCTCTTACTTGAAAGGTAGTTTAGCAATTAGGTGTCTGGTCAGGGTTTATATTCTAAAGTATGTGTTTGAAAAGTTTGGTAGTTTATGTTTTTAGACAAAAGGTTGTTTTTTTACTTGTCAGACTGATTATAGTTTATTTTTGATCGGATCAGTGGATTGTATTAATGTTATTGCATTTATCCGAATGTTAAAATGGATTCAAGAAATCTAGGTATACATTTATTTTTGAATTTTGTGTGACGTGTTGTCTAAACATGTACGGAATCTGACAATGTATATTATTCTTTAGATATCTGACTGTTTCGATTTGGCTGTATCTTTGATATGAAAAATCGTCTGTGTTTCAGTAGCTTTTACGATTTTATATTTAAAAAAAAAAAAGAGAGAAGCCCAAAAACGGATATTAGGAAAAACTAAAATTGTCTGTGTAATTTTGCATGGGTGTGCCATACAGTAGTTGATGATTTAACAGCATAAACGGTATTCTGAAGATTCGGGTATATTTACATTTTTGTGTTATTTTAGTGATTTCTGTTCTTATTTTGTCTGATGTCTTTGTGATTCAGAGGATTTATCATGTCAGATTTGAATGGTTTTCTGTCGTCTCGACTCCTTTTCGTCTCATAAAATGAAAGTATCTGATTTCATGAGGCTGCTCTTCAATAATCACCAGCAAAAAATCAACGTAATTTCTTTGTTTATTTACTGTTTTCGATTTGACGCAGGTCTTATGATTCTGAACTAGAAATAGAGTTGAAAGAAAACCGTTTTAGTTTTGTTTTGCAATATTGCTACATCTCAGTCTTAACCTCAAACTGTATTTTAATGGACTAATATCAGCCGGCCGCTACACACTGCGTGTACTGGGCAGATCAGGGTAAATAGCAGCATAGTTCATGTGTTTTATTTTGTAACTCGCATAAAGATAAATAGAGTACAAATATAGTTGTCTCCAAGGGCAAATGTGAGACATAGTTATTTTATTAATTTTTTAGACCGTGTTTAAGGGTTTAGGGAATGTGCCAGATTTTCAAGCATTTTTTGTTTCATTTTAGAGACATGCTGTTCAAATATCTGTGTCTGTTCTGTTTTTATGCAACATCTAAAGTTTTATGAAAATGATACAAAGCTTATATGTATTGTACAGATTCTACAGATGAACAAGATACAAATGTACACATGGACAAATGCTTAAATTTTGTATCTTTGTCATTTTAATACAATAAAATGTGACTGAAATGAAACAATTAATTTTCCAGCATGTAGACTCATTCGTCTTCATCTTCCGGAGCAATAAAGTTTACCTGAACGGTCTGAAATCTAGTCTAAAATAGACGTTAGCAATGCAGTGTGCATGCAAGACTAGAGAAACCATCATTAAATGGCCATTTAGTCACAGTTACATCAGTTTCATTATCACCAAATCATGTATTATACAGTAGACGTAATGCAGGTTTAAAAACTGCAATATCCACCTTATTTTGATAGCAGAAGTAAGCAATTTTCTGTGGATGTGCGAGATTTCTGATTTATTATCCTTAAATAACTAAGAATAACAAATATAGTTAACGGTAAAACTATTTGCGCTACAAACCAGTGTATTTATAATTAATAAATTAAAATAATATGGTAAGAAATAGCGGTTTTGCAATATCAAGCAGCATAACGAGTTGTTTTGTACCGCTAAAAATAACTGGAAGCGAATGACACCAGAAGTCTCGCACATTCACGTTTCAAAAAATCCCATCCATGTTAAATGTAAGGTGGAAAAGGAGACAGGAAACATTGTTGTTAGGGTAACACTTTACAATAAGGTTTCATTTGTTAACATTGATGTATTAACTAACATTAACTATGAGCAATACATTTGTTACAGTATTTATTAAGCTTTGTTAGTATTAGTTAATAAAAATACAGCTGTTTATTGTTTGTTGTTAGTTCACAGTGCTTTAACTAATGTTAACAAATACAACTTTGGCTTACTTTAACTTAAGAACAGCTAGTGTGACTAACCGTGTTAAGAGACGTTTGTATCCTCAAAAATAATTGTAATATGTTTTTGATTATTGATATATCGTATTTTTTTTTTTATTGCTTCAAACAGATTAACACAATATTTTAACATATAGATACAACACAACCTATTCACATTATTACAATCATACAACATATAGGAACAACAACAACAAAAAAAACAGATATTTCTTCCTTTTCCCTAGAGACACATTTAGCATACAATTGAGTTGAAAAGCATAGCGGGGACATTCTTTTTCAAAGAATTTCTCCATAAAATTTAACAAAATTTCATTCTTTTTGTTATTAATTAAAGGGATAGTTCACGCAAAAATGAAAATGTGATGTTTATCTGCTTACCCCCAGGCATCCAAGATGTAGGTGACTTTGTTACTTCAGTAGAACACAAATTATGATTTTTAAGTCCAACCGTTGCAGTTTATCAGTCTTAAAATGGATGGAAATGGTAACAAAATCTATGAGAGTAAAAAAAACCATGCACAGACAAATCCAAATTAAACACTGCGACTCGTGACGACACATTGATGTCCTAAGACACGAAACGATTGGTTTGTGCCAGAAACCCAACAGTATTTATATCATATTTGACCTCTAATACAGCACTATGTCCAACTGTCTTTGGGTGCACGCATGGCATCCGGTGCGTGAGGTTTGTACGCGCTCTGGCGTAGTTTACGTAATGGGTGTGTTGATATCCAGCCGAAGAGCAATCAACCATAACTTCAGGCGAGCAGGCTCAGAAGTTGGGAATACGTGGAAAGTCACCAAAGACAGTTGGACATAGTGCTGTATTAGAGGTCAAATATGATATAAATACTGTTCGGTTTCTGGCACAAACTGATCGTTTCGTGTGTTAGGACATCAGTGTGTCGTCATGAGCAGCAGGGTTTAATTTGGATTTGTCTTTGCATGTTTTGTTTACTCTCATAGATTTTGTTATCATTGCCATGCATTATATGACTGACAGATTGCAACGGTTTGAGTTAAAAATCTCATTTTGTGGTCTACTGAAGAAACAAAGTCACCTACATCTTGGATGCCCTGGGGGTAAGCAGATAAACATCACATTTTCATTTTGGGGTGAACTATCCCTTTAACACTAAGGACTTTTTTTAACAACTCCATTTATTTTAAGAATACTTCACATTTAGGTATACAATTCGCAAATTTTTGTTTATGAATGTAATATTTACCATGCAAAATGTAAACGTTTACAACATATTTAAACATTTTGCTTTTGTGTAAGAACATATAACATCTTTTCAAAGATAAATCACAGCTGTAAAACAAATGACCCAAGTCTTCCTCGTGTACATTACAAAAACTGCATTTGTTGTCAATATCCATGAATTTTGATAAGACAGCTTTACATGGGTAGATTTTGTGGAGTATTTTAAAGTGTACATCTTTAACTTTATTCAACATGCAAAATTGATATGGATTTAACCATGCCTCTTTCCAATGAATATCAGAAATCTGCGCATTCCAAAAAAATTCCCCTCTTGGAGAGATTTTATGATTGGATTGAAAGAATCTAATATTTTTTATTATTACAGGAATGAGAAAATAGTTTAATACCATCAGCTATTAACTCAGGAAGTTTACTTTCGTGACTTCCAAAAATGAGGTGACTTTTCATTATGTGTATTAATCCATTTGGAATGGCTTTTACAACTTTCTGAAACTCTTTCAATGGAATGGGGAAATTATAGAAAGACATAAATTCTTCATAAGATAACAAGTTTCCACTTTTATCAAACAGATCCATAACAAAGTATATATTTTTTTCAAACCAATTATGCAAACATAAAGACTTATTCCTAGAGGTAATGAGACAATTGTTCCAAAGAAGCATTTTGTGAGGAGAGAAATTATGAAAACAAATTTTCCAAGCCAATAACGCTTGCTGATAAAAGTTTGAAAGTTGAATTGGTAATTTCCCAGGCAGGTAGTTACATCTTAATAGAAAAGATAAGCCTCCAAGCTTTTTGAAGATGAACTGCGGAATAAAGAACCATATTGAGTTTTCATTTCTTTGACAATTTCTTAACCAGTTTAATTTAAAAGTATTATAAATATAAAAAAAACCTAACATCTCTAACCCACCATCAGCTCTTTTGCCTGATAAAATGTCCTTTTTTAATTTGTAAAATTTATTTTTCCAAATAAAATCCAGGAAAGTTTTATTAATTTCTTTGGCAATTTCATCACTGACATGGAGGGAGAGAGCTGGATAAACAAATCTGGAAAGGCCCTCAGCTTTGGAAAGCAAAACTCTCCCAAAAATAGAAAATTATTGATAAACTAAGACCTAAACTTGCGGTGGTGATGACGTCAGTAACACACGCCATGCAAAAGGTCCGAAGGTACTTTCGAAAGTAATTTAAAATAATATTCTTAATATCATTAATGCTGTTTTTACCTTGGAAAAATTACATTTGGTTTTATAGGATTATGTTGAATTTATTGCTTCCTTTTAATCTGTAGGTCAATAGCGATTAAGAGTATGGCTCGCCTTTATGTGGAACAGCCAGCTTTCGCGAAACCTTTTGGAACGCCCCTACCTTTCGTTTCACCAATGGGAAACCTTTTGGAACGCCCCCAACCTTTCGTTTCACCAATGAGAAAAATTTTGGAACGCCCCTACCTTTCGTTTCACCAATGGGAAACCTTTTGGAACGCCCCCTACCTTTCGTTTCACCAATGGGAAACCTTTTGGAACGCCCCCTACCTTTCGTTTCACCAATGGGAAACCTTTTGGAACGCCCCCAACCTTTCGTTTCACCAATGAGAAAACTTTTGGAACACCCCTACCTTTCGTTTCACCAATGGGAAACCTTTTGGAACGCCCCCAACCTTTCGTTTCACCAATGAGAAAACTTTTGGAACGCCCCTACCTTTCGTTTCACCAATGGGAAACCTTTTGGAACGCCCCCTACCTTTCGTTTCACCAATGAGAAAACTTTTGGAACACCCCTACCTTTCGTTTCACCAATGAGAAACCTTTTGGAACGCCCCCTACCTTTCGTTTCACCAATGAGAAAACTTTTGGAACACCCCCCTACCTTTCGTTTCACCAATGAGAAACCTTTCGGCATGCCCATTGCTCCAAGCTGCAGCTACCCCTACTAGTGGAAAAGGGTGAAGGTGCTCAGTAGTGCTGATAAAATACGAAAAGCTTGTTCAAACAAATTCATTATGTTATTGTGCTCAATTTGAAACATTTTTAGATGCTTTTATTGAATTAAAATTGGATTTTGTGCATAAAATAAATGGTTCAAAATTAAACTTACCATTGGAAGTTGCTTATCAAGGCCTTTAGATGGTGCTGCAGCTATTATTTGAGACCTATTTCTAGCCTATAGATACCAGATTTGGCCATCGTTATTAAACAAAATAATCGTTAACATAGGTATTTTTACAAAAGTGCAGGTTTTTCTAAACATGTTCACATAAATGACAGCTGTAAACACAGTTTTGATAGTTAGTCAGCAAAGCCAAAATACTATAAAAATCTGTCTGAAGTTAGTTTGAGTTCCTCTGAACAGGTTTGTAATTGCCATTTTCTCTTTCTGTCACAAACTGAATAGCAGACAGGCATACAGAGAGAAAAGACATGTTACAGACATGCACAAAAACTTAAAGGGCTCATGTAAAATATTTTTAGATTTTATTTTCTGATATGCACAAAAAGGATTAATTAATTTATTTATTTATTATTTCCTTATTATTTTATTTTATTGCACCAAAAATAGTTTTAGTTTTTAATTTTTTCTGTCCCTTAAAATGACATTTTGTCTAAGTCTTTAGTGTAAACACCATTTTTGCCTGCGAGTGTCAGCACTTCGCTACATTTATTTTCACAATTTGCTGATTTGCTTTAATCTAAAATTGTATTCCTCCTGACATGAGCCCTTTAACTACAGACTGTTCAGTGCTGTTTAGTAGGCCTATGCATGTAACATACTATAGTAAACATCATTTACAATACTTTACTCTGCAGGAAGGTTTGGTTGAGTCTGAATCACACAGTAAATTCATCCGTAGTTGCAGCAGGCAGACTTTTTGGTCACAGGTGGCTCTTTTTTATTGGTGGCCCCAACCGTTAACCCGTGCCAGTCATCTCGGGTGGGTATTTTGCCTTGCTGGAAGAGGGTGTATATGCCTCTGGTCAAGGTCTCAAACACCTCGCTGACGTTAATGTTCTCTTTTGTAGACACCTCAAGGTAAGCCAGCATGTTGAGTTTTTTAGCCAGAGCTTCTCCTTCACTCCTCCTGACCTGTCGGCCCACGGCCAGATCACATTTGTGACCCACGAGCACGAAGAACATCGGGTTCGGTTTCACATAGTCAAGGACTTCCTGATGCCAGCTGGCCACGCGGTCAAACGTCTGTCGCTGCGAGACGTCCAACATCAGGATGCAGCCCACAGAGTTCCTCATGTAAGACTTACATATGGACCTGCAGGAAAAAGGGTCAAAGTAATGTGTGTTGGGAAACTGAGCAACTCTTGACTCCACTATATTTTAGGGTGGGAATGAAAATAAATGAAATAAATAAAATAAATAAATTAAATTAAATAAAAAAATTAAATTAAATAAACAAATAAAAAATACATTTTAATTGTCTTTTTATTTCTGCATTGAAACAAACTTTAAAGTCGTGGCAATAGCAACGTACTGAATATTTTCACAGTTATTAGCAGGGAGAAAATATATAATTTATATGTAATGCAGGTTGACACTGGCTCTTTATTTGACACGGATTTATAAAGACCACCTCTTTTTTGAAATATGTGAGTAAACACCATGTCCACAACTACATTTACGCTTTATGCTTTTTTAATTTTCCTTTTAATGGCAAATGTAAACAATAAAACCAGAAAATAATACATTAAAATAGTGATTATGTTTTTGCTCTGATAAAATATGACAACATTACAAAAAGTTGAATTCCTAAAATGATACTTTAGCAAGAGCTGTAAAGATCTGCATTGACAACAGAAGGTTGCCTGTAATTTCTATTATTTAAAATTGTTTTTAAATTAAATAACAAATAAAAAAAAACTTGTATTATCAAAATAGTGAAATATATTTTTGAAATAGTCCATATATTAGATAATATTTAAAATGAGAATATATTTTTGTTTTTTTTTAACACCAAATCTGCCATTTATTAGAAATACCCTTATCCAGAGAGCAGTTCAACCTTTAATTTCAAATCTGCCTTTATTATATTATAACGACTCTTGTCTTATCTGTGTGTTTTATTGTGTACCGTAAAATGCTGACACTGAAATTGAAGTTTGGAGGATAACATTTTTTAATTTTAAGAATTTTAAAAACTGGCCCTGGTTGTCCCATTTCTATAATTTATAATCTGCAGGTTAACAAGTCTCAAAAAGAAAGAAATTACAATAAAATAACACCAATAAGCATAGAGTCGACTCGTGTGCATTAGGTTGCATTTACCAAACATCTCACCTAAATCTCCTGTCCTGCTGTGTCCCACAGAAGCAGTTTGATCACAACATCAGGGTCAAAGTTCATGTTATGCACCTTGAAATCGATTCCCAGTGGAGACTGACGGGATTCATCAAACGTTCCTTCAGTGAAGCGATGCAGAAGAGATGATTTCCCTACGGCCGAGTCTCCGAGAATGACGATCCCGAATCTGAAGTTCCACGGCTCCTGCATGGCGAGCGGCTCGTGTCACGATCTCTGTCAGTGTCTCAAAACTCAGCGCAAGTCTTTGCTGTAGGCCTTACGCTCTGGTGACTGAACAAACAGGTTAAATAGTACAAAGAGGGAGAGGTTTACAGAGTAATGATGCATACACACCTATTTCATACCAATAGCTGCCTGTGAAAACGTGGCATTGTAAACAACAGAAACAGTATGTTTGTGTGAGAGGACGTGATGTGCGCTGCATACTGTTATGAAATATGATTGTCAGTGCATTTACTGTATGTCTGTAACAGATGCTGCAGGATATGTTTAATTAGTTTAAATAATCTAATTAGTGTTTGATCACAACACTAACATTAAATGTGAACAGTAATAGTGAGGCTTATCTTGGCAAACACCGCTTTTATAAACACCAGTATTATAATTAATTAAGTATAATATTTGTGGCTGTTCCTGACCTTCTGTGAACTTTCCCCTCAGGCTCCGAGAGCTCAAACAGAAAAACTCAGAAAAAAAAAAACAGTGTTCATCTTTGGGAAAACCGGTTTGAACTGTTGGCAGTATTTTGTTAAAAATGGTTATGGTGTTTTTGCTCTGATAAAATATGACAACCGACATGTTAGAAAGGTTTTAATAATACTAATACTTAGTGGCAACTGCAGAAGGTTTTTAGTTTCACACTGCAAAAAAATAAAATAAAGATCATATGTACCCAAAATGCAATTTGTCTTTAATAGTAAAGAAAAAAATAAAATTCTGGTATAATATAATGCAGCCGGTTTTTAATGTCACATTCAAACAATTTTATAAAATCGTAAAAGGAAATAAAAGTTATTTTCATATATATGATTTCACATTGAAAAGTAAATCAAATTAAATAAAGTAAAATTTCAATATCTGCTTAGTAAATTTCTTCAATAAAATAATCATTTATTGTTTGTTGTTGTTGCTTTATTAACTCAAGTTCAGTTGTATGAAACAAATACTCAGCTCTAATGAAATAAAAGACAGATGGAAATAAAAACAGCTGATAAGAGGCCTATTAGCTAAGGATTCAGATAATAAAACTAAAATTAAAGAAATAAATGACAAAGGTATTTTACATAGAAGTATGTCATATCAAACACAAACTACACTGTACAGATGATACGCTGTTAAGATGAGCTCAAAGCTTTTATGTTGACTTTAAGGCAATGAAAGCACAACATCAGAGACACTTTGAAAATACCTTTATCCTATAATATTTGATCATCTATTAAAAGCAGAGGTCCCCAACCACCGGGTCGCGACCCACTACTGGGTCGCAAGAACGTTCTGGGAAAATAGATATGACACACTGTTATTTATTTATGCTAATGATTGTTCTAAGTATTCTGTATTTTCTTTGTATGTGATTGATATGGAGTAGCAATTTGACAATTTCATGTTAAATAAGTAAATGAAAGATTGCTCTGATCTGTCACATATTAGGAGTTAAACGGATTGCAGTTGATCCAGAATACGTACGGATGAGACCTTACCGTTCGGCACGCACGTGATTCGCAGATCAATTTGCCAGTTTACACATACAAGCAATTTTAAACCACAAGAAGAAGAAACGAAAGAGAGCTCAATTCGTTACTCACGCGCTGTTAGCAAGACACAATCAAAGCATAGAGACGTGTTTCAGACAGCGCAGAAATACCGAGTTGGGTATACATACACATAAATTTAGCATATGTCAAAAACCATTCACAGCACTGTCATTCTCTGTGCTTTAAATGTTTTTTCTTGCTTATCCGAAAAAATAGTCTGATCTGTGACTCAAAAAAAAACAAAACAATATAATGCGTTGAACCACTATATAATGCTATTATAATACTATAAACCTACCGGTCCGCGAGAATATTTTCCAAACATAACCGGTCCATGGTGTAAAAAAGGTTGGAGACCCCTGTATTAAAGCACTCACAATCATTCATGTAAGATAAAACTGTGTGCTGCGTTAGCACAGGGAGAACCGGCGAGAGTTGATGTTCATCTTGGTGACCCCGATGACCTTGAGCGACTCTGAGAGGCCTAATCCAGGAGACATGGGGACGTCACACAGGTCAGACATATCGTCCCGCTCCTCCAGCTCAAGCGTGGCGTCGTTCAGCATCCTGCGGTGTTGGTTACACGTCTGCACGATTCTCAGGCTGTTGATGTCACTGCGCAGGCGCATTAGCTGACGCGCGAGCTGCTGGTCCTGCAAACGCATCTCTGCCTGTGACAGAAGGGTAAAAACACACAGTTAAAGCCTTCCCTGGATCCTGTATATGTAATGCATTTTATTGTGTGGCATCTGCAGCACTTATGGCAGTAAAACTAATAATTGTTTCCAAACAGGTTTCCTGAACTCTCCAGCCTTCTCTTCGGTCAGAATCTGCTTTTGTTTAGCAAACAGGTTGAAACTGAGGTTGACATTTCAAGCTGCTTAAACTAGTGGTGTAGATTTTTATTTATAACTGTGGATTTTTTTCCCAAATGATTCAACAAAAAAATATTTTTTTCTTTCAGTGCTATTTACATTGTTACACCAGCAGGTGGTGCCGTCAAATGTCCATGAATCAGTGATTCATTAAAAATGGTCAAAATATAAAAATGCTGATCCAAATAAATAATAGTAACAATAAAAATATTAATAATAATCATCATTTATAAAAATTGACTATTTTTTTAACAAGTTCAGGTTCATTAAACAATGTCACAATGTAAATGGCCACTGATATAACAAATCTGGGGGAAAAATGGTGAATCGTTTAGATATATAAATGCGAACAAATGAAGTTAAAAAACAAAAAAATAAATCCTTTTATTATTATTATTATTGTTAAACTATAATAAACTACATTAACATTAAATAAATAATAATACTAACAGGTTTTAAAATTATACAAATAAAAAATCTTAATAAATGAATAAATACAATAAATAAAATCTGCTGTTGTCTCATTGGGGTAAATGCTATTAAATATATTTATATATATATATATATTTATATATACTGTATATATATATATAATATAATATATATATATATATAATATATATAATATATATATATACAATATTTTTTATGTTAGGCTATATATTGTTTACTATGCATTTTACCTACAAATGACACCAAAGCAGATTTATTTATTTGTTTGTTCATTTATTAATACAGAAACCAAGTTGAAAAACTCACCAGCTCTTTCCTGAGCCACTCCAGCGCTTGGTCTATACTTCCAAATCCAAGCGTGTTTCCTAGCGACTGCCTCCCTTCATGGACCACACTAACGGCCAGTGACGGCTTCGTCCACTTGACAGGGCCTGATGTTCTCTGTTTCTCTGTGTCACCGGGGGCCCCTGGCGGCTCTGAGTCCTCTGTGGATTGGGCAAGCCTGCCTCCGTGCGCTTCCAGCCAGGTTAAGGACGGCTTTTGGTCTCAGATTACAGCGTTCAGTCAAAGCCTTCAGACTGGAGAGGTGATCGACCTGGGACGTAACAAGTCTTTCTGGGGACTTAGATGCATGTGACATTTCCACTGGCTTTTCACAGCGTTGCTTGCAAGAAAACTAAAAAGCGTTCAGTGGGATAAGTTGGCAGACCAACATCACTGGATATAGTTTAAGTAACCTGGATCCATGGATGCAAAAATCTTTTGCTTTAGAGAACGTTTATAATCACACACATTAGTTATGATTCATTACTGAAGATGCAGTTGTTCATTTCTTTGCTCTCAGTGTCGTTTAACTTCTTTTGCAGTTTCTCCAAACAAGACTTGCAGACCATAATGTTTCACTTCAGAGACTGCTGAAATAATGAGGCATCTGAAACACAAATAACATCAAGCCATGCAACAAGTAAATATCGCAATCTACTGTATCTTATAATATAAAATGTACAAATTGTCTTGTAAAAGAAACATACCTGTGCAGTTCTGTAATGATGACAGTTTATATCAACAGTAGTGCACTAACACTTGTTTTACTAGTTAGTCTTCTTTTATAATAACTACTTCCTTATAACTTTGTTCTTGACTCACCGTTGACTCTTGTGAAATGACAAGCACTAATCCTTGTGCATAATATATCAGAGAAAACAAACTCACACCAAGAAAATAGGTCAAAACTTAGTCTTACAGACAAATGTGCAAAGTGTTGTAGTTATTTTACTATCATTAATTAATAAACTGTTATAGTTTTACTTAATATTTTGAATTAGATTTTATTTGTATATTTTGTGTTTTCAGTTTAATTGTAGTTACATTTGTAGTAAATTTGTTGTGTGTTTTGTCATTTGTTTATATTATTATTTTTTTCAAAGCCTTTATAGTTTTATTTTTCGTTTATAGTTTTAGTTTAGTACTTCAACTCAAACTAATGAAAATGAGAAATGTTGCCTAGGCAGTCAGCTGAAATAAAATAAGTAATATCTGATCTTATTTGTTTTAATGTTTACTTTATTTCAAGTAATGAATGAGTTGACGTGTCCGTACGTAATGCATGAGTAAACAGCAGCTTTTGTATTAATGGATGAACAGATGCATTGTAAACTGAACACGGTATTTATTGTGGTCACAATTTGTCTGCTTTTTACACGGCAGGTGATTCGTGATATCATGCAATCAATTCATTACAGTCAGGAGATTCCCATATACCTCTATCATGACAGTAGCACTTAAGCAGCAATTTCGAAATAATTCCAAAGTTCTAATAACATTCTTTTAGGAATTTTGACAAGGAGCACTGTTACAAAGTCAAGACTTTCTTCGAATGCACTAAGTCTCATATAGAAGCAGATTGTTTGCATGTGATATTGGTGACAATCTGCTGGACTCATATGACTGTGGTGGAGTTTGAGCAGTGAACTAGGACACAGCAGCTGCCTGCTAAACTGGGAACCCCTAGAGTCCTGCGCGTGTCTCTGAGTGATTCTAGTTCTCATCAACCAGAGCAGACCAGACAAACTCATATAGAGTTCAATCGTATCACTAGCATACATGATGCAAGGTCTGTTTAGGATACACTTAAAAGAAAAGTTCACCCAAAAATGAACATTTGCTGAAAATGTACTCACCCTCAGGCCATGCAAAATCTGAGAGTTGTTTCTTCATACAGTTTGGAGAATGAGGTCATTGCACACGGTCAGCAATGGATATCAGCAGTGAATGGGTGCCGTCAGAACGAGAGTCCAAACAGATATCATCACAATGATCTACAAGTAATCACAGCACTCCAGTCCATCAGTTAACATGTTGAGAAGCTGTGTGGTTGTACGAGGCAAATCCATCAATAATATGTTTCTGGCCAAAATACGTGTTCATAATCCATAATAATGCTTCCATCATGGTGAACAAGTTTTAAACTTTTCACTAGTACTGTAAATAGTGCAGATTTCTCTCCTGATTCAGATGAATTCATTGGATTATGGATACTTTAGCTGAAAGCAGAGTTAAAGAAAAGTCTCGATGGATTTGTTTCTTACAGATATGCAGCTTTTAACTTCACAAGACGTTAAACAAGCCCGTGTACATCTTGTGGTGAGTCAGTTTTCAGCAAAGTTTCATTTCTGGGCGAACTATTGCTTTAAAAAGGGGGAATCTTCTAGTGACAGACTTTCCACAAGACCCTGTGAGTTTTGTGGAGAAATGCAGCTCATATGCTCATTATATTAGAAATTCAAGAAAGATGCTTGGAGGACCAACTAAAGAAAAAGTTGGCTAACTAAACAGAGAGTCCACTGTGGAAAATGTAATGGATGAAATGGCTACAAAAAGTTTCCCGCTGCTCAGTATTTTTGCACTGTTTCATGGAAAAGTCACCATTACGCTGAGCAACAGGATGCTGTCCCTCAAAAAGAATGAAAATAATGAGAACATGCTGAGTGTGTGTTGACCTTTGTCATGGTGCCTAAACCACTCAGAAAAGGGATTCTTGCCAAAACTGTGTGTCCTTATAAATGTGTATATACGTGTGTCTTATATTATATAGATATATAATATATATATAAATAATTAAACCTTTGAATATTACAAAACAAAAAAATATATCATGGTTAAATGTTATTCATATTTATTTTTATAGAGTTTTTTTTATCTATATTATTATTTACTGCAACTGACCTGTTTGTGTACTTTAAGGACGTTTCGTGAAAGATCATTTAAAAAAACAGCCTTAATTAATATACAGATCTCTCTCATCAGCCGTGATGTCGTTTCTACACACTCAGTATCAGAGGAAATATTACAGACGACACGCGGAGAAAACAGACCAATTAAGAACTGCGTTTCAGTGACAGCGCTCGCGTGATCCCTCTATATGTTACTATTATTGAGATATGAGGGGAAAAATGTTTAAATAACTACCTACCTTCACCAAACCGCATTAAACACGGAGTCAAACCCATCTGCTGCGAATGAACGCGTCCGTGCCGCGTCGCGCAAAGGAGGGCGTTCATTGGTCGACTGGGTTCTGATGAAGACGCGTCGCGCGGAGCTCATTATAATACGAGCGCTCTGATTGGTCGACATCGGGATTCCATCGCTTGCAATGTACGCGTCAACGTTTTATGAACTTTCCGCGTCAAACGCATCAAGATATATTCTTAGCGCGTGCGTATGTGTGAAAGCTAAAGTATCAGAATGGTATAGAAAAATATGCGTCCTTCCGTAGCGGGGCTAGTTGTCACATTTGTCACTCAGATGCTAGATTTATTTGTTTATTTATTTTTAATGTACAATGTTGTACAGACACGAACCTTTAAGATGTCAGTGTGTTTATTTTGTTTATTCAACAGCTATTAAAATATAGAAAAATTTATATAAATCATTCTAATTTAAGATCGGTCTTAACCGGATGTATTGTTTTCACATTAGTCGTGCTTAATTCAAACAAATGTCGTATATATGAAAAAAAAAAAAAAAACAGTTTACTGTAGATCAGAAGAGCGAAGAGCACCTGCAGTGGGACGTCCCTCGCGTCTATTGGCTGCTGGAGCTGTCAGTCATGCGGTGACGTCACGCGGTATTGTGTTTGAGGAAGCGCGAGCGACCGCATCAAACCCAGAACATATTTGACTTTATTAATCATATCGACTTCACCGAGGAGTTTAATGTGACTGCACTTGAAATATACGATTTCTAACGACCCGTGCAAAAAGGTATGCTAACATCTCGGCTTTTTTGAGTCCCATAATGGCTAAGTTTGGCCAACCCTCATTGATCATTTATATCATAATCAATGCATCATCATTAATAATGTGATCAGAGCTGTATTCAGTGCTAGACTGTCAAGCTTTAGCTTTTAAGTTGCAGTTTTCGAAGTTTGTTGAAACCATTTTGTCTTTGCAACGGCATGTGGACGTTATATAGAATATCATGAGTTTTGATCAGGCCTGTATTGATTATTGATCAGCTGCAGTAATTGTAGGTTTCGCACCTGCTCTCTATCAGTATGGGTTTAGAACCACGTTTTGTCCTCAGGTGCTTCCTGTATCACTTTCTTGTGAAGTTACACAAAACACAATTTACACAAAAGTTCTACTTATTATAAATATTGATATTAATAAGTTAAAGTAAGGGAAAGTGGACATTTAGTAGGTGAAACTTCCTCTGGACTGTCCAGTATTGACAAACGGGGGAAGTTCCTGGTCATGGGTTCAGAGCTGCAATACGTCTATAAATATATAACATTAAGTGTGATTCTGCAGTTGAGTTTAGGAGAAGCTCAAGAAAGCTTTTATTATTATAGATCATGTGATGGTTTGATAATACTTTGTAGACTTTAACACAGCAGTATGCTAGCAGTCAACTTTTTTTTGAATGTATAAAAATAAATTGACTTTGAATAAGAATTATTAAATAAAAATTTAACTAATATTTGGTACAAAACGTATCATTATTTTGATAATCGATTAACAGTGATCAGGTGTTGTGTTTATACAGTATATATATATATATATATATATATTAAAATAAATTCATTTAAATCCATAATTTACATCCGACTATATCTAATATATTTCTATGTACAATGAAACAGTATGTGCAGTTATCTTGATTATCGATTATTATATATTTAATCTTTTAGTTGTTTCGGTCTTATTACTAACACGAAGTCTCTCCCTAACATTAGTTCAACCCTATGACTGCAGTTAAAATATTTCACATCGTCTGCATTCATAATTGTCTTAAAATAATAAGAAAACTACTAATGAAAACAGTTTTTGTGGAAAAAAGGATGTGAAGTGTGAAGTTTGGCATATATTGCGGTTTTGAAAAAAGTTGCCTTGACAACTAGCTGAATAAAGTAAGAAGTTTTAGTAATTTTGTGTTTTTGTCATTTTCATTATTATTTTTTTTTTTTAATGTGTCTGTAACTCTAATAGTTTGGATAGTCTATTTGGTTTTAGTTATTTTAGTACTTCAAGTTAAAGTAAATGAAAATGAGAAATGTTGCCTTGTCAACTATCTAAAATAAGTAAGAATAAGTTAAAGAATAGTCATTTTGAAACTAGCTGAATAAAGTAAGAAGTTTTAGTAATTTTGTGTTTTTGTCACTTTTATTAGTTTTTTTTTTTTAACTGTCTTTTTGGCAACTGATTGAAATAAATAAGTTTTAAATTAAGTTTAAGTTGTACATGTGGTCAGTAAAGTTCAGGGTGGGTTAGTAAAGGTTTGTAACTGGCACAAGTTAAGCAGCGTTGTTGTCTGCTGAAAAGAGTGTGTGTGTTAGTGAGGAAATTGATGACTTGTGGGTAAAAATTCATTTCATTATGGGACTTTAACATGAACAAGCGGTGGTCTGTCTCTGTCTGTTATAAATTGCTTTCGTATATTGACAGTGAAGAAAGTGACTGCCGCAGCACAGCATGCAGGTCAGCGGTTATCTGTGCGCTCTCATCGCCTGTATTGGATTAACCCTGTCCGTGCCGACCGGAAACCAAACGCGACTGGAGTCTGGAAACGACGCGCCGCCGCTCCTCCTGGTGTCGTTTGATGGTTTTCGCGCAGACTACCTAAAGAAATACTCATTTCCCAATCTCGAGAAGTTCTTCTCCGAGGGCGTCCTTGTGCGCGAGCTGACCAATGTGTTCACGACGAAAACCTTTCCCAATCATTACAGTCTCGTCACAGGCCTGTACGCAGAGAGCCACGGGATACTGGCCAGTATTATGTACGACCCGGTGTCAAAAAAGACATTCTCCATTCAGAATGACAGTGACCCTTTCTGGTGGAACGAAGCCACTCCGATTTGGGTGTCCGTGGAGGAGTCTGGATATAAGGCAGCGGCTGCTATGTGGCCAGGAACGGATGTCAGTATTCAAAACCACACATTAAAATACCAATTCGAATACGACCCCAAGGTGACTTTCCAAGACAGGCTGGGAAACCTCACACAGTGGATGACCACGGACAAATCTGTGAAGTTTGCCACTCTGTACTGGGAAGAGCCCGACCGGAGCGGACACATATACGGCCCGGAGAACACCACTGAGATGAGCAGGGTTTTAAAGGAAGTGGATGGTCATATAGGCTTCCTGATGGAGCAGCTCAACAAAACAGGATTATGGGGGAAAATAAATGTCATCATCACTAGTGATCACGGTATGGCACAGTGCTCTCAAGAGCATCTTATTAAACTGGATGACTGCATCAGTCCGAGCAGCTATAGAGTGGTGGATCTCACTCCTGTGGCTGCCATAATCCCACTGGAAGGTAATTATTTATACTATATTTAATTTCATTTCATTTTTAAATTAAAAAGTTTGTCTTCCACAGTGAACTGTGATTTTTTTTTCTGCTATCAAAATTGCTAGATAGAGATTAGGGAGACCAATGGCCAGTATGTACATTAAAAATGTCATATATATATATATACACCGTGCCGTGAAAAGGTTTTTGCCCCTTCCTCTTTTTTTTTTATTTTTTGCATATTTGTCACACTTAAAACATTCAGATCATCAAACAAACTTTAATACTACACAAAGATAACCTGAGTAAATACAAAATGCAGTTTTGAAATAATGATTTCATTTAAGGGAAAAAGGCTGTCCAAACCTGCCTGGCACTATGTGAAAAAGTAATTGCCCCACTAAATCTAATAACTGGTTGTGCCACCCTTTGCAGCAACAACTGCAATCAAGTGTTTGTGATAACTGGCAATGAGTCTTTCACATCGCCGTGGAGGAATGCTGGCCCCACTCTTCTTTGCATAATTGTTTTTAATTCAGCCTTGCGGGTTTTTTCCGAGTCATGAATGTACTGTTTTAAGCATCTCAATTGGTTTTAAGTTCGGACTTTGACTTGGCCACCCCAAAACCTTAATTAGTTTTTCTTGAGAGCATAGAGCTGGACTTGCTGGTGTGTTTGGGATCATTGTCCTGCTGCATAACCCAAGTGCGCTTGAGGTCACAAACTGATGGCCGGACATTTTTCTTCAGGGTTTTCTGATAGAGTGCAGAATTCATTTTTCCGTCAATTATGGCAAGTTGTCCAGTTCCTGAAGCTGCAAAACAGCCCCAGATATTCACACTACCACCACCATGTTTGACTGTTGGTATGATGTTCTTTTCATAGAAAAGAATAATAGCAGTTGTGGCCTAATGGAATGAGAGTCGGACTTGTAACCTGAAGGTCACAGGTTCGAGTCTCAGGTCCGGCAGGGACTGTAGGTGGGGGTGTGAATGTACAGCGCTCTCTTCCACCCTAAATACCATGACTGAGGGGAGACCCTTGAGCAAGGCACCAAACCCCCAACTGCCACGCAGCATTGCTGCCACGCTCCGGGGTGTGCATTGTGTGTGTGTGTGTTCGACTGCGTTTGTTCACTACTACTCACTGCTGTGTGTGTGCACTTGGATGGGTTAAATGCAGAGCACAAATTATGAGTTTGGGTCACCATACTTGGCCACACATCATGTCCTTTTTTTCCCTTCGTTTCCTTTGAAATCTGTGTTGGTTTTATCCGATGAACATGACACCCACCTTCCAAAAAGTTCAACTTTTGTCGCTTCAGTCCACAGAATATTTGCCCAAAAGATATTTTTTGGCAAATGAGAGACGAGCCTTTGTGTTTTTTTTTGGTCAGCAGTGGCTTTTGCCTTTGAACTCTCCCATGGATGCCGTTTTTGGACGTCTCTTTCTTATTGTTGAATCATGAAAACTGACTTTAATTGAAGCAAGTGAGGCCTGCAGTTCTTTAGATGTTGTTGTTCTGGGTTCTTTTAATGGACCTCTTGTATGAGTCGTCGTGTGCTCCGTGGAGTAATTTTGGTTGGCCGTCGTTGAACTCCACTCCCCCCTTTTTTTGGGGGGAAGGTTCACCATTGTTCCAATTTTCTCAATTTGTGGATAATGGCTCTGAACGTGGTTCGCTGGAGTCCCAAAGCCTTTGAAATGGCTTTATAATCCTTTCCAGACTTCTACATTTCAACTGTTTTGTTTCTCATCTGTTCGTGAATTTCTTTAGATCGCGGCATGATGTGTTTCTCTTTAAGCATGCTTCACTTTGTCAGAAAGGTTCTTTTTAAGTGATTTCTTGATTCAACATGTCTGGCAGTAATCAGGTCTGGGTGTGGTTAGTGAAATTTAACTCAGTTTTCTAAAATAATATGGTTAATTGCAGTTTTCATGATTCAACAGGAGGGGGCAATTAATTTTTCAGGTAGGTCCAGGCAGGTTCAGAACAGCTTTTTTCCCTTACTAAATGAAATCATCATTTAAAAACTGCATTTTGTATCTACTTGCATTATCTTTGTGTAATATTAAAATTTGTTTGGTGATCTGAATCTTTTAAATGTGACAAACATGCAAAACCTTTCACACACGGCACTATATATAGATATCAGTGGGTCCGGAAAGTATCAGACCCACCGTACATTTTCACCTCTTTGTTAAATTGACAGCCATTTGCTAAAATCTTAAAGTAAAAATTTTTTTTGCCTCTTAGGTACACACGCCACCCAGATTGACAGAAAAACGCAGAATTGTTGACATTTTTGCAGATTTTATTAAAAAAGAAAAACTGAAATGGTCCTAAGTATTCAGACCCTTTTTTCAGTATTTAGTAGAAGCACCCTTTTTATCTAATACAGCCATGAGTCTTTTTTGGAAAGATGCAACAAGTTTTTCACACTTGGATTTGGCGATCCTCTGCCATTCCTCCTTGCAGATCCTTCCAGTTCTGTTAGGTTGGATGGTAAACGTTGGTGGTCAGCCATTTTTAGGTTTCTCCAGAGATGCTCAATTGGGTTTAATTTCAGGGCTCTGGCTGGGCCATTCAAGTACAGTCACAGAGTTGTTGTGAAGCCATCCTTCGTTATTTTAGCTGTGTGCTTAAATAGGGTCATTGTCTTGTTGGAAGGTAAACCTTCGGCCCAGTCTGAGGTCCCTGAGCACTCTGGAGAAGGTTTTCGTCCATGATATCCCTGTACTTGGCCGCATTCATCTTTCCCTCGATTGAAACCATTCGTCCTGTCCCTGCAGCTGAAAAACACCCCTACAGCATGATGCTGCCACCACCATGCTTTCACTGTTGGGACTGTATTGGACAGGTGAATAGCAGTGCTTGGTTTTCTCCACACATACCGCTTAGTATTAAGGCCAAAAAGTTCTATCTTGGGCTCATCAGACCAGATAATCTTATTTCACACCATCTTGGAGTCCTCCATGCGGGATTTCATGTGTCTTGCACTGAGGAGAGAATTCCGTCGGGCCACTCTGCCATAAAACCCCGACTGCTGGAGGGCTGCAGTTTGGTTGCTTTCTCAACTTTCTCCCTCTCCCGACTTGCATCTCTAGCTCAGCGCACATTGTCTTTGGTTCTCTTTAGCCTCTCTCACCAAGGCCTTCTCCCCCCCGATGCTCAGTTTGGCCAGGAGGTCAGCTCTAGGAAGAGTCTTGGTTGTTCCAAATGTCTTCCATTTAAGGATTATTGAGGCTACTGTGCTCTTAGGAACCTTAAGTGCGGCAGAAGTTTTTTTGTAACCTTGGCCAGATCTTTGCCTTGCCACAATTCTGTCTCTGAGACTTTAGGCAGTCGTCGGGTTGTTTGTGGGTCGGCTCGGTCGGGGCGGTGTCATGGTTTGTCGCAGGTTTTTGTTGCGGTTGTTCTGGTGGTGTGGGGGGGGGGGCAGTGCGGCTGGTGTAGTGGGATGTTTCGTGGGCTGTTGTGTTGTAAGTCGGGTCGTGGGTCTGTTGTGTATAGTATCTGCGGTTGGTGGTTTGTTGTGTGTTTTTGTTCTTTGTGTGTTGTTCGCGTTGCAGTCATTTCTTCTTTCGTTTTTACAGTTTCTACAGGGGACAAGGTCGGACGCAAAGGAAGGTGTGGGAGGTCGTCTGTGGTCTCTGCGCAATTGTGGACTGGTGAAGTGAAAAGGACCCGTGTGGCGTGGTGTGTGATGGGGTCACTGCGTGGAGGTAAAAGATAGTGCACGGCAAAGGGTTGTTGGTCAAAGGACTAGGAGCGGCGGATGGGGGCGGTAGGGGGCGGGGGAAAGAAGGGGCGAAGGTTCAAAGTCGGGGAATGGGGTGCACCAAGGGGGGGTGGGGCGGGGGGGGTGGGGGGTTGGCGTCAGAGGTGCGTGTGACGGAATGAACAAAAGAACGGAAGAGAGCAAAGCCAAAACAAAAGAAAAATGGAGGTCGAATACTTGCCGACCCCTGAGAGAAACCACCACAATACACAATCAGAAAATATAACATAAATAAGGACGATACACACACACACCACCAAAAATAAATCTTACCTATATTATTTAATATAATAAATGTATTGTTAAAATTTATTTACTTTCATTTTATTATACATACTTATTCCAAAACCATAAAAAAATATTTTTGTTCTAAAATAAACACTAACCAAAATAAAATAAATGACATACAAAAACACAACAATAAAACTTAAAATTAAAGTGAAAATATAAAACTAAACATTACAAACAACAACATCAAAAAACAAACACACTACAATAGTAGTAATACTAAAATAACACTGAGATATATATAGTTTTTTAATTAAACAATACTTAATATATAGTTTAAGTAATATTTAATAATTTGAATATATTGCATTAAGACTTTTATTTACCATTTTTACTAAGAAATTTACTAAAATTGTTGCATCCACAAAAAAGGCTGTGAATATTGGTCTACGGTGCTGGTTCATCACTAGTAATCTTAGCTCAATTTGATGCATTTATGTTCATTCCTCAAAATCCCCCAGTTTCCTTCCAACGTCCAAAGATTTTATCTGGGCCTGCTAATATGCATGTTTCCTCATAATTACTTTTAATTTTTTTTTATCAAATTGACAGATAGTTCGACTGTGTACAAAAGCCTGTCCAGCTGTCACAGAAACATGAAGGCGTACCTGAAGGATAATGTTCCTGATAGGCTGCACTATAAAAACAATGGAAGGATCCAGCCAATCCTTTTGGTGGCGGATGAAGGCTGGACGATTGTCAAAAATGGCAAACTCCCACGCAGTAAGTGTTCCTTGAAAGCAATTTTTGACATTGAATTAATTAATGAATTCAAGTGAATGGTATTTACAAAATGCATATTATGGCAATTGTGAATTGTTTTTCATGAGTTTATTTTCTTTCGCAGTGGGCGATCATGGCTATGACAATACGCTTCCCAGCATGCACCCTTTCCTGGCCGCCCACGGGCCTGCGTTCCGCAAAGGCTACAAGATGTCAAGCTTTAACAGTGTGGATCTCTACCCGCTCATGTGTCACCTCGTGGGCGTCCCTCCAATGCCTAACAACGGCAGCTTCGCTCACGTGCGCTGTGTGCTAGTTAACGAGCAGTGCGGAGAGCTAGCATTAGCGGTGGGCCTCGTCATCGGGGTTCTGATCATCCTGACCACCTTCACCTGCCTATTCAAGCTGATGAAGAACAGAGATGCCTCGTCTCCACGTCCGTTCGCCCGCTTGGAGTTAGAGGACGATGCTGATGACGAGCCGCTGCTTGAATGAAGTGTGTTATTAGACGCAGGTACTGTGTTGGATGGAGGGATTTGACTTGATTCAAACGCATGCAGGATACGTTAAAGGAATAGTTTATCGACTTCATTTTCAATTTCAGGTGAACTGTTCCTTTAAACGCTGAAATGGTGCAGAGATGACAATCATACTGAAACTGTAAGGGAGAAATTGAGCTATTGTAAAGCCAGTAACATACACTGAAGGCACAATAATGATAATGAGTCATCGTTAGTACTAAACAACATGACAAAACATGTCCTCAACATTATCAGCAGCTGTTGAGAAATTTGTTCTTAAAGGGATAGTTCACCCAAAAATGAAAATTCTGACAAAGCTCGTGTTGTTCCAAACCTGTCGGAATTTCAAGTTGTTCCAAACCGGTTCCAAGATTTCTTTCTTCTGTTAAACATGAAAGAAGGTATTTTGAAGAATGGGTAATCAAACATTTGCCAGTCACCATTGACTCCCATAGTATGGAAAAAATACTTTGGAAGTCAATGGCTACCAGCAACTGTTTGGCACCAACATTCTCAAAAATTTCTTTTAGTTACCAGAAGAAGAAAGGCTTGAACTGGGGTGGTTTGGAACAACTTGAGTTTGAGTAAATGAAGACAGAATTTGTATTTTTAGGTGAACTATCCCTGTATGAGTTCCCTGGTATGGAATTTCTACTACAGAATAAAATAAAAAAAAGTTTATATCTCACAATTGTTTTTCTCCTCAGAATTAAAGGTCATTTTGACTTATATCTTGTAATTCTCCTAAACTCGCAAAAAAAAAAAAATAAAAAAAATAAAAAACAATGTTGTAATAAACTAGTTTTGAGAGAAAAAAAAAAGTCAGAATTGCAGGTTATAAACTTGTAATTGCGAGGAAAAGTCAAGCTTGTCATGGAATAAAAAATACAAAAAAGGGTAAATGCAATGCGAGTTTATATCTCACAATTGTTTTTCCCCTCAGAATAGTGAGATAAAAACTCTCATTTCTGAGGAAAATCTCGAGCTTGTTTTTGCCAAGGAATAAAAATTAAAGGTAATCGCGACTTTATATCTTGTAATTCTGATTTTTTTTCCCCCTTAATATTTCAAGATATAAACTCAGAATTGTGAGAGAGAAACTCATTTTGAGAAAAAAAGTCAGAATTGCAGGTTATAAACTTGTAATTGCGAGGAAAAGTCAAGCTTGTTTCTGTCATGAAATACAAAAGGGTAATTGTGACTATTTATCTCACAATTCTGAGTTTATATCTTGCAATTACAAGTTTATGTCTTACAATTCAGACTTTTTTCTCAGAATAGTGACAAAAAAGTCAGAATTGTAAGAAGTCTTAATTACTTTTTTTTTTTCATGGCGGAAATACGTTTCCATACTCTGGGCAACAACAACATGTACGAAAAAAAACTACAAATATTTTGATTGTTAGATCATTTCCTGAATAGTCTCACACGCACAAGCATGCTCTCTTCGTGTTTAACAGATTTCAGAATGATTAAATCATGCTACTTCCAGTAATGCTTTTTAGCATTATCATATGCATATAAATATTGCTTTATATCTACGAATACTCTATGTTAGCAGTCAGGTTACTGAGGTACACCATGCTTCATGCTCTTAAACTGCTGTGTTTCATCGAAAGTCTAAGTAGGTCTTAGAATGCATTGAAACAATGATTTTTACTTAGGTTTGCAATGCTTTTGGGAAATGCAGAACAAAAAAAAGTGCAGAACGTAAGCAATAATAATTATTACTAGCTTCTTTTCAGTGAAGAAACAGAATACTGAGGTTACTTGAAAATGCCCGTACTGATTTTGCTTGTAGTGAAACTTTATTTATGAAGTCAAATACACAACCAGTTAAATCTGAATATTTATTTATTTTTCTATAAGTTGCTTAGTCTTTGTTTCTTTGCAGAAAAGGCGTATTTAGATTGAATGCAACTAAAGGAATGTTTCTTCTTGAATCCCTACCGAGGAATATTTCTGTAGGGTTTATGAGGGATTTGTACCTGAATGTTTCTTGTATAGTAGAATGAAGTAGATGAGTGTTGACTGTTTTTTGGAGATTTTTGTAAGTGTAAATACACCGTAAAGCTTGTGTTTTTGCTTATTGCACTGTAATCTGTAGGTTCAGATTTGAGGGAAGGAAACATGTTGCTGCTTTTAAAATGAGGAATTTTTATTCATGCTTTAAAATGTTTGTATAACAGGGATGTTATTTTTCTATTTAAAGGGGTCATTGGATGCTACATGCACTTTTACAAGTTGTTTGAAATTTGAACTGAAATGTGTGTTGGCAGTGCGTGTACACAACCACCCTATAATGATAAAAATCCACCCAGTGTTTCGAGCCGATCTCGGATGCCTGTCTGTGTGACGTCACAAAAACAGGCCCCTCCCACGATAGTTTGATTGACAGTAGCGTTTCAGCACAGACTGGATTGGTGTTTTACCTTAGCTCCGCCCTGAGTGACTGTCATCACTCCGCCATTGTTTCACCGCCGGAGCAAATGTAGACAAGAATAACTCCTAAGTGATTGAGGTGTTCTGTTGTTGGATGTAATAATGAACATAGCAGTCGTCGTTTACTCCCGACATCTGAGCCGCTGAAGACGCAGTGGGTTACGTTTGTTTCTGAAGGGAATGCTCCACCGATCTACATAAATGCATTTATGTTCGCGCGAATCATTCGTGATCCAGCTTCACCTCCAGAAGAAGTGTGTACGGTTTTTTTAACGAATCTTTGCAAATCGCCTTTCCTAATAATGTGCTAATTAGCAAGTTTCAGATGATTGTGGCTAAAGTAAACAGTCCCTCAGAGAGCGGCTCGGAAGAGAGGGGCGGGGCCAGCAGAGCTCATTAACATTTAAAAGAAAATGCTACAAAACGGCTTGCTCTGTTTTTGACCGGGTAAAAAAAGGTGTTTTTTACACTACCATTGATAAATTTTAACCAAACTATGTTACAGACTTTATTCATTAAGACCCTAAGGCAGTGGTTCTCAACCTTTTTTTTCCACCGGGCCGCACTATGTTCCAAGTGCAAGTCTCGCGGGCCGCACGCATATCATTTACATATTACGTCAGCAATACAAACCAACCTGATTTATAATATTATAGCCTAAATATTATGATATCTAATCGATTACATTCATTTGAAATAAATAAATAATTCTACTCCCCATAAATAACACCCAATTTTGCGAAAATGGGCTCGAAAGGAGTAACAGCACAATCATAGGCGGAGTTTCACTTTTATGCGTGGGGGGGCACCCACTGGCAGACGAGCCACGAGCACTTTTTTATATGTTCTACATTTCATGTATTTATGTAACACATATTCTTCATTAAAATACATTTAGAATGAACAATACTGTAACTGCTGTACAAAGAGTAAAAAAAAGAAAGAAAAGAAAAAAAAAAAACCATACCTAATGCAGAAAAGCCGCCTCTTTTTCCGAATTGCGTAGATGACCACTATCTTTCTTTCATCTCTTCTGATAAATTTTCAGTCAAATCGTTTTCTGTGTGCTAGATCAGAGCTAGAGCCCTGCATTTCAGCCCGGGCCCGACGGGCCCCGACTTTTTTACGCCCCTCGGGCTGGGCTTCGGGACAATTTTCATGTCATAGTTCAGACGCGGGCCGGGCCTCGGGCCTGTTTTAGGCTTCTCCTTATTTTTATATTTTAGACATCCATCAATTAGTGATGATAAAAAAAAGATTGCCGCACTGGTGGAAACAACACGAGACCGTGCTACCGTGACTTAAGATCGGCTCTACGGTGTTTAGTGTCCCGCAGCAGTAGCATGTATGGTGCGTGCCGTCAGAGCAGCTGAACAGTTCTGCGTTCAAATGCAAGCAATAGGCTTAAGCTTGCCGCAAAGCATCGGCAAAAGTAATTACCATAAATGTGTCAGGGGGGAACAGTAAGGAGATATTTGAATTATTTACTAATAAACTAGTATTTTCTGAGTCGGTGTCGCAAGGATGAAGTTGTCGATCCTGACTCACCATCTCTTCATTAGACGCGCCTTTAGAGAGAAGTGCATCTGTACGGATTATGATTATAATGAAAGAGTTTTTGTTTTATTTCGTTTAGTAATTTAAAGCTTTCTATAAATATATTTATCATGTCTGTGAGGCATGTATTCGCTGAGTTTCGGTTCATGTTTGTGAAGCGCTCCTGTTGAAGAAGAGACGGCAGAAAGCGCATCATGCTTCTTTTCTTTATTTTATAAAAGCACAACGTTTTGTTGATATTGTGAGTGCACACAAATAAAAGTAGACTCTTTATAGTTTAGAATGATGTATTACTCTTACCTTTATGAGTAAAAATGACGGCGTATCCACTGAAAAAAAACGCAAGTGATCGCGCTGGCGTCTCTATGTCCTGCAAAGCGCGCTTCAGCTTCCACTCCTCACTCCGCGCAAACGAATGGGGATACAGCGCACATTTATCTAGGTTTAACGTTTAAACATTGTTATATGCTTGAACTGTTTTATATCTATAGATTTTATTTTAGTCAAGTCGTGATGATTTGAGAAGGCTAAATTGATCAAACATAGGCTCACTGTCTGCCGCTGGCCGCTTGGTCGTTACTTTAAATGCGTAACGTTAATTAGGGTATGTGAGTACTGCTCATGTCTGAAAATATTATATGAAAAACAAAATAATTTTACATAAAAACATTATAGATTATATTTGTTTAGTACATTTTTTAATTAATGTATAAACTAAAATGAATTGTAAAACTGAAAGTATTTTTTTTAAATGGTGTTCAGCACGGTGGGCCGCATTTGAATTCGTGACGGGCCGCATGCGGGCCACGGGTTGAGAACCACTGCCCTAAAGCATCATATCATACTGTGGAAAATAGGCATCCAATGACCCCTTTAATTACTAGCATTTGTTCTTTTTTTAAATAGCATTGCTCATTTAATTGGGAAATAACAAAAGTGTTTTGGACTTTTAATGCTGGTTTTTGACTGTTGACTTGAAATGACATTGAAGAGCTGTGCAATTTTTTTTCTTGTTTGACTTTTTATCCATGGTCATTTTCTAAATATTTCTTGCCGTTTTGTCTGTACATTTAAGCAGTGGTCAATATTATTTCACATCAGTCTTTAGTTACTGAAAGGAAGGTTACTGAAACATAGGAAATCACCCTGGCTTGTGCAGTATTTGGCTATCAAATGTTTGTGGTCATATTTTCACAGCTTTTTGAATCTTCATGAAACTATGCAAAGCAAAAACTAAATGGAACCTTTTGTCACTCCGAAAATTTGTCATCTGAAAATCGAATAAAATATATATTTCAGATATTTAAAGAGTGTTTATTTATTTATTTTTTTGTGTGTAACTTGTTATGGTAATAAAGTATAGGTAGATTTTTGTAGATGACGTCAAGCAGCCACTAGAGGTCTCACTTTATGTTATTGTACAACTACCAGGTGAACTACAGGTTACTGTACATATCATGACACTGCTGTGAGGACAATCAGTTGTGACTTATTCAGTCAAGAGAAATATGATGTGTTTTTATGTACAGAATTTTTGTTAATATAGCAGCAATATGTATGGCTCTTGACTTAATAATAGTGTGTTGTGTGTGTGTGTGTGTGTGTGTGTGAAATGCTGCTATTCAAATTTTGTTAAATTGTTTTTGAATCACTTCTGCTCACCAAGGCTGCATTTATTTGATTAAAAATACAATACAAACAGTAATATTGTGAAATATTATTACAATTTAACATAACTGTTTTCTATTTTGATCATTTTTTAAATTGTAATTTATTCTTGTGATGCAAAGCTGAATTTTCAGCATCATTACTCCAGTCTTGAGTGTCACGTGATCCTTCAGAAATCATTCTAATATACAGATTTGGTTATTATCAATTCTTAAATATGATCATTTCTTATTATTATCAATGTTGATCAGTTGGGCACCGCTAATTTTTAGTTATATTTTTCAAGGATTTTTTTTATTGAATATAAAGCAACGCCAAAATAACGGCATTCATTTGAAATAGAATTTCTTTAGTTTTTAAAAGTCTTTAGTCAATTTTGATACATTTTAAAATTCAGTTTGCTAAATAAAAAAAGACATTTAATAGACCTATGGTCATATGTATAGTTTTATTAAATTATTTGACATAATTAAAAAAAATTATTTACTATCATTGATCAATTTTATGCATTCTTGCTGAATAAAACTGTTAATTTCTTAAAAAGTAATACATTTAATGACCCAAAACTTTTAAATGGTGATGTGTGTATATATAAAACTTATTAGAACATTTCAATGTGCCTAATCTAATATGACGTACCACAAATACTTATCTGCTTAACTGTTGTGTGGGGAAAAAACCCCGGCAGTTTAGTGTGCGACTCTTACTGTACAGTCCTGAGGTCAGTAACCATGTGTAAATGAGTGTTCAGGGAGGCTACGGCTCTATATTTAGAGAGAACTTACTGGAATGGTTTACCCATAACCCTCCCAAACTGAACTGCCAGCTGATTATGAAGCCTGACCGGCAGGAACTGGGGCCTGAGAGAGAGTGACCCAATTAAACGGGGGGGGGTTTGTACTTACCTGGTACACCGACATCGTTGCGATTCCGCAATACAAATGCACTATAAGACACCATATAAGACAAAAATGGTGATGTTAGGACGGAAAACGGGGGTACGTCAGTCTCGGATTTGGGATTTTTCACAGGGGGCCACGCTGTGAGGAGTCAGTGATGGGGTGTGTGGTGGTTGTCGGGCCTCGATGGTGGTGTTAATCCAGGGAGAGGGTGAAAGGTTGATTGTCTGCAGATGGGGTTGGTCGTCTAGTGAGACCCGAGCGACACTGAGCTGGTGTAGGTGACACTGAACTCCTCCCTAGTGCTCCTGCGCCGCGTGGAGGCTATTTTTGGCCCTCCTGTGACAGTCAGAGCGGCTCTCACTGACAGCTGACCGCAGGGGCCAAATCAAAACAAGCACCGCACCTCCACCGACCTGTTACAGCGCCGAGACCATCACGACACCCCGCCGGACACATAACAGACACCCACATCCAAGGAAAAGAGATTACATATTCATAATTCTCCATCAGCCTCTGATTTGGAGTGAGCTTCAACGATATGACCTCAAATGAGGAGGACAAAGATCCTGATATTGAGCTTTTCGTGAAGGTAAGCATGATGATAAGCTTTAATGATCTGCGGGCCTAAGCTCTCTGGCTGTGTTTGTGTGTTGCACACTTCATCAATAGTCAGGAATCGATGCTGGCATTACTTCTAAAAGCTTTCTGACAGTTTTAGCAGTTTCGTTTGAGGTTAAGATGGGCGTTTGGCCCGGGACAGTAACATTTCAGAGCAGAAACTCCAGGTTGCTGTTGAATTATTTCTTCAATTCTATCAACAGCTCCCACTCTTAATTCCTCTGTGTTCAAGTGTCTCCTTTCTTCTGCTGCTTTCTGTGGTTTGTTTTGCATAGTTTTTTTTTTTAAATGTGATGTTTAGAGAACATTAACAGCTGAAAGAATGAGGGATGAGAATAAATGTTGATAAAAACATAAAAGCTTTATAAATCAAAGAATCGTCATAATTGCAGAAGGTCAGATGCTGTATTTCTTCCACGTGGCGTCAAAGTTATTAATAGAGCTAATAGTGACAGTAAATGCAGAGGGGTTGAAAAACTGTGTGTTTCCACTGTCTTGGCTGACTGATGATACTCACTTTATTAGTGATGTTTGTTGATTTGACTAACTTTTTAGTATAAAATTTCACATACGGTGTCACAGACATGTGTAATTCACTCTCCTTCGCCTTGTATGAGTTTCTTTCTTCTGTTGAACACAAAAGAAGATATTTTAAAGAATGTTTTGTAACCAAACAGTTGCCGGTAACCATTGACTTCCACAGTACTTTTTTGTCATACTATGGAAGTCAATGGCTACCGTCAACTGTTTGGTTACCAGCATTCTTAGACCTCTATACAGAAGAAATAGAATTATCATTTTAAGGTTAAACTATCCACCTACACTTTAAAAAAAGAAATGTTCCAAAAGCAAATGCCATAAAAGAACTCAAAGAACTTTTCAATTAACATTTTAATGATCTAAAGAACCTTTTTCCATTATAAAGAACCTTTTGTGCAATGGAAAGATTCTATGCATGTTAAAGGTTCTTCATGGAACCATAGATTCCATTAAAGAACCTTTATTTTCAAGAGTTTTGCATGGACAACATCAGCAAGAACTCGACATTCCATCTGAGCCAATCAAGCGTTGACCATTTGAAAACTAACCTCTATGCATTTTATCCCAGCATAGTTATGTGCTAAACACATTCATTTTAGGTGGCGAGGGTGGTGTCTAACTCATAGTTGTGTTGACAGGTACAGTACGACCCAAACCCCTTTGCTGTGGGCTCATGGGGCAGATAATGGAATTTCCATGCATAATTCAGCTTAAGCGTGGATCTGATGTCCGGCTCAGGTTACTGGCCCAGTTTAAGGACACTATTGGATAGCTTGATCGCCTAATTTCAGATGTGGAAATTTGGCACTGAATCCCCATCGGTTCTTTTTATTGTCTGCTATTGTATTGAAGATTACAAATCATGCACGGAATGGCGAATGACTTTCAGGGGTTTCATAATTTCACTTTTGCCCTAATGACACTAACATGCATGTCTGGGGTTTTGGCTTTTTTAGAAAATGCATGTTTTCTATTTTAATATACTTTAAAATAGAATTTATTCCTGTGATGCGCAGCTGAATTTTCAGCATCATTCCTCCAGTCTTCAGTGTCACATGATCCTTCAGAAATCATTCTAATATGCTGATTTATTTTCAGTGTTGGAAACAGTTTTTGCTGCTTGATATTTTTTTTGGAACCTGTGATCCTAACATTTTCTAACATTTAATGACTGTAATAAGTTGAATAATTGTACAATTATTTTACAATTATTCAACAGTATTTTGTATATACTCGCACATAAATGTTATATAATTTTCTTGAAATATTTCTTTAAATATGTTGAATACACATGAATAATCTTATATAATATTTAATTTATTCATAATATTTGCAAGACCTTGCCTACACTAAAAAACAAAAATACTGTGGTGGTACCATGGTATTGTACTTATATGATGTGATGTATTGAGTTTAATACTGATTTATCAGTTTGTGTTTCTCAGGCTGGCAGTGATGGAGAAAGTATTGGAAACTGTCCTTTTTCTCAAAGGCTTTTTATGATCCTGTGGCTGAAGGGAGTCGTGTTCAAGGTCACCACTGTCGACCTGAAAAGGTAACGAATTGTTCTTAATATGCATTGCTGTTAGAAACCACATGGATCAAACTTTTGTGGCTTTCATTTAAAGTCTGTTAGCTTTAGATAGATGTCCCACCCAAATGTCCTGTTTCAACTAGAAATACATTAACAAAGCAAAGTAACCCATGCTTATCAAGCATTTTCATTGGCTTTAATTGACTGTGTTATGTAATGATCAAACTCAGATGTGAATGTGCAACAAAAATCTAAAGTTTTCCATTTTTCTTCAAGGAAACCAGCTGATCTCCATAATCTGGCTCCCGGTACTCCTCCACCATTCCTTACCTTCAGTGGCGAAGTGTGGACAGATGTCAACAAAGTCGAGGAATTCTTGGAAGAGATGCTAGCGCCTCCCAAGTAGGTTGACAGGATGTTCACAGATGGATTGATTGTTTATGTAATGTGAACAGCAATATTTTTCATTCACGTCCTAAGATATCCAAAACTGGCTGTGAAGAACAAGGAGTCCAACACGGCGGGAAATGACATCTTCGCAAAGTTCTCAGCCTACATCAAGAACACAAATCCAACAGCCAACGCAAGTGAGTTTAACGTCTGCTCTATGACTTATTAGACAGGTTCAAGGAATATCTACAGCTCTTTATGGATGCTCTGTTGTCAACGGTGAAATATAGAGTCACATGTTATCCAGAGCTCATTCACATTCCACTAGGCCTTTACAGGGATTGTCTTGACTTAAAGCCGCTGTATTTCTTCAGATGAAAACATTCAGCACAAGCACATATCAAACTTTTGGCTGTGCAGGTCTGGAGAAGGGGCTACTGAAAGCTCTGAAGAAACTGGACAACTTCCTGAACTCCCCTCTACCGGACGAGATTGATGCCGATAGTACGGAGGAGGAGAAGTGCTCCAACCGCAAGTACTTGGACGGCAATGAATTAACGCTCGCAGACTGCAACCTCCTCCCCAAACTGCACGTAGTGAAGGTGACATACCGCTGGGAGATCTGCTGTAATTGATCATTTAGTGCAAGATAAAATAGTGGTGATTCCTGAAAGGAAAAGTTCCAAAAATGTTCCTAATGTTCCAAAAACGTTCTTTTTATTGCAGTGAATGTTTCTCGGGGTGGATTTACTTTTTAAAGTCAGTTTTTGCGCAGACACACACACCTTTCCAGCTAACAGGGAACGTTCTTACAACTTTCAATGTTTTGTCAAAATTATATATATGTTAGGATAAAATGTTCTTATAGTAATGTTAATGGAACATTCTTATAACATTATTAATAGGCTATTTAATATCCGTTCTCATAATGTTAAGAGAAAATGTGATTAGATAATAAAAATAAATGTTATATTTAGGGTGAAGTTAATATAATCTTGTAAGAAATGTTTTCAATAATGTTTTAATTATGATACGAAAATTTGACTTTTTAAAGGGGTCATATGATGCTGCTAAAAAGAACATTATTTTGTGTATTTGGTGTAATGAAATGTGTTCATGCGGTTTAAGGTTAAAAAAACACATTATTTTCCGCATACTGTACATTATTGTTTCTCCTCTATGCCCCGCCTTTCTGAAACGCGTCGATTTTTACAAAGCTCATCGCTGTGAAAAGCAAGGTGTGCTGTGATTGGCCAACTATCCCGGAGTCGGGTGGTTGTGGATTGGTGGGCCTAGGGGATACTCTCAGGCGTGTGACGGCTGTGAGTGTGTGTGTGTGGTCTTCCGCCTCAGTCCTGACGTTGGTGATGCGCGCGTTCCGGGGGACGAGCTAGCCAACCAGTCGTCTTGCCAAACCCATATAACGAGCATTGGGGGTGTCATCCAGGGGACATATTATGTTTATAATGACTGGTATAGCCTCTTTTTACGGCGTTGCGTTGCATCACGCTGCTCGCGCATACCAGCAACCTTCTGCATTTGTTATCAGGGAGGAAATGACACTACAACAAGTGCTACTCTCCTGCTCAAAACTGTGTTTGAAGGTCAATCAGGTGGCAATCTTGTGTATAGAGAGAAGACGCGGGTACTTACAGTCTGTGAGTCAGAACTGACGGAATTTTAGTCTACTCTCCCAGGATCAGGAAACCGTCCTCCATAAACGGTTGGTGGCACAACTCGAATATTTGTTTAACTGTTCGGTGGACAGGGTGTTGTAATGCAGGTCGCTTAACCACTGATGTCTATTCGTTTGCCTCTTTGGAAGACCAAACAAGTATTTGCTTTGCACACGAAACAGGCTTCACAGTACCGGGCGGGCCGTTGGGAGTGAGCAGAGTCGCGGGGGGGCTCGTAGTGGTGAGCGCGTGGAGTCGTGCGGTCTTTCAGGTGCAACCACATGTGTAAGACGCGCCTGTGACGCCGCTTCGCTGGCTTCGGGTTGACGGGGGAGTCCGATCTCGAGCCACAGGTGCAAAGTTTGATGGATTTTCCTCACGATCCGAGCCACGATTCAGCTCCAGTGCACGACGAATGCCTAGGTATCGGGGTGCGCGAGGTGGAAACCAAATGCAATTGTGTTTGGTGGTGTTCCCGTCAAAGCAAACCACAGCGGCGGCGAGGCGACGGGACATGGCGGGCAGCAGACAAACGTGTAGCTGGGGGGGGGGGGGGTGTGGTCGAGAAGTAGAAAGAGGGGTCTTGTCTGGCGTGGGGTCTGTGGGTGGCGGGTGGGGTGGGGGTTTGGGGTGGCGTTTAGCAAAGCTTCCCTAGGGATAGGTCAGGTTAGATGGATGTGAGGGCGGGGGGGGGGAGAGGGGTACACCGGGTGGTAGGGGGGTCGTGGGCTGCGGTGCGGGAGACGGTGATGGTATAGCATAAGGTGCTCTTGAGTGGAGGTGTGTGAGACTTTATCGTGGCAACTGTACGAGCGTCGTGAGCACCAAGAGCTTTGAACACTCCCAACGTGTTGGAAGGAACATGGTGAAATGGTGCGGGCAGCATACTGGGGGGACCCGCGGGTAAAACAATACCGGTGAAAAAACTAATGGGTGAGGTACGGTCGTATTGAAGAACGGAGAAGCGTAGGACAAATGGCAAATGTGGTTCACATGTAGGGAGAACATTTCCAAAGTGGGGGTTGCAGTGTGTATGGACATGACCGAGGCCGCGGCCAGCTTTTGTTATTGGCGAGCCTGATTCCGGAAATGTAAAAACTCCCTTGTACGGGCAGTGAAAAATCGCAGAGGGACAGGGAAAAGAAAGGGGAAAGCGCGGGAAAACTCACCACGCTGCCAAAAAAAACAACAACAGGGGGCACGATGGGAAATTGGCAACAGGATCCTGCAGTTTTTTGACACTGATTTGAGAAGAAAACATTTTCTGAAATATGAAATATTACCTAAATTAAAATAAAAAGTAATCTTCCACATCATACCTGCATTTAAAATGTATTACAGGCAAATTAATGGATAAATCAAAACAAATGAAACAGCAAATCGCAATAAATCCTTGCATCATGCATTTACGTTTTTGCTTTTTGACGAATTGCAATTCGCAGTTAATGAATTGCATAAAAATACAACATATAATACACATGTGATAACTTGCCCCAACCTAACATTTATTAAAATACTCTTAGGATGATTTGTTTAGATTATAAATGGGCAGATTCAGTTGTTTCATTTCATCATTATTTTTCATCCCACATTCAGGTGGTTTGTAATTACAACATTTCAACACAGACACACACCTTTTGAACATTCCTACCAGTATTGCCTGTAGGAAAAACATACATCGGGGCATTTTGTCACACTATGTATTAAAATTGGGGCAAAGGGACCACAAAGGAACCCTAGAGTTTATTGACACTCATTTGAGTGTTGAATTCTACCTAAACTATAAGAAAAAGTCATCTTCCACATCATATATGCATTTAAAATGTATTAGCGTAAAATGAAAAACATATAAGCCACATGTAACAACTTGCTAAAATCCTTACAGGATGATTGGTTTGGATCATAAACTAGCATCATGTTTCTTATTCAGGTGGTTTCTAAGAAATACCGTAACTTTGAGATCCCATCAGAGTTGAGTGGGGTTTGGAGGTACCTGCAGAACGCCTATGCCCAGGATGAATTCACCAACACCTGTGCGGCAGACAGAGAGATTGAACTGGCCTATCAGGACGTAGCCAAGCGGCTGGGCAAATGAAAATGCACTAATCAGTGACTAATAATCATATGCAGAACTGCTAAAGTGGTGACCTTTCTCTTGGTGTCAATGTCTCATTTTCCTTCAGCAGTTATTGAGCAGAATTTGCCTTCTGGACATTGACTCGGTCCTGTAATACTCATGCTTGTGTGTAGGCCTTCCCATTGCCATTATGTTTACTGTCTGTCTGTAGTGACATAAACTCATCTATTAGTGTCGCTATCTATGACGGTCTAGAAAAGAAGAAAAACATTGTGCCACAGTAAAATGAGCCTCATTCTGCAGTTGAATTTATACATCATTATACACTTTATACATCAAACAAAACCATCAAACAAAATAAGCACATGTTTAGGTCTCAGGTATCTCTAGCCCTGTCTGGAATTTTCATATATTTGAAATGAACAACAATACTGTGTCTTATTAATAAAATATATTTTTTTCATAAAGCTTGTAATGTTTCGCTTGTGTTTAATCATGTGTCATACTGCAAGACGATTATTTCAAGTTAGAAAAAAACCTCATCTCATCTTGTCGATTAGCACAGATAATCGACTCATCCCAAAGTTCCGATGGCATTAAGGGCAGAAAATTGCATTTTTGTTTAAGCACTTACATTAATTCTTCCATACAAAATGTGTGTTATGTAAAGTTGCCGAAATCGTCACTGTAGCTGCGGAACTAGTTTTCTGGGCGGATACTCGCGTTAAATGATTTGTATCCTTCCGCGTGCTGTGAGAAAATTTAAGTTGCCGCGTTTATCGACTTGACAAGATTTGTAAAATACAGGTTAGTAAACGATTTTAACACTCCACTCTCATGTTTACACGTGCGGTTTTAATTGTTGTAGCCCTACCTTCAATATTAAGTTTATTTTAAACGTTTTTTTTGTTCTTGTCTAGACTTATAAGAAGACGCGGTTTTTAACGATCTTAGTCGCAATTTATCGTCAGTGGAAATAAGACATCGTGTTACATATTTTGCATAGTTTATATTGAACCTTTAACATTTTTTTCCCCTGAATAAAACTAACAAACAAAAAGATAAAACCAGTCTATTGTAGACTGCTGGTTTCTGTCAACATGGTTTATTCGATGGTTTTTGAGGTGTTTTAGGCACTTGTCAATTGGCCAGACCATGGTTGACCAGATAAACCAGTTGAAGACCAGCCTGCCATATTAAGTTGGTTTAATTGTTTGTTTCAGCAGAATATAGATTAAAATTAATTCTTAAATTTTACATACATGACCTTGAATGATGCTGGCTGCAATTGGTAACATATTCGTTTGACTTGGTGTGGTTACAGCCAAACATCTGCTGAGCTGCAGCACTACCATCAGCTGGATACAATATGAGACACTTAAGATAATATTTCACAAAAACCAAGTGGTCACCATCTATCAAACTGTCAAGTAGGTGTGAAAAAAGCTGTCGTTCCATCTGATTTCCAGCACATGTGACGGCTGTATGTCAGGTTTAGCTGGCAGCTGAATAATATTGCTTTATACGAGCACGGAGATCAGATTGGAACACAGGCCGAAACAGGAGAGGTTTTCCTCTGGTAGCTCAGGGCCGCTTGGCCTCATGGGTTTTAATTACTCTACTTCCTGTTGAGGAAGCCCTTTCACCATCTCTGAGCAGTCCAACACATTTCTTTCACTGCAAATTCAAACCATCTGCATTTTTGTCTGCAGTCTTTATGTTGGCAGTGGGGCAAAGGACCAGTCAAACATGCACTTGGCTCCTTCCTCGATTGTTTCCGGAAGTTTGCACCATTCTGGATGAAACGTCCTGCGACCTTAAGCGCATGGAAGGCCCGACACGCAATCATCTGTCTTCAGATGGAAATCCTTCTCCAACACGCTATTCTTTTTCCTCCAGAACAATTTTCTCTGTGAGGAATCTCCAGTTACACGACATGCAAGCATCATTTATTGAAAAATCTGTGTTGTTTTCCCACTGTGCATTGAAGGAGTGATCAGAATATGGACTTATTTGTTTCATGCAACCTACACTCTTAAAAATAAAGGTGCTTCAAAAGGTTCTTCAAGCGATGCCAAAGAAGAACCATTTTAAGTTCCACAAAGAACCATTTAGTCAAAGGTTCTTTAAAGAACCATCTCTTTCTTACCTTCTTGTAATCTGAAGAACCTTCTTTCGCCACAAAGAACCTTTTGTCAAACAGAAAGGTTCTTCAGATGTTAAAGGTTCTTTATGGAACCATTTAGACAAAAAGGTTCTTCTATGGCATCGTGAAGCACTTTTATTTTTAAGAGTGTAACTGATCGGATTCCATTCAACGAGGCATCATCCTATTCCATCTACTCTTGACTATATACAGATAGAAAAATTGACTTCCATGATGATGCTAATCATTGTGCCTGATGAAGGCAATGCTGTAATGTATAAATGTTGGAGATCTGCAGTTGCTTCATCCATATATTTCATTCATAATTGCTCGCTCGTGTAGATTACGGGGCTTCCAAACCTCTGCGTTTTAGTGTATTTCTGTTTGGGCGGAGTAAGTTTTACATACGTGGCCTAAAAAACCATATGCATTTAATCTTGGCTGAGTTGCATCTTGTATTGCATCCCAAATGCACCTTGAAGGTCATTTACACTTGGTCCAAGTGTAGATGGATGTCTAATTTGTAAAAACGTATGAAGTGTACATGTAAATACCTCCATATTAGAGACTCTAAGGTGAGACCAAAAAAAACCCCCACTCAAAACACCTTTGCTACTGCATTGCAAAGCCCTGGCAGATGCTTTAGCATCATAGAGGTACGTTTTTCACTTACATTTACTTCAGGAAATGTAAAAAATGTTTTTAATGACTTTACATTATTTACAATAACTAGGGTATCTTTTATTTTGACAGAAACTGTGGTAACTGTGTTTGGATGGAAGAAAGCATGAACGATACTCTCACAGGACTGGAAAAAGCACATTATATGTCCTGGAACTGGCAATTACATGTGAGAAAATGAGTCTTTTCCTGAATGCGTCTACCTTTCTTGAAGGCTGTCAAAGCAGCGGTAGCCGGCCGCTGACTTCACTACTCACTTCCCACCTGATTTAACTTATGCTGAAGTGGCAATTGCATTTTCATAGCTCAAAACCCAAAGGTAATCTAAAGCAGAGCCCACTCCATGGACACTGCCAACGCACCACGCAAATGGCATGCGATTCCTCCACAACTCGGCTCGGATCACCAACATCAGAGGATTTCAGGGCAGTAAAGGCAAGGCAACCTGTAGTTCACTCTGACCGTTTTATCAAAACAAGCATTTGCTTGAGTCTTATAATTATAGGTTAACACACAGGGTTGGATTAAAGCATCGCTGCACAGTAATATCCTTTGAGATCTTGTTGGATTTGTGTCTGTGGATCGGTTGTGCATCAGTGACCTCGCCTGGGCTCTAAATGATACCAAATGTTGAAGTTTGCCCCTGTTTCAAACAGCAGGGTAATTGTGGGTATGCATCAGTCAGATCTTGATTTAGACTTCAGTGATGTCTGTCTGCACCTCATGAAGAGATCCAAGAGGTTTCACATTTTATGGTGGAAAATTAAAAGTCTTCATGCTGAGAGTGTATGAAATGGCATTTGGTATTGTTTGCTTTGGTAGGAATATTTTATTTTGTCCATCGCCAACTTGCCTTTTGGGATTTCGGGATACACTCTTTTATCTAATTAAAATTTCCATCTCGCTGTATATTTTCATTATGCTTTCATGTGTTCCCCATCTGTCCATCTTAGCGTTTAGATCTGTATCACAATATAATGTAGGTGTCTTTTTTTTTTTTTTACAGTGAAAAGCCTAAAGGGATAGTTCACTCCAGCATTAAAATTTACTCATGAACTGAAATCACCCTCCTGTCGGCCCCCACAATATGCCATATGGACAACAAAAAAGAGATATTTTGGGGGGACACGGCTTCTTTTTCGTATCAGGGTTATTATAGGTAACTTAATGTAAAACTATTATCATTATGTTAATTAAATAAATGTTAATTGAAATAAAATATAACAGCATATACCATTTGGCATATTTGCCAAGGCAACATTTCTAATTTTTATTTAGTACTTGATGTACTAAAATAACAAACTAAAACTGAAATAAAAATCTATAAAACCGTATTTAAAAATAAATAACTTTCAAAAAAAAACTTTCAAAAACAACAAAATTACAAACATGTAAAAGTGAAACAATATATTAAAAATCGAATTCAGAATATTCATAAAAACTCTCAATGACACAAAAATAACACTGAAAATGTATAGTGAATATGGGCTATCTAACTTCAAAAAAGGCCAAAAAAAGTTTATACAATAGTTTATACAATTTGTGTGCTATATTTCAAGTTATTCAATAGTTTTGCATGAGGAATAGACTGAAATATAAGGTAAATTCGCTCATAAGGAATCAAACGCTGGAAATAAAGTATAAAAATAGTTTATAGTCCTTTTTGGAGCTTGGCAACTTCTAGTCACTCTATGCTTTCATAATTTATGGAAAAGCAGCAGCAAAAATAAAAAAAGGTTTGGATCAACATGTGAGCGAGTATGTGATGACTGACAGTATTCATTTATGGGTGAACTATTTATCTAATTTGATATGTAAAACCAGATGTTTTATTAAAAAGCTTGTGATGTCATCTTAACACCTGGACATCATCTTTTGAAGAAAAACCTCAAAAGAACCGCGAGAACAAACCCTCAGTCAGTGTAAACAGCTGCTACCTACTGGCAGTAAGTCACGTATCGCTCTGCAGAGCGTGGAATGACCCTTCTGCGGTCATATTATGAGCCGTCCTGCTCTGTGTGCCCGGTACGAGCGGTGTCAGGCCCTGCTGCATGCTGGGAAGATAGAGAGGGTGAGAGTGATGGGGTGGAACAGTGTCACTCTCACACACGTGTGTTTGTTTAGGCTTTAGCACTCGGCGGCTTCCAGCAAGGTGTCAGAACGGAGCCTCACTTCTGTTTCACACGTCCTTTTTCTGAAACTAGAGTGGTCATGTCATGCAGGGCTCAAAAATAATGATTAAAGCGTTGCTGCATGTTCTTACGTTTAGTGTGGTCATGATATCAAACTTGTATCAATACCAATACCATTTCATGGTTCTAACTAAATAATAATCAAATGACCACCATTATGTAAATGTAATTATGGTTGTGTGTGTGATATTTTTGTCCTGCACGTTCACATTCACGAAACACAAATTGGCTGTCTTTAATTTCATATCACTTTTTTTACTTTATGATCAACAAAGGATGCACAATGAAGCCTTGTTCTCGATCATTACAACACCCACCACACACACCGCCCAATTCACTCTCATTTATATAAATATATCCTCACTATAATATATAACACACAGCACACTCGCTCAGACTTTGCAGAGAAATAATTAAGATATTAAATTAAATTTGTTATCCGCCCACCCCCACAAAATTGACGTTAGAATGACTACACTTTCACCCACATATAAATATGAAAAAATTGCTCCTCTTCGCCAAAATGGCTGCACTAGCAACACCATATAGACTGTGATTAGAGACATCCATAATCAGACATAATCAGATGCTTGTGCATCAGAAAATAGCTTTTTCATGGTTTCTAAGGGCTGCCTTCCGCCGTCTCTGACTCATAACAGTATTTATGGAGCCCGAATGACTGATCTTTGGCTCCTTGCTCTCATATCTCCTCCGCACCTCCTCTATCCATCCTCGCCTCTCCTTAGCTAGAGGGAATCCCAAGTTTACCATGGCGTAACCATACAGTTTCCATCAAAATACCATATTTACTGCCAACAAGAAGACACCCTTGCAACTGTATATCAGTATTGTGTTTTTTCAGGCATCCATACTTGATGTGCACAAGCATGTTTTAATTAAATATTTTTTTAAATATAGCTCGTGATTATAATGCTGCAACATGCTGTGAAACTAGTGCTGAGAAGAGTTTTAATTTGTATTCATTCATGTGTATTTTGTGTTTTTGTTGCAGCACCAGCTTGGGTTTCATGAAGTAGTTGCAAAGAGTTGTGAACACCAGTGTTGCCAAGTCCGCGGTTTTCCCGCGGGATTGAGCTACTTTAACACCGTTGCCGCGGGAGACTCCAATAATAACATGATATTTATCCCATGGAATACACATTTTAGCAGGGGAACCCAGTCAAAAAACGTGTATTTTACCCCCCCAAGAACGCGATTTTTAACTGGGGACCCCTCGAAAGGGGATTGGGCTAGTTTTGAGTAACGATTGGGAGGGTTTTCTTGTGTCAACCCTGGCAACCCTGGTGAACAGCCACAGGAGGGCAGTGGTCGGGTTTTATATGTCCATTCCTGCAAAAGATAAATCACTGTAAGAAAAACGACTGACAGAAACTGGCACTGAGGCAGGACCTTTTCAAAAGGTACTAATATGACACTTAAAATCTCCAACAGACTTTCATTTCTTTTAAAACAAGAATGATAAGTGTTTAAGCGCATAAGACCTGATTTTAATAATTGACCAGAAAAATGTTTTAGAATTTTATCGTTAATGTAAAATCTCTTACATGGAGAATATGGTTTTCATTGTTTCTGTTTTTTTGTAACTGTAGTTTGCAACTCTGTTTTCGCTGTGGCATTAAAATTTGAATTAAACAAACATATTACATCCATTTGGGGTAAAGATGTACAGTCCGTGAACGTTTTTTTTACATTCAGTACAATTTTGTGAAAAATTGTAATAACATAACGTTCAAAGTTTGGGCCAAGAAAGGTAAACAATTAAAAGAATTACTAATTTATAAAACAAGGAATGATTTAAGTTGATCAAAAGTGACAGTAAAGCCATTTCTAGATTTCAAATTCTAATAAATTCTGTTCTTTGGAATTTCATTCAGACTTTAATATTTCATATCAATCAAAGAATCCTGAAAAAAAGCATCCGGAAAAACAGTCCACTAAACTCTTACGCGTTTTCTTTTTACTTAAAACTTAAAAAAAAAAATCTATATAGATATCTATATAGATTAAAAAAACAGTTATTTTAAATGTAATAATATTTCACAATATTAATGTTTACTGTCATTTCAATCAAATACGGGCCAAATGCAGTCTTGGTGAGCAAAAGAGACTTCTTTCAAAAACATTAGAAAATCGTAGTTATTCCAAACCTTTGACTGGAAGCGTCTGTAAATATTTCGTATTATTGCACTCCATCGTGTATCATTGAATTTTTCTTCTCTGATAAAATCACTTTGTGTTAGGGTTATATGGCTAACACTGTTTTTGTTTGATCAAGGACAAACGAAGCTGATCCAGGAACACGTCCTACTTGGCAACTTCACGGTCAAGTTTTTTAGCAGAGGATGAATCGTGAGCTTACAGGTGCGATCAGCTTTAGATAACACCTCTATGCATTACTTCCACCCCCCTCTTGCAAAGTGTCCCGTTTACTGCCGGCGCGCTGGAGGTGTTTAAGGATTGCGCCCCGCCGCCTCCGTGCTCCCGTGAGCTTCACACTTCATTTGTACGGAAACCTCCCAGCGGCAGCAAATACTTCACGAGCGCTGCCAGCATAAATCATCAGGCCCGACAAGCCTGTCTGCAACCTTCAGACAGCCGTGGGACACTAAGGGTCTCTATTTTCAGATGTCCCGCAGGTTTCACCCTGTTAAAGGCATCGGGGCATTGTCCTTGGCACACCTCCAGCCAAACTGGGACAGCACTATGCCGATTTGATTGCTTGTGAAGTGATTTGGAGCAACCAGGGGCTTAACTGTGTGAGAAATGACTGACCCTCACAACACGCTGTGAAAGCAGAAGCCTCCTGTTTCACCCGGAGAGAACGATAGGAAATGATGCGGAAATCAGTCTTCCTCAAAGAAGGACACTGAGGTGTTCGGAGAAAAGACTTCTGTTCAGTTCTTGCACTCGAAAAAAAGAAAAACGTTCAATAAAATTCAATTAAATTGAGGGCAACATCCTAGCAATAAAATTAGTTATTTTTAAAAGAGAAAAAATTGATTTGTTATAGTCTTCAATGAACAAAAGTAAACATTTAAATAATTTTGTTACCTGCCTTTGTTGCCTACCTACACTCTTAAAAATAAAGGTGCTTCACGATGCCATAGAAGAACCTTTTTGTCTAAATGGTTCCATAAGAACCCTTTACCCATCTGACGACTCCGTTGTTTCACAAAAGGTTCTTTGTGGCGTAAGAAGGTTCTTCAGATTATAAAAAGCCAAGAAAGAGATGGTTCTTTAAAGAAAATTTGACTGAATGGTTCTTTGTGGAACCAAAAATGGTTCTTCTATGGCATCGCTTGAAGAACCAAAACAAACCTTTTGAAGCACTTTATTTTAAGAGTGTAATGCAAAGAAATTAAAACACTGATTGATTGATTGATTGATTCATTTTTATTTATTTTGATTTATTATTTTACAAACCTGCATTCATTTGATCTGGCCTACAACAATACAATCCAACGAGTATATTATTATTTATTTTTGTATTTTATTTTAAATAATAAAATCAATAACCAGTTAAGGATGATTGAATTAAATGTGTTGTTAATTCATGCAATGAATTATGACTAAACTGGATATAGATATATAATAAAAATGTATAGATAGATAGATAGATAGAATATTATATACCATACAGGTATATTACGCTAATGTATGTATATAATATATCTTTATTCAGGGTAAAATTTGACAAAGTTTAAAGAATCCAAAACCGACTGGAAGTAGGGTTGCAAAGGGGTGGAAAATTTACTATAAATTTCCGGAAACTTTACAAAAATCCCTGGAATATTCGAAAAAAATCCTGGAAAGTTTCCGAAATTTATAGTAAATTTACTCCGAGACAGAAAAACAATCATCCATTTTTTTTTGGAGCACGGCAACAAGAAACCTTAAGATCCATTTATCAGCAGCCGCTCTGAGTTTTGTCTTAAAAAGGCCAGAAGCTGCTGTCCTAATTTTGATTGTCTCAGCATTTGGCTTTTGCACTATCAACCCCACTTTTGTTTGATACGGAAAGACCATCATTAGTTCTTGCTCTCTCTTCGTACTTGTTTATTTTCACTGAAAACCGTCAGGCAACGTGCCGACCCACGAATGAAAACAGAATCTGAGAACTTTTATCAATTAGCCCTGATAAAGATGACAGAACATTGAGCACAATGTTCATTTTCAAAAGGAAACACACGTGTTTTGTCTTAAAACAATGTAATAGTGTCGAACTCACTCTAAGTAGCGCTAAATAAGCCCATTGAGTCGTTTCCTGGCTGAGGTGATCCAAACCAAACATTGATCCAAGCTGAACTTATGGATGTTTGCGTTCATTGATAGGGCCGTTTAAAGACCCTCAGTGCAGGTTTAGACAAACAGTTGGCAATGTGTTTGAACAGCTCACAGCATTAACCGATCTGTTTCATCTGACACATTAACGGGCATTAATCATCACGCGCTGCATAATGGAGCATTTGTCTGTCTTGAAGTGTATGTTATGAAAGTCTCTGGTGGAAATTCAGAATAGAGTCAGGAAAAGTGACAGGAAATCATATAATATCTCATGGAGATTTGGGCCTACATATTCTGGCAAGATATGCACAGATAAGGCCCGTTCAATAAACTGACTCAAGGAAGTGTAAACATCGCTATGCTCTTCAAGTTAAAGTACCGTTGCACAATGTAAACCAGGGCCGAAAAGCTCTCTCAGATTTTCATCAGAGCTGTTCAGAAAGCCCTATTTATTTCCAGCCTGTATGACGGGGAAGTGTAATGTAAAATGCAGACCAGCTATATCTTTCATTCTTTGGAAAGATTAAGAAGTGCAAACTCATAAAACCCTCAGGAGGCCGACAGACAGCGGCAGTACAACTTTAGTTCTGTTCAGTTTAGTTTAGATCAATTTAGTTCAACAGAGCTGCTGGCAAATGTCATTTCTACAGTAAAAATAGCAGATGTTTCGAGTTTTCATTTCTAGTCAGTTCAGCTATGTTAAGTTCAATTTGGTTCTGCTCAGTTAAATTCACTTCAGTTGAGCAAAGTTGAGATCGATTTTAGTGTCAAATGTCAATTCAGTTCATTAAACTACTGATGACCTTGTTCAGTTCAGTTAAATTCAGTTCTGTTTACTTCAGTTTGGCTTAGTTCAGTGATTTCAGTTAAATTTTAGTGTCAATTCAGTTTATTATTCTACTGATTGCATGTTTCAGTTAAATTTCAAATTCAATTCTGTTTACTTCAGTTTGGCTTAGTTCAGTGATTTCAGTTCAGTTTAGTGTCAATTCGGTAAACTGATGGCTAAATGTCATTTCTAAATTTTCTCTTTTTATTTTTAGTTCAGTTCAGTTAAATTCAGTTTGGTATTTCACTTATTGAATTCAGTCTAAAATAGTTGAGTTGTTGTGTTGGCAAATGTACTTTCTAAATGCAGCAGTTGTTTCTTGTTTTCATTTCCAGTCAGTTCAGTTAAGTTAAAAAAAAATTCTGTTCACTTGCATTCAGTTCACTTCATTTCAGCGTAGTTCAATTTTAGTGTCAATTCAGTTTATTATTCTACTGATTGCATGTTTCAGTTACATTTCAAATTCAATTCTGTTTACTTCAGTTTGGCTTAGTTCAGTGTAGATTGGTTCAGTTTTGTGTGAATTCAGTTCAGTAAACTATTGATGGCTAAATGTCATTTCTATATTTTCCTTTGTTTTTATTTATATTTAGTTCAGGTCAGGTCAGTTCAGTTAAATTCAGTTTGGTTCAGTTTATTTTAATTCGGCTAAGTTCAATTCCATTTAGTTTGACAATTGAACATAGTTTAGTTCAGCTCTTTAAATGCTTCTGTTGATTTAATTTAAGATCAGTTTAGTCAAGTTCAACAAAATTGCTGGCAAATGTAATTAATTTCTAGCAGATGTTTCTTATTTTCCTTTCCAGTTTCAGCAATGTTAATTAAAATTTTGTTCAGTTAAATTCAGTTCACTTCATTTAGATTCTGTTCAGTTTCATTTCAGTCTAATCAGTAAAGCTCAACAAAACTGTTGCAAAATTTCATTTGTAAAATAATTTTCCTGTTTTTGTGTATAATAAATTAGCTATGTTCAGTTAAATCTTATTCAATTTGAAGTTCAGTTAAAAGTTCAGCTGCCTTAAAATGAATTCAGTTAATTAGTTTAGTCCCTTCTGTTCAGTTTAGTTCAATATTAGTTGAGTTCAGTTTGGTGTAAATTCTGTTTAACAAAACTGCAGATGGCTCAATGTCATTTTTTAATGTAGCGGAATTTTTCTGTTTGTATTTACATTCTGTTTAATTTCAGCTATGTTCATTTCAGTTTGATTCAATTCATTGTAGTTGAGTTGTTAAGCTCAGTTCAGTTCAACACATCTAAGTTTAGTTGTCTCACTCTCAAACTGAATTTAGCTTAGCTCTGTCTTCTGTTCAATTCAATAATGTTGCGCCCAGTTGAGTTGAGTTCAGCTCAGTTCAGCTTATTTATTAGCTGCTGAACAGCATTTTTAAATGACATTTCTAAACGTAACAGATTGTGGACGTGTTTTAGTAATTATGACTCAGATACAGACGTTTAATGAAGTACTTCCTTGATGATTAGCTCTTTTTGTTGGTCGTGGGAGTTTTCCAGTGCAGCCATATATATATATAATACAGACTGTCAAACCAGCAGCGCCTGAGGTTGTTATTTAACTAGAGCTCAGTGAAACAGCAGTGAAAGTAGTTTTTCTTGCTCCCCTTGGTGCGTCCAACACAAGTTCACGTTTTCTAGGAAGCACCTGCTCTTGAGGTGTTTTTAATGAAGTCAATCACGATTGCAAGACTTTTTATTTTTGAAAAGCGGTTGAAAGTAAATTTACAGTTATATATTTTTATATCGTTTAATATTTGGTTTATATCATTAACTCTTTCATGCATAGTGTCATTAGAAAAGGACAAATTCATGTGTTAATAAAAATATGCATTTTTTTTTTTTTACAAAATCATTGAAAACTAATTTGATCTGTTCCTACCTTAAGTGGTTAATTCATGCATTAAGTTTCTTTACCAGATTGCACATTTGTGTTTATCAAACTGCTTATTTTAACAGTGGTACATACAGTCAATATAATCATCATATTTCCCCCATTAATGAAATGAAAAAACAAACTCGTGTAATACCAAACACGCCATGTTTTATTCTCAAAACAATGCTACATCACAGAAATCTCAAATAAGTCGCACCATTTTCTACTGGATTGTTAGTCCCATACAAACAGGTTAAAGTTTCACAAACTTTATGGATGAAACAGGACGAAGATGTCTAAACTGAACGCGTACAGTATGTGTCAAGGCGGCCCTGCCTCCCTTGTGTTTCACCACCAGGATTTGTGCGCCTCAAAATGATGCATATTTCCAAAGCAGGATTTCCAGGGTTTCAAATATGAAACACTTTAGTTAACAGTACAGAAACGACATTAATGGAGCGCAAAAGACGTCGCGGAACTTTGTTTTCTTCTGTTTACGTTTACTTCTATTGCAATTGTAAAAATTTTGAAAAAAAACAAAACCATTTTGCAACGAAGAAATCCCAAAACTCTCTGTATATGTCTGTGATAATGACAGAACGTACTGTATGTAAATGAAATCTCAATGCTTTTTTTTTTATGTATAGAATGAATATAAATAGTCTCACGGAAGGAATCTCTGCTATTGACCCATAAAACCGACTCTTGCAAGGGTACTACATATAAAAAGGTCAATGAAAAACATAGTCCATAGCCCAAAAGCATATAAATATTTGGCCCTGTGACATGTTTGATTAAGACAGACCGATGTTGTTCTTGTATTATCAGGCATATTGAAGCAATTAAACATGGATTCATACAAAGTTAACAGTGCAGAGGTTCTTTACATTTGCAGTTACCTGCTTGCAGCTTTTTTGTAAACATTCTGTAAACATAAACGCTCTCCTCACTACCAGAAGACACCACGGTAAAAGACAAGGCTAAATCAAATAGTGGGGCAGTTAAGAACAGCAGTGTAAGTGTAGTTATTGTTACCGAACTCAGAGAAATGGAGTTTAATACTGTACAGAAGAAATGACAAATGTGGGTGGTACACACATACAGGCTTGTTTTAATCTCAAATTAGTTGTTTCTGCCACGACCTTTGATTTCAAATGGAGATGCAATTCATTTTGGGTGATTTTCTTAAAACTGGTTATATTTCATCACAAAAAACGAAGGAATAAATAAACATGATATTCTATTTTGCATGAGGTTTAGGACCACGTTTGGTATTTGTTCAGGATTTTTTGCATTTTCATAATTATTATTTACTGTAAGATGAATAAAACGCATATTTACTAGTGCTGTCAAGTGAGTAATCGCGATTAATCGCATCTAACATAAAAGTTTTTCTTTACATAATGTATGTATGTGTACTGTGTAATATTTATTATGTATATATAAATACTCACACATGCATGTATATATTTCAGAAAAATACGCTATGTTTATGTATTAAATATATTTATTTATAATCTAATTAAGAATGTAAGTAGACGTAAATATTTTCAAATATATCCTGTTGGTATTATATTAATATATATATATATACAAATAATATACACAAACACAGACTATATTTATGCCACAACAACTTTTATTTTGGATGCGATTAATCGCGATTAATCGTTTGACAGCACTAATATTTACATTTATTAAAAGTATTTATATTATCATTACTGTTTCACTATGATTTGGAATAAGATTTTTCACATTAAAGTAGTTTTTCTGAATTGGAAAAAAATTATAATCCTGAAAACAGGATTTATTTTCTTCATGCTAAATGTAACTTCTTGAGTAAAATATAACCCGGACATGCATTTGTGTTTTTGTTTTTGCCATTTAGGCTTAATTTGTTTTACATCCCTTTAAAAGAAGAAGTGCTTTGTTCTAAACAAAAATAGAAATAAAAAGACAAGTGACGATTGTTTCAGAAGGGCGCTGCCAGCAGCCTATTAACTTACATTTGGACAAACATTCTATCAAGTACCACTTGTTGTTGAATCCAAAAACATACACAATATTCTTCAAAGACGCCAACTACAAAGTGTAAAGAAAATTGCATTATTGCAAATATAATTGTTTCAAAATTGGTAGCATATTTGCAGGAGTTCTCTTGTCAGTGATAACTTCATCCCAACTCATTATGGATTGCTGACCAATAAATAAATTCTAGAAATGGAGATGATAAACTTTTCTGGTAAACATCCATTGTGTAATTTAGGCTACTCAATTTGATTGTCCGTTCAGTAAAATGTCTTGCAGCCCAAAGATTCTGTTGTCTAACATGCCAGTAAAAGTACTTGATTATATTGTACCTCAAGAACATTAGCACACAGCAAAGAGACATTTCTGAGTTTGATTGTTGTAGTACAGTTTGCATAGTGTTTAACTAACCTACAAAGTGCAGTTAACCATCCAGTTATAGAACAGAAGGCTGACGATCGTATTGGTTTCATATCTGCACAAGAGATATGTTTTATTATTTGCAAGTGCATGCGTGAGATTTGATCATGTCTGTATCTGAAGATGCAAAGGTTTAGGCCACTGCTGCAAGAGTTTGGTCGTTCTTGTAGTCACCGAAAAACATTAAATAAAAAATAAATCTAAAATAAATTAACTAGATAAACATCGGATACCAAAATCAAACAAGTGGAGAGTGCAGCACGTCAACTCTCGTAACATACCTTTGTACATTTATTGATCGTTTTTGTTATAGATGTTACTTGCTCAGATGTACTCAGTCTAAAACATTTCTGGATGTCTTAATATGTAACGTTTCTGACTGAGAATTTATTCTGAGAAAAATAAGAAAAATCCACAAACGTTTAATTGTGGATATAGTCTTACAATGAAATGTCCTTCCTTCATTGCTTACGTATCATTGGATTTTCTTTTTGGTTGCTTTACAATAACAATAATAATAACAACGCATTTAAATTACAAAACGAGTAAATATTTCATTAAGTTATTAATAGATGTCCCAAAAATCAAACGTCTTAAATTTTGTCCCTCTAAACACATTGCATAATTTAAAGTTTATATGGCTTATATTGCTTCTCGAATCAGTACCGTTTGCTACCATTTCATACATAAATTAAAATAATCAGAGGGAATTAGCCAGTACTGTTTCAAATAGCTGACTTCTCCACGCATAATAAAATAGTACTATGGCTTTCAGTTTCAGAATGCTAATTTACCGAGTTAGTATAAAAATATTCTGCGCCAATAGTGTGGATGCATTCCTATTGCACTCCTTTACCACCTCCGGCCAGAAACTTTATGTTCATCCAAAAATAAACGTTCTGGCATCGTTTACTCTTAAATATAGGTCTGTTCTTTGCACAAAGCAATTGAATGAGCTCACAAGTCACTTTGTTGGTGCTTTTCGGAGTTTAAAAGCCCCAAACACCAGGCATGACAGTGACAGTACACTTTTGTTGTATCTAAATGTGCAGCATCAGCATTGTACTAAACATCTCCTTTTGTGTTCTGCAGAAGAAAGAAAGTCCTACGGGTTTGGAACGACATGAAGGTGAATGTATTTTCATTTTTGGCTGAACTATTCCTTTAAATTCAGTGACTTGCATGATAGGTTATATCACTGATGAAGTGGAATGTCAGATGAATTAGACTAAAGGTGCGTTCACATTTAGCGTTGCTCTGCAAAATTTCGCTTAAATATTGCTAATATGATCGCACCTTAATGATGTATATCATTCCCTGTAAGGGTCATCTGTTTTATAGAAAAAAACCTCAGTGTAGTCATAAAAATACACTGCAACTATTCAATGTTGTAACAATGAGTACCAGTGAGTACCAATGAGTACCAATGAGTTTGTGCTTCTAATCCGATGATTCTTTCAAGCAATTATCTCTCGCTCTTGGTCTTTAAGGCTAACAGTGCTGCATTGAGGTCTCGTTCGATCAGACCGTCTCAATATGGTCTCCAAACGGACTCGTCCATCCTGCCGCTGGAGTTGAGAACAGTTGGCGAGCTGCTGTGGCTGCCGTCCGCCTCGCCTCCGTCTGCCTGATTGGGCAGGTTGGGGTTGATGAGGGTGCTGCCAGTGGACGCGCTAGTGCAAGGCGGCAGCATCCTGGAGGGGGATCGATCTCCGCCCGGCACCATTGAGAACTGGTATGACCCGGACGAGGCGCCGTAGTAGAGGTACGGCGTGCTGCTGGTCTGGAAGGGCCCACTTTGGTTCTGGGTGGAGCCGGGGTACGGCGGAGGCAGGTAGGTGTGGTAGTGGGTGGTGCTGGACATGCCCAAAGACATGCCCGAGGTGACCGGTGTAGGGGTGTATGTGAAGGTCGCGGGATAGTGCATTCGGGGACTGGGGAAACGGGAATCTGTGAGGGAGGACAAACTGGGAAATTGGCGTTCAAACTGCCGCGGATCGGCCGTGAACGGACTGAGATCCGACGTACCTGGTGGAGAGAAAAAAGAACAGCTTTTTTTAGCGATATTTAAATCAAGAAAAAGTTTTGAGCATGTCTTCTTTCAGTGCGGTTCAAAAGTCTGGGGTGCACTATAGTGAAAATCCTTTTTTGTGCATTTTTTAAAATTGCTATATACTTTTCAGTATATTCTGTTATATCATTTATTTATTTATAATAATAATTTAATACTTTTTTATAATTTATTTTATTTATTTACATACTGGTAAAAAATTTATAGCCTGAATGCACTCAAGGTCTGCTTTGGATAAAGGTGTCTGCTAATCAGTAGAATTCATTATTATTATTATTATTATTAATAATCAAGCATATATGGTGACAAACAATCAGGAAAATTAGGGTTAAAAAGGTACAACATATTGATTATTACAGTACAACATAATGTTAATTTTCTCATTGTTTTTGTATAAGATAAATGCTCTGATTATATAAATCAATGATATAATCTGATGTTTATAGATACATTTTCCATTAAAGTTTTCATTGTGTTAATGAACAATTGTGCATTTTAACTTTATTTTACTTATCTATCATGTTGGAAAAAGTGCAGAATCTGACATATTTTCATTTTACATTCTACATTTTCTTTGTATCTATTTTTTAAGCCTAAAAAAAAGTTACATACTATACTTTTGGGCCCCATTGCATATAACATTCAGTTTTAAAATGGATTAGTTCATTTCAGTCTATATGGGTTATTTATACTATCATATTTTTTGTAGTTAAATATTTCGTTTTGCAAAATGCTGCTGGGTCACCTTAACTCTTTTCAACTCAGTTGTATTTATTTATTAGCTCGCCTGTGACACCCTACATTGTTTTTGAACTAGATGCATGCTCTCAAGATAAATATAATGACTTCCACATCAATTGAGACTGAAATGAATAAAGGAACATTGTTAAATCAGACAGAAGAGGGCGCTGTCAAACTTAATTAGCATACAGCTTAAACTAACTAGCCTGTCAACACAAAACTCCCCTTTATAAACTCAAAAGAAGCTTGTGAAGAATGAAGCGCATGCAACTTTATCTGCATTTCTCTTCCAAATAATGAATGGGAAAAATAATGGAAGTAAATATGAAGATGCTCTCCCAAACAATTTGATTAGAGTGAAAACAGTTTTGTCTTTGTTATTATACGAGTGAGTGTTTGAACGCCCAAGCCACGAACGCGTCACAATCACACTTCAAAGTGCAAGAAAAAAGTTCATATTGTTGCTCATTGATCCCGTTAGTGCCTCCACATGAACAGATTCTCTTTACAAGCTCAGTCTGAGGAATTTTAATCAAGGAAACTACAATAAATATTAACCGACCGACAAGAGAAACTGGCTCATCTCACATGTCAGCGGTTTAATTACTCTAGCAAAACATAAACTTGAATTAAATGTTTGTTTGCAACCTGAATTACACAATGCTTGGGTTGATTCAAGGTCAAGATGAAGACTAATGCTGCAAAAATGTCACCGGGCCATAAAAGATCAATATGCAAACGAACTGTCAAAAGGCGCTGACGTGCTGCTGAAAGATTGTGAGTTTGGCTTCTGGCTGTTTGTTTCTTGAGCGGCGTTTGCTGAAGGTTGTCCGGGGGTTTGTATGCAAACGCGTCGTGTGCGTTCACGCTCACATGCGCAAACACACGCATCCTCGCATTTATATGAATATCAAAGAGAAATGTCGGAATAAACTGGGAGCGCACATGGAAACGTTTAGAGGAAAAACAGTTTCCACAGGATGCATAATGAGCAGTCTCAGATGTGGTGGCATGTCTGCGATTAGCCAAAGAGAAGGGCCGATCTTCTCTCTTAGAACCACAAGATGTTTTTAAATTATAAACCACTAATGGGCTGTGACTCCCAGAACCCCAGGAGAGAGAATCCCAGAGGAACGTCTTATCATCTCCACATCTGTCTGTTTTTGCACTCTGCATTCATCATGATCTGCTTTTCAAATGGAGCCGCCTGCTAAATTAAAGGCTATAAACAAACAATCCCAAACTCCTCTCCTCTTTTCCTTTCCATTGCATTTCCCCTTTCTTTTCCTTTTCTTTCTTCTAAACAAACCTAAACTCTTTTCTCTTCCTTTCTATTTCCCCTTTCATGACCTTTCCCATTTCAGTTACCCATTTTATTTCCTTTAGTTCACAAAAAAGTAAAATCCTCTCAACTTGCGTTCTTTTCCCATTCCCACATTTCTTTACTTCATACAAACCCAAACTCTTTTCCTTTCCACTTCCCCTTTCCTATTTTCTTTCCTTTGCTTCAAATCGAAACCTATTACTTTTCATTTCTCTGATTTTAACTTACTATTTCCTCTTTCCTTTGCCATTATGCTACTTCAATGAAACCATTTTTTCCTCTTTCTGTTTCCGTTTTCCAGTCCAATTTCCATTTTTCTTTTTCATTTTCTTCAAACCAACCAAAATGATTCTCCTTGTCTTTCCAATTCCCATTTAACTAAAACTCTTTTCCCCTTCCTGATCATTTCCCTTTTTCTTTCCTTTACTTCTTCAGACAAACTAAAACTCCTTTTCCTTTCCAGTTCCCCTTTCCCAGGTTATTTGACCCTTTTCTTCCCTTTACTTCAAACAAACTGAAGTCTTTTACTTCCTGTTTCTTACCATATAATTTCCCCTTTTCTTTACTTATGTAACAGGGCTGACGAGACACGAGACGTGTGGATCCATCTGCAAGCTTTATTTAAAGAGACGTGGTATAACAGGCAGGGTCGAACAATGGCAAACAGGTATATGGCGGGCAAAAACACAAGAATAGTCCCAGGGCTAGCGTAGGTCACCGATCGGCAGACAGAATCACAGGGGCAAGACGAGAGGGAGAAATCCAGGAAAACAGGCAAAGATCAGAAACCGCAAAAACAGGCAAGGCAAAACAAGGACAACGCGGAGACTCGGAACGGGGAACTGGCTAAACAATACTCAGCAGAGAAAGGTGCTTAGAGTGGGTGTTATATAGTGATTTATGGATTGAAACGCTCTGTGGCAAGAGTGCAATCAGTGTTGTGTGCAATCAGTGCAATGAATGATGGGTTATGTAGTCCGGGGTGCTATGCAACAGTTTGTGTTGTGCGAGAGTCAATGTAATGGAAAGGGTGACCTCTGGTGGTGAATAAACGGAAGTCCATGAACCGAATTCATGACAACTTAAAACAAACCAAATATTTTTTCTGTGTATTCCTATTTCCTTTCCAATTACTAGTTCCTCCCCTTTTCTTTACTTCAGACAATCTTCCTTTCCTTTTCTTTCCATTTGCCGCTTTTCCTGACTCTTCTCACTTCATCCCCCCTTTTCCTTCCTTTCCTTTCAAACTAAAATTTTTTTTTTTTTTTTTCTTTTTCTGTCTGTTTTTCCATTCCTTTCCCTTTTCCAATCTTCATGTTTTTCTTTGAATTCAAATAAACCAAGTATCTTTTCCTTTCTGTTTCCCCTTTGTCCATTTTTCCTTTTCTTTCCTTCACTTCAAACAAAGTCTCTGGTCTAATCACGTCTCATCCTTCTTCTCACCCTGTTGCTGAGGTAAAGTAGGTTTTTTTATGTCTTTCCCGTCAGCTTGTCTGCTGGTTTAGGAGCGGTCGCGTGTCGTCCATGAGCGCCGCTTTATGAGTGACAGTTCGGCAAACTTTACAGAACATGTGTGGCCAATTATGAGCAGATTGTCTCTCCCCATGATCAACTCTTGACATTTCAAACCAAACAAAAAAGACACTTCAGGGAGACAGTGCAGAAGAGAGGAGACCCAAGTCACATTTCCAAAACAATGACAGAAATTCACATATACAACCTTCAATCACCATTAAACATCGCTCCTCGCTGCAGACATTCACGAGAATGAACCCATTATGCTATCGGCTCTTGCCAGACCCTTTTTGGCTAAACTTAATACGACATCAATCACTTTGTATTACAGGGATGGTGTGGTCTAGTAGCTGAAGCTCAAGGCTAGAAACCAAGAGGATCATGATGGCTCAAGCTGTGACCTATCATCACTGTGATCTTGCGACCTTTGACCTCAGTTGCCTTCTAACAAATCGCCTGCTTACTTGAGGCACATCAGAGGTACGAAGCCACTACAACGATTAGCCTGGTGTTTTGGGGTCAGTACGATTTTTTTCTTTTTTTAAATGGATCGCTTTTATTTTCACTAAGGAGGCATTAAATTGATGAAAATTAACAGTAAAGACTCATATGTTTCAAAAGATTTAAATTTTTCTAGTTATTTTAATTGTAATATTTCACAGTATTACTGTATTTTACTTTGATCAAATCAATGAAGCCTTGATGACTTCATTCAAAATCATGGTACTGCTAAAGTACTTTTTTGTATTCGCTATCTTGGTATATATCAAAATACCATGGTTTTATGGACATACAACATGGTATTTTTTAAATAAAAAATCAAAGTACTGAGATATTCAGACTTGATACCATCATTGAGTCCACCAAACATGCTTTTAAACCAGCCTCCTTAAACAGACTTCCACAAAAGGAAAAATCAAAGTTGAATACGGTCCTCCAGTATCTCGCTCTGATAATTCATCGCTCTCTGTGTAATATTATGCATGCCTTCATCTGCGTCGTTATCAGTCACCAGGTCTCTGGCTGAGAGGTGTAACTCAAGCCCACGGTGGAGAAGAACAGTCACGCAAGCAGCTGCAGAGGGTGCGATGTGTTCGGGTCGTGTCTTCTGGAGACCGAGCCATTCAGCGGCGCTCCGAGGAAGAATAGGGGGCGTTAGGACCAAGAGGTGCGTGTGTCTCTTTGAGGAAAGAACAAAGGCTGACATCTCCAAGATGAAAGCCGGGTGAAATCTAAACTAATCAAACCCAACGAGGCAGCTGGCCGGGGTTCAAAAAGCAGCCACACCAAGAAGCCATTTAAACTTTCACCACTTCGTCCAGGCTCCAAGAAACAGGTTAGGGTGGGGACAAAAAAAAAAAGAGTTCAAAAACCAACCTGGCGGAGAGTCAAACAGGTGTATTAAAGAAAACGTCCACGCTGTGTGTTTGTTTCAAAACGAACCCCAAAGGGCGGGTGGACCGCAATCTAGTGCCTATTTCATTAAGAAAGGCACGGTCACAGCAAGCTCTTCCTAGGGTTTGGACTCGAGAGCTTTTTGGGTAGTTGACGAGAATTGCTTTTTAAAACCCCATCTAAACCTATTTTAAACAACATTCTCTTGTAATTATTGTTCATGCAACCGTTATGAACGCATGTGAATTTAAATGCTACACTCTTAAAAATAAAGGTGCTTCACGTTGCCATAGAAGAACCTTTTTGTCTAATGGTTCATAAAGAACTTTAACATCTGAAGAACCGTTCTGTTTCACAAAAGCTTCTTTGTGGCGAAAGAAGGTTCTTCAGATTATAAAAAGGTAAGAAAGAGATGGTTCTTTAAAGAACCTTTGACTGAATGGTTCTTTGTGGAACCAAAAGTGGTTCTTCTATGGCATCGCTTGAAGAACCTTTTGAAGCACCTTTATTTTTAAGAGTGTATGTGGAATATTTGTATGTTTTAAAAATGCATTTGTCATTTAAAATGATCTAGTATGGATGAAAAAAAAAATGATGATTGAAATATATAATAAATTATTGTGCATGCAATGTGTGTATATATATATATTAAATTGTGGTCAGCAGGATTTATTTATTTGATCTCTTTAACATTTTATTTTATTTATACTATTTTCCTTTGTTTCAACTGCATAGCTTTAAATTAAATATAAAATTCAATATTTGTGTTGAATTTTTAAAAGCAATCTTATATATATATCTATATAGATATTATAAAATTATGTAAATATTTATATAATTTTATTATTTTTTTACCTTTTAGTACAAAAAATACAAATAAAGTCGTATAATAAATAAAATATATAAATATTAAAATAATATTTTTATAAAATGTTTTTTGATATAAAGCTCACTAATTATTTGCAATATTTTAAAAATGTATTTGTTACAATGCGTGATCATTTAAAATAAAAACGAAAATACAATTGTATAAATAAAAGAACATTAAAGAGATAAATAGAGAAATAGTGATCAGTTACAGAAGTTATGACATACACTTTCCCAGCATTCAAATAAATTCTGTTATAAAATCCAATAGACGTGTTATGTACCAACTACCCGTTTACCTTTTGAGGTCCGTGAGGCAGAAACTCTAGTCTGTTTTATTGTTCCTTTTCAAGCCATTTCAAAAGAGAGTTGAGTTCAAAGACTCCATCGGAGAGGACGGGGGTTAGGGGAGATATTCTTTCAAATGCTCTTTATTTTTAAAGGTGCTATTGCTTGGAAGCCATTTGCCCACGGGCGACGTAACAAACGCTTACAAAGCAGAAAGTTAACGCTGGAAAAATGCTTTGATTCGACTTCAGCGAATGAGTGTTTGGACAAATGTTCACAGCTAACACGATCAGCTAAGAAAGTAAATACAGGCACATTGAGACACTCCATTTCCCACATTTCTGAAATGAGTGGTTGGCAGAGAAAGCGATATGAGCCAGAGGAGAATCTAATTGCTCAGAGGTTGCTCTTTATAGCTCAGTTGTGAAAAACAAGTGAAAAACTCACTTTACTTCTGTAACCCCACATCTGTCTGAGTGAAACAGGATGTTCAATGCATAAAAATAGGGCGGGGCTTGATTTGATTTATCTTTAATTGATTGGGTAATAAAAATGAATCTATATGACAGATGGTTGCTAAAACAGCCTGAAAAATGTTGATTTCAACTTGAATTTAGATATCAATTTTGACTCAAAAAACTAAAACTAAATTTTAGAAAATAATATAGGACAATTATATAAACAATATAGGAAAATTAAAAATAAAATACTTGGAAAAAAAGAAATAGACAACATGTTTTTGAAAGAGGTCTCTTGTGCTCACCAAGACTGTATTTATAACAGTAAAAAGTTTGGGGTTAGATTAAAAAAAAAAGATTTCTATTTCAAATAAATGTTGTTATTGATCACATAATCATTAACAAAATATAATAAGCTGTTTTCAGCATTGATAATAATAAGAACCATTTTTAATAATTGAGTTGTAATCATAAGTGAGCAGCAAAACAGCATATTAGAATGATTTCTGAAGATCATGTGACACTGAAGACTGGAGTAATGATGCTGAAAATTCAGCTTTGATTACAGGAATAAATTCCATTTGTAAATATTTTAAAATGGAAAAGTTATTTTAAATTATAATAATATGTCACAATTTTACTGTATTTATTGTGAGTTTAATCAAATAAATGCACCCTTGGTAAGAAGAACCCTCTTTTAAAAACATCTTTAAAAAATCATTTTTATTCCAAACTTTTGGCCAGTAGTGCATAAAATGAAGGTGGATTTGATCTTGGGAGAACTTGTTGAGAATTGAAGTATCAAATCTGAGCACAGTTTGAGATATTGTCTTAGTCTCATTGCTGAAGCGTTTGAGATAATAGAGCTCTTGTCTGTGATTGGACTTTCTATAAGGTGTTAGTTTACCTGAGAGGCGTCTTGGCACGTCGCTGATGGTGGGCAGGCCCGTGGCGCGGGTGGAGGACAGCGGGGTGGTGGAGTGGATGGAGGGAGACGTCATTTGGCTCAGGTAAGGAGTGTAGGGCTGCTCGTAGGACCAGGGCGGAGAGGACTGCGCCTGCCGCGGATCTGTGAGCATGATAAATGAGACGACTCCAGTCAACATCTGCACGACAGAATCCTCAAAGATGTGTTTGGGTGTGATTGTAGCCTCTTCTCTCGGGACCACAGCAGTGCTTTTATAGCTCAGTGATGTTTACAACAGTGACCTCAAAAATGAACGGTATCACACACCACCACAAAAAAGAGCCAATCTTGTGAAAGCTGTCAGGGACATGTTGGGTTATGTTTAACTCTAAAAGCGAAAGATTTGTTTTGTTTTGCAAATTTGTTTTGTTTTGCAAATTAAAAGGAATTGAATTCTATTTTTATAAGATGTTTTGCACTGTTATGATATCTTTGACATATATATACTTACATGAAGTAATTTAAATAAATAAAATACATAAATAATATGATTCATTAGAGAGGGTGTGTTGCGTTTAATTGTCATGAAAATAATGTGACAACGCAAAAAATTGCAGGGGTCCTGAAATAGACTAGTCTTTATGCACAACATAATTTTTATATATACCGTATTAACCAATGATGTTTTTGAGATTCAACACCCTCAGAAGAGTCCTACCTGGTGAGTCAGATTTAAAGACTCATTGTGCACACAAAGTGGGTGACCTTTCTTTTTATAACAATATGGAGACAGAGACAGAGCAGACTAGTATAAAAGGCTGTGGTATGTAAATAGCTTAATCACATTCAGAGCCAAGAACGGTTTCCTGTTTGCTTTCTACAGTATTCTAGTAAACACAGCGTCCGCTCTGACAGGAGAGGGGCTGGAGACGCTCCAAGAGAATGGCAAACATTATGCAAACTTTAAAGCTGAGCACACATGAGACAAAAAAAACAAAAAAAAAAGCCCACGCTCCCATATGCCAAAAGTGAAGCAGGAACTAATGAAAATATTTGGATCAAATGTAATATGTTAAAGGGATAGTTCACCCAGAAATGAAAATCTGTCATTATTTACTCACTCTCATGTCGTTCCAAACCCGTAAGCTGTTATTTTTTCCGTGGAACAAAAAAGGAGGAATCTTCATCAGGCTTCGCCAGAACCTGGTCTGCACCATTTTGAATGAGATTTGACGATATTTGGGTCTGTTCCTCACTATCATATGATTTCTGAAGACTTGAAGGTAGTGAATGGACTGATGCTTTTCTGTCCTTCACAGACGTGGTTTGAAGATGAAGAGAAGCATTCATCAAAACATCTTTTGTGTTCCATTAAATAAAGAAACTCAGGTATGGATTGAGATAAGGGTGAGTAAACAATGAGTTTTCATTTTTGGGTGAACTATCCCTTTAAGGTGATGTAAGCAGCCAGTCCCAAACAAAGATAAAGCCTCAAAAGCAGACAAAAGGATTTGCGACTGTCAGATTTGGCACGTCCATCAGTATCTCCTGTTTAAATCTGATCGACGTTGTCAAATTCACCATTTCTATTTCTTGCATCATTCTCGCCCACTGGCTTTTATCTTCGCAGGTTTATCTTCAGCAAATCAGGCCTCTTAAATAAACCTACCTGTTCTCCAAACACTGATGTTTGTACAGTACATAAACCACAGCCATTCTCCATTAAAGGTCATACCAGACAGGCTGAAATAGTTGAGTTGAAGGGCCGGTTTACCTGAGATCTGAGTTTGCCCCTGCGGATTGAAGGAGTTCGGCATGGCGCTGAGAGACGACCGGGGACTCTGGGTTTGCACGGCAACTCTCATGCTGGTCTGGCGTAAACGCTCTAACTCGCTCAGGCGCTCGGAGAACAGCGGCGGTTTAGGGGGGTCTTCCAGTTTCTGTCTGTGTCCTACCGAACAATATTAGACAGAAATTGCAGTTAATACACCTACTGCTCGATTCTGACCAACTTTAAAGGGATCGTTCACTGAAAAATGAACATTCTGGCATCATTTACACACCCTCATGTTGTTGCAAACCTGTATGTTTGATCTTTCTTCTGAGAAACTCAAAAAGAGATATTATGCAAAATGTTCAAGCCGCCTCTTTCCTATATCCATGCAAGTGAATGGTTAACGTACAAAACGGAACTGTAAAAGTGCTCCATTCTCTGTTTTACAAAGTCATATGATTGTTTTGTGTGACGAATAGTGCAATTGATTTGCATATTATATTACTAACACGCTTCCACTTTGGACACAGATCTAATTGTCATGGTCGACAGAACGTCTTCGCAAATCCAGCACAAAAGTCATGTGGACTATTTTCATGGCACTTTTATGGTGTTTTTGTCATTTTTGGTCTGTTTACTTTTATTGTATGGAAAACATCAGTTTGTAGATTCCCAAAAATTTTTGGGGGGGGGGGGGGGGGAATGGACATTATTTTATGACAATAAATGATGACAGAACTCGTCTTGTGTTTGGCAAGTTCAGACTCTTATGAGGTGTTATGCACAAATGTTCTAAGCTGCTCTTCTATAACCCAGCAAGTGATGTGAAAGTAGGGCACTAAAAGTGCCACTGCTAAACGATAAAGGGCAACTAGTTGGCCAAATAATGAACATTTTGGCATCATTTACATACCCTTGTGTTGTTTTTTTACTTTCTTCTGGAGAACTCAAAAATACAGTAAATGTTATGCAAAATGTTCAAGCTGCTCTTTCTATACAATGAAAAGCACTGTAAAAGTGATCCATTATCTGTTTTATGAAGTCATATGATTGTTTTGTGTGACGAATAGATGCAAATGAGCAGATTAATAACACCTTATATTTTGGACACAGATCTATTGCATGGTCTCAGAACGCTTGCAGATAAAGCACAAAAGTCATGTGGACAATTTTCATGGCACTTTTATGGTGTTCTTGTCACTTTTGGTCAGTGTTTACTATCACTGTATGGAAAAGATTAGATTCTAGATTCCCAAAATTTCTTTAAATGACATTAGAGTGAATAAGTTATGACAGAACTGTCATTTTTGGGCATATTTCACTCTTTGAGGTGTTATGCAAAATGTTCTAGCTGCCCTTTCTATACAAAGAAAGTAAATGGGAAAGTAGCACTAAAGTACACTGTAAAACAATCAAAAAGCAACTTATATTTCAGGCACAAATCTACAACATGGTTTCAGATCACTTGCAATAAAGCACAAAAGTCATATGGAGCATTTTCACGGTACTTTTATGGCATGTTTGTGACTGTACAGAAAAGATCAGTTTGTGGATTTCCCAAAATATCCTAAGATGACATTAGTGTGAATAACTTATGACAGAAATGTCATTTATGGGTGAATTTACTCTCCTTGTTGTTTCACACCAGTTTGATTTTTTCTTTTTCTGGGTAATACAAAAAACGTTCATGCTGCTCTTTTTAATTCAATCAAAGTGATACGATGAACGGTGCCAAGCTCCAAAAAATACTATCTTTTTTCTATACTTCAAGTCAAGTCAAGTCTGCTTTATTTCTAATTCCTCCAACATGTAGCAAAGGGCACATACATCAACAGAGAATTGAAAATTGGCGTAACTCTCTCAGACCCTGGGTGCTCACAGATAACATAAATACAGATTAAATACAAAATACAAAATACAACTATACAAAATACAAAATACAACTATACAAATATACCGATAAGGTAAAATGTAAAAATATATATTATATACTTATTCTTCTTTTGGAGTCATATGACAGCTTTGTGTGATGAAGAGATGTCAGTGAGGTTTCAGAGCTCAAATAACAGCTGAAATTTGAACACAAAGCAATCGTATGGCTCCATAACAAGTCATATCGACTGTTTTCATGGCACTTTCATGGTATTTTCGTAACTTTCGGTCAGCTCCACTGTATGGAAAAGATCAGTTTGTAGATTCCCCAAAATATTCTACAATGATATTAGAATGAAAAAAAGATGATAGAAGTGTCATTTTTTTGGGTGAACTACACTCTTAAAGGGACAGTTCAGCAAATAATGAACATTCAGGCATCTACACACCCTCACCTTGGTTGAAACCTGATAGTTTTGTGAGAGAAACAGACCACAATTAATTAAAAGTCATTACTCATTTAAGTGCAATGAGATTTGACAGCTGAAGGCAAGATTAAAATTACAGTCTGTTCCACCCAAACAGCTATTGTATGTCTTCAGGAGAAATGAAATATAGCACACAGGTTGTATAAAATACTTTTATGATCCCATTATCATAAATATTACGGTACATCCACAGAAAACATGTTTCAAACAACACGATGACCAAAGTTTCATATTTGGGTGAACTGTCCCTTAATGGCCAACCAAACAATTAAACCTCGTTATTTACCCAACAGCACAGCAAAACAAATGAGCAGATCAGTATGTGGGTCAGATGCATCAGCGATCTCTGGGTCTCTGATCGCAGAGATCTCAGTTTTCACAATAGCGACTGGTGCACAAAAGGAGGGGAAGTAAATCGACTTTCTACCTGCCCGTACATGCCGGTGTTTTACACCGTGGCGTGGATCCAAAAGAATTCACAGTCAAATTACACAACTGCTTTATTTCCCTATTATTCCTATCATGCTTGAAACTATGTCTGTGAGTCACGACAAAAGCATGACCCGCCAATGTTTATTCATTCATTTCCCATAAAAGAGGACAGACTCAGTCCTCTATCCAGCAATAAAGAGTACGAGTCACGCCATGCCCCCACGTCCACCCCCTTCCCCATCACGTGAACCACCCTTTCCAGTCCATACATAGCTCAACATCTCCACTAAAGAACCCGATTTCACTGGAACCGCACTGTTGTGTCAATACTCGAGAAGAATATGTGTTAAAGAGGGACTTAGTCTTTTTTTCCATGCTTGTCTGTCTCGCCCCGGTCGGTTGCTCTGAATGGCTGTAAAGTAAATATCACACAGAAGAAAAGAGAAACTCCTGCAAAAGCTTGGCCGCTCTCCAGTCGGTTCGAGCCAGAGCTACCTCCAGTCTCGCAAAACCTGATTGTGCTCTGGAGTTCGCTTGAGCAAACACAGCTCCTCATTCACAGTTGAATGTCGAGCACTTTGCGTTGAGAGCGTGAGTAATTCCCTAATAGTGTTCCCTCTCGCTGTATGCTATTAAAGAAGCACACAAAAAAGGGAACCGGTTTAATTTCATTTAAGATGAATACGGCCCCTGTGTGTGTGTGGATGAAGGTGAGCTGCTCACAAATGATCTGCCACGTTGGAAGTGACGTGAGACAGAATCTGCCGACATTTTCACTAGGGATGCACAATATTGAATTTTTGCCGATATCCGATATGCCGATATTTTTCAACTCGTTTTGGCCGATAGCCGATGCCAATGCCGATACCGATATATTTCCTTTTGTTTGGAAACAACACCAAGTCTCACTTCTGTCTGTGTGGAATATTATGAAGGGGCAAATTAGTTACATTTTTTGGTTTAGTTTTTATAACAGAGCTTGATTTTTAGAATTAATAACACGTAATAAATGAAGTTATTTTATAATGACATAGCAATTGAGCTCTTGAAGGCTTTGTAAAATAAGCTATAAATACCTATATATTCAATCACTGCATTTTTCAGAAAGAATATCAGTATTACACTCTCTAACATTTTATTTACAGATTAACATTGTAATGGTGCTAAAGCAAAGAGGTTTAAAATTCGAAAATAATATTTTAGAGCTCATATTATTTGATTTAAAAAGATATTAACATAGGATTAGCAGCATTAATGAATAAATCAGTATAGGCTATATAAAAAAATTTAATTTACAAGTGTCAGTTTGTGATTTATTTATTTATTTATAAGAAGCTAATAGGGCTTCTGACATCAATTACTGCTTCATTTAATCAGAAACACAGTCTAAATAATATTTGTGTATTTTGCTCTTATTTTATTAGAAGTAGGCCAACAGAGCCCCCTACGGAATTAATACTCCTTACCGAACAGGCATTAGGACCCGGGGGGAGGCTGCTGCCATTGCACGTGCTATTACTGTTTACTCTATCATACACCGAACGCCTCATTTTATAAGTGCATTCTCAGTTTAAATGCAGCGATCCAAAGCAGTGAATCCAATCATCATTCAGGCAAAACTTTGCTTCAAAAATGAGTCACACTGCTGATGTGATCTAATCGCTAGCACACCCTGAGCACATGTGAGTTAATGTATTCCTTTTATCTGCAAGACATATCGGCATAGTTTTTCATATCGGCCGATGCCGATATTTACATTTAAAGCCATTATCGGCCGATACCGATATCGGTCCGATAATATCATGCATCCCTAATTTTCACCAAATTTAACTGGTTGAATGAAATAAATATGAAAGCTTGTTTCTGCCATGGGATAAAAAACAACAACTTTTCATCTCACAATCTGACTTTTTTTTCACAATTCTGAAAAAAAGCCAGAATTGCAAGATACAAATTCAGAATTGCAAAAAAAAAATGTGAAAAACAAAATCCGAAGTAGGATATAAACTCAGAATTGTCAGGAAAAAAAGTCAGAACTGTGAGATAAAAATTTGCAATTACCTTCTTCTTTTTTTTGTTGCTTTTTTTTCAAATTCTGTGCCAGAAACAAGTTTCCATATATAAAGTAACATTGCTGCAGCTATAGATATCAATGCGGATTACATAATGCAAACCGCTGACGTCAAAACATCAATACGTAATGTCAAGGTCTTTGTGAGTCTATAAACTCTTTAATGTATTGCTCTTTACTTGCTCAGGAGACATAAAGGAGATCATTAAAGTATCAGCAGATGTTTCCTTGGGAAAGCAGACAAATAGAGAAAATAGTTGTCAAACAATAAAAGTAAAGAGCTTTTTTTTAAGAGAGATCATTTTTTAAATTTGATGAGAAATGAGATTTCAGAACATGTTTTGAGCACTGCTGGAGAGTATGGAGCTTTTATAGGAGAGATAATTTTTTTAAGTGTTCATAATGCGATTTCTGACTTTTGATAGCAGACTTTGGCAATTCTGAAACTCTGGACGGGAAACATGTACAGAAATGTTTGGTAACCCTACTATTTATGTACAATTATGGCATTCAGCAGATGCTTTAACACTGTCATGTGTGTCTTATGAACATGTTCTGAGCACTGCTGGAGAGGACAGAAGCAAATGACTCTTGGATTTGAAGACCAAGACTAAATTTCCAGAATGAAAAAAGGGGGATGCGAATGATTCAGCATGAACGAAAGGAAAATCCCTAATGCTCATCCTATGAGACATGCAGAGTGCTCTTACGTTTACATCAGTGCCAAAAACATCTCTCAGTGCTAGAGCTGAAATACTCAAATGGGCATGCAATAAAATAAAAAGATCCTGTTACCGGGGTGGCTAAGGGTTCTGTTCCGGCAGGCAAAAAAATTTGGATTATTAGTTTTAAAGCTGAGGAACAAAACTTTGGGTGGGGGGTGGGATGAAAGAAAGTAGTCTCTACAAAACTTCCTGGCACAATGTTGGAATGTTATGGATGGTTGCCAGGGTGTTGTTATGTGGTTGCTAAGGTGTTCTGAATGGGTTGTTATTCGGTTCTTATAATGTTGAAATCTCTTCTGCTCACCAAGGCTGCATTTATTTGATCAAAAACACAGTAAAAACTGTAAAATTGTAAAATAGTTTTACAATTTAAAATCACTGATGTGTATTTGAATATATTGTAAACTGTCATTTATTCTTGTGTTGCAAAGCAGAATTTTCAGCATCATTACTCAAGTCACATGATCCTTCAGAAATCATTCAAATATGCTGATTTGCTGCTCAAGAAACATTTCTGATGATTATCAGCATTGAAGACAGTTGTGTGCTTCATATTGTTGTGGAAACTGTGATGCATTTTATTTTTTATATCGCAGATGAATAGAAAGTTCAAAGGAACAGCAATTTAATGCATCGTTGCCGAATAATGTATATTACAGATGTCAAACTTTATAGTGTAAATCAATGGGATTTTTTTGCGGAGAAAAAGGTTTGTTTATATCTTCCAAAGGAAACTTTTCCCTGTGTTTTCACGTAAAAAAAAAAAAATTGCTAATGATGGTAATAATACAGCGTCGTAACGCCGTGTGGCCGTATTGCCGCAGAAACCTCCGCCTGCATGTTAAATTGCCATATGATAGTGGCGTGACCCACCCGCAATAAAACTGGGCTGGGAGGCTGTGCTCAAATTTGCTTAACCACCATGCACAAGCATTCAATCATCAAATAACCACGCCAGAGCCGTCAGAGCGTCCTCATCACGCTCGCGCGGCAGAGTCGACACAGGGAATAAAATGCATGGAACGAAGAAAGGAAACTACATCCGTCTAATTTCATTTCTTTATAGAATTCCAGTGGGCCTCGGTGAAGGGGGTAGTGTGGGGCCGACTCCTCTGAAGAGTCAAACAATGGATTATTTCACATGGCAGCTCCTGCGAAATTAGCGAAGGGGGGAAGAAAGCTTTTTGAGGACAGGACGGGGCCGAACGCCCGCTCAGTCTGAGGATCAGAAGTAGACGGAGAGGGGGAGAGAAATGGAGAAAGCTGACGGCAGCCAAGCAGCGCTGGAGGTTTGCCAGTCTCCTGTGTGGTCCGTGTGTTCAGAGCTTCAGGAAGTCAACTACGCCAAGAAGGGGCACACATGCTACTAGAGCTTTATAAACCGATGGGCCGACTGCAACAATCAGACACCATGCGAGCGTATGACTCCAACAAGCAAACTTTTATTTCAGGGCCAACTCGGATTTGTTTGAGGGGTGATCTGGGGCCAGCCCGACTCGGTGCCGTAGGGTAATTGGCGGCAAACTGACAAAAAATCCTCTATTTGCCCCATGTGCATCGTAAATGCAGTAGGCGCAGCGTATGTGTCTCCAGAACCCTGAAAACCGAAAATGATCTATGGATCTATCTAGTCTTGCAATGGTTCCTAAAAACACATATCTTAGAGGAGGTCGGATTGCTTCTGTTTTGTAGTAATGACACAATTGGGGTTAATGCACAACAGTCAGTGTATGTGTGTTTGCGTTTATACTGTTGAAATGTTTAGGGTCAGTATGTGTTTTTTCTTAATAAATAAATGATTCATTACTCATAAAGGATGCATTAAAGTGATCATAAATGACCGTAAAGGCATTTATAATGTCACAAAATATTTCTATTTCAAATGAACGCTGTTCTTTGTTCATCAGAGAATCCTGAAAAATGAATGTTCTGCAGCGTTTTCCACAGAAATATACGGACCAGCACAACATTGATAACAACCAGAAATTATTCTTGAGCAGCAAATCAGCATATTACTACGGTTGACTAAATGTAAATGTAAATGATGACAGAATTGTCTTTTAATTTTTGGGGTGCACTGTTCCTTTAATGAATATGAATGGGACAATTTAGTGATAGTTATCATCTAGAGACAAATTTGATAAATGAAAAAGGATTAACAATAACTATTAACAAAAGTGTGTTACACTGAAGTTCTGGTTCACTTAAAAGGCCGCTGACTATTAGGTAACGGCAGCAATGCAGGGCTCACTCGAGTCTTTCCATCCTGTTGTATCCTCTGGGTCAATTCTTGACGCCATCGGAGAGATTTTCTTTTTCCCGAAAATGCTAGTTACTGTTTTCACATTGGACTAAAACGTACTGACTTTGGCTTACACTTCAGGATATACGACAAACTCCCGCAAAATATTTTTTAGATGAGTTATGGTACTTGGGGGATTTTTTTTCGCCCCGTGTTCCACTTGTGGTCCAAAAATGGCCAGCTTAGAAAAAGTTGCTTATAAATTTCTCGTTATGCCATATTATAACCAAATATCAGATTCGTAATTTTTTTTATCAACTTGTTTTCTTTCGAGTAGCACAGTTGTAGCTTGTGCAAGTCATGTTTTTTGAGCAAACACAGCCACAAATAATGCTTTTTTCTTTTGTTTTTCCCCTTACAACGAGGAGATGCTAAGGGCTGCTCAGATCAGTGAGTTCTATGACCACTCAATAGCCCAAACTAATACAAAACTGTGCTAGAACTGAAATAATCCAGTATATGGTGATAATGTAGCTTAATGAGAGATTTGCAACGCGATTTAAAAAAAAAAAGGGCCAGCCTTAATATCAACACACAATTCCGTCTATAAAAATAGCTAAAAATTCCCTAAGCACGGCAGTATTTCCATAAGGCTAAATCATCAACTGCACACGTGGACACAATCCATTCACCTGGCCAATACATCGGTGTATTGCTATGTGTAACTCGCTGTTGTTGATAGAAGCCATCAAGTTTCTCCGCCAACAGCAACGGTCATGTACTTTTTCTCACACGGGGAAAGTACGAGCGAGCCATCCTGCGTTAGCTTTATTTTCAATGGCCTGCCTTGGCTTTTGTCTGGAGGCCTGCTGCTGTATGTGTTTTGTGTGCTTCTACCTGTCCGGACACGCAGAGCCACGTTCAAAGAGAGAGAAACATCACAGGTTCGCAGCTAATGCTCATTTCAGCATTGAGCAATTAGAGCGGCTCCGCGCAAACCGCAACGTAAACAATCAGGTTTCAATAGAAGATTTGATGTGCAACATATTGATTGTCAGAAGCTGTTATGCAAACAATACACTGAAACGTGTGGTGGCACAACACTGAGGCTGCAGGAGAAAGATGTATTCATTCCTTTAGCCTGTGAAAGCATTAAAGCTTCTTTTGCGTATAGGACAACAGGACTAATAAGGAAATGGGATTGTTATTATTTTTTTTAATAATACAAAATTCAGGTGAAAAATATATGTATTTTTAATAAGTAAAATGTGATTCATTATTATTTTTATGTATAAAAACTAATTTTATCTGGTGGAAATTCATTTTAGTATTGAATAACATTTGTGTCAAAAGAAATTGCAAAACTTGCTTTGATTAAACCCCAAAATTGCATGCACATTTTAAAATTGGATTGCACCTGCAGGTGATTGCAATATTAATGTGGTGTTTTTTGTTATTTAGTAATGTATTTATAAAAAATAACTTTTGGTGGAAAATATGTATTTTTAGTAAGAAAAAATGTGATTTATCTTTTATTTGATACATTTTTTTTTGGTGGAAAATATTTTTTTGTATTGATTGATTGAGTAACCTTATTTAAAAAGAAATGGTAAAATAAGTTTGTTTTGTTTAAACCTCAAAACTGCATGCAAATTGAGACTTTTTAGCAGAGTGATTGCAACATTAATGTGGCTTTTTGTGTTATTTATCATTTTTGTTTAGTACTTTATTTATTTAAAAAGTGTTTTTAGTGAGATAAATATTTCTTTTAATATATAAAAACTAACATTTTCTGGTGGAAAATATATTTATTTTTATTTAGTATTAATTGAGTAACATTATTTGTATAAAAAGAAATGGTAAAATAAGTGTGCTTTGATTAAATCTCAAAACTGAATGCAAATTTAGAATTTTATATTTATATTAGATATTTTATCTGGTTGTTTTGTTATTTTGTATTTTATTTATTTATTTGTTTAAAAAACATTTTCTGGTGGAAAATATATTTATTTTTAGTAAGGGAATGTGATTTATCTTTATTCTTCATATGTACAATCAGTGCCTTTGTAAAGTGCCTTTTACCCCAGGGTCCTTTATTCTCGACGTACCCTACTGTCTCAAACCGAATGAGAAGTAAACAAGAAAGAAAGTAAGAGACAAAATCAAAAAGAAGTTCGCAAATTAGATAGTGGTGGAAAAACTCCTTTTACGCCATTTACCGTCCTGCTGAAACGTGTTTGGCTGAGTTCTACATTAGTGAGACAATAGCTCTTTTCCAGCCGTCTTCATGGCAGTCAAAACACAGCTTCACGGATAATCTTGGCAAATACCTTTTTAGAAACAAGCCATGTTTTCCATCTCCCCAATGTGATGTGGCATTAATTACCAGAGCCAACGAACACAGGCGAAGCAGGAGACTCCAGCGTGCACTCCTCACATACATTTACCTTTATGAATACAGATTGTGCACAAAAGCTCTGCTTAAAATGCTTTCTTATGTTTCACTGACGTTCCAGCAACGCCAAATCACAGCACTGGAGCAGATCTACAATACAGGCCAGAAAATCCAAATACTGTATAATTGATGAAGAAAATCATTTGATCATTTATCATTTTATTATTAGTGGTCCATCAGGTGAAAATGTTGCATCTTATCACTAAGTAAAGAAACAGCACACTTTTCCACAACAAGACTTCATAAAAATCTTACAATTGTAAATAAATAAAAAGGAAAAAAAAAAAAAAAAAAACGGCACAATCAAAACTAATTCAAATTATTAATAAAAAAATGAATACTCCCAAAGTATAATACCATATTTTACTCAGTCCCAACCAAAAAAACATATTACAAATTACAAATACTAAAATATTAAAAATGTGATACTTAAAGAGCTAAAACGGAAATAAAAATGAAAATGTCATAAAATAGACATTAAAAACATGCTAAAAACTAAAATTAGAATACAACTAATTCAAAGTATTAATAATTATTAATACTCTCAAGATACTGAAATAAAACTAATAAAACTATATTAAAACTATAAAAATGAGTCATAACATAAACAATTAAAAAAGAATTGCTAAAATTCAATATATACTTTTAATATTTAGAAAATGAAAAGCATACAGATTTTGATTTATAGTAAACTTAATAAGAATATACAGTTATTTGTTTTTAAGTCCAAAATTATTGGGAAAAAAACATATAAAAATGGCAAAAACACACATAAATGACTAAAATTTTAAAACGAAAATGGATATGGAAAACATATAAAAATGTAAATATGAATAAAAACTATATTGTTGTATCTCAATGGATACTAAAATAACACTGCATAGCACAAACTCTGCAAGATGATTTGCATTCTAGATGTTTATATTTAGTCTGTTAAGTGCAATATTAAAAATGATGCTGTATTCTTTATATCTATGGTTCATAAACCAGCCGAGTGAAGCCAACTTTTCCATAAACAGTCCAAATGCATTATGTGTGCTGCTGTATTTAGTGGAGTCTGTCTGTTTTTAAGCTTTCTAATAAATGATTTCGTTTTACGTGAATCGGTTGGCGTGACTGTATATTGATTTTGTTCTTTTCCCTCTCCCAGGCTTATAGAGACTGTCTTTCACGCTAAAGGATCAGATATTACGTAAGAATGCCGCTGTTATGATGGTGTGCGAGGAACACTGGCGGTCATGGTGGTAAGAGTAACACAGGCCCTTCTCTGAAACGCCCGGTCTATTAGTCCAAATTACTCTTAATAACCACAGTTACACGAGAGCCGCCAAATGATTACAGCACACTCCAGACCGACCACCAACTCACTTGACTTCACTACCTGCAGCAATAATACTGATGCTTGTCTTCTGGTGTGCCTTGGCTCTCATTGGCTGATGATAATTGGATCAGTCTCGTAAGTGATATTTTCTTTACAAATGAGCAGATGTTGCTGGGGAATTTCACGCTAGCCAAAATATCTGCAATTTCTCAATAGTTTAAACAGTTAGGGAAACGTGTGGACCACCTTAGTAAGAATCATTACTAGAATCTTACTATAGAGACACTCGACTGCGTACGGTAGATGTGAGATGCGTAGATGTTTCAGATCTCAATCAGGGTTATTATAATTAACTGAAACCATAAAAACATTGTTACTTTTTAAAGTAAAGTAAATGTTATCTGAAATAAAATACAATATAAAACGAAACTTATTTTGTTTTAGCTAGCTGCTGCTGAGAAAACATTTCTTCATTGATCCTATATAAAAAAAAAAAAGTAATAAAAAATAAAAATCACAACCTAATTCAAACTATTAATAAACATTATTGATACTCTAATACTATATTTTACTTTACTATACTATATTAATCAATAATAATAAAATTGATTCTCTATCTCAAATTGAACAAAAAACTCAAATTGAATACAGACAATTCAAAGTATTAATGATTATTAATACTCTGAAAATACTGAAATAAAATGAATAAAACTATAAGATTTATTTAATTGAAGAAAACTAAGATATATTTAAAAAAAACTATATAAAAATGACAAAAACACAACAAAATTACCAAAAAATAATAACATTCATTTTCAATCTCTCAACCATAGAAGAAAAATTATTTGAAATTAACATTTATGCAAAACCGTGTTAAAAACGATGTACTACCTAGCTAAAACTGAAATAAAAATTAGTAATACAACTAATTCAGAGTATTAATAATTATTAATACTATCAAGAAACTGAAGTCAAATTAATAGAAACTATAAATATTTATTTAAAAACTAGTAAAACTATTACAGAAACGCACAACAAAATTACGAAAAAATCACTCAAATAAAAATGGAAATGATAAAAATCTAAACTAATTTAACCTATTAATAATTATTAATATTCTCAGTGATGCTGAAATAAATTAATAAAAACATTATAGACATAAAAAAATGAAATAATAAAAATAACAAAAACACAAAAAATAATAACAGTCATTCTCAATATCAAACCATAAAAGAAACATTACTTGAAATTACATCAGAGTATTAATAATTATTAATACTATCAAGAAACTGAAGTCAAATGAATAAAAACTATAAAGATATATTTAAAAACTAGTAAAACTATTACAGAAACGCACAACAAAATTCCAAAAAATCACTCAAATTAAAATGGAAATGATAAAAATCTAAACTAATTTAACCTATTAATAATTATTAATATTCTCAGTGATGCTGAAATAAATTAATAAAAACATTATAGACATAAAAAAATGAAATAATAAAAATAATAGTAAGAGGATCGGGAAAACAAAACAAAATTAAAATATTAAAATAAAAAATAATTTCAACTATTAATAAAAATATATCAATACTCTCAATGACACTACAATAACACTGATCTCAGCTGTTTTCCTCCCTGATGGAAAATCCAGTTTAAGCTGCTAACTATGGTATCTGGTGACTAGTAGGTTTAAGATGGCTGTTGTTTGTTGCTGGTCTAAGATGGTCTACCAGCTAATGACCAACTAGAAACCAACAACCATGTTCCAAAACTCCCAATCTCATCTCAGATGTTTCTCCTACGAAAAAGACCCCAGAAATCTCACGTGTCTCCTCTGAGATTTCAGAAGATCTCAACATAGTCTGTCTCAGACTGCAGATTCATTCTGTACTGCTGCGCTGTGCTCTTACTATACTGCATGTCAACAATCATCTCACTTGTGCTGGAATTTCAGGAGAAGCATGCACAGTTGATTCACAAACACACCAGAGAACTCAATGAGCAATGAAAGAGCAGCGTCTGAGCAATGAGACTGTCCTTTGGGAAAGATCTGTGCGACGCTGAAGCTTAATTAAAGGCCTGAATGTCTGTCTGTGTCTCTGAATGCCACTTTTTGTGTGTGTCTCTCTGTTTTTCTCTCTTAAGCGCAGGAGGAATGTGTAAACAGGCAGAGGCAGAGGCAGAGGCAGCTACACGACACACTCTCAGGACGTTGCACAACTCGACATGCCTCTGAATGTGTCACGTCCTGCCTGGCCACCTGCCTTCCGCTTACAAACAGCAGCACTTCCAGATAGATAGTGTGGGATAGAAGGAAAGTAAACTGACCTCAAACATTATCTGCTTAAAAATAAAAGCCATTACATTACATAAAAGACCTCAGCAAACCTCAGAAGGGGCTATTGTGTTCTTATTCTCTGTAAAGTAAAGGCTCTTTATTGGCATTCATGGTTCCATGAAGAATCTTTAACATCCATAGAATCTTTCCGTCGCACACTAGGCTCTTTATCATGGAAAAAAAGTTCTTTAGATGATTAAAAATTTTATCTTTTATTAGCTATTCACCAAAATTATTTTGGATCCTATTAAAATTGATCTCGTTCATTTCAATTTCCCTGGTCTTATTTGTGATTCATTGTTGCATGTTATTCAAAAGGAAAATAGTTTGTGATCTTGCTCTGTCTTTGAAATGACTTTCACCAGTCTCTCTTGTTTCTCTCATACAGGTTGACCTTTTTTGGTTTTGGACCCCATTGACGTCCATTATATGAAAAAAACCCCACACCCAATATTTAGACTTTTGTTCAGCAGAAGAAAGAAATTCATACATGTTTGGAACAACATGAAGGTGAGTAAAGATATTTTTGAGCCAATTTTTCTTTGTTGATGGACAATTTATTTAAATGTATATGTTTATACCAGTGTTATTTAAGTATCATTGTACACTATTAAAAAAAAGTACTTGTAATTTTCTGCCTGGAGATTTCAGTTAACTCTAAAACACAATGCAAAATTAAAAATACAAGTAAAACACCTGTTTAAAATAAAATCAATATGGAAAATTCCTTCAAATTAATACAGTATATTGTGCCGTATTTTTATGGGATTTTCTTTATTTATTTATTTTGGCATTTTGGTAATTTGGTTTAGTTCATTTGGTGATCATTTTAATTTTAGTTTTGGTTTGTTTGCTTTTTAGTATAAATGTTTAGTTATAGTTATTTTATCAACTTAAAAATAAGAAATGTTGCCTTGGCAACTAACTTTTTTTATATTATATTTTATATCAGTTATCGTTTAGTTCACATAGTGAAAATGGTTTTAGTTAACAATAATAACCCCAATTATTGTCTATACTTCTTAAGTGATATTAATTATCAAAATAAAAAGTAATTACGCCAACTATAATTCTAGTCGGCACGCTAAAACATTTGTTTACACCAACAGAAGCTGTGTTTGGAAGTCACGACTGGCATTTTCCTTGATAAACAGTTGCACACAAAGTCAGAAAGAAAAGCTGAAGATGAATGAGGCGAGGGAGATGAAAGGCCGTCACATCAGAGATGCCCGAGGGTGCAATTAATCCGTAATGAATGAAGATCACACACTGGCATAAAGTGCCTCCGAAACGCCGCTGACAGATGTGTTAATTGAGATGAGGAGGAAAAGAAGGAAGAAAACAAGACGTTAAGAAGCGATATTGTTGGTTTTGCCGCCAGAAAGTTATCTCTGAGGACGAGGCCAGTGGCAACAGCTGTGTTCCAGGCAGGTTGGCATGTGCTTCTTCTGAACGCGCCAGAGCCGGATCTACAGCAGCGCTAATCAGACTCTGTGTCTCTGCGTATGACGCCATGAGGTAATTATTCACACGGAATGTTGATGTTGCAGTATTGTGGGTGGTAACCAGGGCGTTGCTATGGGGTTGCTAAGGTGTCCTGAGGGATACAGTGTAACAGTCGTAAAAATTCCATTTATTTTCTCCTTATTGAAATTCATTTTTAGTGATAAAGCCTTAACTCTCATGTTGGATTCCCCCCGAAAAATTGATCATTGGTGTTTTTGGGGGTATTTTTAAACTCATGGTGTTCCCGGTCAAAAATGACCAGCCTACAAAAAAATTATATTAATATAATTGCATTATGCTATATTAATTTGATTCAATATTTTCATCAACCTGTTTTCTTTCAAATAGCACAGGTTTTGTATTCTGTAGCTTACTGTATATGCACTTCAGGTTTTGAGTGGATATTGCCACAAGGTGCATACGCTCAGATCAATGCCTACGATCATTCAGTTCCACAAAGAAATACAAAACCTGTGCAAACTGAAAGACAACAAGTTGACAAGATTCAATCCAAGTATGATAATATAGCATAAAGTTAGATTTACAAACTATTTTTAAAAGGCAGACAGGAACACCAAATTAGTTAAAGGATTTATAAAGGGTTAAAGACAAAAAACACTTGTCCCTGTTAGACTTGCACTCTATTCATTTTCTGCTTGTTTTCTTAAAAAAAAAAAAAAAAATAACACTTGCTTTCTAATCTTTTTGTATTCTATCTGTTTTCTTTTCATTTATTATACAATTAACAAAAGCAAAAAAAGACCTCTAACACTAGCTTGCTCTATTCTTTTTCTATTCAATCTGTTTTCTCGTCTTTATTAGTTATTTAAAAAAAACCTTGCTACGTGTATGCGTAAGATGAGACTTGTCATAGGCTTGCATATCATTGCTCTTTTGTTGATTTTGATTGCTTTCATTCTCCTCATTTGTAAGTCACTTTGTATAAAAGCGTCTGCTAAATGACTAAATGTAAATGTAAATGTAAAGACAGATATACTGTAATATCCAAGGTTGTTAATCGTTGGTATTTGCTTATTTTGAAGCCATTATTTCAACTTATTTTTTAAAGAATCATGTTTAACAGTGGAATTTGGGTAAAAACTACAAAAACTACAATTTCCACCATCACAGAACAGCAGCGAGCTCTGCCTTATAAATTCCACCAATCAAAGAAGTAGTGTTGAGCTTGCTTTTAATTCACCAATCAGAGGGTCGTGATGAGCTCTACTTTTAAATTATGCCAATCAGAGGGTCGTGATGAGCTCTGCTTTTAAATTCCACCAATCACAGAGTAGTGTTGAGCTCTGCTTTTAAATTCCACCACTCACAGGAGTAGGGTTGAGGCTCGGCTTTTAAAGTCCACAAAGAAGAGGGTTCTGTGATGAGCTCTGTTTTTAAATTTCACCAATCAGAGTCTCACGGTGAGCTTAGCTTTTAAATTTCACCATCATTTTTAATTAGATTAAGTCAGTTGAAATGCTTCATGGGATTGTAGTTTTTTCTCCTCATTAAAGATGTAAAGTTCAGAGTCTTGTACCGTTGTGTTCTTGTCAGATTTTCAAATACTATTTTGAGTCAAATCAAAGTTTGTACTGCTGTGAATCACGTCATAGCTGGTTGGTTTCGTTCATGGCTTACAATGCTTTAACAAAAACTAAAAAAAAAAAAAAATCCCTTTGGGGGAACCACAGAAAAAGTGGGCGGGCACTATTAACACGTTGCTATTGTGGTTGCTTACCGGCCCAAGTCAGTTTTATGATATTATGGTCCCTCTTTGAAAGTTAATGGGATTGCAATCATTTAGAAACATATGCTAACAGCACATTTAAAGCCTACTGTCATATCACGAAAGCTTTGAGTAATTTCACCACCGAAAACAAAACGGTTTGCATAAAACGTAAGCGTAAGAAACATCTGCCAGTCACCGTTAACGGCTGACAGAATGCAATGTACTTTCATTAGATTATCCCGCCACAAAAGGTCGTCTTGTGAAGAACTTTGGCCGTAATGTCAGACTGCAAAAGACTTTAATGTAAACACGCACTAAAGAGAGTCAAGCACGCCGTGTTCCTGGTTCTATTCTCTACCACATGAATGTAATTCATGACAGCGCGTGTGTATTTACTGGTCCTGGGGCTCAGTGTGAAAACTGAAATTTGGCAGCGTCTTCTAACAGTTTTTTTCAGGTAGTGAGAGCAACTGAGCAGTTGTAGCAAACAGCGCACACAACTCACAAGTCCAGACATCAACTCAGATGAAGCGGCTTTTTCATAATTGAAGGATAACTGGAGCTTTTTGCCAGATCAAGTTCCTCTGAGAGAGAAAACACTGGGCTGTTTCTCTTTTCCGTGACACGTCTCTGTTCAATGTATCGGGGAAACTTTAAAGCGTTTCTTTTTTTGTCTGAGAAATGTCTCAATGATTTCTTATAAATCTAGCTGATCGCATAATGACCCAATACTGATGTACAAAATGGATTTGGTCTGGAAATACATCCTGACCTTCTTTGTAACCCAACCATAGGATGGATTATTCCTTCAATGCATCATATACAGCACTAAGAGCATGGCTGTGTTCAGAATAGCATGCTTGCATACTTTTCTTAATGTGCACAGTATGTAAAATTTCTGTATGCATGGAATGAAATTGCCAGTTGTTGAGCGTCCCAAAATACAACATGCTCTATTTTACATGGGCTATCTTGGGAATGGAATATTTGCTTACTGTATACTGAATTCTATGCAGCATATACTATATACTATGAAAGCAATTTCCAGATCAGAATAATAATTAAAAAAATCGTATTTATTTATTATAACTGTGACTATATCGCACAATGTGATTTTATTTCATATTTTAAAACGTATTTCTCAATTTTATTTTATTTTCCTCGCAATTCTGCGATAATATCTACAATGGGAGTTTGTTTCTCGCACTTCTGAGTTTACATTCTGCAATTTTGCATTTATATCTCAAAATTCTGAGTTTATATCTTGCAATTCTGACTTTTTCTCTGAATTCTGAGTTGTTTTTTTTTTTTTTCATAATTCTGCATTTATATCTCACAGTTTTCCCAGAGTTGCAAATTGCAAAGTTGCAATTACCTTTTTTGCTATTTTTATTATTTTTATTATTTTATTTGCTCCAATGGTGGAAATAGGATTTCATACAACATACAAAAAAAAACATGGTGTAGAAACTATTTTTACTCAGAAACTGTAATGGATTTTAATTTCACAAATAATTACAAAGAAACTGCAAGAATGCATTGAATTAAACATGACATTTTGAAGTAGAAAAATGTAAATAGTATTTTCTTGTAAAACATACTCCAATAATTTTTGTTTTACTTAACAAGCACCACATTCTGAATAAAGATTAACATAATCAGGTCATGTGACATAAAATACCGTTTTAAATGTTTATAATGAAATAAACCGTAACACGATAGTATGCATCCTGCCATAATAAACATTTTAAAAACTGTATTTCACATGTTTCATTCAGCATTTTTTTGAAATAGTAAATGGGTTATAAACAAAGATTCCGTTTTTCTACTTCAAAAATTTTGTTTAATTCAGTGTTACTTGCTGTTTCTTTGTAATTTTAAAAAAATGTACTAGCAATTCCTGAGTGAAAATGGATTCTACATCAGTTTTTTAAAGTGTATCTACTGTATGTTGCATTTTTTTCGATTCAATTATGTACAAATTTATAGTCAGAAAATGTTATTACTGCTAACATTATTCATGTGTCTTCATCACGCAGGAAGTTGAGCGGGTTTAAAAACAGCAGACAGTATGCAGTATGCACTGTGTAGTGCGCTATTATTCCATTGAGAAGGGGTTTGTACGGGCGCTCGCTCTTAAGAGCACGTTGACGGACAGACACAAGAGGCCAATACAGTAAACATTTTCACAAGTCGAGCGGCCTTGACAGCACGTGTTTGTATTTGCCTCTCGCCGAACACGCCTGCTGCTCCTCAAAGGCCGTCTTTGTGCATTGAGGCTTGCTGAATCCATTTTTGAAACAGCACCGTAACACAATCTATGCATCAATTCATGCATCGGGCCGTGCCACATCATTCATCTGCTTTTGCGTGCGCTAGTCACATGATGTGTGATATTTGGGGTGGTACTCACTTCGCGGCTCCCGCGGTCCATCCACTGTGACCTTTATGGCTCGGTGGTAAGTAGCCACTTGCGGTGGGTTCGTGAATACTGTGATTGTCAGCGTGAAGCTCTTTCCTGCAAAACACAAAAAGGTTCAAACCCCATTAATCCACCGGACAATGTGTCACATTCATCGCCACGCGTCATTTGCATTTCTCTGCTGGTGACGGTGGGATTTTAACTGCGAGGAACTCGGCCGATTGAAAAGGCCTGGGCGCAACGGACAAGAATGGAATTAGTTTGGAAAGTGACCCTTGCTGACCATTGAATTTATGAGTTGTTGGACATGACAAATCAGAAATGCATAAAAAAGACCATGTTAGAATTCATATAGGATTCATCCAAGTGGAATGAACCGTGCATGTCTCGTGCAAAGCAAGTATGAAAATATATATTTTTAAGTTTTTAAAATATATTTTCAGTATATTATTTGAAGTTTTAAATTTATTAAATTATGATTTTTAAATAGATTTTTAGGCATATTTAAATGTATTTCATTGAAAGATTTTAAGTTCTTAACGTTTAATTTGTTTAATGTTGGATTAACACGTTTATTTTATTAGCAATTTAATATTTTTATTCATATGTCTTAGTTATAGTGAATTTAAATGACTTTTATCCTGCCATAAAGGAAAGCGTAACATATTATTGGTGGATCTATTATCAGATTTTGTAATGAAGAAAATGAAGTTTTACATTTGGACCTCTCTAAATATTAGAATGATAAAATATTTGTTTAGTTAATGATTGGTTAAAGGTGTATTATTTGATATAAGAATAATATTTAAAAATTATAATTTATTTAATTTTAAGAATATTTATTTATTAGCTATTTCACTGCAAGAAAGGGATATGATTTTTTTCTTTTGATGCAAATAATATAAACCTCTGCTCATTTGCTAGCATGTTCCCATGCACTGCCATTTGGGTTTCCTTTTTAAAACAGCCAAGAATGCACATCCACAGCAGTGAGCAGTGCTGTTATTAGTCGTTATTCTTTTATGTGTGAACATTAGAGGGTTGGGTGTGAAGGTGGGGTCCTGCTTTCACTGATTTTTCATCTTACATGACCTTTTACTGATCAACATTTCCCATGTTCTTGTAGTGAACTTGTGAACTTGTAGTGTTTAAAAACTTTATCACCAATTAACTTCAACACAAAATATTGTTGTGCTAAAGAGGTGACACTTTCTGTCAGTAGCACAGAGGAAATACTAAGATACTTCTAATGAGGCAAACTCAGCAGTAATGTGCAAAGCATGCCGTGAAGTCAGGCATGACACATTCTCAGAGCCGCGATCTGCAATAAGACAGGAAGAAGTGGGTGGAAAGGACTGACACAATATGGCCGGCATCTACATTTGGCTTAGACTTCTTGCTGTAGATCGTGCATCAGACTGAACGGCTTCAAATCTGGTAATTAACTGAGTAACTCTTGGAATGGTGAGAGCTTTAAAACAAATATAACGTCAAAAGACCATTGTTTGAGTTGTATGCTTCATTAGCATTCCCTGAGACTCACTTGCTTTGAGTATGGAGCTCATTCAGTCGAACACAATTGGTGTACTAGGATTGGCTAGCAGTTTTGACTCAGTTTAAAGGGGTCATATGATGCTTTTTTAAAGATCATTATTTGGTGTATTTGGTGTAACAGAACATGTTGACATGCTTTAATGTTCAAAAAACACATTATTTTTCAAATAATGTACATTATTGTAAGTCCTCTATGCACCGCCTCCCTCAAACGCTTCGTTTTCAACAAAGCCCCATCATTTGACAAGCGCAGTCTGCTCTGATTAGCCAGCTGACCCAGTGCATTGTGATTGGCCGAACACCACAAGCACTCGTCGGAAATGTAACGCCCCTTACTATAATCGCGAGCTTCATCTTTCAAAATAAATGTAAAGACAGAGCCCGAAAGGGGAACAGAGTCACGTGACAGACACAGTGATGAAGCTGGTATGTGTTTGCAGTACACAAGCCACGGTTAAGACAGCTGACTCCCTGTCTTAGAACTAGACTCTCTCTCTCTCTCTCTCTCTCTCACACACGAACACACACACACACACTTACTTAAGCTAATAACAAAACAGTAGCTGATTCAGAAGCGCCAGATTGTCATAGCAAAGTCAGAATTACCTCCTCTCCTAGGTTCACGAAACGGTCGTCCATAAAATGCATTGCTGTTCTGTTGTAAGTAATCTAAAGATTCCTAAATGCATCTACTTTCGGAAGCCAAATAAAGTGCTTTTGCTTCGCATAGAGAAAAACCAAGCGTCTCACGGCTGCTGCTTCAAACAATAACTGGGGTACTGAAACCACGCCCTTCTTTCTTGCGTGCCACATTTGGGCGGAATTATATAATATTTCCAAATATGAGGGTAGCTTATGTGGGGGGGGTTTTTTGGGGGGGAGTGTTTGAACGAGCCGTTTTAGGTAGACATGGCTGACTCTTAACTTTTATAAAGAACATCTCTTTGGTTTTGAGACTTTAGTCTTTGCAACTTCAGGGATCTTATCTATGCACAATCAGCTTGTAACACTCCAAAGAGAAAGAAAACTTGAAATCGCTTTAAGATTTTCAAGTAGAAAAACTAAAAAAGTATGTCGTAAAACCTACTCTAATAATCAAATTACAAAACTCGTACAAGCTTTCGACTAGGATCACTAAACAACCACCTAGCAACCACTCAATAACTCAACATATAATTTGATAGAATATGCATGGATGCATTTCCCATATACATGCATTTTGTAGAATTGCAACATTTTTGAGACACCTAACATTGTTGTAGAGTAAATGTTACACAATCATTCTTGCTCAAGTAATTACTCATTCAAACATTAATTGAATACGCAAGTCATCAAACAACATATTTTCCCAGCTAACTCAAGAATGTTTCGCTAATGTTCGCATTAAGTTATATAAAGGTTGTTTCTGAACGTTCAGAACGTCCAGTTTTTGAAAAGATTTAAAAACATTCGATCTTGCTGATGTGAACATTAAGGGACTTTCATGATCGTTTGCAAATGTGTGGATGGTAACTTACAAATGTGCTTCGGAATGAAACAAGTAGTAACATTTAAAAAACGTCCAGCTAAACTGTTTCAGGAAAAAGCATTCATGAAGGATGTATAAATAACGTTTTTGTGCAAATGTTTTGAGAACTCTATTAAAGACCAGACAACTTTAAACGAACATTCTATTAACGTTACTGGAAGAATGTTTGTTCATAACTTTAAGAGAACCTTGCCAGAACGTTCGTCAAAGTTCCTGTTAGCTGGGATAGAACTGAGTGTTCAAATTCAATTATAGAATAAACAGTCATGCATTTCCCATATACTGTACATGCATTTTCTAGATCTGCCACAGTTTTTGATTTGCCGACATTCTTGTAAATGTTATACAATAAGTCTGGCTAAAGTAATTAGTCTTTCTATTTAATAACATTTTAGAGAAGAAAAAGTCATGCATTTCTCATATTCACAAGTATTTTCTAGAACTGTAATATTTTTGATTTACTGACATTCCAGTTGACCTTATGCAATAAGTCTTGCAAAATCACTCTTTCAATTACATAAATTGAGCATATAATTAATTAAACAGCATATTTTAGAATAAACAGTCATGCATTTCTCATATGTTGTCTTTCAGCATTTTTGATTTACAGATATTTTTAACTTTAGAAAATAAGGTCTTACTACAGTAATTAACTGTAATTGAACACAGAATTAATTAAACAGCACATTTGATAGAATAAACAGTCATGCGTTTTTCATATGCATACTTTTTCTAGAACTCCCACATTTTTGGTTTCCTGATATTCTTGTGCATGTTAAGCAATAAGTCTGGCTAAATTAATTACTCTTTCTATTATTAATTGAATATATAATTCATTACATAACATTTTGGAGAAGAAAAATCATGCATTTCCCATATTCACAAGTATTTTCTAGAGCTGTAATATTTTTGATTGACTGACATTCCAGTTAACCTTATGCAATAAGTCTTGCAAAATGCCTCTTTCTAACATTAATTGAACATATAATTAATTAAGCAAAACACATTTTACAGAATAAATAGTCATGCATTTCTCATTTGCATGCTTTTTCTAGAACTCCCACATTTTGGTTTCCTGATATTCTTGTGCATGTTATGCAATAAGTCTTGCTAAAGTAATTGGTTTTTCTTTTCTCCCACAGGAATCCGTCCATGAGCCCCCAAAAGCACGTTCGCAGACCCACCCAAGCCCGTCCCAGCGAGCTGATACCAAACACACATGGCGGCGCGGCCCTGCCCAGCGTCTAACCAACCCTGGCATCTGCCATCCATCCAACGGTTGCTGTCCAGCTGCTAAAAATATCCTAAACGCTGGCTCATTCAGAAGGGGTTTTCTGTTCGAAATGATTTCCTAAACAGAACGAGACAGACTGCATGTGAAATGCATAAAGTCCTGATCAACAACAAACATCCCGCCCTGTCCTAACCCAAGCAGCATATCCAAATCCATTCATAAATAAGGGTGCAGTACTTCTGAAAACACAAAAGCGTTTCTGTATAAATCAAGTGTTTTGTCTCAGGAAACGCAGTTGCTTTTAGTAACTCCAGGCGGCTTATTTTTTATGATGTCATTTGTTTGATTGTGGTCGATCGTATTCTAATCTTCCACATCGCGCCTCGTATCGTTTTCCATATTTAATTTCCTTATGCTGCGCTATCTCCTCCCTGACTTCCTCTTCCAGATCCCGTGTCATAGATTAGAAGAAACTTAAGCTTGCGAAGGTGTGGGTCTCCATGCGGGCCAAGGCCCTGTTGACTGTGACAGCTGTGAGGAGATAACACGGATGCGCACACATGCACACTGATAGCGTGTTGAGGGTGTGTGAGGACATGCATTGCTGCAGGAATGCGCTGAGACCAACCGACCGGTCAGAAAACCACCGTCTGCACAGCCACTCCGACTGATAACCCATACGCCAGCAAATGAAACCACAGACCTAAAAAGTTGCACTAGTTTTTTTCCCCCCCTCATAATTGTTCCAAAATCTATCAGCAGCCTTGTCAATGGATGATAAAAAAATGTTTAGTGTACATTTAGTGTAATTTAGTTATTTATTGTGTAAAGTAGTGGTTAACTGATTTACTTGTTCGTTTTATTGGCCAAAGCTCATAACAATAGCAATATTTTCAAAACAGGATAGCTGATGACAAATATAAAAATAGTATAGAAATACTTATGCATTATATATATATATATATATATATTATCTATATATCTATATATCATATCTAATATATATAATTATTTAAATACCTTTATATATTATTTAAATGTTATATATTATAATAAAATATTATTTTATATTTATATCTCAAAATATCTATCTGACAATATTAATTGAAACTACTCCTACAAATTGAATTGCCCCCAATCAGTTTAGTACTTATCAATACCCATATCATGATTTTGGAAAAAAAAAAAATTTGAAGACAAATTAAAATATTTTACAGCTGATGACTCAAAATGCACCTCATTATTATAGATGTTATATATTTCTTTTTCTGATTTGGAATTAAAACACTGGCAGACAGACCTGATGACCATTTCGTTAGTAGTAAGAAATCTCAAAATAACCAAATATCAGACAACGTTGATGTTTATCACATACTGTATCAGCCATCAGCCATCGAGAAGCCCATATACAGTAGGTCGAGCGCACTTCCCCAAACACCTGGAGCTGTTTTTGAATGTTTTGAGTCTGTAGTTTGTGGACGCCATGCGAGGGATTCCCTGCTGCACACGTCCCTGCTTCACTTTAAGTGCCCGTGTGGATTATAAGGGCAAGTCTAGACCGCACGCCCGAGTATACGCAGCCTCCAGCGGCAGACAGACCGCTCCTCTGATCTCACTGCCTGTCCCAGAAGCTTCAAAGACCTGCACTCTCAATGCCTTCTTCCGACAGGATCACAAAAGCGGGACTTTGTCTCTGACAATAATTGCAAGCATATCAAAAGCAGCATTCATCCACACATAAGCAGTCTGTGAGCACTTTGAGCCCGCGTTCACGCCTTAAAGACTTTTTAGTTTTTTGGGGGGTGTTTAGGGTGGATGTAACAGAAAAGTATTAGATAGGAAATGGCAGTGAATGCAATATTTTGCTACAGTTATAAGTCTTGTTTCACTTTTTAAGCTTTGGGAATACTTAAATGACAGTCTTTTTTGGAAAGCAACCTTTTTCTTTATTCTCAACATGGAAGTGCTCAAATTGTTGGACGCTGATGGAAAATAATAACGCCTTTCTGTGATTCTCTTCCAATTCTGCAGCTCTTTCTTTTCAATATTTCTGTAAGTGAGGAATCTTGGACAGTATCCTATTGTGTTCATGTAAAACATGCAATGTATAATTTGCATTTTTTTAAAAAAAAAAGGCTACACAGAAGCCATGCCTTAAATTATAATCAATCTATTTTACCGGACTATTTGTGGTAAAACTCGACTTTCAGTCCATTTGGCTTGTGCACTGCATGCCGAAATTTTATTTCCAACATGTCATTTATTGTAAACGAAACATCTTGCGTGATTTGATCCTTTTTTATGATTAAGCCAAAGCAAACGAAGCGGCCAGCGAAAAATAAATAGAATTAAAGTGGAAGTACCAACCTCTTCCACTCCTGCCAACAAATCTCAGGTCGTTGAAACGCGCCACCTGATTCTTCATGACAGCTGAGGCGTTTCGCAGCTCTCCCGAGTAGTTCTCGTCATTTCCTGCCATAACTGTCACCACCGTCGCGTCAGGAACATCTCCCAGAGCAACAACCTGAACAGAAACGGACACACTGTGACTGTCCCGCTGTAATTTACCCTGCATTTCACTGCAGTCTGAATGTTTATTCACAGACTGATGAAAACAGGCCTGTGATACTGATTATAAATGACTTTATGAAGCGAGACTGCCGGCCTCAGGGGGTTAATAACCAAATAAATCAATTAAAACCTGCTAGAAACAAAAGCTAGATTGTTCTTAAATGTGACCTTTTAAATTGTGTATGTAAGAAATTCCACTTAAATTGGTCAGAAACATCTGGTGATGTCAGTACAACTCAAATACACCAGTACTTAAACATCACTAGTGATTCAGAAAAATAAATATTATAAAAAATATATATATTGTAAAAAAAAACATTCGAATTTTATTGAAATGTAAGTTTGATGACATTTTATTTAAAAACAAATATGAAAAAACATTTAGTTGATGATATAGATGCTTTTTTCTTAAATGCACTAACGTTTTAATCCGAAGGCTATTTCTTGACTTTTTTTTTTTTTTTTTTTACTTTTTTGAAACTTGGATTTTGCTACATAATGCAAAATGAGCAAGCCGCAACTAAATCACTTGTAACAATTAAAAAAATGACATTTAATTGAGGGGAATGTTTTGATGTTCAGTGTGAGCAAGAGGGCTGGTTCAGCTTCAAAAGCTCAAATAATTGAACAAAAGTATGCTTACAGAAGAAGCCCGAGCGAAACGGTTCCTGTTACAGATACTTTACACGCAGTCTGTTTGTATAAAATACTCTATCTTTGGTCAAAGTATTAATAGTTGTGTGTAATTTAGGCCGTGTGATTAAACATGCATGTGTTTGTATCTATGAAGAGCTTTACATCTCTCAGATTTCACTTCTCTCGGATTCCTCATTTTAAACATCAGTAACTCCCATAAAAACAAAAAACAAACAAACAAAAATCATCTGATCTGAACATGTGAATATTAATAATAAAAAGCTACTATTATTAATAAAGCACATGGATAACGTGGAAAAGAAACACTAGTAAAACACCATAAATAATCTTATATATAATATAAGTCAATACAATTGGGGAAAAACCTGCACAGATATTTTGGTTAAAGGTAGTTAAGAGTGATAAAAGTTTGATTAGATATGAGATCTATATGTAACCTTTCATGCAAGCTGTCCTGAAAAATTTACAGTTTATTGAAACTATTCTAAATGATTGCGTTTTCTTTCCTTCTCATATTAAAGTGTGTATTTATGTATTTTTAATGCTGTCTGGATCTTGGCCAGATCTTGTAAAAGAGATTTAAGTCTGAATGGGATCAATAATTACCTGGTTTAAATTAATAGGCTAATAAAAAAAATATTCACATACGAATGTAAAAAGTGTACTGATCTATTCAAATATTCATGTCAGACTGAACAGAACGCTAGTATTAATGCCCATGCAAATAGCTAGAAATCTATCATAAAGCTGAACCATATGAACTAAATACTGGTCTGTTAATCACATCTTAATAAACGGATGATTTCTGACCTTAAACGCCACCGGGAGAGTTTTGTTGCACCTCCAGTGAGACGGCAGCACTGAGCACAGAAAGTTGGGGCTGTCCGTCCGCACGAGCTCGGCGGGGTGGTCCGCGATGATCTCCACCATCGTCCGGTTGTCGTGTTGTCGGAGTCTCGGCAGCGCCGCGTTCTGCTCCTGCTGCGCATCGCTCATCTTCCCCGCCACCGGCTGAAGGCTGCTGGACGGCGGACTGAACCTGCGGCTGGTGCTCGGATCTACCGGAATGCGCATCACAACAGTGTCAGCAAAGGTAAGGGCACTTCAAACCGACACCACACTGAGTTTTCGATTCAAAATAGATGGGATCTATCTACGTAAAGTCCGTTTGGCGCTTTCCAGAAAGCGAGAAAGTTGGATAAGTTCGGTTCCCCTCGGGCTTTACGCGCGAGCTCTACAGGTGAAACGCGTGGAAAGAAACGCGCGGGGGGCTCCTGGCTACGCTCTGAAGAAACACCGACATAGTTCACGAGGCGATCTTGCTTCTCCTTTGCTGTAACGAGCGTCAAAATCCGGATTAAAAGCGAGTCGCTTCGCATTACGCGCGGCGCTCGCTCGGAGAGAGTTCGCGTCAACGCGCTTCTCAAAACGCGCCACCGTACGCGAAGTTAAAAAGAAAGTTAAGAGGTTTTGCAAAAGTCCTTAAGACCTTTCTTTCTCCGTGCAGAGTCTTTGTGAAGGGTTAAAAAGGTGATTCCAGAGGTTGTGGTTAGAAAGATGGAAAGCCGCAGTGTTTTGTCTCGTTGTGTGGTTTGTCTTAAGAGGCAGGGACTTGGGTGAGCGCAGGTTTTTTGTGGTTTATATATATATATATATATATGCAGAAGCAGGAGGATTATTATGCTGATGAGTCTTGAGCACGTCATGTCTCCAAGCACCATTTCGTGGCATCAAAATAAATGAGCAGTTCATTCTCCTCTTACCAAAGCAATGCAGCGAATATTATTACACAGAGACAATACAGCTACAGCAGCACGGGTGTGATTTAAAGATGTTTCGAGTTCAGCAAGGGTGTAAAAGACACATTTTAAAAACATATTAAGCAAATGATTTATCATTTGATGGATTATTATGGGAACGGGGTGAAGAGTTTTCTTTGACTGTTCGCTAATACTGAGAGACATAAAGACTCATAAAGAGACGTATACACAACTCATTCAAGCCAGACAGAAAGCAAACAAGCACAGAAGAGGAGTGACTCATTTCCTATTTCTAAAGACAGATAAAGAGCCCGGGCTAAAGTTAATATTATACAAAAAATCAGACAACAACAGCACAGAATTAAGCCACGACAACAGCATTCATATATATGGAACTAAATTAGGATGTTTTTTTATATGGCCCTTTGTTGACGTATTGCTTATTTTAAACATATTTTTTGGGGTTCGTTATTTTTTTATTTTAATAGGCTATGCAAAAAAGGAAAATTAATACTACAGAAGGTCAGGCAATAACAGTTAAAGATAAAAACGATGTTAATAGCCTATTATTAATAATAAAGTACAAAATAATAATTTAAGTCAGTAATATTTTCTAGTGATTTTTGTTTTTGAAAATGTACTACGCATTTATGTTAACATTTTTTAGAGGCTATTCATGTTTTATATTGTTATAATTTTTTTTAAATGTTTTTTAAGCGTATGAATCTGTAAAGCTTTTTTGGTGGCGCTCTTTAACGTTTAAATTCGTCTTTTATTATGCGACGAGGGCAAACGCAGAACTACAACAGCGTTCGCTTGCCACCGCAGGCTTAAAAACTCCATTACCCATAATCCCTGGCAGACCCGCGTGACGCCAAATAGACACGCGCTGACCAGTGTGTTTACATCAGAGACAAGTGGCTTGCAGTTTGAAAGAGCACATGTGGATGGATTGAATAATTCATAACGTAAGGTAAAAAATGTTCAGTTACTTAAACGTGTGAAGTTACAATTCAGTTCTGGACATTTGTTTATTTAGTCGGAACGTCAAGCGAAAGCGAGACTCGAAAGCTTCTGTTTGTTCGGTTCGAGTCACTGTTTATGTTTATATTTCATAAAGTGTGTTTTACAAACATCATTATGTCTTTTACAATGTTGAAACATGCTTTTTGAAATACGTTTAGCTGTTTGGATTCCCTGAAATGAAGTTGTTAGTTTTAGTAAATAGCTTTTTGACAGCTCGTTATAACAGCATGCTAAGACGAAATGAGCTCGCTTTTAGCGGAATGCTTATTAAGTATGCAAATTGATTGTGCTAAATCATAATGAATTATTCTAAAATCCCGTGTGCCTGTATTAGTTGAGGTTTCATGCTCTATTCTTCCTCCACAGTCAATTCTGTGTTTTATTCTGGAAAAAATCACATCCCCACTCTTGTGTCTAGCCTGACTTTCCCTCATGTGTATTGTTTGTAAAACCTTGGCTGTTTGAAAGACTGTAGGAAGAGTGATGTCAGCTCTCGACATGAAGTCTGACTCTGTGGAAACTTACACACACACACACAGGCAGACACAGAGACACACTCAGACACTCTCACACACACACAGAGACACACACACACACACACACACACACACACACACACACACACTCAGACACACAGAGACACACACACACACAAACAAACACAAAAAAACACACACACACACAAAAAAAAAACACACACACACACACACACAACACACACACACACACACACACACACAACCCACAAACACACACACAGGCACACTCAGACACACACACACACACCACAGGCAGACCCCACACACTCTCACACACACCCACACACTCGACACACGAAAACACACACACACCCGACACAAAGAGGAAACACACACACTCAGACACCACAAACAACACACACACACACACACTCACACACACAGACACACACACACACTCAGACACACACACACACACACACACACACACACACACACACACACACACACACACAGACACACACACACACACACACACACACACAGGCAGACACAAACCACACACTCGCAACACTCAGACACTTCACACATCAGACACACACACACACACACAGACACACACACATTCAGACACACACACACACACACACACACACACACAAACACACACACACACAAAAAAACACACAAACACACACACACAAACCCAGGCAGACACTTACACAGGCAAGGACACACACCACACAACACATAGCCACTCACACAATCAACACACACCACACAGACAACACACAGGCACATTCAGACACTAACACACACACACACACAACACCACTACAGACACAACACACTCCGGCCACTTCAGCCACACACTCAGACACACACACACACAGGCAGACACACACACACACACACACTCACACACACACACACACACCCACACACAACACTCAGACACACACACACACACCACACACACAAAAACACACACACACACACACACCAGACACACACACACACACACACACACACACACACACAGAGACACAGATGATGGAGATTGAACGTGTGAGCCATTTCTCCTCCTCCTTCCTGTCCAAGTACATGTCCAAGAGCCTTTAATCTACACGTTTCAGTGTGAGAGAAATGGATTTCGCATGATTGCAGGTCTTGTGCAGACGCAGACAGACGCTGCTGTGTGTGGCGAGGACGTAGGAGGGAAATAAAACATCCAATGGCTCTGAATCGCATTTGCCACTTCATTAGGGCCTCGAGAAAGACGCGCTATTAAGTTACATTTCCTTCTTCGGTGACTGGGAGCGCCAAATATGTTTCTGATTTTCCCCCAGTTATGATGATGGTCTGTAAATTTATGAGACAGCTGAGTTGGGGTAATTGTAATTAATGAAAAATGTAGTTGAATATATATTGAAACAGCATGTGGCGGAAGGTTGGAGTTGGATGTCTTGGATAAAGAAGAAATAAATATGTTGGAGGTCTTTGAATGCTGATATTTGTGGGCTCTAGTAAAAGCGTCCTTCCTCAATTCATTTTAGGTCACTGAGATTCATCCGTATTTACACGCTGTAGGACTAATGCTCTTGGCAAAATCGCCGAAGACACAAATCTCGTGCCCGCGACTAAATGAGTAAATTAACTAGGCGTCTGTCGAAACGACAAAAAAGACGTGAAAGCTACATAAAAGTCCTGACTATTTAATTACACAGAGGAAAATGCAATAAATAGAATGGCTCCCTTTTCTGTTCTTTCAAAGCCTTTTGCATGTTGAAGTAATCTTGATTCATTTGCCACATCTGAATTCGTTTTGCCCAGTATGGCGACCATCTGCCTTCACCAGTCAAAGCAAAAGCTTTATCTTTCATCCGACAGAGGGGGCGAAAACAGAAGGAAATTTTACGCCGGGATGTGTTTATTGAAGAAAAGGGCCCTGCTTTTGCTTTGGTGACACTTTGGAACATTTAGTTTCATGTCGCTCTGAGACAGAATTAAGATTTATATTAGCTCTGATTAAAGGAGAGCTTCGCTGAAAAATGACAATTCGGCCTTCGTTTATTCACCTTCATGTCCTTCCAAACCCGAATGCTGTTGTTATTCTTGTGGGGACGCCAAATAAGAAATTTTGAAAAATATCCTGGGCACTCTTTGAAGCCATTTGGGACATATGATGTCAAACTCCAAAATGATTAAAGGTAGTCTGAAGGATCTGTTCTGTATTTCGAGTCTTCTGAAGCCTTGTGACAAGACTAAAATCTTTCCATTGCCGTAGCTCTGAAATCTCGTTCTCCATATTCAAACATGAGCATTATTGAGATTCGAGAGCTGTATTTTTTTTATACGTTATTTTTTAGAAGTGACACTCTAAAAAATTGGGTGTTTCAACCCATTGGGGACCAATATACTAACCCAACTGTTGGGTTCAATTTACATTAATTTTTAACCAAAAGTTGGTTTAGTCCATTTTGACCAAACAGTGGGTGAAACAACCCAGATTTTTTAGAGGGTATCTATTACAATTATGCTGCAAATTTGGTATGATTGGTAAATTGTTCTTACTCAATTTTAATGAAAGCATAGGTATTTTATATCTGTTATTATAGTTGTATTATTATTATTTTAGATAAATGGCTATATTTTAGAAAGATTTGGAATCTCTATATGAGAGATTTTGTGAAGAGAGTGTAAATTGTGTATACAAGTACCCAAAGTTAAATGAAAATATATTTGTATTTGGGGAATTGAGTATATTAAGTAGACCGAAAGTACCACATATTTAATATTATTCTATCTCTTGTTTGAAAATAATATGATTAATATATTTATAGTTTTTAGATATGTTGTGTATGAAGTGTAAAACTGTATAACAATTAACATGGAAATTCACAAAATATTAAATATTTGATTATACTGTTATTTATTTTTGTGAATTGGGTGAGTGTAAATTTATGTGCAATTTCTCAGGAATTCATAAAAACAATTTACCTGTTTGATATATTTTGTGAATATGAGAAGTGTATACTCAGTTTATATCAAAGTCTAAATATTTGATATTATGTTGTTTGTTTTAAATAATAATGTCAGATTTATATTTTTAATGTTTTGTTGTAATTGTCGTAAACTGTAATCAGTAACTGGACATTTACAGAAAGTTTACATTTGTGAATTATGAGTAAATATTTTCTATTATACTGAAAATTCACATAATTCACCCATTTATTATTATTAGTGTGAATTATGAGTATAAATTGTATACTCAATTCATACCGACAAGTATGAATATTCAATTAATCTTATTATTATTATTTTATTATAAGTGCAAATTGTACACACAATTTATACTATGACAAGCTTAAAAGCTTTGATTTGTCATCTTTGATTTTTCAACTGGTGTCACTTTGGTTTGACAGTGATTTTGTTTAATTGAATGTGAGGATTAGCTGAGGTTTATCTGTGAATAACGGCTTAAATTTCATTCTGGTAGAGCAAACCATTATGAACTATTTAATGATCAGTGCACAGAAGTGACAGACTGCAGCACTGATAGGGATTACGTCTCATCTACGTGAGAAAAGGGCCGTCCGCCTGTCAGATTTGATTGTCTGATGCTGTAGGAAGGCTGTGGTTTCTGAGTCACTCATGCCAGCTTCAGGTTCAAACAGACCAAGGGTTTGTTCAAATAAAGCTGGTGGGCCGTGACGACTCACCTGCCTGTGATTCCACATGGAAATCTTTTCACGCATTTGAATTCGACAAGCTCCATTTCTGGGCTTGTGTCAGCATCCTGTTAATTAGTTTTCTTTGCATTGGAGGAAGTCTAACTGCAAACTGTGCAGATAGCTGTGTGATGAATGTTAACTGCTCGATGATGTGCTCAGATCATTCAGATTAAGTCACGTACTCATAATGAGTAAATAATAATAGACTAATATTTGAAAAATAGATATGCTGAGTCTCATAATGCCAGTGTATCAGCTGATTAATCAACCCGGCCTCCAAGTTTCTGCAAACATTCTGATCTATGGATAGAGCACATTTCGGTTTTCAGATATTATCATCACTATTATTTATTTATTTACTTTTTTTTGTGAATAAATCGTAGACTCCGTTCACACTGAAAATGAACACAAAAGTGGATGCTATTGGTATATGAGATGATGATTATGATTCTTATATGTAATATATTAGATCATATATGTATCACTTTATACTGAAACAAATATTATATTTGTGAATTGAGGTATAAATTGGATCTGTCTTCAATAACATTCACAAAAGTATTTGTGAGATTTATACATTTGATATGTATTATTAATGGTGTGTATTTCTTAATTATTATTCTTATAAGTATTTTATTTACCTTCTTGAAGTCCACATTTGGAAATCGGCATTCAAAGTTAAGTTAAACATGTAGGATAAAGGTTTAAGTTTAAAAAACAAAAAAAAACAAGAATTTTAGTATATAAATATTTCTAGGCACTAATCAGTTTTCAACTAAATTTCATCAACCTTTTTAAAAATACATATTGATTGACTATTACTGTATAATAACGGTTTTAGTGGGTCATTTTATATATTGACTCCTATATGTAAATATAATTAAATGCTTTTTTTCAGAAGTCATTGGTGTGTTTTGAGTTCAGATTCAGTGCTAAAATGTTAATGCATGTACTTTATATCATGCCATGTAATGTTGGTAAGATCAAACGTTTGGACAAAATTTGACCAAAACAGACTTTAAACATGTCTGCTGTTCCCTTTGAACTAAAAGATCATTTATCAATCATTGCTTACAGTAGTTTAACCAACCTTCAGTCTCGCATGCTAAAAAAAGCCAAATCTCTCTCTCTCTCCCCCTCTCTCTCTCTCTCTCTCAGTGTTTGTCATTGATCCCGGTTGAACGGGTCCGGATCTGAACATGTGGTGTGTTTCCCGTCCTGTCGCTGGACGCATCAGGAAGCGTTTTGTGTGTGAAGTGGCTTTCTAATTGCTCAGGTTTGAGTGTGTGTTGTGGGTTTCAGATGAGCAACAGCGCTGCGAGCCCAGTGGCAGCCAGCAGCAGCAGCAGCGCGGCCGGACGCGCATCCGGAAAGGCCACAAGCTTCATCCCTGAGCTCCAGAGCATGATGTAAGTGCAGGAGTTTTCCTGTCTAAAGTCATTCAGAAAACTTTGATGTGTTCCAACACTTACAGCAAGTACTGTGGAGGTGCTTTGATGCTAATATCCTAATATGGTAATGACTGATTAACAAATTCATCTGTTATTTACATGGTACTCCAAGATCATTCAAAGAAGTATTGGTCTAGATGGAACAATTGACCTTCCATACATTAACACACATATGTCTCAAGTATTGCCATTTGATTTCTACAATGTGGAGAAAGCGGATGGAATTGCGGCTACACACTTAATCAAAATGCAAGTGTCTATTGGTGAATATTAAACCGCAAAATGTCTATTGAAATATGAAGTCTGCATGTTCTATGTGTTTCAGTTGGGCAAAAATATAGTCATATGATATACCCACAGAAACTTCCTTACAACCCGTCAAAATAAAAGTTTGGTTTAACTTGAAGAAATTGTGACAGAAACATATTACTAATGTATACAAAATTGTACTTCTCAAAGTAATAATAATAATTATTATTACAACTTTAAGGATGTCACATAATTTTAAACAATTTAAAGTTGTTTTATTTTTAACTGTAAACCTGAAAATAAAATCAAAATAAAATTAATTTAAAAATTTTCGTTTGATTACATTTTAAATGATTAATTAAATTCTTAATGTTTTATGCCTTCATTTGATTACCACTGTGTTTGCTAATGAATTTCTATTAAATCATCAATCCAGAAAAGTCAAACATACAACACAGAATTTCTGAAAAAATATTATTGTAAATAAAAAAATATTATTGCCCTATTATTGTAAAGTAATTAATAGCTTATTACATTGTTAAAGTTTTAAAGCTTCAGTTGATTAGACATGCTTTTTGATTATTAAAAATGTAATTAAACCATTAAAATGGAATCCAGCTAAATTTAAACAGGAGAAATAGAGTCTGAGAAAAGTAAAATGGAATTTGTGGAGAAATATAACATATTTCATAGGGCCCTAAAATGTCATTTTGTTCAACACTTGTTTAATTGGCTAAGTTCATGAAATTTAATAATTAAAATGTAGTCCAGGAAATGGAACAGAAAAAGGAATCTGTAAAAAAAAAAAGGTAAAAAAAATACGTAAAGAAACAAAAAAAAATTAATGAAAATGAAAATACATGAACATACTTCTATGGCCCCCAAAAATTTTTTTTTTAAAAAAAAAAAAAAAAAGTTAAATTGATTGATTTTATTATTTCATTATTTCATTATTATTTCAAGACATGCTTTTTGAATATTAAAATTTATTTCTTTTAACCATTAAAATGTAGTCCAGGAATGGAACAGAAAAAGTGGAATCCAGAAAAAAAATTAAAAAAAATAATTTTGTGGTAAAAAGAATTTTATAGGGCCCTACTCAAATTATTGCTATGAACCTTTATGCAGCATTAATCATTTTCTGAAGCGCCGGCGATGCAGGTCTGGATTTGCCATCATCAGCAGGAGACCACTTTATAGTTTACTAAAGTAGCAATTAATGCTTATTATTTCATTCGGGGATTGCACACTAGAAAGCGCGTCAGTGATTGCGGTTCTGTTGATGTACTTCGGCACACGACCGTATTTTCGTCCGAAACCCTGTTTTTCCGTCAAAACCGTTAAGAGTAGTTGATCTTGGAATGAATAATATTAAGCTCAATCTATAAAGTGAGCGCCCAGCTCTACAAATCTGCTTCACCGAAAGCACAAAGGAGCCATAAAGTACATTTACATGCCGATCCATTGACTTCCCTCCAACTGAGCGTTTGCGGTTTGACCTAGTGAGAGATGTTCTTTAGGAAAGAACACAGTGAAATTCATCCTGTCGTTCTGCTTTGAATCCCACCTGAAGAGACCTTCAAACTCATGCAAATCACAACAACACTGTTTTCCTGCGTGTTTACCTCGATGATACTGAAATACACGCCAGCTTTTGTAGAAAAATAAAAAAGCCTCCCCTTTTTGTTTAGCCTGTAGAAATGGAGGCATAAAGCTCGCTCCTCTAGTCAAAACCGGAGACAATAGCTGGTCAACAGAGGATTTATGAACTTGTGTTTTGCATAAATAAAACACAGGTTATTTTTTGGACTTTTTTATAACAATCACATTTTCATCCCAAATATTCCTATTACCATAATGCAGAAACTTGCATAATCATAATTATAATGCAGACATATCATTGAGATACTATTATAGTTTTTGATTAATATTTTGAATTCGTTTTTATTTTTTGGTTTCATTTTAATTTTAGTTATAGCAGTTTTTTTGCAATTTTATTGTAATTATTATTATTTTTTAAAAATATGTCAATATCATTTGTTTTATTGTTTTATTTCAGTTATTTTAGTCTCATTTAGTTAAACTAACTGAAAATGAGAAACGTTGGCTTGGAAACTAGCTGTTTTACTTGAATGTAATTTAATGTTTATTTTATTTCAAGTAACAATTATGTAACCAATGTTTTTTTTGATTTTTGTTCTATTTAACCCTAGAATACACTGGTCCCAAATTATTAAATAAAAGTATATTATTTTAAAAAATTATAATAAAACTGTATAATAACAATCTGCGTATATATATTCATACAAAACAAGTACAAACAAGCTTCATTTTCTTCATGCAAAATATAATTGTATTTTGATTTTGCTGTGAAATATGATATTTCTTGACAGATTTCTGTTTGTTAATTTTGGCTGCTTTTCTTACACAAACTTAGATCCTGTAATGAAATCATCCCAGCCAAGATGAAAAATATTACTGTAAGAAATATCTCTTGGTTTTAACAGCTTCTTTAGCCTGTACAGCAGCCTAAAATAATGGGCTGTTTCTTCTATCTGCCGTTGGCCGATTCATTTCGTTGTTGTTGTTGTTTCGAGCCTTAAATACGAAATGCTCCGTGCCTGTTTGGATCTCACGTCGTCACTGCACACACTCATGTCGTTTTATACTTTCTTTGGTTGCAAAGGAAAATCACACGACCCTGCGACTCCACAAAGGGCTCCGGATTGCAGTCTTATATTTTTGAAAGACATTTAATTATAGCTTGCAGTCAAAGGCATTTTTGATGGAGACTAAATGGCCTCCAACTGCAAAGATTTTCTTCCTCCTTTGGCAGGCGCTGCGCTAAGTGATGATATGGAGATATTATATTCCAGCGTCTAACAATCTTGTTACATTCATCTGTGTCACACTGCATGGCTGTTGTCAGCGACGTGCTTTTGTGACTTGCAGCTGAAATTGAAGTGTAAAAATCGCAGATGAAGAAGGGGAGGGGGGGTTTCAGCCGGGCATCTGTGAATGCGTACTGTAAAACAGACTCGCTGTTTTTGACGCTGTCTGCTCTGGGCACGCCGGCTGTCTGGAAAAGTGAGGGAGGAAAATGTAAATGCAGTTTCCTCTGCCGCCTCTTGCCGTGACTGTCTGCCGCCCCGTGCCTTCACGGAGGTCTCTAATTGAGATCACTTGTACTTATAAATGGTAGGAAGTTTTGTGGTTCAATGAGAGGAGCATTAGAAGCGTAGTGTGTGCCTCTTAAAATTAAAACGAGGCTACCGTTTAACTTTCTTAATCAGCTAAATACGTCTCTCCCGAGGCATTTTTCTGCTTTTTCATCTTAACAGAGTCGTTTTTAATAGTGGCAGACCAATATGGGGTTTTCAGTGGCAGATCCTGATGTCTAAAGAGCAGGATGGGTGATTATTGTGCTGAAATTTACTTAAAGCATTTTAATAAAGTACACAGAATCGCACATTTAAATGAACATATAAAAACAGAAAAAAGTGCATTGGAAGTGTTAAAGTAGCAAAATATCACTTTATTTTTGTTGGCTCGCAAGATAATATTGTAGATTAATTGGCCTTGCCAATATTTTACTTGACAGTCTTGTCACTTTTATGGCAATTAAGCACATATTTCTAATTTTCTTTTTTATTCTTTTTTTATTTCAGTTTTAATTAGTTATTTTAATACTATCAAGTTAAACTAAATGAAAATGAGAAATGTTATCTTGCCTCTTAAAATTACTATTTAGCTTTCTTAATCAGCTAAATATGTCTCTCTCAAGGCATTTTTCTGCTTTTTCATTTTATCAGAGTCATTTTTAATAGTGGCAGACCAGTGTAGGGCAGCACATTTTAATTGAAAATTTAAATGAACAACCAAAAAAAAAAGTGCATTATCAGTTGGCAAGGAGTTTGATTTGATTTCTATTTTGTAGTTAAAATAGCAAAGTATCTATTAATTAACATCTTTATTGGCTCATAAGATAGCATTTGTAATTAATTAGCCTTGCCAGTACATTCCTTGACAGTCTGTCACCTAATGACAATTAAGCACATTTTCATCCTGAATTGTATTATTACTATAATGCAGAAAATTGCATTCTCATTACTGTTAATCAGAGCAATATGAGGTTGCACATTTTGCAAATTGATTTTGCAAATTTAAATGAACAAATAAAAAGAGAAAAAACTGCATTATCAGTTGGCAAAGCATTTGATTTTGGAATGGTTAAAACAGCAAATTATCACTTAACCACTTGGCAGAGTAATTTTTTAAGATAATTAGCCTAACCAATGCACTGTCTGTCACTATACTGAAAAAAGTTTTGACTCAGTCACTTTCACAATCAATTACAAAGACAGACACACTTAAGTAGTGTTTTGTAAAACATACTCCAAAATTCCAAAAAACTTTTTTTGTTTTTTTTTAAATACAGTGTACACAGAATTGCAAATTTGAATGAACATATGAAAAAAAAAGTGCATTATCATTTGGCAAAGCTTTTGATTTTGGAAGTGTTAAAAACAAAATATCACTTAATCGACTAATATTAATAATACTGTAGTTTAAATAACTTTGCCAATACTTTCCTTGACGGTCTGTTATTTAACTGTTGTTTTGTCATCCTCTGTCATTTTATGAGCAGATCTTTTTGAAATGACAACATGACCATGATTATAGTGTGGTCAGGTAAAGGTGATGTCTACAGCGGTGCACGCTAAATTACACCTTCGCTGGGATTGTTTTTGTAAAACCATCTCGTTACAAAAACAACCGTGACCACAGGTGTTTTCAGTGCACTGACATGTTGCTAATTTGCTATTTGACAGCAAAAGACTTCTACACGTGGTCTGAAGCGTATTATGATGAAATTCATTTTTTAATATGCTTCCAATCGTTCAGTCATGTTGGAAAGAGTGCTTACTTTGGGCAGGGGTTTCCATGATACATGCATAAGGTGCTAAAGATAATACAGACGGTTTAATATGGCCAACGTCCTGCTATTCGCCTCTCTGTGGATTTGACCAGCCTTCATCCTCCTCTCTGAAAGCCCCGGCCAATTAAAACACATTTATTGTACTTCACTAAGGTAAGCAGTGTCTGCAATGATGGATGATTTTGTAGCCAGAATACGAGAGAGGATCAGACACTGAACACCAGAGCTGAGCTTCACACGTCTAGAATCTGAAAAGTAGACTAAAACTTCATTATTACGTTTATTATAAAGTGTGGGTGAGGAAAAAATTATATTAAACAATCGAATTCCAGTGGATAAAGTCGCACCCTTGATTATTTCCCACTGGATATTTAGAGATACACTTTATTTATAGCATGTTTACTTTGTGCGCTGCGATTAATCGCCGTCAAATGCTAATTCACTGTCAGCTTCAATCAAACAAATAAACGCAAATGGCAAATTAAACAAACAAGCAAAAAACCAATCTACCAACCAACGCTGCTGGTGGGATTCATTCGGGACAGATTTGTCTATCTGCGCTGCGATGCTTCAGTCTGAGCTCATATTCAATGTGGGTTTTATCACGGCGCAAGGCGATGCGCTCCGACTGCTTCCCTTTAACTGCTGCCGACTTCAAGTGTATCATGGCTTGTGGTTGTAACCTGATCAAAGTGGGTTTTTAAGCGAGTCCTCTGTGAACTCCAGGGTTCATCACTGACAACTGCATGAAATTCTTCTGCTGAAGTGATTTAAAATTGCATTTTTGTGGCATCAGAAGTTTCAGTCGCTATTAGCATGTTGGCAAGAATGTTTAAAAATACCTGAAGTTGTCACCTATTTTATTTTGTCGCAATTATTTATGCCACGGTGTTAGTACTACTGTACTCGGACAAAGCCCACACCAGCATTTTTGTGGCTTGCAAGTCCTGCCTGGTTTTTCTTTCATACTGCAGTTTCAAGAACGCTACAGTATGAGCTAGAAAAAGCTCCTAGATCTGAAATGCATTGTTGAAATATGGAAATGGCAAACGGTGGCTTTTATACTGCTTGGGCTGCATTGAGGGAAATTTCCCGACTGTCGTTTTACAACCATTCATTTGACAATCATTTTTTTACAATGTAGAACTAATGACGTAAATGCATAAGTGAGATTTTTAATGCCTCTAAAACCCGTTGCATGTCTATACGCTGTTTTTGAGAGACGTATTGCTAATTAAATGTGACGTATTTTGTGTTTTTGCCTTACTATCTGTAATTACGCCATGAGCTGTTTGTAATGTCAGTCCCTTTATTATGACAGGCTGTGTAATTGCTTTTTTGCCATTGTATAAACTCACATACATGCACAAACTGCTGTCACTTCCAGTGTGTGCAGTGCTGGTGTTATTTCTGACATGTTTTGCTTGTTTACTTAATGGTTAGCAAGCTAATATTGTGTTTCAGAAGTCAATACGGTTGACAACAGCAAAACCGTTTACACTACCATTCGATAGTCTGTTTTTTTTTTTTTAAAGAAAATAATACTTTTATTCATCAAAGGCACATTAAAATGAACAAAAGTGACAGTAGGGGCTGTGCTCCTCGATTTTACCGATCCAGGTGTGTTTCTTGAGCAGCAAATCAGCGTATTAGAATGATTTCTGAAGGATCTTGTGACACACTAAGAAACGGAGGAATCATGATGCATCACATGAATAAATTTCATTTTATGAGATATTAAAATATAAAATGGCTTTTTAAAATTGTAATAATATTTCACAATATTAATGTTGAGCATAAGAGACTAAAAAAAAAATTTTTTTTTAGAAGAATTAAAAAATTGTACCGACCCTAAACTTTGTTTAAAGGTATAAATACCATATTTTTTAAACATGGACCATGCTAATGCTATGGTTTTGTCTGAAGTTTCTTAGAGTATATTAGATACTTTATACTCTGAAATACTTACAAACTTACCACCACACTATTACCATGTGTACCATGACATGAGCTGATACTAACATGGCTGACTTTCTCTCCTTTTTATTTTTGAGTTTGCAGCAGGATTTTTTCCCACAATGTTCTTTCATTTATGTAATGGCCATTGTGAAATAAATCTTCACTGAAAGGGTCATATAATATCTGGGAGCAAAACACAATCATATTTTATATTCAGGAAAAAGTTGCTGATGGAAAAGCCATTTATGTGTCTTTGTGGGAACATAATGAGACTGAGTGAATGTAGCACTTTAAATTACTCCCAACAATTAGGTGAACGTCAGCCACTTACTGTAATTAAATACGGCATTAAGATTCAGAGTTGTCGGGAAGCATCGAGTGGCATTCCCAGGCGGGACAACCCCCTGTTGTCTCGCGGCATTGCTTTCAGACGTCTAACCGCATTTACAGCGATCTGCTGCAGGACCTAGGTGAAACCTAGGGCCGTTGACTAGCAACCTGTAGACATTTGTCTAATTCGGGCTTCTGTCTCCTGGGCTACAGCCTGTATAAAACCCCCTTTGCTTTCAAGGCCCCTCGAATGTTTTCGTAAACTTGGATGGAGACGAGTCGCATTGGAAGCAAACATCAGTAATGAGCTGGCACGCAGACTCTCTGGTTAACCAACTGTAATTTGGGGACTGAAAAGAACCTCTCATCACTATTGAGTATTTGTTTACCACAGTTTAACTCTAGTGTTTCTGCACAGAGCCTCTTTCTGAAAGACGCGTTAACTGTTGCTGTTCTGACCTGATCGTACTGGACGTGGAATGACCGTGTAGTTATATAGAGATGGCTTTTCTGTCATTTTTACAGGAAATGTCTGCAGTTACTTATGCCATCATATGCTCTGTTCTAAAGCCTAGTGAGCCTACATTCTAACTGAAATGGAATATTTTAAGTGAGCGATTTAGAACATTCTTCATACTGTAGGAAACAACTGTAGTGTACTTCAGTATGCAAAGCACACTAGAGATTCAAGTTTGGCGTTAACATGTTGCTAAGCTAAAGGCATGATACTCTAAGAGTTAAAAATGTGGCACACACAAATATTTAGCAAAATAATAAATTTTTTCATTCAATTGGACAATTTATTGACATGTTTTGGTATTGAATGAATTCAAAGTATTCTCTACCTTTCAAAAGTTTGAGGTTATTAAGATTTTTTTGATGTTTTTTTAAATTTTACACAGCAAGGATGCATTAAATTGACCAAAACTGATTAAAGACATTTATAATGTTACAAAAGGTTTTATATTTCAAGTAAATGCTGTTTTGTTTTCAACTTTTAATAAAAAATCACAGGAATAAATTATATTTTAAATGTATTCAAGTAGAAAACTTTATTTTAAAGGACTGCAAATAATAAATAAAATACTCACTATCTATATCTATTATATATAAAATGCAATGTTGCCTAATTTGGGGGCTGAAAAAAGTTTTATAAACAATTAATTCAACAAATACAAGAAATATAAATCTTTAAAAAAATATTAAAACAAAACCACAGAACACACTACACACACATGCACAACTACACACACATATATATGATATATGTGTGTGTGTGTGTGTTGTGTCTGTGTTTTGTGTCTTAATATTTTATGTTACAATTATAATATTCTTATATTTTTTATTATTTTTTTATAAAAACAACTTCTTTCAGTCCAAATTCAGCGCACACCGCACATTGCATTTTTCCTTCATAGAGAAAAATAATAAACAGGCATCCTAATAACAGTGATGCCTATCTAGGATGTCTTAAACTGCTGCCTGTGTAGGCAGCTCCATTGTTTTGGAACAGAGCCGGTGAATTTGTTCTGATTCTTCAGTTCAAATAGTACCTGTAACATGAAGGTAATATCAACAAACAAGACTGATTATATTTGACTCCTTGGCCTGATGGTGCATAGTTTTAACGCTCTTTGTGTCCTTCCTAGCAGCTGACAGCAGTAAATTAAAGAACAATATGCTCTGGAAGCCTTTATTTACTTCATAATGAACTCCCTACAAAACAATGCCAGTAAGCCAACTGCAGTCTCGCCCATTGCATCTCGCAATACTTCTGGGAAAAGGCTCGGAACAATAGAGAGATTCCTGAGCATATGAAGCTCGCGTTTTGAAGTCGAAACAGAATAAGTAGGTGCTATAGATGCTCTGTGTTCTTCTCGCTTGAGGTTTTACGAATGCCGGACTGCTGGAGCGGTAATGATCGATGGCTTGATGTGCGCAAAACAAAAATCAGAGAAGAATGTTTTGCAACCTTCTTATTAAAAGCATACATTGAGGATCGGCATGGTTTCTATAGAAAGAACTTTTGAATTGATTTACGATGCATTCGAACTAGGACGAGACTCCAACCTTGTTTTGATATAAACGGAGAAACTCTTCACTCGACGCCCATCAATATTTAAGCATCTTCAAATTACCTTAGCCGAGAATTGTTCGTGCATTTACACGTTTCCTCTCGCATTAATTGTAGCACCATTTACCCTCATTGCGGTCATGTTTATTAATAAGAAGCTGTGAGAATGTCAATTGTTGTCTTTGTCAGCGAAATGCACTCTGAAGTCCACGGAAAGCTCAGGTGCTTTCAGATCTCTCCAAGAGTATCAAACTCCAGCGTTGCTCCTCATTTTTCAGTGGAAAACAACAACTTTGGAGATTCGCCTTTGGACGTCTAATGCATATTTAACAGCGAGGAGGAACTTTTTAATAGACAGTGTCAACCTCGGTGAGGGAGTCTTTCTGATTAATTTTACATAAGGCCTGGCCTTTATACTCCACTGAGTGGCTGTTATTTCCCCAAAGGATTCAGTGATATACCGAAACACCTTTACAAGTAGTTTTGTGCTCGCAGTGAACACTCAAGACAATGAAACCGGAGACGTGATGTCTAGTTGAGTAACTATAGCAGACTGCCGAATGCCGTCAGAGGATGAGTCAACAGCCGTTCCAATCAGAAAAACAGTGTTGTTGACAACGCACTCGGTTGTGGGGTTAATTCTTAATGACTGTTTTTCTCCTCTGAGCTTTAACGTGCCTCCCGTTTGGCGTCTCAGCTTCTCCAAAAATCGTTCTTGGCCCATTTGCAGCACGCTGATAATCGCTAATTGATTTCATTTAGGCTGCGTGCCATGCATCTGTTAACTTGGTGGATCTCGGGCCTGTTTGTGGGGAAAAACAGTGCGGAATGCAAATAATCGAATGCAGCTAACTAAGCTTATTTTGATGTTCTCTTTTTTGGTGCAAATTTGATTGTATGCTAATAGAACAATGTAAATGTAAATCATTTCTGCTGTTGTTTATGCATTTACAAAATGGTAAATTTCAGTGTTCAGCCATGTTTGCATAATAAAGGCACATGCAGTCAGTATTAATATTAATAACATTTGTCTTTGATTTTTGTAGGATAAACTTTAAATTGTCGTCAGTGCTTGGTTTCCAATGTAAAATCTTGGTTCTGAAGCCAAACCATTTGAGAAGCACTTGATTAACCCACATGAATGATTTAGTTCTGATGACACATGGTGATTATGTTCTGGTTGGTGTGTTCTTATTTTCTACAGATTAGAAGTAATAAAGTTTACTTAGAAAATAAGAAACTCTGTATATTTTGAGGGTCCAGAGATTCCAGTGTTCCATGTTTATTTTAAAATGCAAGATTCACATGGATTGGCAGGAATTCTGGGCTTTTCTTCCTAGAAGCATCGCAAGATTTTATGGTTGAATTCCCAATTCTTCTCAAGATGTGCCACACAGTCTGCAGGTCTTCAAAAGGTCTTAAAAAGTTTTCATTCAATCTTACACAATTTAAAAAGCTTAAATCAGAGTAAAAAGTTCATTAATAAGTTCATTAAATATTGGCATTAGGTGTTGCATGCACTGTTTTTGTTTTCCAATGCATATATGTAAATATTGTTAAATCAAGATACATTAACTTGAGATGCAAATCTGAATTCTTGAAAGATTTTTCAAAATTAAGTAAATCTATGCTCAATACAAGAGCAAACATCTGTCAATGGGGAATGAAAACTTAAGTAATTTTGCTTTCAAGTAAATGTATCTTGATTTAAGAATATTTAGACATTTGCACTGGAAAACATGACAGAAATACTGAGGAAGAACATCATTTTTTTTGCAAATTTTTTTTTCTAATACAACTCATTATCTGCTCCCTAGACATTAACTTTAAGAGAACATTTTGTGTTCTCTTCAATTTATTCCTTGAATTTTCTTTACTTGGTCTTAAACAGATCTTAAATTTACCTGCAGAAACCCCCGAGTAATATCCGTAAGTGCAGTGGACGTGGCCTAAAGACCTTTAGAATCTGTGAGATGACAAAGTGTTTCTTTTGTGGTTTCAAAACACTTGTAACCGAAGACAAGAACTGGATACTATAGAATCAAACCTAGCATGTAAAGAGCCGCTGCGTGACTCCCCGAGCGGATATACGATACGCTCAGGTGTGTGCGTGGGGTTCTGTAGCGAGTGTTTGCTGTGCTCAGATTACTGTGCCAGTTAGGGAGGGCTATTTTGTCCTTTAAAGCTAATGTTTAGATTTCCATGTGTGTTCTGCGTGCTGCTCACACTCACGCGCCGGCTTCCGTAATTAGCCCTGACGCGTTCGCTGGCACGAGAGCACGGGTGTGTTGATTGGCAGGCACATGACATCATTTCAGCCCCGTTTTTCGCCATCGCACTCTCCTGTGGTATTAGTGTTGTTTGAATATTTCTCTGCTCTTTTGTGGACTTGTTTATATCAGTTAACTCAAATTTGAATGTTTAAATCTGCAATCACAAATCACGTTTTGAACACATACGTGTTTTTCCAGCATTTTCGGAGCCAGACAGTTTGTCTCCCAGCTCTTCGCTTATTGTTTACATATCAAAAAAAGTACATTTTTAGGGGGAAATAAAGCATTACAAGGGTCTATTTGAAAACACTCCATTTCCCCTGCGGTGAGCAGCGGAGCCACAGTTGGAAAAGGAAGCCAAGGTTGAGGAGGAACGCCAGTGCAGCGCGTCCAGTTTTCCTGAGTCTCATTCCGGGCATTTTTACATTCTGTTTTCCCTTATAGCTCTTGTGCGTATCGTATTCTAAATATTTTTAAGTGATGTTCTGGCTTGAGAAAGCTCTGCATTCCTGTCGAGGTTAAATCAATATGGCTGTGGCGAACAGGTAAAGCCTTGTTAAATGCAGTTGCTGGAATCACTTCATTACGGCACAATCAAAACAGCCAACTTATCTGAACATTTCATATTTGACCCTTGAAACCGCCTGAGGCTTCGACTGCAGGGTCGCATGAATTGCCTGATAAATTTAGCAATATTTCTTTTTGAAAGAAAAAGCTGCTTTGGATTGTCAGTCGTCTGTTTGTACAGTGTGGTTTTTCTGTAGCAGTACTCGTCCTCTGTTTGCCAATTGCTACAGGAAAGCAAATAAGAAACCTAGGAGGCCTTTAACATCAAAATATGCCAGTGTGTCTGCAAGCAAATTAGAGTTTCTGATGCAAACGTTGTTGTTAAATGTCACTTTGGTGTTATTGATTGATATTTTGTGATGCATCAGAATTCGCTGTGTGTTATGCCCGGTTCAGACTACACGACATTGGTGACGTTGACCAATAGCAGCACAGAAGCTCTTTCATACACCGGTTTCAAACATGGCAAAATGAAAGCGAGATGATGGTGCTGCTAGGTGGAATTATGAGATGGAGGAAAGGTTCGTGGAGCTGTGGCAACAGTACTCCTGCCTGTATGATGTGTCATCGAGGGACTACCACGACAGAACAAAGAAAGAAAAATGCTGGCGAACTATAGCGGAAGCGCTTCAGCAAAGTTTACACTCTTGTTTTCGAAAGTCAGTCGCTAGTTCCGCCTTCTCGATGACATCACGCGCATTGTTAAAGATGGCACGCGATGAATGGTCGGGAAGCAACGTGTAGTCTGACACATTTCTTGGCCACGACACGACAAGATTTTAGGAGTCAAAATCGTGTAATCTGACACAGTGACTATCAACGGACCAAACACAAATATTGTTTATCTGAACCCCCCGCATTAGCCTGGCTTAAACTCGCATTTTGCATGCCCGCAGAAAAAACATCTAATTTGTGCCAAAGAGCCAAGAAGCTGATGCAGCAATATATGCAAGCTAAATATATATCAGCAATGGAATTTGAAAGTCTGAAACCACTGGCTTTTTATTTAGACATGGAAATTTTGAAATATTTTAAACGAGTGTAAATAAGGAATATTTAAGAACAATGAAAAAGACAGAAGGAGAAAAACACACTATAAAAGCAAAAGATCTAGGTGCATATTTCGTAGGTGATTATTGTTCCACACGCTACCAGTAAATAGTGATGCTTGATCACTATCGCAATTCTACCTCCTATTTTTTTCTGGTACAACCATGTGCTCATTAAATCTACATGCTGGATCTATATGGGATTGCACTTCCAGCTCATCTTTTAGATGTAAATTGTTACAAAAGGTCTTTAAAAGGTCACTAGAATTTGCGATTTCCACACGATGGAGGGCCTTAAAAAGTCAGCAGAAAGTTAACTTCATAAAGTCACACAGTGCAAATGAAAAAAATTGAATGTCTTCTCAATTTTTTGTTTTTGTTTTGTTACAAATATCTAAACATCCTTAAATCAAGATACATTTACTGGAGATGCAAACTGAAGAAATTATGCCTTGTTTTCTGAGAAATTGAATAAAATTAAGTTTAAAACAATAACAAATATCTGTCAATGGGATATGAAAACTTGTTTTCCCTTTAAATTAAATTTTTTTTTCTGAGGCATTGGGTCGAGATTTTGTACTTTCTTTTATTAAATCATGATCTCTCTCTGCTGGAAGGTTGGGCATTTTCAAACTTTGAAGCATTGCTATTATAAGTAATTTACTTTTAGAGACATACATTATACATTTTCTTTACTTGGTCTTAAATTTACCTTCATAAAACCTGAACAAACCCTGTAAAGAAAGTGTTGTGTTAAATTAGAAAAGATGCAAAACAGAAGCATTTTTATTGCATATAGTTTTATTTATTTATTATAATTTTAATATGTATTTGTAAAGTCTCTGTTCGTCACATCAGAAATCTCTATATTATTCCATCATCAAGCTTCGGGTGGAATGAGGGGGGGGGGCCATTCTTTCGAGGCTGTTTGTCTGGATTCCAGCTCTATAATCCTCCTCTTTAAATACACTTACATCAACCATTGGCTCCGTCCCTCGTACACAATCCTCTGCCTATGAATTCTGTATTTTCATGTATATTTCCATCAGCGACTGCTTCAAACGGCGATATATCAGAGGCGCTGGGTTGGCTGGCTATGATTTAAAGATGGTTTGTGGCCACTCTGATGGTTTGTTGACTGGGTTTCCACGTTACAGAAGTCGGGGTCTCTTCGTGTTATGGGACTATTTATTGTTTCCCACTTTTAATGTTATGTTTGGCTGACTGAGACTCCATGGTTAAGTGTTTGATTATTTTCTAAGAAGCTCCCTCCAAGTTTGTATGAGACATCAATGCCCCTCTTTGTCATGTAGAGAAGCACATTGGATAGGGTGTGTGGCGCAGGAGATGTCGTCTTTGGTGTCCTGTCTAGCAGATTATGGGGTTTTGATTAAATTTAAATGACCTAATTTCATTAGACTTCAAATGCAAATGCATTTTTGTAGTATTAAGATAATTCCCTATCATGCATTCTTTTAAAGAGCCAGACAATGCTTTTTAAGTAATGTTCAGATTGCATGGAAATGCAATATAGCATCATTTAACACAACCTGATGATCATGTTCTCCAGCATGATTTGAGATGTTTTTAAGCTTAACTAGAGTCACATGTTCAGATTTACTCCACTTTGTCACCTAGAAATAGTGCAGAATTTTAAAGATTTATTTTTCATTGTACACCATAATGTTTTGCAAAGTGCAAAATCCTAAAACATAAACAAAATATCAGGACTTTTTGAGGTAAAGAAGCGAACACAACTATGATTTGTTCTCCTCTGGTTTCTCTGTTTGCTTTGAGCAGCTCCAGCAGAAATGAACTTCTGCATCCGTGTGTCTCATATCACATTACAACCTTGTCCTCTGAGGAATCAAAGCTCATTTTTCTTACCATTCACTCTGTAATCTGTCTAATTATGTTTCCTTTTCTTGTTCTGTTGTTCATGTCTTTTTTTCCTGACACACTGTCCTTTATCATTGATTTTGGTCTCTTGAAGCTGTCCGGTCGGGAACGGGTAATTATAGATTTTGAGACAGATTATCGCACACATTATGTTAGTGACAAACTCACGTTAAGGAAATGCACATGGTCTGAGAGATGCAGTGATTTGGATCTAACGTGTCGCACATGGCGTAAATTATTTCAAGCCTTCTGCTGCCAATACGACGTTATAAAAACGTAGATGCCCGTGATGTTGAAGCCAAGATAAATGCAGACTTTTTTCCTTCACAAATTAAGTTTTGATGATATAAAACAATGCAGCTAAGAAGCAAAGAGCATACATCTCTCATTTCATTTGTCTCTCAATGCATACTATTAGATCGACTGATTCCTTTCAATTTTTTACTATAAAATAATTGGGGATTTAAATGTCCCATTTTAAAAAACAAGCACTCCGCCTGGCTATAGATATTGCATTTCATTAACATTTAACTTGTTTTTTTTTTTAATAAGCTGGATGTCTCTGACTGCTCGCTCTCTGAGGTTTGGTTACCCAGGTCGCGTTTCGTCCATTAATGTTGTTTTTCTAGCGTAAACGAGAGATGTGATTATCAATTAGCTGAATGAAGCCGCTCAATCCAGGCCAGGATATCAGCACTGGCTCTAAATGAGAAGCACATGTCACCTCTGAGCCCAACAACATGCTGCTAATTGATTAGTGACGCTCTACGAAATTTGCCAAGAGCTTGTTTAACATCTGTAAGTGTTGCATGTGACGGCCGTTCGTCACCTGAAGGAGTCTGAGTGTCATTAATAATGTTTGTGTTTGTGTAAATGGGGAAATGGGACAAGATGTTTGTGCTGCTGCAATGCGCGCTCATATTTCAGGCTCACGTTCAGAGTTTTGACAGGTAATGTGAATCTAAATAACCACTGTAGGATGCATTTCAGCATTTTAGTCCTACTTTAAGTTAAGGGTTTATTCTCATCCTGAACCCTGTTAACCCCATTCCAATCCCAATATAATATGCAATTATGAATTATTAACTTATAGGGAATCAAGAAATTTGATTAGTAGGTTAAGTTTTTAAGTACCTCAGAATTTTATAAACCCATTACTGCAGTAAAAAAGCTCCAGTCAATTGTCATTTTATTTATTTTTGCATGTTTGAAAATGCCTGAACTAAGATGAACGCAAATAAAGAGAAAGTGTTTTTAACTTATAGAGAATAAAGAAATGAAATGATTTTTGATGCTAAAACAAAAGCATGTGATAGAGGACCTCAAAAACCGTTATAGACCCCTTATTCAGGGTATTTTGTTAAAAATTGGCATTTTATTTCCTTTTGCATGATTGGAAAAAGCCTTGACTGTTCTGAAAACAAATAAATAGGAAAATTGTGTTTGCATGTTTGTTTGCATGTTTTTTTTTTTTACTTATGGATATTGAATGGGTTTTCAATTTTGATGCTAAAACAACAGTATGTTATATTGGACGTCAACAACTTTTATAGACCCCTTCATTTTGTTAAAAATCTCTGTTCAATTGCCATTTTCTTTTCTTTTGCATGTTTCAAAAAGCCTAAACTTAAGCTGAAAACAAAAAATTAAAGAGTTTGCATGTTGAAGCGCTTTTTAATTTATTGGGAATCAATAAATGAAATGTTTTTTCTGTTTTAATGCTAGAACAACAGGATGTTATGTCGGACCTCAACAATTTTTATAGTCCCCTTCTGCAGTGCATTGTGTTAAAAATCTCCTTTCATTTGGCATTTTATTTCCTTTTGCATATTTGAAAAAAGCCTAGACTAAGCTGAACGCAAATAAAAAAGGAACATTTAAAGCGTTTGCATGTTTAAGTGCTTTTTATCTTTATAGGGAATCAAGAAATTAAATGCCATCAATTTTGATGCTAGAACAACAGCTGTCTAGTGCCAGTTTGTGCTTTAAATCAATGCAAGACACTTGAAATGGATGTTTCCTGATTTTAAAGGTTTGTAACGAAGGTATGTAAGCTCACTGTGTGTGTTTTCCTAAATTAGTTAGAATGCAATAACATAAAATGGTATATTCTAATGCTTTCGTGGCATGTGAGGTGTAACGTGCCTCTGCGGCCTCGTGTTTTAGAGACGCCACCTCGAACGCCTTGATGTGCATCGACAGTGATGACAAAACCATGTAGCTCACGCCATCTGGCTCCGACTCAATATCCTGCCTCCATACGTTTGTCTAGAAGGGCCTCCGATTACGTCGGCATGAGAAACTTAATGAGGAAAATACTGTAAGTACAATCTGTGATCGCTCTGTCAACAGCGTTTTGTATTTGTATTTCCATACGTGCAGTGTGATAAGATGGAGATTTGTTTGACTTTTACATGTTAGTATATTTTGAATAGCTGAGGTATTCAAATAGGTTTTGCATAGATTGTGTTTTACATGTGGCTTTTTTGTGTGCTGTATAATGCTGGACTCAATTTTCACTCCCGGTTGTCAGACCTAAAGACTTTGTTAAACAGCTCAGTTTTGTTTCCTTTTGCATGTTTGAAAAAGCTTAAACTAAGCTGAACGCAAATAAAAAGCTTGCGTGTTTGTTTAAGCGCTTTTCATTCATAAGAATAAATAAAAGCTCCCTCGTTAACCATTTATCAATTAGAATTAACCACTGCAAGTCCTACACTATTGCAAGTCTTCCACATCTTGTTCTAATGTAGCTCTGTAAATTGAAGCAGAGTGAATGTTTATACATCCAGAAGGGTTTTTCTCTGTCGTCCCACATATGCGTTTTTAACTTACACAAACAAGTCAGCATCTCGCACGCGAACTCAAACACGCCGACTTTTACCGTGCGCGTGCGCCGTCGCTTATCGACCCGCTCGACTTCTGTGTGACCCGCCGCTGAACTGCAGTGAAATGAAAATAATTTTTCACAGCACTCACCCCAGAAAAAGTTCTGCTGACATGGAGTCACCGAGCTGAAAAGACTGTTAGACGCCATAGCCACACGTGGATCTCCTCTGCTCTCTGCTCCTCTGGAGGTCGTGGTGACCCTTGAAGTCCTAAACTGGGAGCACAAATCATATCAAGGCATCAGAACGCAAGCGGCGGCAAACAAACAAAAGCAGCCGGCGCACGGCCGCATGCTTCCCAGAGCGTTGAGGCACAGATATCGACGGCATATACGAGTGTGGTTAGAGTGTACTTACTGACTTGTTGGGTCTCTGTGACTGGGGTTGACCCACTCTGATTAACCATTTACGCCCCAGTGGCTCCCTCCTGTCGTCCTGGGGAAATCTCGTGCACCGCACTTGTGGTTCTGTGGTTGTTTGTGAGGGGAATGAGACATTCTCGCAATCCAAAAACGTGTAAGCTTTAAAACACACTTTTTTTCCCCTCCTGATGGGCTGTTACTGGAGAGGCTGGGTCATGTGTTCGGTGACATCAGAGCAGCCGAAAGGGTTCAGCCCTCTTGTCAGTGGTCCTGCGTTTCCTACTCACATCCAGCGGGATGCAACCTCAGCTCCTGTCAGTCTGAAGGGAAGGGGCTGGGATTTTCGGCAGCTCCGTTTCTGTCCTTCTCAGCCTCTCCGTGTCCCGGTCTCATTCCTGTGCTTGTTAACTCTGCCGTTTAGGCTCCAGGTGTGTCTCCGCGTAAGTTGCATAATCGGCTCTTTGAGAAATGACAGTCGCTGCGTTGGCTCTTGGATCACGTCTGGCTCTCGACGAGCTTAACGAGCGCATTAGCGGCCGTGATTCATCCGTCTGTTTTGCGCGCCTCACAGGTTTGGAGTTTGGCACGCGGTCAGAGCGCGCCTCAGGTGTTTGTGAAAGCACGAAAAAACGTGCTTCTACAGCGCTCTCTCTCTCTTTCCTGTTTTGGGGTCATGTTAGGTGCTGCGCTGAATTTTGTGTGTGTTCATGTGACTTTAAAATCAAAATTACACTTCCTAGGATTTAGACCAACACTTAAGTTAAAGGAGGGGCTGAGCCACAGAGCAGGGTATCAGTTGAGAGTGAACTCTTTTGATTTGGAGTAAGTAGGCACCTTAGAACAGCAACTTAGAACAGCCTAGCAAACTTAGAACAGCAACTTAGAACAGAACAGCCTAACATCATACAACAGCAACTCAGAACAGCCTAGCAATCACTCAGAATAGACATCCTGGGAACATTAGGGCAGCTTATCAACCATTACATGCATAATTGTCTATATTATATATTGTGTTTTGGTATTGACATGCTATTTTGTCTATTTATATATTATTCTTTTTATAATCTATGTCCTGTCTTGTCACTGTCATTCTGTTGCACTGTGGGCTTCTGTCACTAAAACAAATCCTCGTATGTGTAAAACCAGGGGTGTCCACACTTGGTCCTGGAGGGCCACTGTCCTTCAAAGTCTAGCTCCAACCCCATTTAAACACACCTGAACCAGCTAATCAAGCTCTTACTAGGCATACTAGAAACTTAAAGGCAAGTGTGTTGAGGCAAGTTGGAGCTAAACTCTGCAGGACACCGACCGGCCCTCCAGGACCGAGTTTGGGCACCCCTGTGTAAAAGAATACCTGCAAAAGTCTTTGATTCTGATTCTGGACTGATTAGGAACCACTCAGAACAGCCTAGCAACCACTCAGAACAGCCTAGAAACTATCCAGGACAAGATACATCATAGTAGCCATTAAGAAAGGCCCAACAACCACTTAGAACACCCTAGCAACCACTCTGAATAACCTAGCAGCCACTCAGAACAACCTAGCAACCACTCAGAACATCCTAGCAGCCACTCAGATCATCCTAGCAACCACTCAGAATAACCTATCAGCCACAAAAACATCCTAGCAACCACTTAGAACATCCTAGCAACCACTCAGAACACCCCAGCAACCACATAGGAACAGCCTAACAACCACTCAGAACAGCCTAGCAACCATCTATAAAAGCCTAGCATCGTGGTGGCAAGTTTGCACTCACATATTCTTCAGAAACTGTAAAGATCTCCTGATGTTTCTCCTAGACTGCTTATATTATGGGATGGCGGTGCGTATAAAAAAAAATGAAAATCTCAGCTCAGTGAATGTGCTGTGGTCATGACAGGAAATGTTTCGCCCACAGCAGATCAGACCGTTCGCTCCCTAAACGTCTGAGAACAAGACTAATCAGACAAACGCTTTATTGCGCTTAGTAACTTAACCCAGAAACACGTAGCTGCATTATTTAAAGAGACAGTTCACCTAAAAATGTTTTGAAGAATGTTGGTAACCAAACAGTTGACGGTAGCCATTGACTTCAATAGGATGGGGAAAAATACTATAGAAGTCAATGGCTACCGGCAACATTTTTCAAAATATCTTCTTTTGTGTTCAACATATGGGTTTGGAACAACTTTAGGGTGTGTAAAGGATGACAAAAGTTTCATTTAAAGGTGGAAGTAATATAAATAATATAGAAGTTAATGGCTACCGGCAACAGAATTGGGTGAATTTTCCCTTTAAACTCAAAAGCCTTGCGCTGCTATAGTATTGCGTCAAGCTTATTTAAATTTTAATTGATTCATTGTCATTCTTTTGTACGATAATGGGGCTCATTATAGAATGCCGTTTATTGTCCATTTCCTGACTCTAAATTACAGCCCACATAAAACTGCTGATAAACGTCTCAGGTTACTTATGTAACCATGGTTCCCTGAGTAGGGAACGAGACACTGCGTCCTCTAGGGGTCGCTATGGGGAACGCCTCGTCGTGACCCGTGTCTGAAGCATACATTGAAAAAACACCAACTCGTTGGCCGGCGACAGCCATGACGTCACTACCGGTGCGACTATAGTATAAATAGGCACCGGGAGAAAATGTCATTCACTTCTTCGTCTGAAGCATGCGTCCGCAGCATGGCAAGAAACCTAGAGGACGCAGTGTCTCGTTCCCTACTCAGGAAGACCATGGTTACATAAGTAACCTGAGACGTTCCCTTTCATGGGAACTTCGAACTGCGTCCTCTAGGGGTCGCTATGGGGAACGGGATACCCACGCCACCATGCTGAGGGGAGTGCAAGCCAGAACCATGGCGAGCACTAAGTACCAACTCTACCATATTGCTATGGGAGTTGCCCCTGGGACGTTAGACGGCTGTCAGTGACGTTATTCCCTACGGCCAAAGGCCTAGGCTACATACCCCAAAATACTTACCTGTTAGGGCCAGACTCCTGGGCCGGGGTAGAGCTCAAGGCATGGAATCAGAAATAGATTCCTTTAAGGGAATACGACCAAGAGCCTAGAATCATACTAGTCTTGGCCTGTCACACAGGGGCTACCGCACATTCTCATTGTATGTGCTGAAGGAACTGTCTCAACAGATCCTTAGTAGCAATACCCTGTTAAGTAGGTATCCAGAGGATACATAGGAGGAGTGGTGCCCAAGGCAGAACCGGGGTTTTAAACCACTCAAAAAGAGCACGAAGTCTTGCGCGTAGCTCTTACCATACAGGATTTTTAGAAAAGTGGGCAAAGCATAACGTGCACACTTACCACTTATGTGGATTTTAGAAAAGTGGGCAAAGCATAACGTGCACACTTACCAGCTATGTGGATTTTAGAAAAGTGGGCAAAGAATAACGTGCACACACTTGAATACCGTTCTAGGTGTTCTCGTGGCACCCTGAAAAGGCAGCCTATAGATAAAAATAGCGTATCCCCAGACGCTATATCTAAGGCTATAATGCTGGAGTGGCTAGCAGTAACTCTGTAGATGGGAGAGAACATCCAGCTCTCAATGGAGAGGGGGCTCAACCTACAGCATGTTCCCATGGGGGAACAGCTAGCAGTTATTCAACTGAGGGAGCAACACACTCAAGTTCTCAAACCGAGACGGGTCGACCTGCAGCATGTCCAAAACGGAACAGCTAGCAATAGTTACTTAGCGGTGGGGGCAACAAACCTAGTTCTCAGTCGAGAAGGGGGCTCGGCCTACCGCATGTTCCAATGCAGGAACGCTAGCAGCAGTTTACCTTGGCTGAGGGAGCACAAACCCAGATCTAAACGAGCGGGGGCTCGACCTGCAGCATGATTGAAAATCAGAGGGGTAAGCATACTGCCGTCTAGCCATACTCTCATTCCAGGAAACCCTTTGATACAAAGGGGAGCACTGCTCAAACTACCACGAGTACAGCCCATGGAGCGAGGAATCTAACTCTTCAGAGAGGATTAACGCTCGAAAGAAAAATCATACTCACAATAACCCTCAATGGGAGGGGGGGTGATGCTTCAAGAGGATATCCTGGTGATCGGGAAAACCCCTCAGGGCGACCCGGATACGGTAGACCAGTCAGAGTAGCATGAAAGCGTAAACCCCAGCCCGTACGTCCAGGAATTTTTTGCAGTGACACCGGGAGCCTGATAATCACAAAACTCCCGCAGAAACCTGTGTTATGGCCGCATGATCCAGGAAATATGAAGCCGAAAACCGGCTTACTTAACGTCTGGACATATATCGACGAGTGAAAATAAACACTGCAAGTCGAGCACCCGGTTTCTGAACCCAGCACGGGAAACACTGCAAAGAAACTAGCAGAAGGGTACACACAACCACCAGTTTCATAGCACATACATATATTTATATACATATATTTAGACATGGATCGTACTCACCCACCACGGCTCACGCGTTGGAGCTCTGTCCGGAAAAGCCTCTAGAACGGACCTTCAGTAAGGTGGTTACTATGATAACCATAGAACCAACCAAAACATCATAGGTCCAGAAGGAGACGGTTATGCAGGAGATATGGTGGTTACAGGGGAATTAGGAAGGGGAAGAAGAGGGTAGATGTTACACCCCCTGAGGGTAAGAGTGGATACCTAAGTATTACTCTGATTCGGACGAAAGCGCTGACGCCTTGTCTTGATCACATCCCTTAGGTCTTTTACTCATCTTCCTTTGACCCGCGATACTTCCTACCCCTACCTGCGGGCGGGGGAGGAGCGTGAGTCGCGACACTAGCCTTCTGTTCTCGTCTCTGATCCTCAAATCGAGACGGGCCAGGACCCCTGGGTTGTTCGGGATCAGACCTGGACCTTCGTGGAATGAAGGTTTGAAGGCCGCTGAGCGCGCCTTCGCCGCCCTGAACTTTTCGACGACCGTCTCAACGGATGTACCAAAAAGTTCAGAGGGCGAAACCGGGGCATCGAGAAGAAAACCCCTTTCTTTCTTCCCGATGTCTGCCAGGTTTACCCACAGCTGCCTCTCCGTTACTACCATCGCCGCCATAGATCTGCCCATGGCAGAGGAAGCCTGCTTAGTAGCACGGAGAGCAAGATCCGTGGTGCGGCGTAAATCAGCCATCTCATCAGAAGAAAGGCCCGCGCCTTTATCCAGGTCTTTCAGCAGAACAGCCTGGTATGCTTGGAGCACCGCCACCGTGTGCAGTGAAGCAACAGCCTGACATGCTGCTGCGTATGCCCTGCCATTCATTTTAGATGTAGCTTGAAGAGGAATGGATGGCAAGGAGGGAGTTTTGAGAGATGATGTCTCTCCCATAGAGAGATAGCTAGCTAGCGTCTCTTCTACAGGGGGAATTCTCTCATAGCCGTTTTCGCGCATCACCTCTATGTTGGCATAACTCGTATACTGGAACCGATGGATGCGTGAAGAAAACGGCTTCTTCCATTCCTTCTCGATCTCAGTATGGAGATCAGGAAGGAAAGGAAGACTCACCTGAGCTGGAGGGTTATGGCCAGAAAGATAACGTTCCTCGAGACGACCTCGCGATGCCACTTCCTTAGTCCGTTTCCATGGCAAGTCAAGTCTTGCCGTGGCGCGATCCATAACCTCTAAGAGCTCATCATACGCAGGGCAGGAGGATTGAGAAGGCTCAGCCTCAGCATCTTCGCTCTCATCATCCATTTCCTGCTCTTCCTGGGCTGAACCCAGCAGAGCACTGGCCCCTGGATCAGATGATGTTAAAGAGAGAACATCATCCTCCAGTGGCTGTCTCTCGCCCCCCGCCGATGAGCGCGAGAAGGAAAGCCCCTCTCTAAACTCATCGGCCAGGTCCACCTGAGATCCCCACGAGCTCATTCTCCTCCGTGCCTCAGCAGCGGAGGGTCCCGAACCGCGGGAAGCAGATGGCTGCCCCTCTTTACTTGAAAAGAGAGACAAACGAGTACGGAGTTTTTTCATTGGAAAAAACTTGCAGTGCACGCAGATTGCCCCCTCGAGGACATCGCGTGCGTGCTCCTCGCCCAAACAAACAACACATAGATCGTGTGTGTCATCTGGTGTCAAATAGCGCTGACACGGATGCACACACCTTCTAAATGCTCTAATAGTGCTTGCCATAAGAAATAGAGATAGCTCTTACTTTTTCCTTAGAAATGCACGCTTCAAACAGAACAGTAAATGAAGACGAAGAAGAGAATGATGTATAGCTCCCGGCACCTATTTATACTATAGCCACACCGGTAGTGACGTCATGGCTGTCAACGGCCAACGAGTTGGTGTTTTTTCAAAGTATGCTTCAGACACGGGTCACGACGAGGCGTTCCCCATAGCGACCCCTAGAGGACGCAGTTCGAAGTTCCCATGAAAGGGAACCAAGGTTTATTTTAATTGGATGTTTGTGTATATTTCTTAATGATAATTACATTAACTCTTGCATGGAGGAGCTTCCTGATTTAAAACATAAATGCCGCTCACTGTCTTTTTGTCATATTTTGCATGCTTCAATTTTGACCAGTTATGTGATTTGTGTAGTTCCTTTAGTGACTCAGATGCTGAAACAACACAGACATACAGATAAATGCTAGCAGGAGGGCAGTTCATTCTTAGCAAATGTACTTCTGTTGTTCATTTTCCAGCCCAGAATTGATTGAATTTAATAACTGATTTAATAGTAATGTATTTTATTCATTTACATTTTCTTTTTTGACAGTTTGTAATTAAATATGGAAAAATGTTGCTTGTGACTTTAATGGATCCATCGCAATTTGATTTGATTTTTTAATTTGAAAATATTTTGTTTTATGTTTTATTTTAACCATACACTGTTTAATCTTAATAATATTTAATTATTTATTTATTCATTTTATTAGAAAGTACATGGGATGTTCAGTGAAGGAAAAAAATGTCTCATTTGCAAAAGTGTTTTACAGACAGGATTTATTTAATTAAATTTTATTTTATTTTTATAAAGGAAGGCTGGCAATGAGAAAATATTTCATTGCAAAAGTTGTTTAAAGCATGAATTTAATTGTTTTATTTTATTTAAGAAAGAACATTCGATTAGTAAAAATGCTTTATTTGCTAAATTTGTTTTAAAGGCAGGATTATTTTTATTTTATTTTTTATTTTTATTTTATTTAAGAAAAGACATTCAATTAGTAAAAATTTGATTTAAAGGCGGGATTATTTTATTTTATTTTATATAAGGCTGGTTATATTTGATTGTACTGGCATGCACTGATTAATCATTCACAGTAAGAGCGAGATTGTGTGTTAGGAAAGTTTGTGATTCGTGTAGTTCCTTTAGTCACTCAGATGCTGAAACTACACAGACAGCATGTGCAAATAAATGCTAGCAGGGAGTGCGGTTCATTCTTAGTCAATTTATTGCCATTTCTCGTTTTCCACCTCAGAATTGAGTGATTTTTCACACTGGAAGGTCAAACGAGAAACTCCTGACTGCACATTCTGCTAATTATAGCCGCTCACGAGACAGACTGTATTTTCATTCATGCCGCTGACTTTCTGCTGTCTCTGAACACGTCAGCGCCGCTGTGAATATCTGCTCTTTGTCGGCCGAGTGCTGGTGGTCTTCCTGCGAGCATGGCTTCACTGTGGTCCTTGTGTGTGTGTGTGTGTGTTCTGTGTGGGTGGGTGGCACTTTAAGAGCCCGGCTTTAGCTTGGCCCGCTTCAGTTCAGACCACACAGGCATAAACAGGGCATTAGATGCTAGAACATTATTCCTGGCTGCCGGAGGAAGTGCGCACTAATGCTTCCAGGAGACGTTACACCCCTGCACCGTTTCACACGTTCATAAATTAGAGCGGTTATGAGTTTACCGTTGAAAGCCATTCTCTATAGACAGCATTAAACGATGTTAGAGGTTATGTTTGCTAGTTTAAATTCTATCAGTGGCATCAATTGGGCTTGAAATTGTTAATTTGGAACTGTCGTACAGACTGATGCTTCTTGATTTTGTTGTCACATGTGCATACGTTGTGAAATACAATGTGCCTTTTTTTTCTTCAATAACCTAATCTATTCTTTCATTTTTTTTTCTGAAGTTTTGAATTTTTTTATTGTCTGTCACAAGGCAGTTGAATCACTAAAATGTTGATATACAATCCCCCCCCCACCCCCCCCCCCCAAGTCAAAAAAAAAACCCAGTTAACAGGATCAGAATGACACTTAACTTAATAATGATTTAACTTTTGTTTAATTATATATTAGTATTAATTTATATTTAGTAAATATATAATATTTCTGAATGAATGTTATTTTTAGACTGTTTGTAATCAGATATGAAAAAGTGACTTCATTGGATCCAATGCAGATCCAATGATTGCATTCAGTATGGCTATTTATGATATAATTTATTTTTAAGATATTAGCGGTTGTTATTTCCTTGCCCATTTTGTCTTGGTTACATCAACAGAAAAGTCATTTCAGGGAGATAAATATTTTTAGATTTAGATTTTTTAAAATTAAAATGATAATTTTTAGTGAGCTGTCATCAGTCCGCGAGTGTTTCACCGCCGGAGCAGATGTACACAAGAATTTCTCCTGAGTGATTGAGGTGTTCTGTTGTTGCATGTAATAATGAGCATAGCAGTCGTCATTTACTTCCGACATCTGAACCGCTGAAGACGCAGTGGATTACATTTGTTTTTGAAGGGAATGCGCCTCTAATCTATCAAAATTATTACTATGTTCGCGCGAATCATTCGTGATCCAGCTTCGCCTCCAGAAGAAGCGAGTATAAGGTTTCTTTAATGAATCTTTGCAAATCGCCTTTCCTAATAATGTGCTAGTTGGCAAGTTTCACAGAAGCGGCTCTGAAGAGGGGGTGGGGTGAGTAGAGCTCATTTGCATTTAAAGCGACATGCAATAAAACAGCTTGCTGTGGACAGTGCTGTTTTTGACAGGGTAAAAACAGTGTTGTTTTACACTACCATTGAGAAATTTTAACCAAACTATGTTACAGACTTTTGAGATTCTCATTAAGACCCTGAAGAATCATTAACTTGTGGAAAATGGGCATCCGATGACCCCTTTCTTTCTTTTTCTTTTTCTTTCTTTCTTTCTTTCTTTCTTTCTTGTCTATTATTTAAAATAACATACTGATTAATTTGTCATTCATTCAAATAGTAAATAGTGCTCATGAATATATTTGATTTTTAATCTTCTTTTGCAAACCAAGCGGTTTGTTTTTTAGTGCACAGGCATCTTTTACATTCATATCACAAAATATAATTCCATAATTTACAGTCTCTAGGATACTTTTGTGAATGTTGACCGCCAAATTGACCTGGTGATGTGAAACGCTGTGGATTGATGTTGGCAAAGGTCAGGACGAGTGGAACCGCAGCTGTGATCTGAACTGCTGTTTACGCATTAAGCACATCGCAGAACTCTGGGATACGACAAGATCACGCTTGGCAGGTCTCACCAACCCCAGTGGCTTTCGATTGCGGCATGGGCACATCGTGAGAATGGCAATTAAAGGAGAAGAACCTGTTATTTCTGAGAATTATCACAAGTCTGCTTGCCTGGTGAACTGGCACTTTGAGCTCTGAGTGACGTTTGAAGAGGCCGTGACTCATCACTGTCACACATGCATGCTGTCTAACATGACGTCACATGTGGCGGAACATGTCACGCTGTCATTTCAGCCTTCATTTGACAACTAGTCGTTTTTTCACTTTGTCTAAGAAGCTGAAATGCTTGAACAGCAACACTTGTTGATTGGAGAGCTTAAACTTTTATTTCACACATTTTGGACACAGCCACTACAAAATATTTTTACATACATAAAATAATAAAATAAAAAAATATATATATATATTATTCTACTAATATATATATATATAGCAGTATTTAACATGGAAACGGGACCCTGTGTGGGCTTCATGTGTTACAGTTAACTTTGTTTTTTGTTTTTTTACATTTTCAAATTTTTTTTTTTTAACATTTAGTTTTAGGCTTTTGCTAACATTTAAAAACAGGCTTTTGCTAAACATTTAGTCTGTCTGTCTATAGACACACATGTGTCTCATAGACAAAACAGCCTCAAAACTCTCTTATGCTTTTTATTAATGTTTTTTGCCTCTATTATCTGTTTTCAGACAGGAAAACCCATAAAATACTTAAAAACTGCAGATACGTTTGAATAAATTGGAGTTTAAATTATAGAGATTTAAAAAATCTAGAAACATGTGAAAAGAAAAAATAAGCAACTAAATTGCATTTTAGATCTTTTATTTGTTTGTCGTTTGTTTTTTGTAGCTTCACAAGCTCAATTTATTGTAAATCTATTCAAATAAGCCATCTAGATGGCATTAGGGATGGAACGATTACTGGTTTTTACGATAAATCACGATACAATGCCCTGACGGTTAGTATTACTGTTTAAAATTTAATTATCATCAAAACCGTGTTTGATTATCGCAATTTTGATAACTCGCAGTAAATCCTGTCCAACCAGCATCAGTCTGACGCAGAAGCAGCATGCAGTGTTGTTGTTGTTGTTGTTTTTTTGCACGAGAAGAAATGGCGGAAGACAGTGACAGCGCTCGGGAGATTTTTCAGCCATCTAAGAGGACCAAGTCGGTGGTCTGGTCGTATTTTGGCTTTTACAAGAGTCCCGAAGGCAATTTAATCGAGGACAGTCACCTGTCTGCTGATCTTGCAAGAAGAAAGTTGCTGCAAAAGGGGGAAACGTCAAATTTGCTCCGTCATCTTCATCACCACCACCCACTGTTATATAGCGAATGCAAGGTAACTTTTACCTCAATACCAAAACTAATATTATAAATAATATCATCACTATGCCCTACTCCCGTTGAAGGGCAGAGCCCTTGAAGTGTGTAGGGTATTACTGTCTCGTATAAGCGTCTGAAACTCCCTCGGCGAAGGGAATGACTGACCAAATGTTACCTTGATAACGCTGCGCGTGTGTGCAGCATTCAGTACTCCATCAGTTGTTGCAAATAAATATTTATTATTATTATTATTATTATATGTATCAAATATTGTCTAATTGTCTTATTTACTATTAAACGTTTTCAAACTAAACTTGCTTACACTACCGTCTTAAATCATATTTCTATCACTTACATTAAAATAGACAAATTTAATAAGCCTGTTCTATTTATGTTTGTATGTAAACTCGAAATCAACCCCAACTTTGCTTTAAAAAAACATCACAAGATCTCCTAACCAAAGATCACATGATCACTAACGGAATAAACTTGTGTTTGTATGTATATATATATATATGTATGTGATTTATTATTATTAGGGCTTCATTTTAATGTTAATTTAATGTTTTTGCTAAAAAAAAAGTGCATATAGCTTTTAATTGAATTTGTTGTTTGTTGATTTTCAAATATAAAACTTATTGAACGTTTTCATCTAATTTGAACAAAACCGTGATAATATTGATAATCGTGATAATTTTGGTCACTATAATCGTGATATGAAATTTTCATACTGTTACATCCCTAGATGGCATCTTAGATTTGAAGTATTCATTTATTTATTGTTGTTTATTTGTTTGTTTGTTTCACAATCTCCGTTTATCGTAATGTGTCAATCATGCATTTAGTTTATTTCTCAATCTTTTGAAAATCTTAAAATATTCATCATTAATGTCACTCTTAAGTATAAACCGGTTTTTCATTCATTGCGCTGATTTAGAAATGATCTTAGAGACAAATGCGTGTTTAACACAAATAAAAGGGTGTTTTTGATGTCTAATGAGCTTCCCAATGTTTGCTGCGCTCAGTTGTGGTAATGAGCTTAAAGAGGAGGAAAGGAAATGATGCAAATCACATCAGCCTCAAAAAATATTTAAGAAAGCATTACAGTCTTCATGCTGTTTATATCTGAATTAGATCCCTGGCTCTGCTGGTGCCGTGTGTCTATTTTAGTGCTGATTTTAATTTGATAAACAGTTTCTTCATAACTTCTGTAATGTCTAAAATGACCGAGCATTTCTGTGTTGTGCAATATCCTGATCTTGTGAATCATCATTTTAATTGCATGGATATAAACAAAGAAGATTTCCTGTATAGTTGATTTTCTCACACAAAGAAAAAGTCATTCAGGTTTGCTTTTGTTTCTTCATCATTTTGGTTTCCTTATGAAGCAGTTTGTGCAGTCTAATATCGAGCAGGAATCTGGTTTAGTGTCATTTTGACACCTCTGCTGCTGTTTTAAGTGCAGTGGCTGGTGTGTTTTGTCTTTGTGAAGTGTGATGACATTATTGCAGTGTTTTCCCCATGCACTCCTGTAAGGTCATTTAAACGCAGCCGCAAATAAAGACCAGTCATAGTAGAAGAGTTACTCCTCTGAGAGAAATGTTTCATCTCAAGCGTTTTAGCAAATCAGACTGGACAGAGAGAAGCTCACTGGATTAGACTGTAGTGCACAACATTCTGTTTCTAGCTGCTAGTTAGACTGTACTTGAGTTTGACATTCAGTATGTACTTTCATGCTGGAAGTGACTGGAAGTTTGAGGTCAACATAAAGCGCTGTTTGTAACCTATTTACCTCTGTATTGTGACTATTACCGAAAGAAACAGGATATTAAATGAGAAAAAAAATGTCAAAAACATTTTCTTTTGAAAAGGTTTTATTTTTTAGTTATTGTATTGATTTGATTGTCCTAAAACTGATCATTCACAATAATAAAGAATATGGGACATTCAATGAGGAAAAACACTTTTTTGTAGTTGTTGTGTAAGGCAGAAATGTTATTTATTTATTTATTTTCAGAAAACTGGGATATTCTGAGATTTGTTTTTTTTTTTAGAAATTTCATGCCAAAAGTAGTTTTTTTGCAAAGGAGAGGATTTTTTCGTTCTTATAATTAATTTTTTTAATTATTTAAATTTTTTTTACTTATTTTATTCTATTAAAAATCTTAATTCACAGTAAGAGCAAGATGTGAATTAAAAATGTAAATGGGATAATGAGAAAAAATTACACTTTTTCAATTGAACAGTTAGAGTTTTTAAAGGTGGTGTTTTGTTTTATTTTATTTTATTTTTATTTATTTTATTGAACTAACATGCTCTGATTAATTATTTACAGCAAGAGCAAGATTGTGTATTATGAAAGTATGGGATATTCAATGAAAAAAAAGTCAAACTTTTTAATTTGAAAAGTTGTTTCAGAGGCAGAGTTATTTTATTTTATAACTAAAATCCACTGATGTATGGAAGCCCGTTTCCGCCACTGAATAAGAAAAAATAAAAAAAGTAATTGCGACTTTTTATCTCACAATTCTGACTTTTTTTCACAGAATTGTGAGATATAAACTCACAATTGCGAGTTATAAAGTCAGAATTGCGAGATATAAATTCCCAATTCTCACTTTTTTTCTCAGAATTGCGTGATATAAACTCACAATTGCGAGTTAAAGTCCAAATTTAAGGGGGAAAAAGACTGATATGTTCTCAGAATTGCGAGTTTATATCTCACAATTCTGAGAAAAAAAGTCAGAATTCCGAGATATAAACTCGCAATTGCGAGAGAAAAAAAAAATCAGAATTGTGAGTTTGTCTCTCAATTGCGAGTTTATATCACGGAATTCTGACCTTATTTCTCAGAATTGTGAGTTTATATCTCTCAATTATGACTTTTTAACTCGCAATTGAGATAAAAAGTCACAATTACCTCTTTTATTTTTTATACAGTGGCGAAAACGGGCTTCCATACTGATGAGTCATACACAGAAAGAGCAAAATTGTGTATTAATAAAGTAAATGCGGTTAATTTTGGTTTCATGCAAAATTTAAACAGATATTGCCATCAGGACTGTAGACATAGAACTGTATATACTTAGATTTGCAATAAAATCCTGTCCTTACAATGGTCTTTATTCTCTTAAACTCTGGTCAGAAGAGTTCATGCCACTCCTCCAGGCGAATCCCAGTTGTCTTCCAGTAAGATGATTATTTAGCGAGCCCATGTGCCGCTGCGCTCTGGCGTACAGTAGATCTGCTCTATTTGCCGTGTCTCTGTAGCAGCGGTTTGAGCTAATACGATACAGAGGCTTGTGTTAACATGTGGTAGCGTTCAGAGGGACCACACTTCAGTGTAATTCAGCTCTCCCTTCCTCTTACTGCGGGGTCTGGGAGTACTTCAAGGTTTCTGGCAGGTCTCTCATCATTTTCAGAGACCGTGTTTCTGGCAGCTCTTCCTCATGTGTGTGATGCCAAAAACATTCATTTCTAAATGAGAGTGGATAGTGGCCTTTGCAAATAGTGGCTGAACACTGGACAGTCAGGTACTGCCGCTCATATGAAGTCACTGTGGGCTTTTTAGGGGTTTTGTATTAAGCTTAGTTTGACTTTTGTCTTGTACGTTAAAAACACATTTTTATATTTCCACTTTAGTCTTGTAAAAGTAATAAAATAATAATACAGTAAAATGCCTGTTTTCCCCCGACCTAGGCCCGTCCACCCCTCCCTATATTTTAATGTTTTTTGAAGAAGTCTCTTATGCTTATCAAGGCATTTATTTGATCAAAATACAGAAAAAAAACAGTAATATTGTGAAATACTATTACAATTTAAAATAAAGTTTTTTAGGGATGCACCGAATGTTCGGCAACCGAAATAAGAGAAAAAGGCCCGATATATGACGAAAAGGACTAATGCGTTCAAATAGAGGCACGCACTAATGCAGCGAACATGTCGGCAGTGTGAAAGTATTTAAAACAATCAGAGAAAGATGCAGAAATCATTACAAGCGTGAAGCACCGACAGCGAGAGACTGTTTAGTGCTGCATGTCTCTGATGAGATGAAGAGGTGGCTGATGCTGGTGGTTAGGCTACTCTATGATGATTGAAATCGCGAAATGGCCTCAAACGATTAGAAAATAAACTGCAGAATGCTATATTTTCTAATGCACTAACGAATTGTATGTATTCTGACAGCGCCGCACGAGCTCGCGGCGCCAGGGTTCAAAGTCCAAAGCGCGAGGAAAATCTGCGCTGAAACTGTTACTCATCAGTTGCTCAGTAACATTTTTGTGATTTGTTTTTTTTTAAAGGCAGGTGGCAATGTGTACATGCGGAAAGCATTTCCCAAATTATTCGGAAATGAGAGTAATTTAGAAATCTGCATGCGGTTGTCAACAAAAAGAAGCACTGCGATCGACCTGCGGGTTTCTGCCAAAGTAAAAGCCGAGAAAAAGCAACAACTCCATCGATATTCATAAATGTTAGTATTGTAATTTTTACTGTTGTTCTGTAAAATAAAATAAGACAATAATAATTATGATAATTAAAACAGCTCTATTAATACATTTATTATAACATTCACACATAGTGTTCAAATTGGGATCTGTAGGCCTAATATATTCTAATGTTTTAAAAGAGTTCTCTTCTGCTAAAGGCTGCCTTTATTTGTACAGTAAAAAAAAAAATACATGCCTGATTCAAGTCTCAAAAAAGGCCAAAATATTATTATTATTAACTTATTAATTTTAAGTTAAATTGTGCCTTGTTTTTATAATGTCTGCTAGAATGTAAAAAAAAAAGTTCAGTGTTAAATATTTTTAAATTGTTGTTTTTTTATTTGAAAAGCAAGACAAAACCGTAAAAAGCACATTTTGGCTATTTAATTTATGCAATGGTGAAAAAAAAAGGCAAAATAGGCCTACATGGGGGAAAAAATACCGTGAATACCATGTTCGGTATTCAGCCTTCGGCCTTTCATAGGTATATTACTTTTGCTTTACACTACAGTAGGGAAATTACAATACTTCTTTCCTAATCTCTACACTTGAAAGAGATATTTTGAATTTGGACTGCATTTAAACCGTTAGCTGTCAGCAATTCATGCTGCACTTTTAAGATTTTATTTTGAGTAAAACTCCAGCTCAGTGAAAAAATGCTTACAAAAACGCATCTCACTACAATCCAGTGCAATGCTGTAATCATCTGCCGTGAAAATAAAGCATAACTGGTGACTATTGCGTTTAAGTACCCAAATGCGCACTAAACTCCCAGCACATGCAATAAACGAGTTCACTGCATTCACTGTGAACGGAGCCGTTCTGAGGCTCATTTTATTATTATTATTATTAAATGTTAATTCAATTTAATGCTCATTTTAAAATTATAAATATTTTCATCTTATTTTATATTTTCATCTTATTTTCTGAATTAAAGTGTAGTGCTGTTTTTTTTTTACGCCAAGTTTCACAAGTCATAAAACTCTTTTAAACAATTTTTTTGTGAATTTATGGTGGATTTTCCAAATCATCAACAAAAAAAACATGCAATGCAGATTTACAGTATCAGCCAAAATATCAGTTATTGACCATAACATAAAAATAACTTTGGACCAAAATATTGTATCGGACAAAACGTCCACATCAGTGTAGCCACAGTATTTCTCACAGATGCAACGGCCAAACTGCCCGGTGTGACTTTGGTCAAAATCTGGGCAGGCAGGGTGTGTAAATTCATGACTTTCTTCACTAGTCATATTTGCATATTATTGTGAGTGGTTAACAGAATTCAAATCAGTGGTGCAACTGGTCATCGCTCGGGCCAAAATTCAATATGAATTGTATTCAAACCAGCATTCAAATGAGCTGAAACACAGCGTCGCTGTTAAGACTGAACAGTGACGAGATTAATGATCTTCACAACTGAACTGGTGCACAATGAAGGCCATTGTCACGTCTTTGCTGTTTCCAAACATACTTTATTGATGTTACGATTAAAGGTCTCAGTAACCAGAATAAACATGGCTACACAGTTACTTAAACATGTATCGAATGTCCAAAGACAAAAAGACGACTGTATTTGATTTGGAATAATGGCTGTTTTTTAATGGACGTGGGAGCTGGTGGCAGACGCTAATGGCTTTTCGTCTCTTTACTGATTTCCAGCAGTGTAAAACGAATCAGATGAAAGCTGTCGCAGTCATGCATGCATTTTCCAGGATCATTCATGTTCCGGAAAGGACGGACGCTGGAGAACACATTTGATTGAAGAGAGATAATTTAGTATGAATGTTGAAACGTGTGAAGCACTAAACACACGGTGCATGCGATGGACTGTTTCTGCTGCGTATCTGATGCCTTGATGTTTTTTACATCACTGTTATGTCTGGACTGATCTCTTGTTTGAGTTCAGTGACTTAACGCTCTGATGTTTCATGGAAACATTTGCTATTTAGTCTTGATATCACCTCTGCCAGCGAGGTGTTCCTGTTTTCCTGCGCGTTAGATCTCTAATCACTGTTTTTCTGAGCATATTGAATCCTGCCTGGCTGCCGTACAAGAACACGGTCCTCTTGCCTACCCAGAAAGACAGTTCATGTCCAATAACATCCAGATTTATCAGACGCACGCTTGGGGTTCTTTGGGTGTGTGAGCGATAGAGTTGTTGTTTGTGTCTCAGTGGGGTGTGAGCAGTAATATCTCATGTCGAACATTTAGTTCTGTTGATGTAATGAAGACGTTTGCACATTATTCTGATGAACTGCCAATATGAACTAGATTTTTGAAGAAGGGCTGGTATTTGACCTTGCATAAAATGCGGAATAAAGCGTCCTTGAGTGCAAGTTACTGCTCTGATTCTAGAGTGCTCTGGCTGGTTTTCAATGCAGTTGTTATGGTTTTCTGTATTTTTATTTCCAATTAAAAAAGCAGGATTCGCACTTAAAGGGGTGGTTGATTGTGATTTCACTTTAGTTAGTGTGTAATGTTGCTGTATGAACATAAGCAATCTCTGCAAAGTTACGATGCTGAAAGTTTAATGCAAACGGAGATATTGTCTTTTAAAATGATCTCAGTTTAATGCCTACAAATATGGCTGGTAGGGACTACAACAAGCTACTTCCTGGTTGTTACGTCACCAAACCTGCATTTACATTTAAAAAAAAAAAAAAAAAAATTTACAAAAGGGGAACATAGCACAGAAACAAGCAGGCCTCAGGGAAGTAGCTAATGAACGGTTGCTTGGATTGTAAATTAGAAAATATGCTGTTGTTTTTAAGTCTTTTCTACCAGGAAACAAGCTTCTAAAATAAAAAAAAATTGGACATCAGAGAGATTAATTTCATTTAATTTCAAGCTTTATAATCAGTTGCAGCTCCAGAGAGGCAAAAACCACAAAGCCTGATGGTAGAAGCGTGCTTCAGGAGATAATCCGACAGTTCGGTGACCGTTGTGGGGGTAACGGGGGGGGGGGATTTAGAGAAAAGATCAGAGGAAACCACAAGCCCACAGAACTGGCCAGAGAAGCGTGCCGGCTTTCAGCAGCAAGACGGCATCTTTATTTCCTAAAGCTCTGCTTCTGCCTTATTACTACAATTAGCCAATGTCTTTAGGGGCTTGAGGACTCGATTACTTCTTTTCATCAGCGGTGGACTTGAGCTGCGCTTCTCCCGGCCCAGCTTGTCGTCATATGTGCTGAAACACGTGTGCGTTGCATGACCGTAACAAAAGCATGACTCACCAGGAATAATTTTATATGAATCACTAATTATTTAGGGAATGGGCATTGAAAATCCACTGTGGATTCATGCCAGACAGTGTTCAATGGATTGGATTTACCAAATAATGAAGTTAAGCTGCTGGATTTATTGGGAAGGTCCAACAGATGAAACCTTGTTAATATCCAACAGCTTCAGGCTTAATCATAGTAATTGATGAATCTGGGTTGTGTGTTCTGAGTAAAGACATGCAAACAGTCCTTAAATTAATTTGATAAACTGTATAAATCCAGCACTGAAATCTGATTGAATGAGCCACTTCAAAGCGGTTGAACAATAGCAAATCAGCTGATTTCTATATGCACTGCATGAACTTATATGAACTGCTAAAGAACTATATAACTCTTAAGATTTGTTTATTTTTATGTGTTTTTTCCTAAAATAATCCTTTACATGCTGATCTTTGAGCAGGAATGTGTATTAAAACATGCTGACGTCCAGATAACAGAGAGATTAAAGAATTGTTTTAATAGTTTAGGTCCAAAAACGTATGAAAAAATAAGTATAAAAAATATATCACGGATTCCACAAAAATATGAAGCCGTGCAACTGTTTTCAGTATTGATCTGTATAATGAGAAATGTTTTTTGAGCTGTAAATCAGCATATTAAAGAATTATTTCTGAAGGATCTTGTGACAGTGAAGACTGGAGTAATGATGCTGAAAATTCAGTTTCGCATCACAGGAATAAATTACACTTTACAATACATTCACATATAAACAGTTATTTTAAATTGTAAAAATATTTTACTATTTTTACTGTATTTTTGATCAAATAAATACAGCCTTGGTGAGCAGAAGAGATTTTTTATGAACATTAAAAATGTTACGGCTTCATTAACTAAAATTTCTCATATTTGTTTTGTGCAACTGAATTCTTTTGCACTGATTAAGCCTTTAGCAATAGCCTTATCCTTTGTTTAAATATGACCAGACTCCATTCATTATGACTGAACACTGCACGTTAATGCTGCTTCGCAATCTTAACTAGTAGTCATTATGTCAGCTTACTGTATGTGTCCAAACATGCTTGCAGTGAGATTAACTATGATGTATTGATGAAATGAATGCTGGTATAAAACACATATTTTTAGTGGTTTTTGCCAAGTCAAGCATTACTATTACTATTGCTCACAGAGTTAGTGATTTGAACAATCATAATCAAACTTTCATAATAATAGCAGTTCATATTTCATGACTAACAGAGGTGCAGAGCACCGGTAGTCGGTCTTTGACTCGTTAGATTGATTCCACTTATAGTTCATAAGTTTCTCTTCATTCCTCATGATTGGAAGCTTCCCTGGCTATTTTACTATATTATGATTGTGAGACGGCTCGTGAATTTACCTTTGACAAACATTTCAATTTCTGTCCTTAAAAGTGCTGAAGCATGCATGTGCTATTTACGTCCGCCTTATTCTCCGTGCTTTTTACTATCTGCGGTTTTTAGAAATTGGAAACAACCAAATATTGTTGCTATGCCCTAGAAAATAAATTTCAACCAGCTGTGCCCTAGTATTTTTAGATATGCTTTTAGGCAGCGAGGGACTTTTTTGGGGGTTTTTGTGAAGATGTCGGGCTCTGCATTTTCACACAGTACCCTGAAGTTCCTGTTCGACATAATTACAGCTTTCTATTTGGAGCTAATCTTAAGGAGTCTGTATGGGCAAATAATGAAAATATATAGCAGATGCATCATGCAAAATAATGAAATTCTCAAACAGAGCATGAATGACATGAATTAAAGGAATAGTTCACCCAAAAAATGAACATTAGCTGAAAGTTTACTCACCCTTAATCTTCCCAGCTGTTAGATGTTGGTGTTCCTTTATCAGATTTGGAGAAATGTAGCATTGCATCACTTGCTCAGCAATGGATCCTCAGCAGTGAATGGTTGCCGTCAGAATGAGAGTCCAAACTGCTGATAAAAACATCACAATAATCCACAAGTAATCCACTCCAGTCCATCAATTAATGTCGTGTGAAGCAAAAAGCTGTGTGTTTGTAAGAAACAAATCCATCATTTATGCATTTTAACTTCAAACCTTTACTTCTGACCAAATTAGTCTATAATCCACAATAACGCTTACTCCCGTGGGAAAAGTCCATCACCTGTTGTCCTCTCACACTCAAAAACCACACCAAGATTGTGTTGTTTAGAGCTGTTTTAGACCATTTTCACTTGTAAACAGTGTTTGATCCGTGCAGATTTCTCCTCCATTCAACAGACACTTTTTTTCTGAGAAACATTAATATTGATATAAGACTTGTAACGTTGAACGCATTTTAATGATGGTTTTTATTTTCTCAAACACAGAACAGCTTTCTTTCACAAGTATGGTTAATTGATTGAAACTGGAGTGATTACTGGGGGATTATTTGTGATTAGTGTTCGCCCGTATACGGCCGATATTTGGCCTTTTTTAAATCGTCTCGTCCGATCATTTTTCCTGTTTGGCCTATGCGTTCGAAGGCAGGACTTTAAATTTTGATGTTGCGGCAGCTTTTATTTTGCCAGCGCTGACCGCTGCAGCGCCTGAGCCACAGTGCTCACATTCTCCTTCTTGTTTACTGTCGTTGTTAACAGTTCTAATATGGATAGAAGTCTGTCTAATGATCAGATAGAACTGTTAAACAAAGGATTTAAAATGTATACAAAAAGTATTATAAAGATTGCTTTTATATTATTAGTAATAGAAAAGCAAACATAATACTGTCTCATTTGCCGTCAGCATTCAGCAAACACTCATTTATATAATTTAAACACATTTTTGAATGACTAATGAACATTTAATTTCACCAACCTTGCAAACTTAGTCGGATCCAGTTTTGAGATCTTGTGAAGTGTGCATGTGTGTCCTGCATGATCGTGTGTTCTCTGCATGACGGTCGGTCCGTGCGATTGAATGCGGACAGGTGGAGAGTTCAGTTTCATTGAGACGCGATCGACAATCTTTAAACTCGTGATTTCAAATTATGATAGCTTCATGCTTTTGCCCAATGTCATACTCATGTCATTTTCACTGTGTGATGTATGTAAAATCAGTGTTACCTTGGCTTTATTTGAAAAATATGATTCCCAATGCACACAAAATTCCCAGAATAATGAGTGCCCTGTTGGTTACAGTGTTTACATCCATTTTAATTATATTTTTTATTAAATATTTACTTATGTGTGAAAAATACTTTGTCATCTAAAGTATAACTGTTTAATTTACACACATGTACTTTTTAATCCCATTTACAAATTATTTCCATTTCTTAACATTTAATATACATACAATTATATTCGGCCTCGTCCCCCTTGCTTTAAAGATTCTGCATAAGCATCGCCATCAAAAACACAATATCGGTCGACCACTAATTGTGATGTTTTTATCAGCTGTTTGGACTCTCATTCTGACGGCACCCATTCACTGCAGAGCATCTATTGGTGAGCAAGTGATGCAATGCTTAATTTCTCCAAATCTGTTCTGATTAAACTCATCTGCATCTTGGATGGCCTAAGGGTGAGTAAATTTTCATTTTTGTGTGAACTATTCATTTAAAGAGCCTCTTCTGCTTCATCTCTGCCTCATAAACTGGGAATGATTGTGCGTCCCATCCAGATGAGACGCCTGTCCGTGGCAGTTTGGAGTTGACTGCGAGTGCTGTGTAATGTGCGGGACATGTAATATGTTTGAGTCGTTGGATCAGGGGAACAGAAGCCGCTTTGGTGGGACTGTGATTGGAGTGAATCATGTTGGCTAACTCAGTGTGGGCATCACACATATGGAAACACTCTGAGACCGGCAGTCTTAGACAGAAGCTTTTATAAACAAGACTAAGCCAGTATTAGAGATGGTATCGGTTTTCTGCTGTTGTCATGTTGCGTAGACAGAGGGATATAATTAACGAAGGACTGAAAATGGTTGTTGTACATGTTTTACATACATATTCTTTAATTCAATATGTATAAAAATTTTATTATTTAAAGGGGTCATATGATGCTTTTTTAAAGATCATTATTTTGTGTATTTGGTGTAACAGAATATGTTGACATGCTTTAATGTTCAAAAAACACATTATTTTTCAAATACTGTACATTATTGTAGGTCCTCTATGCCCCGCCTCTCTCAAACACGTCGTTTTCTACAAAACCCCTCCCTCCGACAAGCACAGTCTGCTCTGATTGGCCAGCTGACCCAGTGCATTGTGATTGGCCGAACACCACAAGCACGCGTCGGAAATGTACCATAATCCCTTACCATAATCGCGAGCTTCATCTTCAAAATAAATGCAAAGACATGAGCCCGCAAGGGAAGAGAGCTCGTGACAGACCCGTGATGAAGCTGGATCACACACACACACACACACACACACACACAACACACACACACACACCACACGATGCGCAAATCTCTGCATTTGAACAGTCAATAGCAAATACTTAATCTAATAACAAAACAGTTGCTGATTCAGAAGTGCCAGATTGTTATAGCAAAGTCAGAATTACCTCCTCTTTTAGGTTCACGAAACGGTCGTCCATAATGCATTGCTGTTCTGTTGTAAGTCATCTTAAAGATTCCTAAATGCTTCTATTTTCGGAAGGCCAAATAAAGTGATTTTGTTTTCGCCTAGAAACACACAGCGTCTCGTTGACATGGTTGCTTCAACACTAACTGCGGTTTCTGAAACCACTCCTTCTTTCTTTGCGTGCACATTTGTCAGCATTATGCTAATATTTCTACATAGTGAAGTAATATGTGGGGGTGTGTTAGAACGAGCCATTTTAGAGGGGTTTGGCAGAGCCTTAACTTTGATAAAGAATATCTCTTGTTTTGAGACTTTAGTCTTTGCAACTACAGATCTTCATGCACCAAAAGCTTGTAACACTCCAAAAAAGAAAGGAAAAATTTAAATCGCATCATCTGGCATCCCTTTAAAATAATGTCCACGTGTTTTAAACAACCAGAAATAAATTGCCTTGGACTTGTCAAGTTTTCTCATAGAAAGCATGGAATTACATGCTATCAAATACAGACTTTAGAGAACACATGATGATCTGAGGCTACTATTCAGATTTAGTATAGTCTCTAGTACTGTAGGCCAACAATACACTCCTCATCTAATTGACTCTTTTGTGTCAGTTTCTATTTCTGTTAAGGAAAAAAAACATTTATTTTTTATTTTAGAGGCTTGTTTCCTGATAGAAAACACATAAGACTGTGGTGCATTCTCTTATTTACAATACATCAGGTTTTTTTTGTTGGGGGCTCGTGGAGCAGGGCTTCCGGCTTTGGTTTGCTTTATTTCGGACTACTTAAATCAAATGACTCTGTTGCTGTGTCTTATATCTCCTTGTCTTCTGCTCAGAATAAAAAAGGTTATTTAAACAAAATGTAAAAGAAAATTTAAATGTACATACTATTTTTTTTATTACACTCATTATATATATATAATATATATATAATATAGAGGGTAAGAAAATATAATAAACTATAAATAATAATGGAAATATATATTATATATAAATATATATATATATATATATATTTATAAGATATATATATAACACTGCATATAAATTGTACATTTTGATTATTGATACTTAATATAAAACTATAAACTGTCGTCATTTAGTTGCGGTCATATCACTATAAACCCATATGACTTGCTTATATGGAGGACTAAAGGAGTTTGAATAATGTCATGGTTGCTCTTTGTAATTACAGTGAATGGCATTTTCAAGCCTCAAAAAGACACAAAAGCATGATAAAAGCACAATAAAACATTGATAAGATAGCTATGAGTGAGGAACAGTTGAATTGAACTCGTAGTCATGGTTAATCTTCTCCTCCAGTGGTTAGTTAACCATTCCAGATCATTGAATTAATGAGTTGAATCAGTGAACGAATTGTTTTGTGAGCTTGGTCAGATGATTCATTTGAAATGGTCAGTGATTTGTTCTCAAATCTGGAATATAGCACACAAATATTGAAGATGCTTACTGAGACGGAGTCCTGAGTTTTGAATGCACAAGCTCTGGTTGTGTTGGGACTATCGCGTGCTGTGTGTTTTCCTCCCTGACCCCATGTTTGTTAGTGAAAATCCAGTACTCAAATGAAATGGCATGTGAACTAATGGTCTGTGAGCGGACACAGCAGCAGGTGCTTTGGGTATCTGTGGCTTAGGATGTGGCTTTCGCCGGAGCGATTGTTCTAAACAAGAGAGACAGGTGGCCTATGGCACAGGAAGCTGGTATTGTGCTGGCGCTGTTTGACTTTGGACAGTTCCTCTCATCAATAACCCCGTGAGTCACTTTGCTCTTTAGAGTTTGGAGCATGTTGTCCTGTGTGCATTGTTGTGACTCTTTTCCCATGCCATTGTCACAGTGTACAGTATGTTCTTATATTCATATTAGACTGTGCAACACTATTATATAATTAATCTCGCTGCTTTGATGGAATACCTTACGTTCGTGAACCTTTGTTTCCAGTTAATGGAAAATAAATTGATAAGCCCTTGTGAGGCCATACGTTACAGTGATTTTACTATGGTTTTGTTAGTCTCACTGTGCAGTGCTTCTTAATTGTGATTAAAATGACTGTCATGTGCTTCTTCAAATGCTTATTATTGCTTTTATGGCAACATGAATGTGATAAAATAAACCAATGGTTAATAAATTTGACCAGATCATGACAGGAAAATCATAACATTTTAATGAATATAAAAATGTAATAAAAAAAACCCAATTTTAGACTAAATTAATATATTTTGCTTTGTAAATGAGCTCATTCTCATTACTGGAACAACAACAGCAATAATAATATAAAAATTGCATTTGGAAAATTTTATTTATGCAGATTTTAATACAATTACAGTAATGCATGAGTTCCTTTTATTAATAATATCAGCATTATATAAATATAATTTGACTATAATATTCATAATATTTTGTATTTTTTATAAATATATATTTTTTCATTACTAATATTTATTTGCATTGCATTATTATTTATTTATACTATTGATTTTCTTAACACTTTTTATCTATTCATTTTCTTGAATATTAAAACATAAGACCTATATATACAGTGGGGTAAAAAAGTATTTAGTCAGCCACCAATGGTGCAAGTTCTCCCACTTAAAAAGATGAGAGAGGCCTGTAATTTTTCATCATAGGTATACCTCAACTATGAGAGACAAAATGAGAACAAAAATCCAGAAAATCACATTGTAGGATTTTTAAAGAATTAATTGGTAAATTCCTCGGTAAATAAGTATTTGGTCACCTACAAACAAGCAAGATTTCTGGCTCTCACAGACCTGTAACTTCTTCTTTAAGAGGCTCCTCTGTCCTCCACTCGTTACCTGTATTAATGGCATCTGTTTGAACTCGTTATCAGTATAAAAGACACCTGTCCACAACCTCAAACAGTCACACTCCACTCCACCATGGCCAAGACCAAAGAGCTGTCATAGGACACCAGAAACAAAATTGTAGACGTGCACCAGGTTGGGAAGACTGAATCTGCAATAGGTAATCAGCTTGGTGTGAAGAAATCAACTGTTGGAGCAATTATTAGAAAATGGAAGACATACAATCCCACTGATAATCTCCCTCTATTGGGCTCCATGCAAGATCGCACCCCGTGGGGTCAAAATGATCCCAGAACCACACGGTGGGACCTAATGAATGACCTGCAGAGAGTTGGGACCAAAGTAACACAGGCTACCATCAGTAACACACTGCGCCGCCAGGACTCAAATCCTGCAGTGCCAGACGTGTCCCCCTGCTGAAGCCAGTACATGTCCAGGCCCATCTAAAGTTTGCTAGAGAGCATTTGGATGAACCAGAAGAGGATTGGGAGAATGTCATAATATCAGATGAAACCAAAATAGAACTTTTAGGTAAAAACTCAACTTGTCGTGTTTGAAGGAGAAAGAATACTGAGTTGCATCCAAAGAACACCATAACTACTGTGAAGCATGGGGGTGGAAACACCATGCTTTGGGGCTGTTTTTCTGCAAGGGACCAGGACGACTGATCCGTGTAAAACGAAAGAATGAATGGGGCCATGTATCGTGATATTTTGAGTGAAAACCTCCGAACTTTCCCCCCCCCCATCAGCAAGGGCATTGAAGATGTAACGTGGCTGGGTCTTTCAGCATGACAATGATCCCAAACACACCGCCCGGGCAAAGAAGGAGTGGCTTCGTTAGAAGCATTTCAAGGTCCTGGAGTGGTCTAGCTAGTCTCCAGATCTCAACCCCCATAGAAAATCTTTGGAGGGAGTTGAAATCCGTGTTGCCCAGCGACAGCCCCAAACATTACTGCTCTAGAGGAGATCTGCATGGAGGAATGGGCCAAATTACCAGCAACAGTGTGTGAAAACCTTGTGGAGACTTACAGAAAACGTTTGACCTCTGCATTGCCAACAAAGGGTTATAACAAAGTTTGAAGATGAAATTTGTTATTGACCAAATACTTATTTTCCACCATCATTTGCAAATTAATTCTTTAAAAATCCTACAATGTTTTTTTCTGGATTTTTTTTTCTCATTTGTCTCTCATAGTTGAGGTATACCTATGATGAAAATTGCAGGCCTCTCTCATTTTTTTAAGTGGGAGAACTTGCCCAATTGGTGGCTGACTATACTTTTTTTGCACACTGTAATATATATATATATATATATATTATATATATATATATATAGTATAGGGCCTTTAAAAGCAGAGATTTTTTTCATATCATATATTATATACTTTTTGCTGAACAAAAAAAATCAAAAACTCTTTACCAAAGTTTCAAACAGGCACAACTATAGAATTTGTGAACTCTTTATAGAGCTGAATTTCCACAAAAAAATAAATCCATAATTACCTCCACCCCCCTACAATGCTACATCTCTTTTTCTATGAAATAAAGATTATAAGAGTATTTTGTAAAAAAAAAAAATACTATTAAAGTTTTCTACTTCAAAATTTTGTGGATAGTTTGATGAGTTTCTTGTGTGTGTCTGTAATTATTGGTGAATTTTACTAGAAAGTGAAAATTGTTTCAAAGAAAATGAAATTTTCAGTTTGTGTGTATAGGCTATGGTTAACACACACATATTGGTGTTGAAACTGATCACTTTCTTGTAAAATTGACGTGTGGTTAAATGGGTAAACTGGTGTTGAATGTCAATTTTTAGGGCTGGAAATTAATTGCTATTGGTATTTACTGACTTAATCTCTCCCCAATTGATTTATTCTCTTGAAAAAATGCTAGATGTCACATGGGCAGCTGTGTCAAGCAGATGTCTGCAGTATGTTTGGCTTTGCCGGGGTGTGGTTGTGTTACCGTGTTTTTTAATTCACTTGTTAAAGCTCTAATGACCGTGGTGAAAGCAGACGCGCTCTCCGTGTCGCTGTAGCTGGGGACATTTTCGTGTGAAATTGTTTTATATGGCCATTTTGTGCATTTACAAGATCCATTCATTTACCTAAGCACATTCTAGAGATTTACAAGTTCAATTTTAAGCATCCCAAACTTCATAACAGGAAAATATAGTTAAACAAGCAGTGAATTCCCCACGAGGTGGGCGGTTTGAAACGAGCCCGAGAAAACAGAAGCTGTGGTTGTTTTTCTGTATTTTACCTAAAATACCAATACTAACCATATCCTGTTATTGGAGTGCTGGTATCTTTATTGCATTGTGACTGATGTGAGTAACACACCGATTTCCTCCGGTCGTTCTCGAAGCATGACTGGACTGGACACCACTGTGTCACCCTATTAGTGGGATTGTATTTTTGACATCGTGGTTGAGTGGGTGTGACCCAAACCCTAATTTTACCATTTGCTGCAGTCTGTTGTTGGTGTAATTTTGCTAAAATAACGGTTTGGATTCTATGTGTTTTTTCTTTCCTGCAGGCCCGTCGTACAGTTCCTGGCCCTTTTCCGCACACACAATGCACATCACATCTGAGACAGCTATGCCGAAAAAAAAGAAAAAAGGGAAAAAAAAAAAAAAAAAAAAAAAAAAAAAAAAAAAAGAAAAACAGCTGCTCTAATGTAAATGTTGATTCCACCATCACTGACCATCCGGAAAGAGCCAAGACGTTGTGCGTGCCAAGAGCAAAATAGATCTCAGCTGAAGACTGGCATGTTGAGTTTGCTTCACGACTCTGTCCAGGGCCTTCGTTTGATTCACAGAGCAGCCGTCAGTAACGCATGTCAAACGTCTCAAACCATCAGTGGCTCGGCTGTCAGAACGAGAAAGTGTGTGTCTGGCCGGGATGAGGGTGTATATGCCACACAACTGCAGAAATGTCAACCGGTACAGCAAGAACATCTACACATTCTTTATTATGATCATTTTGCACATTTTAGAGTATCAGTGAAGTCATGAAAGCTCAAATAGAAGTATAGGAATATAATATGTATGGGAATCAGTGTTAATTGTGACAGCAATTTGACTAAAATGCCATTTAGTAATCTGAATTGTTTTTAGTTTTAGTCTAGTTTTAGTCGACTAAATATCGTACGATTTTAGTCAACTAAATCTACAGTAAATTTAGTCGGCTAAAATCGAATGGGTTTAGTTACAGTGCATTTATTAAGAATTTCTCTAAAATTTCCAAACTCATTATATAGGTTTAATATTAAGGTTTTATCATGATACACACCAATTTAACTGCTGTGACACACAACATGCCTTTGTTAAAATTAAATAAAACCGCTTCTCATAAAGGACAAGAACATGGTCTTCTTTTTAATGAAATACCAATGGTTATACAGGCTAATTAATTCTTTATAACAACTTGTTTACCATATTCTTCATTCTTTCAAGCAGACATTTTTATTTCTATAAATAAATTTAGATTTAGGGCTACTAAAGTTTTTCAGTTAAGAGCAGTGCGTGATTTTCTGTCTTTCTTTTGTTGCTTGATTAACATCAATGACTCGGACAATAGCAACTAAATTAGGCTGCTGTCCCTTTAAAACCGAATGCACTGCTGCAATGGATGTAATGTACTGATACACGTTCTCCCTACTGTTTATGTTCACTTAAGATGTGAATTCGACATACTTTTGTGTGTCAATTCTCCGTTCATTGACGCGAAATAGTCCTCGCGCGCTGTGAGAGGCGCTTTCTGTGTGTGTATGCTTCAGTGTCTGCGCTCAGAAAACCAGACCGAATTGAGTTCTCTCTTGCGTCGTTAGATTTATCCATATGTCTGCTCTTCTCTTGCTCCCACATATTGACATTTTTTAACGTTTTATGTGACGTGCAGCAAGTGTATGTTAACTTATGTCCTGCCGGTTCGTATGTACGCATCTAACCTCCGAACCACGCAGCAGATTCGTTCTGAATGAATCTCTTCCCAAATCGTCCCTCCCTAACATTTTCATCTCGTTTTTATTCATTGACGAAAATGTCAATAGATTTACGTCATAGTTTTTGTCATTCAAAAAGAGTTTTAGTTCGTTATCGTCTCGTTGTCATCGGTCATGTTATATTTGAATTTATTGACTAGATTTTAGCCCTGTTCACTATGAACATTATTCTCCCTATTGCCATAAAAACAACACATTTTTAAGGAGTTAAGCGCATTTAGGAATTTATTCAGTAAAAGTGTTTCCATCATAGTTTATGTGCAGGTAGACAGAAACATAGCTAATGTCAATAGCAAAACAAAACAAGATAATAAATTAAAGGACAAAACAAAACAAAAAAATCTCCGGTGTTATGTAATGTGATACACAACAATACTGACTCAACCAATGGCGTGAATTTAGGGTTTAGGGTGAATTTATTTCTGTTTGGCTGACCAATGGCAGTGTTTGGGAAACTAGTTTAAAATGGTCATTAAGTTTGCATTTCTGGTGTCTCTAGTGGCACAGAAATTAGATACTTCACCTTTAATTTCTAAATAATTTGCATTCAATTTCAAACCAAAGTAACTCTTGTGATTCATACATTTACTGTTATATAAAATTCCTCTTATTAAGACTATTCTTTAGAGCAGTGAACTTTCCTCAGCTGATTTATGGGCCGTATAGTTATTCTCTTTTAGTTGCTAGTTAAACTCTCTTGTGGGTCAACAGCAAACGTCGTGATCTCTTCTGTCCGTCTGTCTCTCTGCTGTGGAGTTTTATTGGTCTGATCAAGACAGTCCTGTCATTGAGTTAGTGTGAGTGATGTGTCAGTGTCTCCGCTCACTATTTACAGTAGTTCAGTCAGCAGTGCATCTGAATTATATTGCAAATGTTGGTTTACAGTGCTGTGTTGACATCACTGCAGTAGAATGTAAGCAAACACAGCAGATCCAGCGCTCTGACATTTCCAATGCTAGATATGATGCTGTTTGTTTAATTGGCATTGCACACAATGAAGTTTAGATTTTTGACATGTCAGAAAACAAACACATCATGTTTAGGAGCCAAAAATACTTCCAGCCAATGGAAACTCATGATCATATGTCAAGTTTGCTATCTGTAAAATAAACGTGTTAAACTTTGAAAATTAAGAGGAAAAAAACAAAAGTAAAAGATTGTGTACTTGCAGTAAATAGTTTTTTGTGGGAATGAACTACTCATCCCATGATGCACTGCAAATGATATAATCAAATCAAGCTTACATTTATGTATTTGGCATAATCTTTTATCCAAAGTGACTTGTATACATTTCATCAGTTTATGCATTCACTGAAATTGAACCCATGAGCTTGGCGTTGCTGTTGCCATAATGTACCGTGGTTCTTATCCAAAAATGTATTATAATTTAAAGAAGGTTGACACATTGATCACTCTCCCTTTCAACTTAATTATGATTGATTGAATGTTTCATTCATTCATTTATTTTTTTCCCATTTCTTTCATTCATTCATTCATTCATTTGAGTTTATGTATTTTTCTTTTCATTGATTCATTATTTTCTATTTATTTATTTATTCACGTATTTATTTTTAGTATATTTATTAATTTATTTGCTTATTCTTTTTGTTCTTGTTTATCAATTAATTATTTTTCTTTTATTCATCATTCCTTCATCATTTTATGAATATAATCATTCATTTTATATAGATTTATTCATTTAATTTTCTTTTTATTCATTTTGTTATCTGTTTGTTAATTATTATTATTAATTAATGTTTTGTATTTTTATTATTAATTGGCAGATTTTTCTTTTTATTCATTTGTTATATTAATTTATTTGCTTATTTTTCTTTTTATTCATGTATTTTATTCATTCATTATTATTTTTTTTTATTCATTTGTTTATATTTATTTATTCATTAATTTTGTTTTATTTAATTAAATTATTTTTATTTCTTCCTTTACTTCTTAATTTTATTAATTCTTTCCTTCATGCCCTTCATTCATTCGGTCGGCGGGCATTCCTTCATTTATTCTTCTTTTGTCATATTTATTAATTTATTTGCTTATTTTTCTTTTTATTCATGTTTATTTATTAATTCGTTTTTATACATTTATTATTCATAAATTTTATCGTTTTGTCATTTATATTAGTTATTTTTTATATATCCATTCATTCAAATTTTTTTTGTATATATTAATTTATTTGGCTTTTTTTCTTTTGTAATTATGGCATCATCATTTTATAATTCTTTATCCCATATTCGTTAATTATTATTTTATTTTTTATTAATTTATTTAAGTTAATAGTTTTTAGTTGTTCAGAAGTCAACCCGTTACTCTGAGCATCTCTCTAGAGTAACTGAGTTTAATGAGACCCACAAAGCGTCCCGACACTCTCTCAGTTTCAGCTCAAACCCGTTTCCGCTGCTTAGACTTTCTCTATCTCTCTGCAGACGTGAGGAGCGAGGGGAATGGCACACGTCAATAATCACTCACTTCTCTTCATTAGGCGCTGGCAGCAGAAGCTGTGATTTGCGGGTGGCATGTGTTTGTGATTTGCAGCGGGGTTCACGTGTTGTCCTGCACTCAGACCCAGGTGCTTCTCAGCAACTTTTACCTCAAATGAAAGTGTCCTGCCAGTTTCTTTCGGCCTCGGGTTTATTAGGATGAATGATCTGTGTTCTTGTTCAATCAGACCTCAGTGCAGGAGTCACAGACTGTGCCATTTCTGCTGTTTTGTGTTTTCTAGAGCATGTTGAGTCAAATTGAGTCTGCAGAATTGAATCTTAACAATCCAAAATATACTGTACATTTAATTTTTTTTGTATTTTCTGACCAAACATCTTTGCATATTTTATTTTTCATCAACTTCTACATGATTAAACTTATTTGATTAATAATCACTTAAAAGCTAGATTAATTTGTGTGCTCAAACTTTGTGGCTGTTTATTTTTCTAACAAAACATCTATACAAAATATCGAAAAAAAAAAAAAAAAAAAAAAAAAAAAAAAACAAGATTTTTAAGAACTTTTCTGTTCACCAATACTGCATGTATTTGATCAAAAACACAGGAAAAACAGTAATATTGTTATTACTAATAAATATTACTATTTTAAATAACTGCTTTTTGTGTTAAAATTTGTTATCATTTAATTTATTTGTGTGATGCAATGATGAATTTTCAGCTTTGTTTAATGCTGAAAACATTTGAAAATTCAGCTTTGCGTCACAGAAATGAATTACATTTTAAAATATACTCAAATGGAAAAAAGTTATTTTAAATCATAATAATATTTCACAATATTACAGTTTTTCCTGTATTTTTGATCAAAAGGCCTTGGTGAATAGAAGAGTCCTCATTCAAAAACATAAAAAAAATCTTAATGATTCTTCAAAAGCATCTTGATGAACTTTTGACTTTCAGTGTATTTTATGTTTTCTACATTTATTAAGCTTGTTTGATAGCTCATAAAGGATGTAAATTAGCATCTGAGAGAATAATTAATCCCATTTATGTCTGTTTGACCTGTGTTGAAACAAGTCCACTGTGGATATTTCAGAAACGTGCTCCCTGATCGCACATGAAATGGTTGTATTTGTTTGGACGAAGTCAAATAAGCGGTGGGTAATAAGTGTTGAAGGTCTCAATAACGCTTGCCAATGCATTGAACAAAATAACAAACTGAGCTTTCACTTTCAGCTGGAGCTGCCACAACTGTTTATTTTAGCAGACAGTGTCTGCCAGTAACTTTACAGATTTTTAAACACACATTCAGAGCTTTTGTGTTGTTTGACGGGTAGAAACAGAGCACTGTGTGTGTGTGTGTGTGCGCGCGCTCATAAAGAAGCAGTCAGTGAGGTTTAATGTTCATTAAGACAAGAGATGAAAGTTCACCTCTATTGGTCATATGCATGCAAATCTAAGCATATGCATACAGTAGATTTTTAGTCTTTCTCTGTGTACCAAAGTTTGAGTTTAGTGACTTTAGTGGACTTTGTGGCACCAAAAACACATTTGACCAATAGTCAATCTAAATGTCACACATACTAATAACACGAGCCTCAGAGCTGCATGATTCGCATTAATATAGGAAAGTTGAGTAGATAGTATGTTGACTTTCTTTTTATCGTATTTTACCTTTTTTGTTGTTTACTTAAAGGGCTCCTATTATGCTTTTTCACATTTTAACTTTAGTTAGTCTGTAATGTTGCTGTTTTTTTTGTTGTTTTGTTGGAAAACCCATAAAAAAGATCTGCAAAGTTACAAAGCTCGAAGTCCACTTCAGAAGGAGATATTTTTTTTAAAGGGGTCATATGGTGTTGCTAAAAAGAACATTATTTTGTGTATTTGGTGTAATGAAATGTGTTTATGCGGTTTAAGGTTATAAAAACACATTATTTTCCACATACTGTACATTATTAATTCTAATCTATGCCCAGCCTTTCTGAAACACGTCGATTTTTACAAAGCTCTGCAGTCTGAAAAAGGCGAGGTGTGCTGTGATTGGCCAGCTATCCAGTGCGTTGTGGTTGGCCGAATACCTCAAGCATGTGACGAAAATGTTACTTACGCCCTCACCATACTGTGATGCCGTGTCCGGCGGAGCAATGATTCACAAACATTAAAACCCATTATAAACGAGGCATTTGTTGCATTCAGTGGGACATAATTACTGATTATAATGACTTATACTGTCTTTTTATGCGTTGCGTTGCATCGCGCTGCATAAACATAAAACCATGTCTGCATTTGTGATCGGAGAAATTACAAACAACAAGCGCTACTCTACACTGCTCAAAACTCGCGTTTGAATCGTCAGTGGCAAATCCTTTAATATAAAAAACGTACTTACAGTCTGTGAGTCAGAACAGCCGGCATTGTAGTCTACTCTTCCAGGATCAGGAAACATCCTCCATAAAATGTGCTGCACACATCTGCATTTTTGGGTTGAAGTGTTCTGGAACAGTAGTGTTGTAAATACAACTTAACCGCTTATTTGTAGTCGTGTCCTCTTTTGGAATACCAAACAAAGTATTTTCGCTTTCACCACGAAATACACAGCGTCACACATGGCGGGCTTGAGTAAGCGGTGGCGGTCTAGAGTGCGCAGAGGCCGGGGGCTAGAGTGAGGAATGGCCAGAGGGCTTGAGTGAGCAGAGGTAGGCAGGCTTGAGAACGGCGCGACTGGCGGATTCGACGAAGGAGCATCCAGCGAGCCTGCGGCAACCACATATGACGACCCTGGGCTGGACTCCGTCCTCTTTTGGAAGGCCAACCAAAGTAGTTTCACTTTCACAAGGAAACACAGCGCCTTCACAACATGGCGGCGACAACAAAACTACAGCAAGAATAAAAGTTATGCCTTCTTTCTTTGCGTGAACATTTGGGCGGCATTATGCTAATTTTTCCACATCGTGACGTAGACATGTGGGTGCATGTTTAAACGAGGCGTTTTTAGGTAAGCGTGGTTGACTTTTAACTTTTATAAAGAATATCTCTTTGGATTTGATTTTTTAGTCTTTGCAACTTTACAGATCTCTTTATGCACCAAGAGCTTGTAACACTCCAAACGGAAAGGAAAAATTAAATCGCATCATATGACCCCTTTAACGAAATAACATTTTTGCCAACAAATACAACGATCGACTCGTTTGGACTACAACGCATATTTTCCGGGATTTGTGATATCACAAATATCGATGAATGGGACCAATCACAGCACACACTGGCCCAGCTAACCAATCACAGCACATTTCGTATTTCAGAAGGCGGGCCTTCATTTGATACAGGAGCTATTCGAGCTGTTCATGCCAGACTGGGGAGAGAGGTGTTGTAATAATGTAAAATATGTGAAAAATTATGTGTTTTTCGAACAACCTAATATGAGAGTCTGTTCTAGTACACCCCCAAAACAAAAAAAAAGACTTTGTAAAAGAGCATAATAGGACCCCATAAAAAAAAAAGCCCAGAGCAAAAAAAAAAAATGACAGCATATCCCTAATAATATAAAATAAGCATATAATAATTGTAGGCTATTATTATTAGTAGTAGTAGTAGTAATAGTAGTAATAATAACAATAATAATTGTAGATTATTATTATTATTTTATTAATTAGTATAGTCCTAGTACTAGTAGTAGAATAATATAATAATTGTATGATTTATTTTAATTATTTTAGTAGTAGTAGTAGTAGTAGTATTAGTAGTAGTAGTAGTAATAATAATAATTATTATGATTATTATGATTATTATTATTATTATTGTAGTAGTAGTAGTCGTAGTAGTATAGTAGTAAATACTAATAAGTGTAGGATATATTATTATTATTATTATTATAGTAGTAGTATATAGTAGTAGTAGTATATATAGTAGCAATGATAATAATAATAATTGTATTATTAGTAGTAGTATTAGTAGTAGTAGTAATATTCTTTTTGTTAAAGGGATTATATTATTATTACTAATATAATTAAACATTTTATAATTTCAAAATATTAGTAATAATAATAATTTTTAGCCCATTTATTTCTGTAATTAGATGGTTTTCTGAGAAAAACTGTGTTTATTATGGGAAAAAAAGGAAGACAAGACTAAACTTGAACTGAAAAGTAGAATAATGTGCACTATTGAATCGTTCACATCAGTTTTGTCTTCCTGTTGATTTTAAAGTGTGACCCTTTGATTCGGCGTGTGTTTTATAATCTGTACTTTCTCATTGCAGTAATTCAGAGCTCAGAATATTCACTAATGTCTGTCCCTCGTATCAAACTTCACGTCTGTTTCTCCGTCTCCCCACTGTCTGAAAATAGCCCAGGTCCAGCTCAACCCCACCCTATCACTATAAACGCCTCAGAGCCTGGAAAACTCCACAGCACACACACACACTCCAAATACAGCTCAAAGTGGAAAAATCCTGGATAAAGTGTTAAGCAACGGTCCTGAGAAGGACTAAAAGGTTTATAAGGCCAAAATTAGATACACAGGAAATATTCACATTTTCCGGTTTATACTGTAGCTAAACACTGGCTTTTTTCTCATTGGGTGTCTTTAAAGTGACCCACAATATTTAGATGCTTTCCTTGTGCTGTGATCTCACGCGAAAGCCACCCAACGCTGAAGTCATTGATGAAAATCACAGATCCTGCTCAAACTGTCAGGGCTTTCACTGGTCGGTAGTCAAAATCTAGATGAATCTGTACAGATTTCTCATGAGTGAACCTCAGTACATGTCTGGATTGCATTTCACCCTGAAAAACATATTTTAGCATAAACAAAATTAGGCCTACATTTCAGACCATTAAGGTTTTTTTTACAATGTGACAAATTATTCGCAATAAAAGGCGTAATTCATTTCTGCATGCTAAATATAATTACTTAATATTATTATTTTAATTATGTAAAATATGTATTAATTAGTATATTATGTTCAAAATTTTTGTATTTTATTATTTAAAAATAATTGTATTTTGCATTAACAAATAGGCCATTTTTTTTAACCACTTTTTCCTCCAAATTCTCATTACTGACTGCAAAACAAATGAAGTACTTAGTTTACACATTTACTGTCAACTATTTTATAATAAACATACAGTTTATAATAACATTCTTATTTATTCAAAGAGAAAAAGCAGGACATTTTTATTTGCTTACACATTACTGAATTAGTTGGGGGTTTTTTGTGCCACGACCTTTTTGCATGTGACTATTTTTCCAATTCGTATTACAGTAATGCAAAAATGATCTATTATTTAATCAATTTTTAATTACTTTACTCCATTACTTTTATAATTTAAATTAAATTATTTAAATTATTTACTCATGATGCCTAATTAAAAATAGATATTTTATATTATTATTATTTATTTTATAATTTGTATTAATTTTAATAATTAAATTAGTTTCCTCCCCCCAATTTATTATGGTTGGTATTTTATTAAATGATTATATTATTTATTAAATATATACTCATTTTTTTAGTGTTCTGAGGAATACGACTTAGGTTATCTTGAGTCAGTGGTCTGGACAGGTTTATTATTTTTTGTTCTGTATTAGTTTCCAGGATACGCGGATGTTTTCTCTCAGTGTTGTGATGTCAGATCCCAGGTGAGGCGCTCAGACTGCGTGACGGTGTTTAAGGACAGCACGATACAGTCTAGAAACTTCCTCCATCCTCAGTTTCTCCCTTCCTCTCCCTGTGTGGATCTTACGCTTGTCTCTTCGGCCCACAAGAGCGTCTGAAATATAAACAGCATTTGCTGTTCTGCAGTTTATCTTGGGCTTAAAACTGCCTCATTGACTTGATTCAGTGCTTTGGTTCGGATAACAGTAGTTGCTGATTGAATGTGGATAAAGCCGCCCTCTTTATCTACCTAAGCAAGACATACGCTAGCGTTGTGAAATGAAAATATTATCCTTAAACCCTGCCCACAGTAGCGAAGGCAGTGTGTGTGTGCAACAAAGAAAGCACAAAATGTTTTCATATAAAACACATCGTACTTTGGTTACAACCCTAATTAGATTTCACCAGCCATCTGCTGAATCAATTCACAATCATAATTGTGTCGGTTAACCATGTAACAATAACTTTGGGGATTTTGTGATGTTTAAAATTTAGAATCATTACATGTAAACCTGATGCCACCATGAAGTTGAGTAAAACAGAATAGTTGTGTTGTTTTTAGTTCCCAGCATCACAAACCTCTTTTTTTTTTTTTTATAGATACAATGTTTAGTGATTTGTAGATGTCTAGACCACTAAAGAAAAAATATTGTAATTAATAGTAATTATTAATAATATATGTATCTGTTTTTATAATTTGATATTATATTATAATATCATATTAATATGATATTACAATGATATAATATTAATAAAAACAATCTTATCTTATCAATTATTAAATTTTTGTGATATTTAATTAATACTTAATAAAATACACATTTTATATAACGTTTATCTATTATATATTTTTTTAATTTGTCTATTTTTTTAAACATTTATGTACAAATTTTATAATATCCAAGGTACACATTTGTAGTAATTGTGCAGTTATTATATTGTACTCATATTGCATTTTCAGAAAGTTTTGGAATATTTGTCCTCTCCCCAAATTTGTCACTACTGAAACACAGTAATAATAATTTCATTAGAAGGTTAATTTGACCTATTAGATTTTTTTACATCTACATTGTAAATATTATATATATATATATATATATACAGTGGCAAAAAGTATTTAGCAGCCACCAATTGTGCAAGTTCTCCCACTTAAAAGATGAGAGAGGCCTGTAATTTTCATCATATGTATACCTCAACTATGATAGACAAAATGAGAAAAAAAATCCAGAAAATCACATTGTAAGTTTTTTTTAAAGAATTAATTGGTAAATTCCTCGGTAAAATAAGTATTTGGTCACCTACAAACAAGCCAGATTTCTGGCTCTCACAGACCTGTAACTTCTTCTTTAAGAGGCTCCTCTGTCCTCCACTCGTTACCTGTATTAATGGCATCTGTTTGAACTCATTATCAGTATAAAAGACACCTGTCCACAACCTCAAACAGTCACACTCCAAACTCCACCATGGCCAAGACCAAAGAGCTGTCAAAGGACACCAGAAACAAAATTGTAGACCTGCACCAGGCTGGGAAGACTGAATCTGCATTAGGTAAGCAGCTTGGTGTGAAGAAATTAACTGTGGGAGCAATTATTAGAAAATTGAGACATACAAGACCACTGATAATCTCCCTCGATCTGGGGCTCCACGCAAGATCTCACCCCGTGGGGTCAAAATGATCACAAGAACTGTGAGCAAAAATCCCAGAACCACACGGGGGGACCTAGTGAATGACCTGCAGAGAGCTGGGACCAAAGTAACAAAGGCTACCATCAGTAACACACTGCGCCGCCAGGGACTCAAATCCTGCAGTACATGTCCAGGCCCGTCTGAAGTTTGCTAGAGAGCATTTGGATGATCCAGAAGAGGATTGGGAGAATGTCATATGGTCAGATGAAACCAAAATAGAACTTTTTGGTAAAAACTCAACTTGTCGTGTTTGGAGGAGAAAGAATGCTGAGTTGCATCCAAAGAACACCATACCTACTGTGAAGCATGGGGGTGGAAACATCATGCTTTGGGTCTGTTTTTCTGCAAAGGGACCAGGACACCTGATCCGTGTAAACGAAATAATGAATGGGGCCATGTATCGTGAGATTTTGAGTGAAAACCTCCTTCCATCAGCAAGGGCATTGAAGATGAAACGTGGCTGGGTCTTTCAGCATGACAATGATCCCAAACACACCGCCCGGGCAACGAAGGAGTGGCTTCATAAGAAGCATTTCAAGGTCCTGGAGTGGCCTAGCCAGTCTCCAGATCTCAACCCCATAGAAAATATTTGGAGGGAGTTGAAAATCCGTGTTTTCCAGCGACAGCCCCAAAACATTACTGTTTTAGAGGAGATCTGCATGGAGGAATGGGCCAAAATACCAGCAACAGTGTGTGAAAACCTTGTGAAGACTTACAGAAAACGTTTGACCTCTGTCATTGCCAACAAAGGGTATATAACAAAGTATTGAGATGAAATTTTGTTATTGACCAAATACTTATTTTCCACCATAATTTACCAATTAATTCTTTAAAAATCTTACAATGTGATTTTTCTGGATTTTTTTTTCTCATTTTGTCTCTCATAGTTGAGGTATACCTATGATGAAAATTACAGGCCTCTCTCATCTTTTTAAGTGGGAGAACTTGCACAATTGGTGGCTGACTAAACTTTTTTGCCCCACTGTATATATTTGCTATTTTATAAAAACAATTTCAGAGGTAAATCAATAACAATTACATTTTTAACAATATTTCAAGTGTAATTTATGAGATTTGTTGTGTTTTGAATCCAGTTTTTCTTTGTAAAAGGCAAAAAGTTGATCATACTGATTTCAAAGTTAAGGATTCATTAGTTTGAATATACATTCAACCAAAAACTATCATAACATCCTAGTTGATATTCATTATACTTTATTTTTGACAAAACATCCCATGTTTTGGTAGTGACCACATCACATTACAGAATTTGAACTTGCATACTAAAACTACTAAAACATTCTAAAATACAAAAAATATTGCATAACTGTTTGGTGAAACTCCACCAAATGTTTCGGTTGTGACAATTTTAGATATTTTTGAACTTCGCTCAAAGATGCTAAACAGCACATGGTTAGCTAGCATAGTTCTGAACAGTGGTATCAGAATCAGAATGAGCTTTATTGCCAGGTATGTTTACACATACGAGGAATTTATAAACAGAAAATATAAAATTATTATTTTTTTGAACTTCGCTTTTTAAAAGAATCAAAAAAATACTTTTAAAAACAATGGTATTTAGATAGTTTTTTTTATTTATTAATATTATATCTAAAATAATACATGTGTAAAATATACAATTTAGTTAACCATTACTGCATTACCTTCAACAGCAGCATTAATTTTACTCAATAAATACATTTAAATGTCTCCTAAAGCTGTCTAAATCGCATGTAATCAGTAGCTTGTGTCCTAGCTGATGTCAAGCAAAAGGGAAAGTCATTTAGGAGATGGAGCAACTTAATGCACTTTAACGAAATATTATGAACACTTTTTTTTCCTGTAGAATAACGTGCATGTGATGAATCATTCAAGTTAAGACCAGGAATGTGTATTGAGAACGTAAACTGGCTGATGTTGATTTTTAAATATAATTTTTTCTTCAAACTCCTCCTAGCTAGTCGCGCTGGCTCTCTGTATGGTGCTGGTCGTCTGGCCCCGGGCCCCTGTGGACGAGATGTTTACTGTAAGCATCTCTGATCTCTACACTGTATTTAAACACTGATTGTTTTCTGGAATCAGGACTGTCAAATCAATGTGTTTACATCAGTCACATTGCTCTCTGTTTCTAAGCAAATACGGGCAGCTGGTGAGATGGAAAGAGGCGGAGGAGGCCGTCAGCGCACCACAGGCGCGTAAACATCGCAACCCAACATCTCTATACAAACATTCAGCTTATTTTTGCAAACGGATGATACCGCATGCCTGCTTAGATGTTAGAAAGAGAAAGGATGCGATTCTTATCGTGACGCTGAGCTCACTTCAGCTGGTCAAAGTCAAATGAAGAGGGAGGATTCATTCAAATCCAGCAGCATGATTGTAGACCTTATTTTGGAGATATTGAGTAATATTAGCTTTTCTATAAATTTTAGCAAACCTATAAAGCTGAAGATCAGCTAAATTGTAATATACAGGACCCTGACCTTGTATCAATCTGAACAGGTTTATTTTGTAATAATGATTGGAATAATGATCAGAATTGAATATTCCAAAGAGATGCATGATAAATATACTGTACGTGATGCCAACATCCATATTCATATCCACTAATGTTGACGCTAGAAACGTATCAAGAGTATCAGTGTATTTGTATTGAAAAGAAAACATTGGGATGACAAAAAATTGTCCTCTACTGATTTGTCCTTCAGTTTTTTATTTTATTTTATTTTTACTAATTTTTTTTATTTTTATAATTTAATTGCATTTTCGTTTATTATTTTATATTATTTTTAAGGCCTGGGTTTGCAAATGGTCCCCCCCCCCTTGGCAAAATGCCCTGATCTCAGCTGAAATTCTAAACATTGTAATAAATTTGATTTTATTTTATATTTTTTATTTTATTTTATCTTTTATTTTTTTTGTATTTTGTTTGTGTCCAGTCTTAGCTCAAATTCTAAACAACTGGACTAAATTACACTTTTTAATTGTATTTGTTATTTTATTTTATCTGCTCTGAAATACTTTGAAAAAAAAAAAAGAGAGGAGAAAAGAGACCAAGGGTAACTAGACAAGTGGAATAAATTACAACACTGGAGTAAATGATGGTTTTTCCTCTGGGAGGCGTTTGGATTCAAATGAAAGAAGGTGAAAGAAGTAGAAATACCAGGATGCAATAAAAGCTAATTGAAGATGGTTACGGTTGAGATATCCAATAACCAGACGCACGGAGCCAGAGTTTGAGCGCTAGGTGATTCCATGAGCGCTTTATGTGTCTTTGAACCATATGAAGTAAATAAAAATGCAATTAGGCACTAGTATTTTCTCTTTTTTTACCAGGGTTAAATATACTCATACTTAATGGCTAATAAGTATAGTTTAACACTGTGTAGTTTAAAGAGGGGAATCAATAAGCCATATAAATAAAACCAATGATGAAATCTCTTTTAGACATAACTTATGGTTTTCAACCAGAATTATGTCACTTCTTAAAGAAAATGGCTTTTTCCCCCTAATGAAATAAGTGTAAATCATTTGTCATGGTTCTGTGTGAAATGCAGTTTGCTTGATGAAGCCTCTTCCATCGAAAGTGTTGAGCTCCTCATGGAAGTTCCCATCTTCTGCTCTTTTAAAGGGAGAGTCTGTGGCTGTGCAGTGGTTTGTGCTACTATTGGATGAAACCGCTGTGTCGATATTAAGCACACTGCGATGTGGGAAGCTTTGGCAGCTGCAGTGTGGGAAAAACTGTGAATAAAAGCCTTCAGATTTTGTAAATAGCTCTTGCATTGGATACTCAAGCCCTCTATAATGAATGTCAGCTATTGCTGTGAATGGCTGATGCCTTTTTATTACCCAACCGAGGGCTTAACTGTGTGTTAATTGCCATTTTATGAACATTTGCTTGCTGTGATGGCATTAACAGAGAATCCATTTTAGATTATTTGTCTAAAGTAAAATAAGGGTTGTGGGATCGACATGTCGGTCAGGAGTGTAAACACACTGCTTGTGTATTTGTCTCTCAGGTTAGCTCTCAAACCGCTGCACGAGACCGCCACCCTGGTGGAGAACGTAGTGCACACCCAACTCATCAACCTCGTAAGTCACAGAAAATACATGTGCTTGTACAATGTTAGAGAGATTTTTGGGATGGCTTATAAGTGGTAGGCAAAAATATTACTGATGTGAATTGTCACTGCTTAATAGCCTTGATTATGTCAGCAGAGACAGAGAAAGTTTTTTATTTTATTTTATTATTTTTATTTTTTATTTTGATGAATTTGTGAAAATAAAATCTTTAAAATAATTCTTTCTCTTAAAAAACTTGCCTTCTCTGATGTCAGCTTGATGGCTTGGGCGAGCCACGCCCCTCCAGAGAGGAGGAGCCCTAAAATAAAACCCCGCCCTCTATTCAGTATTCCGTTTCAGCTGGAAATACGTCACTACACAGAAATAAAGTCGGCAGCAACTTGGCCAGTTCATGCGGACTTTAAGTGACTTTTTTTTTTTTTTTTAACAGAAAGGTAATTATTTAGAGTTTACATTCTTAATTTCAATATTAAGTATATAGTTGATCATAATAGCTCATGGCTGCATGTATTAATGGCAGTAATAATGATTCAGCAAAGATGATTTTGGTTCAAGTGTATGCGCTGATAAGAGTTTAAAGGGATAGTTCACCCAAAAATGAAAATTCTGTCATTAATTTCTCTCCCTCGCACTCATCAACCCTAAGACCTTCGTTCAGCTTCAAACACAAATTAAGATATGTTGATGGAACTGAGACTGTCTGACCTGCATAGACGCAACGACTGAAAATGTTCCAACGTCCCGAAACGTAGCAAGGAGATCGGTAAAATAATCCTTGTGACATCAGTGGTTCAACCGTAATTTTACGAAGCTACGAGAATACTTTTTGTGCACGAAAGAAAAAAAACAACTTTTTTCAACAATTCGTCTCCTCCGCATCACCCTGTGGCGCCATTTTGGACAGTATCAACTGAACGTAAATTGCGTATGCTGTTCTGTGTCAGCTGCATCACACGGATCTGTTTCCTACGTTGTTGTGATTTGATCTGAACGAAGACAGCGTATCCGTGTGACGCAGCTGACGGAACAGCATACGTTGTTTACGTCCAGCTGATACTCTCCAAAATGGCGCTACAGGGTGCAGGGAGGAGTCGAATTGTTGAAAAAAGTCATTTTTTTCCCGAATCCATGCAGCCTAGCATGGATGAGAGCAGGGAGAGCAGCGATAACCCCCCAGGGTAAACAGAACAGAACCAGCATAAATGCAGATACGTTACACGTTCAATAATTTTCGGGGGGGGGGGGTGTACACATTGGAATAGTCCTGATCCAGGGAATCAAAGGCTGAATCTGACTGCGCAGAGTAGGAGCTGGGGAGGGAGGCGTAACTTAGCTATTGACAAGCAAACTGCTGATAATACTGATGGATCTTTTATATGATGCTTGAGATAGGTGCGTATTCCTATAGTAGATGGGATCAGCTGAGAGTCAGCTGATGCGAGCTTGACTAGCGTGACCTGCCAGAACTAATGCTACGCTTGATTTTTGGGTGAACTAACCCTTTAAGGTATCTATCATGTCACCCTGGTGCACATGTACGGCTCGAGACATTTGCATCTGGAAAAAGGTTTTACTGCAATCTGTAATTAAGTATAAATAGCATCATCAGAGGCGGCTCAAACGGGAACACCACCTACTTCAAATGCTTCCTAGGCTTTTCCAGCCTTCTGAAACGGATCGCATTGAGTCTGACCACTGCAATGCGATATGAGGATTGTGCCGAGTTAAGTAAATAACTGCGCTTACGAAGCTAGTTGCTTTCACTGCTGGGATAAACAGCGTTCCTCCCCGGCTTACACCTTGTCATGCCGTTACCACAAGCAAAACACTGAGTGTACCGGAGCAGAATTCCCCTGAACGGAGCCCAGCAAATATCACCGGGAAGCGGCCTGCACTTTACTGGCACGCTGACTGCAGATGTAATTGCTTTTGCTCAGAGGGCGCCTGGAGTTTGGAAACTGGCTGGGAGAATTATCTCTGAGAGGTCACAAAGCAAACTCTGACGCGCTGCGGTGGATTTAACCTTTCACCCTGTGGCTGCAAAAAGGAGTAAAGCAGCTCTTAACGTTCATTGTTTTAACCTTTAGCCTGGCGAATCTGAGAGCTCTTAAATCAGGCGAGCCGGCCGTCTGCATTTGTTTTGCATGCTCAGATTCGGTGTAATTTTTTTTTGTTTCTCCTCTCAGAGCCAAACCCTCACGGTGGCTGAATCTGTCGTATAGAAGCAGAATATGCATGCGAACACAAGCCGAATCAAACTAAATATTTGCGTAGTGCTGGCTCGCTTTCGGCAACAAAAGATTTCAGACCCTGTTATTACCAGGACGTCAAAATCAAGCCGCTTTTCTTTGACATGGCTCTGGGGTCTTGCAGTTTGCGGAGCCACGTTTTATTGTGAAGATCAATGGGGTCTGTTTAAAGTTCTGACGCCCCTCATCTGTTCCCTGGCCCGCGGAAGAAAGCAGCTGCACCCAGAGGAAACGTCCCACCACCAGATGACCAGGCTCTTGCTTTAAGCAATTGTGTTCCTGTCTCTGAACTCTTAGTTTGGATATATTTATATAAAATTTGAAATGATTATTATATATAAAATACTCAAATAAATATTTTAATTTATATTTCTATATAGATTAAATAATAATAGCTTATTTTATTATTATCTGCCTGTCCTTTGTCTACATCATAAGAAATAAAAATAGATAAATTTTAGATAAAAGAACATAAAATACTAAGAAATAATATAATATAAATAAATAATTAGTATTATAAATTAAATAATACTACAAAATATATTCCAAAATATGAATAAAGAGGGGCCATTATCTACATTTGGCTCACTGCTATATACATGTGTGATATGTGTATATATTGTATATCAATTAATTACTTATACATTATGAATAATATTATAACATATAGTATAAAAGTATAGAATGTGTATTAACAGGTAAAAAAAAGTAATACAAGTTTATTAAGACGTGATTAACTTGGGGTCCATATTTCATATGCAAGGCACGACCAGCTGCCAATCAACATATGCTGGCTGTTACCTTTTACTGAAAAATATGGATGAGGTCTCTAATACAATCTTTCCATTTGATTAGTACTGTATTCTTCTAGCTGTAAGGCTAATATCATATTCTGATATTGCCATATTAAGGTGAGGGTTCAACTGGTGTCTGTAGTACTTCTGAAAAGAAGGTAAATATTGATTTCCAAAGCACATCTTTATTTTCTAACACTGGCTCCAGGCAGATTTATAGATGCATACGTTTCCAATCAGAACTGTGAAAGGCTGTGCGAATTATAAATCAAGTTATTAAAATCTATCGTGCCATCATGTAAAACTAACATAACTGAAGTGGGTATATAATGGCATGACATACATTGTAATGCATGTAATTTACAGCACATTTTCAGTGTAATAAACTCAAGAAAGCATTGTGTGATGTTTCAGATGCCAGCCGTCGAGCTTTGAAGGACGTCTCCATGCATATCTGCCTTTCAGCACCTTGTAATTTCCTCGAAGTGGCCGATCTCCTTGTGTTTTTCTTTATTTGACGATTCCAGAATGACACAGTCTGTTTGGCATTACGGCAGCATTTTGGTGTTTATTTTCGCTGGGCTATAAATATCGTCTCAGCAGTGAGCACTAAACGGGGCATGATGGCGATAACCTTTCATTAATTTCGGGTTTCCTCCCTCGTGGATTTATTATTGTTCGGAGAGGCCAGGTGTAGTGGCGCTCAGACTGTAATTGTGAGCGAGTTTCTTAGACGAAGATCACAACGGTAATAAACCAAATTGCACAAATCCGTCCCAGATGGCCTGCCAAACATTTCAGCCGCTCTGTCAGTGTGTTTGTTTGTGTGTGTGTGTGTGACAGAAGACTGTTGAAGTTACATTTTTACACCTCACTTACTCTCTTGGGTGTGTGTCATTTAGTGCATCGTGATTTACGGTGTCTCTGGTTAGTTTGCCATCTGAAACGTTATAGAAACTATTGTTTATTAGTGTATGTGCATGCATTTTATATATATATATATAGATGATATATTCGATTCGTTCAATCCATATCAATTATATAAAATAAACTGTATATCAGGTACAGTACATGTCAAATTTTCTCAAGGAAAAAAATCTCAACTAAAGCTGTAAAATATAGCTACGTGAGTCAGTTGGTACTACATTACTATAATATTGAAGGGGTTAAAATTGACTGATTTGTAGGCTAATATACAACTGCTAAACTTGCACTTAATGAAGTTTTTAAAATAATAAAGTTACAGTTACATAATAATATTTCTACTTCAGTTTTTTTTTTTTTAATATAAACATAATGGTGGCTGTCATTAAAAACTTGATGGATTTATTCAAACGTAAATTAAATATTGAAGAACAGTAAAAAATTATAATGTATATGTTATTTTGTGCATATATTTAGCAAAATGCCCCTCTCTACAGTTTTTTTTTTCTATCTGACTAATGAGTTTATGGTCACTGAATATGTTTTTTCTGAGGTAAATGTGACGTTACATGACAATGTTTTACACGCCTGTAAAATGTGACTCTTTGCGCGGCTGAAACACGCTCGAGAGGTTCATGAGACAGTATACGGAGTGTAACTTTTACTTATGGATTAACGATTACCGTTTTACGATAAATCACGATCACATCCCTGACGGTTTATTAGTACTGTTTAAAATTTAATTCTCACAACCGTATTTGATTACGCGATTTTGGAAAACTCGCAGTAAATCCGTCCGCCAGCAGCAGTCTGACCAGAAGCACAGCGTGTTGTTGTTGTTGTTGTTGTTTTGCACGAGATGAAATGGCGGAAGGCAGTGACAGCGCTCTGGAGATTTTTCAGCCATTTAAGAGGACCAAATTGGTGGTCTGGTCGTATTTTGGCTTTTTACAAGAGTCCTGAAGGCTGTTTAATCGAGGATGGTCACCCTGTCTGCAGATCTTGCAAGAAGAAAGTCAAAAGGGGGAAACACATCAAATTTGCTGAGCCATCTGCGTGATCACCACCCACTGTTTTATAGCGAATGCAAGGTAAGTTAACTTTTACCTCAATACCAAAACTAATATTATAAATATTATACTAATACAAAAAATATTGATTAGAGATTAAATATTTCGTTATCTCACTTGTTTAGCGCAAAGCTTCCACGAAGAAAAGTTCTCAGCAAGTGGCTTTGAGCCAAGATGAACGAACGTTCAAACTATAAGGTTGACATTTAAGGGATAATGTATTGTATATTCATAATTAACTTATTACACAGATTATTTTTTTTGTTTTACCTAACGTCAATATTAATACGGGGAGATCGAAAGATGACTTGAGATTAATGTTTTGAAATCTTACCTGTTTATAAATTCATTATGAACCGTGTACAAAACAATCGTCAGGACAATGTGATCACTATAGCAAAATTATAGTAGTATTAATACTAAGTTCCTCTGATTTTATTTTCAATACAATCAAAAACTGAGACGGCAAGCTGCATTTGAATGAAACGAGAGAGCGCGCATCTGCGCGTCTGGGATGATACAAGAGACATGCGGCGACTTCCAAACAGAAGTGAGCATCCCTATGCCCTACTCCCTTCGAAGTGCAGAGCCCTTGAAGTGTGTTCTTTGAAGGGTGCAGGGCATTACTGTCTCGTATAAGCGTTTGAAACTCCCTCGGCGAAGGGAATGACTGACCAAATGTTACCTTGACAACGCTGCGCGTGCGTGCAGCATTCAGCACTCCCATCAGTTGTTGCAAATAAATATTATTATTATTATTATATTCAAATATTGTCTAATTGTGTCTTATTTACTATTAAACGTTTTTAAACTAAACTTGCTTACACTACCGTCTTATATCATATTTCTATCACTGACGAAAAATATATTGTCTTACATTAAAATAGAAAAATGTAATTAGCCTATTCTATTTATGTTTGTATGTGAACTCGAAATCAACCCCAACTTTGCTTTAAAAAGCATCACAAGATCTCTTAACCGAAGATCACATGATCACTAACGGAAATCACATTGTGTATATATATATATATATATGTATGTGATTTATTATTATTAGGGCTTCATTTTAATGTTAATTTAATGTTTTTGCTAAAAACAAAAAAGTGCATATAGCTGCTAATTGCATTTGTTGTTTGTTGATTTTCAAATACAAAACTTATTGAAATGTTTTCAGTGTGTGTATCAGTTCTTTTTGACCGTTTTCATCTAATTTTACAAACCGTGATAATATCGATATTGTGATAACTTTGGTCACTATAATCGTGATATGAAATTTTCATACCGTTACATCCCTATTTGTACTCTTTCTTTTAACTTACCTTCGGGTGTTTAGTCATGTTTATTTTGTGCTGACACTGGTATTAATGTGGAGGAGATGATAAGTTCACGTGCGCCTCGCGCTGCCGGCTATCACATCACATCACATTAACAGCACCAAAACTGCATTTATTGTTTGAATACTGCAATATAATGGACAGAATTTGAAATCGGAGACTTTATTTCTAATTAAAAGTACCAAAGCACAATGCTTATTGCGATATATTGGATAGGAAGTGCCCTTCAACGTTTCGTCCATTAACTGAAAACAGGCAAGACTAATCGATTCTTTGGATTTAAGAAACGATATCGTTCCGTAAAAAAGAGAATCGATTAATATCGAGAAATCTATATTTTTACCCAGCCCTACAACATATTTTTATATTATATATTTATCTATATCCTTGTGAATGCATGCCTCTTGCTTTGTTTTTAAAGCGTCTGCCAAATGCATAATCATGTAAATATCCTGTAATTAAAGTAATTTTGCACATTAAAGCATGCATAAATCATCATCTTCTGTGCATTGCATTCTAGCGGAAAAAGACAATTTCTCCTCTAAATCTGTGGTTCTCTACTGGTTCATCATAGGTTGGTTCTGGCAGCATGAAAAATTTTAAATAATCTTATGCAGTGAACTATAATCATGTATAAATACCTACGCTTTTAGAAAGGAGGATAAAACACTTCTTGTATCTTTTGCTGATGATATAGGTCATCTGTCCAATTAAACTCTCAAACAGAATTTGCTTTTTCATTGCCTGACAGCAATTCAAAAGGATAGTTCACCCCAAAAATGAAAATGTGGTCATTGTTTACTCACCCTCATTTGCTTCCAACCCTGTATGACCTTTCTTTCTTCTGGACATACAAAAGATCCTTTGAGAAATGCCTTTGTTTTTTTGGGTGTATAATGAAATTCAAAGGGATCTAATGTTGTTTGGGAACTCAACGTTCTTCCAAATTTCTTCTCTTGTGTTCTGCAGAAGAAAGAAAGACACACAGGTTTGGAACAACATGAGGGTGAGGAAATGATGACAGATTTTTAAAAAATTTTTTGGTGGTCTCTTCCTTTACAATAAATACAATAATTTGGCATGAAATCACACATAAATCATCATCTGTGCATTTTATCCTAGTAAAAAAGATGTTTGTCCTCTAAATCAGTGGTTCTCAAATGGTTTGCTGGAAGTTTGTCCTGGTAGTGTGAAAAAGCAATGCTAAATGAAAATAATCAAATGCAGCTAACCATATAATCACGTATAAATATAATCTACGTTTATATAAGCAAAGAGGAAGCGCTTCTCATATCTTTTAATGATGCCATAGGCTGTGTGATTCAACTCTCAAACAAAATTTGCTTTGAGAGCAATCAATATTGGCTGGTGAGAACTTAAAACCATCAAAATGCAGTTTTGTATAAAAACAGTTTAGGTACAGTTTTGATCTAATCTAAAACCCGTGGTTTGAAGCAAAACCAGATGCTGATCAAAAGCAGAATCTGAAGTGTTTGACCTCTAGCAGCTTGAGTTGTGAGTGTCTGTGACTTGGCAGAATCCATTGACTTGTTGCTGAGTCACAGTCTCAATGCGTGTGTGTGTGCTGCTTTCTGTGAACAGAAAGGATGGCAGTCGAGATCCAGTCATTAAGTGAAAGTAGATCGTCCAGGTCTTCTCTAAAGCACTTTGAGGGATTGTACAGTGACAGACAGTCAGGAATGATGTCTCTCCATTGTGTGCCATACAGCAGATGTTTATGGGATCCTTACAGTGACCTCTAGTGCTCGCCATCATACTGTATATAAGATTCTGTTGTTTTACCTCCAAAACAGCTGCATCGATCATGCTCTGCAGTTGTTTTTAAAATATGAATATGGCTATCATAATTTAAAGGGGTAGTTGCCAAACAGTTGCTGGTAGCCATTGACTTCCATGGAACTTTTTCCCCAAACTATAGAAGTCAATGGCTACCGGCAACTGTTTGGTTACCAACATTCCTCAAAAATATCTTCTTTTAAAACACTCGAGGTGAGTCACTGATACAAAATGTTTTTTTGGGTGAACTATCCCTTTATAGACACATTTCTAAGAGGAGACTTTAATAAATGTGTTCTGGTCAGACTCGGACACTTTATTACCCCTCTGGTGTTGCTCGCATGGCAGTCAAAAATGACCAGTTTTTTTTAATTTTTCAATGAAATGAATGTTAACCACTTTTTGATCATATACCTGAAAATGAAATTTCCAACTTAAACTGTGGTAGATCTTGAATGCTTTGAAGCACAGACTTAAGTTTGGTCTCTTTTTAAAGAAGACACTTGGCAGATTATTGCTGAAGTGAAAAAAACTTTGTAAAGTGACACTTAAACTTGTATAGAAAGCTATTATTAAATGCAAAATGACGAAATACTATTTTAATATTTTATATTACATATATATTTTGCGAAATGTGTTCTACTCTACAACTGCAAAAAAAAACGAAGCCAAAAATCTAAACGAGTTGTGTTTCAAATTTGTCGTTGATATCTTAAAAAATTTGCTTTTAGTAAGATTTTTTTGGGGCGGAGTACCAAACGTTTCCACTAGATGCAATTTGCTTCCTATTCCTTTCCAATGCTGTCATTTTTGACTGAACAATACAATTGTGACCTTTTTTTAGGCTCATTTAACCTTTTTGAATTATGTCCATAATTCTTATTTGTGTGTGTGTGTGTGGTGTGTGTGTTCACATACAAGTGCCAAAACCTTTACCAAGTTTCGTACCAATCTGATGAAGTAAAAAATGTAACAACATTTTTTGGTCAAAAATTGACCGAACACCAGAGGGTTAATTAAGATGTAAGTGTTAAGAAGATAATTAGGGTGCTTTAAACTTTTCATGTGTTTATACGTTTATATGTGGTAGAAACTGATGATGTAGTTTTACTCGTTTAGGTTCTGTAATCTGTGCGGGAATTCGTTAATCCACCGTCAGCTTCCTCTAACTGGAATGACTAGTTGCAGAATAAGCGAACATGCCTGTGAAAAGCCTTGACGTTTCTCCTGACATGTGAAACGGAGTTCACTCGGCGTTTTCCTGTAGCACCAGGTGCAGATGTTGGCAGGCGCTGCTTTCGTAGGCCTTTATTCCCCAGGAGTTTCTCTGATTCCAGTCTTTCTATCAGTCTCCAGGGTCTTGTCTTTTGCAACCACAGCAGTTTTGCTCTACGATCCTTTCAGTACGGACCACCGTTGTAAATTTGATTAGTGCATGTGAAAATTGCCCAGGTCTGTGCTTCTAATGAATACATTTATGAGTCCAGTGTACAAATCAGCTTAATGACCAGTAGCCAGCTGGTGAAGTCAAGTTCAGAGATTTATTCTGGTCTCTCAGACGAGGGAAATATTTTCCCCCTGATGTTCCTGTAGGTACTTTAGAAGACGTTTTGACATTCGTGTGGGTAACACCTCATTTCAGACCTTTTCAACATATCTGTGTGACTCCACATCCAGGTCATATTTCACACCAAAAATATGTTCTTTTGCATGGAGAAATTAAAGTTTTATGCATGTGCTATATATGTATTACTTTTTAAATTATAATATGAATTACTTTTAAAACATGTAATTGCTAATTACTTTCAAGGCTGATTCTGATTGGATTCTATTTATTATAAAACGAACAAAAATCTATTTTTTTTATTAATTTTTGTTTATTTTTTTTATAAATTCTAAAATGGTTAAATAATAATAATTCATTGATAAATCATAAAATAATTAATCTATATAATTACATAATACAAAATATACTATTTATTATAATATTAGTAATGTAATATATTTACATTGAATAACAATTAAATACAATAGATTAATCTTATGACATAAAAGAGTTTAGAAATTTGAATTACTTGACTATCACTGGCTTATATTTATTAAAATTTTGTTTTTATAAAGATAATATATGAAAATTCACAATTTTTTTTCATTAATAAGAATAACAATTACAATAATTATATTAATGATATTTAATATAAGGAGATAATAGTAACATGAATTAGGGGGGAAATGTGCTTAATTTTCTGCATATTAGGCTAAATATTATTATGGCTGTCTTTTGATTTTTGGGTGAAATATGGCAGGTGAGATTCATCCATCTGTTCATGAGGGCTTTAAATGAAGACAGAAAGTCTACCAGTCAGTTTGCTCTGTTTAAAATAAAATAAATGTTGTTTTATCAAGTGCATTGCTGTCTACAGTACATCATCTACTTCAGTGAAACTTTCTTTCTTTTCAGGTAAGAAGCGGACATAAGAGGTCCAGAAACTGATCTAGATCGGTGTGTTCTGCCAGAAAACCCTCAGCGAGCTAAACTACCCAGAGCTGTTTTTGTTTTCACAATTCTGTTTGCCTAGTTACCATTTTTATTGCATTTGTTGACACTGTTTGCTTTGCGGACTCTGCCGTCTGCCTCGGTGATAGGTGGTCTGTGTTAATAAAGAGTCAGATATATTTAACCGCTCGCTTCTCTTCAGCCGTTCAGAATCGGCTCCAGCGCTCGGGCTGCTTTTAATGTAAGAGACGTTCATTCATCCGCACACAGTCTGGTTAGAATCCGTCTGCCAGAGCCAGACTCAGCCCTGTCCCCAAGCCCAGACGCCTGCAGCTCAGCGAGGGAACGCCGGCCGGATGTTTGGGCTCGGGATGTGGAAGTACGGCTGCCATCTCCAGTCCAGGTGCTCACGCTGACATATGTCAGAAGCGTTCGGTGCCCGAGTCAATTAGCTTCTCTGCTGCCGAGCAGGGAGGACAAATTGGCCAAGTGTTTTGTTTAAATAAATGGCCTTGGTGGAGTTTTTCCAAGGGGAGCGAGGCTTGTAGGAATGTGTGGTCTCATCGTTCTTAGAAATAAGTTGTTGCAGCATCGTCCGTTGACAACACGTTTACTTATTCACACCGTCGCAAAACCCAAAACTGAGACCTCCCGGCTGCAGCCCGATTGTGTAATGTGGTATATTTATTGAGTTTCAGTCCGTCGTGATGTGGTTTGTATACAGTAAGTTCACGTTCTGCATGATGAAGCTTGTTTAATGTCATTTGGGACCAGAGAAGAGCTCAAAGCCTGAATCTTAAAGGGATGGTTAACCTTTATTCGAAACTTTTGTCATCCTTTACTCACCCTAAACTTGTTTCAGACTTTAATGTTGAAGACAAAAGAAGATATTTTGAAAAATGTTGACTTCCATAGTATTTTTTTCCTATACTGTGGAAGTCAATGGCTGCCGTCAACTGTTTGGTTACCAACATTCTTCAGAACATCATCTTTTGTGTTCAACAGAAATAAGAATCTCATACAGGTTTGGAACATCCTGAGGAAGCATAAATACGTAAGGGTCAATTTTTTGAAATTGAGATTTATACATTGTCTGAAAGCTGAATAAATAAGCTTTCCATTGATGTGATGCTGGGATACAGCTATTTGAAAATCTGGAATCTGAGGGTGCAAAAAAATCAAAATGTTGAGAAATTGCCTTTAAAGTTGTCCAAATTAAGTTCTTCGCAATTTTGACCCATACAATGTTTTGTTGGCTATTGCTATAAATCTACCCGTGCTACTTGTGACTGGTTTTGTGGTCCAAGGTTACAAATTAATTATTTTTGGGAATTATTTTGGGGAATTCACACATTTTTGGGTTGTTGGATGTTAAAATGGGGCGTAAAGTCCCACAGACATACACTGAAGGACCCGAGCCGTATCTAAAGACCTGAAACTGTTTTTGATGCAAATGAGAAACACTTATCAAACTGCCCGTCTCACAGGGACTCTGAGTTTCGGCAAACATTGATAAAGTTCCCTGCCAAACATCACCATTAAACCGCAGCGTTAAAACACAAGCAAAACATTCTGTCTTGTCGAGCCGTACGAGTTTGTGTTCTGGCGGTAACCAGCCACTGTGTTAGTGTTTTTCACTAATTGTTTTTGACTACTGTTTTTCCTCTGATTTCTCGTTGTTATGAAGCAGAACAGATGGTTTCTTGGAAACCAGCATTTGAGGGTTGTTTTGATGATTGGGAGAATCACACAAAAACATGTCCAAGTCACGGTTCACCCCAAATTAAAAGAAAGAAGTAAGACATTTTATTTTGAGTAAATAAATTATGCCTTTTTAGGACTATTTTGTGGGCCATTTACCAGGGTTATAACTAAAGCAAAAACTAAAGCCATTAAAATCAGTTTTCATTACTTGAAACAAAAGACATTTTTAATCAACTGAAATAAAATATAAAAACTTATTTTATTTACGCTAGTTGCTAAGGCAACATTTCTCATTTAGTTTAACTTGATACTAAAATAACTAAAACTGAAATAAAACTAATAAATACAAATTATAAGAATTAGATAATCATGCAAAAGTAAAATAAAGAATAAAAAACTTAAATTCATAAAACGTAAATTCAAGTAATTTGCCAAACAAGAAAATAAAAATAAAAGAGAATTTAAAGTAGAAAAACAAGTTAAAGTAATAATTTAAAGTTACTACAAACTATATTACATATCTCAGTGGTGTGAAAAAGTGTTGGCCCCCTTCCTGATTTATTTTTTTTTTGCATGTTTGTCACACTTTAATGTTCCAGATCATCAAACAAATTTAAATATTAGTCAAAGATAACACAAGTAAACACAATATGCAGTTTTTAAATGAAGGTTTTTATTATTAAGGAAAACAAAATCCAAAACTACATGTCCCTGTGTGAAGAAGTGTTTTCCCCCTGTTAAAACTGTGGTTTATCATACCTGAGTTCAATTTCTCTAGCCACATGCAGGCCTGATTACTGCCACAGCTGTTTGCAATCAAGAAATCTCTTAAATGGGACCTGTCTGACAAAGTGAAGTAGATCAAAAGATCCTTAAAAGCTAGACATCATGCAGAGATCCAGAGAAATTCAGAAACAAATGAGAATGAAAGTAATTGAGATTTATCAGTCTGGAAAAGGTTATAAAGCATTTTCTAAAGCTTTGGGACTCCAGCGACCACAGTGAGAGCCATTATTCACTAATGGCAAAAACATGGAACCGTGGAGAACCTTCCCAGGAGTGACCGGACGACCAAAATTACCTCAAGAGCACAGCAACGACTCATCCAAGAAGTCACAAAAGAACCCACAACAACATCCAAAGAACTGCAAGCCTCACTTGCCTCAATTAAGGTCAGTATTCATGACTCCACCATAAGAAAGAGACTAGGCAAAATGGTCTGCTTGGCAGAGTTCCAAGACGAAAACCGCTGCTGGGCAAAAAGAACATAAAGGCTTGTCTCACATTTGCCAAAAGATATTTTGTTTATTCCCAAGACTTTTGGGCAAATATTCTGATGAGACAAAAGTTGAACTTTTTTGAAGGTGTGTGTCCCATTACGTCTTGCGTAAAAGTAACACTGCATTTCAGAAAAGAACATCATACCAACAGTAAAATATGGTGGTGGTTGTGTGATGGTCTGGGGCTGTTTTGCTTCTTCAGGACCTGGAAGACTTGCTGTGATAAATGGAACCATGAATTCTGCTTTTTACCAAAAATTCCTGAAGGAGAATGTCCGGCCATCTTTTCGTGACCTCAAGCTGAAGCGAACTGGGGTTCTGCAGCAGGACAATGATCCAAAACACACCATCAAGTCCACCTCTGAATGGCTGAAGAAAACAAAATGAAGACTTTGGAGTGGCCTAGTCAAAATCCTGACCTGAATCCTGTTGAGATGCCGTGGCATGACCTTAAAAAGGCGGTTCGAAAACCCTCCAATGTGGCTGAATAAAAAAAAATTCTGCAAAGAAGAGTGGGACAAAAATCCTCCACAGCGATGTGAAAGACTCATTGCAAGTTATCGCAAACGCTTGATTACAGTTGTTGCTGCTAAGGGTGGCCAAAACCAGTTATTAGGTTTAGGGGGCAAACACTTTTTTTCACACAGGGCCATGTAGTTTTTTGTTTTCCCTTAATAATAAAAACCCTCATTTAAAAACTGCATGTTGTGTTCACATCTTTTACTAATATTTAAATTTGTTTGCTGATCTGAAACATTTAAGTGTGACAAACATGCAAAAAAAAAATAAGAAATCAGGAAGGGGGCCAACCCTTTTTCACACCACTTAGTTACACTGTAATAATTATTATAATATAGTATAATTGTTGTTTGCCTTGACATTGATAAATGTTATATACGTGTATGTTGATATATATATATAGTATATAATAATATATATCTATATAATATATATATTTAAATACACATAATGCAACGTTAAATATCTTTTACAATTTAATACACGCATATTACATAATTAAATAATTGTTTTCTTCACATTTTATTTTCTCTTGTTTTTTTGATCAATTTGGGTAAAATGTGCTTGCTTGTCATATTTTTCATTAAGCAAATGATTTCATTTATTTAACCCTTTTCACTTTTGGATTATCCACATCCCTGACTTGATAAAACATTGCAGTACTTCTTCCGAGCTCTGCGCTGTAGCCAGCGTCCCTCAGGTTTGTGCTGAAAGTCTAATGACGTTGTTCAGCCTTCACATTAGGTTTTCAGGTGATGTGATCAAGCCACCAGTGAGGTTTCCCACTTAAGTAACGTGAAATCTGCCTGTCTGAGTTCTGAAAATATTGCCGCTTCTTTTATTTTGTCGTCTTGCAAAGGAAATGGTGTAATTGATCTTTACAAGGACGCTGTGAGTGGAATTCTCCCGCTCTTCCTGTTACCTCTTCTAGTGTAATCAAATAATGGACTTGGTTTCAGAGCGCCGCAGTAGCAGAGGAGAGGAAATGATCTTCAGCAGCCTTGTTTATTTGACTTCTGCCGTTCTGTTGCATGAACGCTCGGCCTTTTCCTCCGGCACTGTAACGTGACATGAAGCAGAGACCCGCCGAGGCCAGCATCGCCTGAAAATGTGTTGTAATTAAAACTGATTCGTCTAATTAAAGAACAAGACCTGTGTGCTTTCCTCAGACCAGGAATCTGTCTCTGGAGTCGCTGGCACTGAACTCCGTCGTGTTGAGCTCTTTCAGTCTCTGCTCTCATATGCTAATGTGTTTTTGTACATCATGATGCATCATATTTCTGGACTAGTCTTCATGTGCTCACCTTCACGTCGTTCCAAATGCATGTAGCTTTTTGTTTTGAAACACAAAAGATGCTTTGCAGAATATCTGAGCTGCTATTGTCCTCCTAAGATCAAATTTAAGATCTTAAGATGTTTAGTGATAACATTTACTTTCAGCTGTTTGTTCAAATAAAATAAAAATAAAATAAAATCTGTACGAACCATAAAATATAATTATTTTCATACTTGAAAACAAAATGACCATCTCATTTTCATGTAGTTTAACTTTAAGTACTAAAATAACTGAAACTAAAAACTCGTATCAGTTAAAAAAAAAAAACATGATTTTTTTTGAACGCACATTGAAGAGTTGTTTTGATGATTGGATAAATCACATGAAAACATATCCAGACACACTTCACAAATGAAAATAAGAAAAAAAAGAGAATTATTTTATTTAAATAAAATAAATAAACCTATTTAAGACTCTTTATTTGTGTTAATATATAATGTTTGTGTAATTAGATTTTTATAAAAAAAATTTATTTTTATCAGTAATTATATAGAAACATAAAAAATAATACAAATTAACCCATCACGACACCATTATTTAAAAAAATACTAAAATAAAATGAAACATAATTTTTTTTAATAATCTAATTCCAAATATGACACAAAACTAAATAAATATCAAAATGATGATACTAAAAAACACTGCATGTACTTATGTAAATTTTATTATACTAAATTTAAAGTTTGAGGCAATCTGTTGTTTTTTCTTTTCTCAGTATTTTTGAACAATGCTAATATACATATCAAAATACAAAATTTTTTTAAATGTCTATATAAATATCAGAATGCAAAATATTATATTATACTATATTTATGTTTGCATTGTGACATTTTTTTGACGTTTAAGCACATTTCCCCCTCATATTCTCATTACTGCATTTCATCCTGGATGCATTTTTTTTTCATTTATTTTCATTACTGTAATACAATATCAACTTACGGTTTGCTTCCGGTCGTACAGACATGAGGGTGAGGTAATAATGCCAGAACAATTGATTTTGCTGACAAGAATATCAGTGCATTTGATTTCATTAGTCCTTTTTACGCGTTTCTTAAAAGAAAAAAGGAGGGTTTTCCTGAGAGCCAGCGTCATCAACCACTCCCGCCCCTCCCGCCACGTCTGTGTTTACGTTTTGGATTCGGTCTCCTGTTTTCTTTTTCCTTTTTTTTTTTTCTTTCAGTGAAACCATAAGCGATAATATCGAGATGGGTAAAAACACCCTCAATCTTATGAATACCGCTGCAGTGTGATAACTCGGGCATCTCAGAAATGGTCAAACAGTCCTTCGCCGCTGCAGTAAACGGTCAACAGCCTCGCTGGAAAAAGACCACAGAGATCCCAGTGTTCATGAGTGAATGGAATAACGGCCCGACTTCATTTAGCTTTGATCAACCTGTAAAATTAGAGCAATTACTAAAATTAATCTGATATTTTGCAGAAGACAGTTTTGCGAGCCAGGGATTGCAAATGGTACGGAAAAACCTTCCTTAAGCCTGAAAAGAGCCGCACTGTGAGACTTTTAAGGGATCATGAGGTTTTTCCCCTTTTGGGCCAAAATCAATCACGTTTTTTTTTTTTTTTTTTCCTTAAAATGGGTTGTTACTGTGAAGTTACCCCCCCCCCCCCCCCCCACCACCTTTTCCCTTGTGTTGTTTGGTGAAAAAATGACCATCATCCTCAAAAATTGTGTATACATTTCTTATGCTATATTATTACCAAAACTGGAATATTTTTGTATCTTTTTTTTTTCCATTTAGCACAGGTTTTTATTTCATGTTGAGGCCTCATTGATCTGCGCTTACACACCTCAATTTTTGAGTGAAAATGGCCAAAATGATCCACAAATACTGCTTTTTTTTAATATATATATACATTCCATAGTATATCACTGATATTCTATTCTAGGGTTTGTTAACATTTTGAATTCCATTTTATTTTTAGATTTTCTGTTGTCACTTTTAGTATTTTTTTTTTTTTCTTTCCCTAATTTGTTTGTTATTTTTTTACATGTACTAAGTTATAATTTCACATGCAAAAAAAGATATATTATATTTATTAGTATTATTAAATGACGTATAGGGTTTGTAAAAATTTGAAATTCCATTTTATTTTTAGATTTTGTGTTTTCACATTTAGTAGTTTATTCAAATATTTATAGTTTTTTTACATGTATATAAATTTCACATCAAAAAAAATATAATAGATTAATATTAATATTAAAATAATGAGCTTATGATTTTTGAGTGACACTGGCAAAATTACCACAAAGAATGTTTTTTAGTATTCCTTGATATGGCTGTTCTCTAGGTTTTGTTCAATTTGAATTCCTTTTATTTTATATTTTAATATCATTGTAGTCTTTTTTAAATTTTTTACATGTTTATATAAAATTCCAATTCAAAACATTATTAATTATATTTTCAAAATATTAAGTAATATTAGCTTATGATTTTTTGTTAGTGACACTGGGAAATTAATCCCACAAATAATGTTTTTTTTTAGTATACCACTGATATGCTATTCTAGGTTTTTTTCAAATATTTTGAATTCCATTTTAATTTTGTATTTTAATTCCATATATTTTTCATTTTTTTAAATTTTATATATGTCACGATGCACAAATATATTATATTATATTATATTAATATATAGGCCTTATTAATTTGAGTTTATGCACCTCAGTTTTTGAGTGAACATTGGCAAAATTATCCACAAATAACTGATTTTAAATGTATCATACTCTTGGATTTCTAGTGCAGATCAAGTCGATTAAGTCATAAAATTGTTAAGGTATCGTTGTATATAAGAACACTATATATAATTCCTCAGGAAAGTGGTTCTGGTTTCCGAGGATGATGGGAATTTTGGCTGGGATTTGTGCGGAAAGTGAGGGATGAGATTCTGCATACTTACAGCCATTTTTGTCTATTAAAAACCATTCCTCTGTGAAACGGTGGAACAGACATGGCAGCCAGTATGTCGACCTTGGTGTGATGCCAGGCCAGAGAGATCTATATTAAAGTCTTGTGGCGCGGCGGTAAATGCTCCCCCTGTGTGTGCATGTGTGGGGTCCGTCCGGCTCGCACACTCACATGAACGTTCCTGAGCAAATATATTTATGACCAGCAAATGTTTACAGATGCCGAGAATTGCTTGTGTGTATTCCAGGACTCGAGGTGGATTAAGTTTGTGCCTCTTCATGAAGAATATCATCTTTTGCAGTCGCTCCGTTTAATTGGCCCCGCACTCCAGAGTCGAGGATATTTCGAGGGCCCTTCAGTGGTTTCACCAACAAGAGCTCTTTATTGAGGATCACATGCTGATAGGTTTCTATTTTTTTTCCCCAGTGCATTTTCAGTTTAAATTTATAATGCAAACATCAAAAAAAAAAAAAAGTTAAGGTGCATATGAGTTGATATTTTAGGACTATTGTTTTCATTGTTCATTTATTTTCATGACAATTAAGCAAATGTATTGCTGTATAATGCAATGTTTTTCTTTGACAAATGTTTCTTCTCATTTTTCATTATGAAGCAAGACGGATAAAGGTTATCCTGAATACCTTTAATGAAAACCTTTATTAAGTTAGACTTGCTTAAATGGTGATTTAAAGCAGTCGAGAGTTTTGAATTGATTCATTTAAATACATTATTTATTTATTTGTTCATTCATTCAAATTAGAAGAAAGAAATAATAAAGAAAATTATTATTTTGAGTAAATTGAAATATGCCTTTTTAAAGGCTATGTATTTGGGCTATCAATAACTAAAACTAAAACCATTAAAAACATTTTCATTACTTGAAACAAAATAAACATTAACTGAAATAAAATAACATTTGTTTAAATGATTTGAAAAATTTTGTCTAACTGATCCATGCTTAATTAAACTACATTTTTAACCTTATCTTTATTCAAATTAAAAGAAAGAATAGAAATTATATTTTGAGTAATAAAACCCTTTAGGACGTTTATTAGTGCTATTTACCAGGGTTATTATTATGAACTAAAACCATAATAAAAACATTTTTGTTACTTTAAAATAAATGTTAACTGAAATAAACTATATTTTTATTTTTTATAAAATATTTAAAAAAAATTACAAGTTTTTTTGTGATTCAGATTAATCTCAAGTTTATTATATTTACAGTAAAAATGAGTAACACTAATATATTTAAATAAATCAAAGCATATAAAATCACAAATTATCAATCATAATTTGATTTTAAATGCAAAAGGTCTTAATGGTCTTTTAAATATGCTTCTTGTTTTTCAGATAGTTTTATATTCCCTATGTGATCTTTTATTTTGATTATCACATGAAGGTATTTGCTTTATATTTTTCAGACTGTATTTTGCATGTACAAGTGTGTCCTCAACGTGAAATCATCTTTTAACTAAGAAAACCAGCTCTACACGGAATCAAACCTTGCTCTTTGTGTGTGATTGTTATTATATACGTCACAGATCATTAGTTGCGGTTTGCTTCAGTTCAGTGCAGTATATTTATATAGCACTTTTCACATTCATGTCCAAAGCCGTTTGACAAAGAATAGTTTTGTTGAACTCGATCCTCCTTTTTTTATTCTTTTGTAAGGACGGGTTTAAAAATATCAGTAAGTTAACACTACAGTCCCTCCATGAGATTTGCCATAATTCTAGAGTGTTCATGGGATATGTTGATTTACATAAGAACAGCTATCATTTGCACCATGATGGATGAGCTGTTTTTCCTCTTTTGGCAACAAAGTGAAATTATAGCACTTCACCAGACATTTTTCATTGCAGCTTTTTTGTCCTTCTCAAGCTTAAAGATTTCGTTGCATATGATTTAGACATTCCTCTGTAAACCTCTCATGCACCGGCTGATAAAAAGGTCCGTTATGTCTTTACATTAAACCAGGACACATAAAACCTGTAAGTTAGGCTGTTTGTCTTGTTTTCATATCCAGAGCAGCACCACGTGGTATTTTGCCGTGCCTGGTTCATTTTTATCTGTTGTTTTGATGCATTTCTCTCTGTTTGCATTGCACTCAAGGACAATTTTGAGCAGGAATAGCAAAGTTAGACATTCCTGCACAAGACGTGACGCTCACGTCACACCAAAGTGACTCAAGTCCTGCTTTAAAAATGAACCCCCTTATCGGTTTCCTCACGGTCGTCATGCTGCATCAGTGACTTACAAAGCGCTGATTTTAAAAACATCTCTGGGTTGATGTTACCAAGCGCTGATTGTTACATACTCCCGCTTTCTTTGCTGATTGAATTGCCTTCATTTCTTTCTTTCTTTGCTCCTGCAGCTCCATCAGGCCGCTGAGGTGGCCCTCCTGAGAGGAGCCAGGGCCATTTCACCAGAGGATATCATCTTTCTAATGAGGAAAGACAAGGTAAAAGCACACCAATATGAGACATTACCACAACATAAATCATTAGCCTTCATATTTATGGACTAGCACTTGGGTTATTGAGTAGTTTTATTGGTTTTGCTTTTCACTCACTGGTTAAAAGCAAGAAGCAGGGCTAGGTGATGTAATGAAACATTCTTTTGAGCTTTTTGATGATTTTACATGATATTTATGTGATTTCAGTGAAGAGGGTAAGTAGATGAAGTATGTTTAATGCAAGAATTGAAACACAATAAACTTCTATAAAAATAATCAATCAATAAAACAAAGGTTTTTCACACATTTTTCCCCAAATTATTTTGAATCAGTTCATTGAAATGGACAACTGATTCACCCAAAAGAATCATACTTACCACCTGTCACACTCTCTCTCTCTCTCTCTCAATTCCCGCACCCTCTTTCTCTCTCTCTCTCTCTCTCTCTCTCTCTCTCTCTATATATATATATCTATATATATATATATATAAAATCTATAAGTGCTGTCAAAAAACGATTAATCGCTATTAATCGCATCCGAAATAAAAGTTTTTGTTTACATAATATATATATGTGTGTACTTTGCATATTTATTATGTATATATAAATACAAACCCATGCAGTATATAATTTAGAAAAATTTTTGTTTGTATATTGAAATATTTAAATAAAATAAAATGGAATATAATAATACATGTAACATTTCAAAAATTACATGTAATGTGTGGGGCTTATGTATACATAATAAATATACACAAAACACACACATATATTATGTAAACAAATTTTTTTTTATTTTGGATGCAATTAATCGTGATTTATCGTTTTGACAGCACTAATATATATATAATTTAGCAATATTGCAATATTTATAATGCTGCTTAATCAGTATGTGCCCGCAATTGTTATTTTATTGAATGTAGTGAAGAAACCCACACTAAAAGTACATTTTGTAGGATGCAAAGATGGATGGAGATTGTTTTAGTTTAATAATTGAGCTTAAATTATATATTTCTATGATTACAGTAAAATAAACTTTTAGAAATATAATCAATGAATAAAATCAAGGTTTTCCACACATTTTTTCCCTAAATTTTCTTTACAAAAACATTTTAGGTCTTGAAGATGTCATGTTGAGTGATGATGCAAACAAATTGTTCAAGAGTTTTCAATCGATTCATTGAAATGGACACGTGATTCACAGAAATGAATTTTTTTTTTCTTCGGTTATCATTTTTTCCCCCTACTATTTTTGTTTAAATCAGAGACAGCTGCTGCTATCAGCTGCAAAATTGAGAACACATCACCCAGTTCTAGAAATGATTGAATTTTCTTGAATGTTGTGAAGATCATTTTAAAAGATTATTTTGTGAGATAAAGATGGATGGAAAGATTCCGCCTGTTAAATTAGAGACAATATTTATTTTTGCAATATTTCATTATTTACAACTAAATTGAAACTAAAAGATCATTTTGTGGGATGGATGGAGATTGTTTTAGTTTGAACGCTAAACCTGTTAAAAAAAAAAATTTCTATCAGAAAAAAATTACGGCTTCTCATCAGGTACATGCACTTCAGAGACTACAAATCCAGAGTTCTCAAAACCATCGAAGATGAAGATCTGCTGGATTCAGGTACGATATGTGTAGTATTTTCCAATATTTTCATCCATTTTATGGTCTGCCACTGAGTCAGTGAATCAAATGTTGAATTGCATGCATTGCTGACAGAAAATAAGATGCATGTTGATCGCCATGACAACAAACCATTCTTTGTTAGAATTCTAACCGTTAATTAAAAAAATGGTACTGCTGAAGGAGAACCTGTTCTCAATTCCCAACCCTAGTTGGTGTATTGTACTTTCATATATTTTACCGCTTAGCATGTTTTCCATATGAATGATTTTGTTTGTAAGATATTCAAAACATTTTCCCCATCAACAGCATTTTACCATTTAGCCGTTGCCTTAAATGACGAAGCGGCGCATAACGAGCGGAGTTGAAGGGGTAATTTTGTACGCCACAGTCAATCAGCGAGAGTCATTAACCAAAATGCAGACAGAAGCTTTGGCATGAGTCTGCTTTGAACAGCACTCCCTCATCAAGCACCGAAACCGAAAAAAAAAAAAAAAAAAAAAAAATGGATGGGCAAGTTGAGCGGAGGGAAAGGGAGAAGAAAAAACCATCAGCACCTGAGCAGGTAATGTCAGGGCGGAGTGTCAGTAGGACTCTTGCTCAATCAGAGGGTAACTTGAGGAGATGGAAAGAGACAAAACGAACAGTTGAAAGCAGTCTCCCTGTTCTCAACGCAGAAGATGCTTTTCCATGGCTCGCTGTCTGCGATGTGTTGCTCTTCTGAAAGTTTCTGACCCCAATGAAGCGCTTCAAACCGGAGGATTATTCTTCTCTGACTATTATCAGCATTTTTGCGTGCAATATAAAATCTGTGAGGGAATTGTTTTGCTCTGGTGTGGTGCATTCAGAGGGCAACGTAGAGCGAGAACATAGGTTTTGATTTCTTTCCATGCAGTGTTCATGCAGTGACCCCTAAAACAAAACTAAACTGCAAATGAGGAACTTCTGTTCAACTGCTATTGTGTTTTTTTAGGTTGCTCAGCAGATCTGGGCTCAGATACAGTAGAGCAGGAGATTGTCATTGTGAAATGCTGTTTATTTTTTTACTATGTGTTGTATTGCGAGCAATTCATCAAACCTACTTTCCTTTTTGTGTGACATCAATCCCATTTAGTCGTGTCAAATTTACAGAAAATCATAATGTTAATGTTAATAATATCTTAATATCTTCATGCCAGTTCAATTAGTGTGGAAGCCTGTTTCCGCCACTGAAAAAAAAAAGGTAATTGCGAGTTTTATCTCACAATATTGACTTTTTTCTCAGGACTGTTTAATACAAACTCGCAACTTTTTCTTCTCAGAATTGCGATTTATAAAGTCAGAATTTTGAGAAGTGAAGTCAGATTTGGGAGATTTTCTGACAATCACAATTCTTTTTCAAAGACTTTTATAGAATTGTGTGATATAAACTGGCAGTTGCGTATTATAAAGTAAGAATTGCTCGAAAAAAGTATGAGATAAACTCAGAATTATGATATAAAAATCAGAATTGGGAGATAAAACTACCTTTTTTATTTTTTATTCAGTCGCGTAAACGGGCTTCCATAGATTAGAGCTGCTAAATGCAACTATAATGGTGTGTTCACACCAGACGCGAATGTAATTATTCACGCGAGTAGATTACATACAAAGTCAAAGACGCGAATAGAGGCGAATTCGCGACACGAATGACGCGAAATGTGCGATGCGTTTGCCGCGAACGCACGATATTCGCCTCAATCGCGTCTTCCGCGCAAGTTTAAAAATTTCAACTCGAGTGGAAAATTCGCATGACGCGTTCTCGCACAAGCCAATCAGCGAAGAGTTTCTTGACACGTCCAGTTGAATCAGACAATAGAAGAGAGCATTATTGCAGCCGTCTGTTATTATATAGGTCTGGAGCATAGAAAACAATTAAAATCAGTTGTAGTGGTAATATCAGTGTATATATACAGTAGTACAATGTAACACACATTAATGCAGGATCCTAACGTTATTCATCCTCCTCTGGATGGTGCTGTGAACCCAGACACGTCGGCGTTTGGCTTTCCATTGTTTTTGGGACTTTTTGACAACATGTACAAAACAGCGATTGTAGTTATCTCCACCATGGTTGATCGCGCTGTTTTTATTCGTGCGAGTGACACAGAAAACTTCCTGAGAGTAATGCGATGCGCGTATTCGCTTTGCATCTGGTGTGAACTTACCATAAGTCATGTTATTTTCATCACGTGTTAAATTCTTAGTGCACAAAATTAGGTTTCACATGTGTGAATATTTTGTTTCACTCAGAAGTAGTTACACAAATAAATTGGGTTGCAAACATTAATCAGTGTTTTGGCGTTTAGACATAGGCTATTGTTCTATAAAAGCTTTGTTAAATTACAGTAGGTAATTGTAAAAAAAAAAAAAACATGACAGGAGAACTTTTATATTTAATTGAATAGAAAGTAGTTACAGAAACAATTTGGGTTGCAAATGCTGTTGGTTGTGTGGTTGGTCGTGTTAGACATTTAGACATATTGTTCCGTAAACATACACTCTGTTAAATTACGGTAGCTAAATCTAGAACAAATGCATGATCTGCTGTGTTAAAAGCACTTCTGATCACCCTGTTACAGGTGAATAAAAAAAAAATACTTGTAGTTGTAGGATGAATTCACTAGATCAATGCAGGGTTTTTTTTAATGCAGTTTTATGTTTTTATTTGCTGTTCAAAGCACTTCTAAACATCCTGTTAAATTTAGCTTAGACATATTTAAAATGTGATTTTTTACTTGTACTTCTTAATTTTGAAGCATGAATTCATTAGATCATAGATGTTTTTACTAGTGTTTATTTAGTTAGGTTTTAATGCACCATTTCATTGCTACTCTTCGTCCAGTTGAACACTTTTCACAGTGTGTTCAATTCTCAGTGTATAAGATCAGGTCTCACTTTTTTCTTTTTTTTGCAGTAAATATCTTGTTTATCTTGGAAATACAAGTAATTGCTGACATAAATTGGGTCGCAAGCACTGTTGGTTGATCTTGTTTATGAATCTAGACATATTGCTCTATAAACATACGCTCAATTAAATTAAGTCTAGAAATAAAATGCATTATATGCAAACTTGAATGTATTTTTATGCAGTTTTGCATTTTAATCTGCTGTATTCAAAGCACTTCTGTTACAGGCACATTTCAAATGCTATTTTTTACTTGTACTTTTTAATTTTGAAGGACAAGTTCATCAGATCAAAGATGTTTTACTAGTGTTTATATAGTTAGATTTTAATGCACCATTTCATCATTATTAGATTAACTATTCATCCAAACCAAGATTTTCCAAGGCCTTTAATTCATCCAAATATTGTATCAGATGTCAAATTAAGGAATCTTTAAAGCCAGAAATACACTACTAATTATGCACGTCAACGTATTTGTATCATTTAAAAGTGAGTTTATACAAACTGACGTTTTTACCGTTTGATTGAATTGCAGCGTTTACAGAGGAAAAAAAAAAGTCCCACAATAAGTTCGTCAAGGCTGTGCCGTGCCAGTCCCAACGAACCTGAAGCCCATAAAACGAGCTGTTATTTAGGTGTCATAAATTCAGTAACCTTGATTAAACATTTTCTGGGGCTATTTCTGTCATTCACAACCAGACATTACTTCACAGAAGTGTTTAATCAGTGTATTTCCTTTCATTTAATTAACTTTTTCCTTCTTTTTTTCATTTTCCCACCCTGGAGCTTTAGGCCCGTAATGCCCGCTGACGCTGAACCGCATGAACATGCTGGAAAAAGTGAAAGTAGTTTGCTGTGGTAGAGCGTGATTTTATGCTGCTGTGGGAATTATGTACATAGTGAACAAAACGTGACACAGATGAAAAATCTCTCATATTCCAGCTGCTTATTAGTCTGGATTCCAGCTCTGCTCACTCTGGACATTCATCAGACATTCAACTTCATGAGGTGCATCCTGGGATGCTTTTTTCACTGTGCTGAAGAAGGAAAATGTTGATGGACACTTCATGATGGCTTTTCCACCCAAACTATCGATTATTCTTTAAAAAGAGATGCATTATTTATTTTTTTTTATGTTAATATATGTTAACATTAATAAATGTACTAATGTACTAGAAAATTATTGTAATAATCTACATTGTAAAATTATATGTAATTGTTTTAAATGGATATGTTTTACATTACTATTGTAAACAGTAGTTACAATTATTAATAAAGAATAAATATGTATTATAATAATATGTTAATAATCATAATGATTCTTGGAGGCTTTCAGCTCCAATAATGTATTATTTTAATAAAAATAATAATTGATATTTAGTTAGTTATAGTTCAGTAATGGTATACATTAATCATGTTAATAATTGTACATTTAACCTATATATTGGTAAATAATTATTTATTTGAAAACTATTTATATGTAATTATACCTCAAATGTACATTATAACATTTATACATTAAATTTACATTAAACATACAACCAATTACATATTAAAATGATAATTGGTGCTGTTACCACTCCACGGAAGAAATGATTATTATCTTAAAAAAATTACATATTTTTATTTATATTTAGGTTATTATGCAATTACTGTAACATTAATGTTAGAATGGTCATTAAATGTGTATATAAATATTAGTAAGTATTAATATAAAATTATAAGAATTTATTAGTAGTACAGTATTAGTAAATTTTAGATAGTAATAGGTATAAGTATAAATATTATTATTACTTATTCTTACACCCTTGAATATAATAATAATAATAATAATAATAATGATATATAATAATATATATTCCATAAATAATTTGGACGTGTGTGAGGGACAGTGAAGAAAATGAATCATCAAAGGTGATATTTGATCCATTTATTGAATTGGGGGGCATATGTTTACTCATTAAAATAGTTTTTTTTTGTAAAATTCAAAAAAAAAAACTAACATTATTATAAAATAATTAAAGGGGTTATATGATGCGATTAAAATTTTTCCTTACTCTTTGAAGTGTTACAAGCTCTTGGAGCATAAATAAGATCTGTAAAGTTGCAAAAACTAAAGTCTCAAATCCAAAGAGATATTTTTTATAAATTTAAGAGTCAGCCACGCCCTCCTAAAACGGCTCATTTAAACACACCCCCACATGTCTACTCACTATGTGGGAAGATTTGCATAATGCTGCCCGAATGTTCACGCAAAGAAAGAAGGCGGCGTAACTTTTATTCTCACTCTAGTATTATTGCCGCTGCCGCCATGTCCTGAAGACGCTGTATGCTTCGTTGTGAAAGCGAAACTACTTTGCCTTCCAAAAGAGGACAATATCCGCATCATCATGCCTAGAGCTGATCTGTGCTGGTCTCTGAAGAAATACTACAACTTTGCGCTGTGGATCGCCGGATCGATTTCACAGTGGACGAAGGGAGTCCATGCCCGGGGGGAGTGGCAAAAAGTCCTTCCGGACGCATGCTCCTCGTCAAAATCGCCCGGCTGTGCAGTTATCAAGCCCGCGCCATCAGCTCACTCTATCCCGGGGCCTCAGCGCAAGCTTAAGACGGGGCTTCCCCCACAATAGGCCGCTGTGTCTGGTTTGTCATTGTGAAAAGCGAAAATACTTGTTTGGTCTCCAAAAAGAGGACACGACTAGAACATCAGTGTTACAGTGTATTACAACACTGTTTCCGAACAGTTTAACCAAATATCGCAGCGGTGGCAGGCATCTTTATGGAATGAATGTTTACTGATCCTGGGAGAAGTAAAGTACGTTAGACTAAAATGATGGGTTCTGACTCACAGTCGTAAGTACCGTTTTATATTTAAAGAGTTTGCCACAGATGATTCAAATGCAAGTTTTGAGCAGTGTAGAGTAGCACTTGTTGTTTGTCATTTCTCAGATCATAAATGCAGACATGGTTTTGTTTACGCGGTGCGATGCAACGCGTTAAAAAGACAGTATGTCATTATAATCTGTAATTATGTCCCACTGGATGCAACAAATGCCTGTTTATAATGGGATTTAATGTTTTTGTCTCATCGCTCCGGCCTGGACACGGCATCATAGTAGGAGGGGCGCTGCGTCATTTCCGTCACACGCTTGAGGTATTCGGCCAATCACAACGCACTGGATAGCTGGCCAATCACAGCACACCTCGCTTTTTCAGACTGATGAGCTTTGTAAAAATCGACACGTTTCAGAAAGGCGGGGCATAGAGGAGAAACAATAATGTACAGTATGTGGAAAATAATGTGTTTTTTTTACTTTAAACTGCATAAACACATTTCATTACACCAAATACATAAAATAATGTTCTTTTTAGCAGCATCATATGACCCCTTTTATATTTGCCTACAAAAGTCATTTCAGGCATGTAACTGAGGATGCACAATATACTGGACCAGTATCAGTTGTCATTTCTTGATAGTGGCTATTTATCAGTCAATACTGGACAATATTTTCACTAGTTTTAAGATTCAGCTCATCTGTCATTGTAATGGATTATGGCAAAGATTAAACCATTTCAAATTCTCTTAAAGAACATTTTCCTTCTTTAATAAAATACTTAACAGATCATTCAAATCCATTGATTTGAACATTTTTAAGAGACTAAACCGCATCCCGTAGGTCTATTATTATGAGCATTTTTGTCATTCAAGCAGTGTATAATCTTGTTCTATAGCAGATTTGAAAGGAGTTTTGGCCTGTATTTGTGTGAGATGTAAGCGTGTGTCAGAGGTCTGCATGACTCGAGTGGGCCACTGGATCTCAGCTGGCCTGCAGATGTGCTCTGACTGTTTCTGTCCTCTCACAGACAAATACAGCAGCAGCAGCAGCAGCGTCAACAAGAGACAGCGCCTGCTGCAGGACTTCATGAGCTCCATCGGCCAGACCGGGGAATTCCTGTCGCTGGTGGAGGAAGAGGAGGTAGAGGAGGTGGATGAAGTCAAGCAGGAGCGGCTGGAGGTGAGAGCTGAAATGTACACGCTTCAGCGAGGGTGGACAGCACAGACTGGGATTGTGGGAGAAATTTGAGGGGATTGTCCTGCTGTCGCAGAAAGAGAAGGAGCGCTTCATTCTTTCATGATAAAGATCAGCCAAATTCACCAAAACTCACCAAAACCACTATGTCCTGCACAGTTAAATTAAGATTTTGAGTGTGTTTACAGGCACAACAACAAATGAACTATCAAAAATCAGTTTATTATACAAATCTATTTACAAGCTTTACATGCAATCCATAAACTGGCAATGCAAGAAACCACAAGAATTTGAAAAGATCCGATTTCCTCTGGTATTAGCGTCAAAACCTAAACATTCTCATGCTTAATCCACAGGAGCTGTGTCAGGAGTCATATTATATTTCCTCCTGTCAAGTCAGAAATATTTGTTAAAGGCATTTACCTCACACACTGTCAGATTATTAAACCTAATCAGTCTGTGCATGTAAAAAACATTTATATTGCCATTGTAGAAAATATATATCATATTCTATCAACACACACACACACACAACACACACACACATAGATATTATATAATTTTTTATGTATTTATTTATCTTTGTTGTGTGATTTACAGTATTATTATTATTTAATCAAGACCATTTTTCCAGATGTATTTAATTTAATAACATATTAGTTTTACCAACACCGTGCCATATTAATTCTAAATATAATTTTTAATCAATTGAAAATGAATTGTACAAAAAATAATATATTTCGCGTAATGAATTTGAAAAGAAATAAAGTTAGGTATTTAATTATTTATTTACATTAATTTACAATGTCCCTGGATTTGAAAGTAGACTCATCTCTTTTTAGTCCACTTTAGTTCATTTGATCCAGTTTCCATTTATTTATTTATTTAAACCAATGTTTAACATTTTAACCAATTTTAACATATTATATATCAAACCATATTATTTTTTACCATATACCATGCTATAATAATACTTTTACCATATTATTTGAATTATAACTAAAACTTGGAAATGTATTGAACAAGAATAATGTAATTCAGTTACTTCAACTCTAAAAATGCTGGTAAGCATCATTTGGTGATTGTGGCAGCAGTGCCTGTAGTCCAGTAAAAGAGTTTGTGGATTTCTTTCAGCATTGTGTTTGTCAAGTTATTCTGTACAGATTGCAGTTATCTGTGCAAATACTAACCGTCAGTCATTTCCAGCATGATTTCTTCAGTGAATCAAGTGCTCAAGGAGCTCAGACAGAGTGTGCACTTAAATGACACTACGAACAAGTGCACTTTATTCCTGTAGTCATTGTGGAACAGAGGTTTGACCCAAACAAGGTGTTTAAACACGCAATTGAGAACCACAGAAGAACATGTGGTTCTGATACTCGTGCTCCATTAAAGACAAGAAAGCGTGGCTCAGACTGCTGTCAGTAGGTCCGACTAGGTTTCATCATCTTCCACTAATAGTCTTAACATCTCATCTGAGTTTCCTTCGTGATATTTTCCTCTGTGCACAGCAGACAGACGTGCAAATACACCACGAGTGAAGCTAGAGAGCAGGAATTGACCTGTCAAATGACAACTGGAGTGTTTTCAGTCCAATCTGGGAAAGCTATGAGGGGATGTGTATCTTTATCAGATGTCGATACGTGATTAAACGCTCTGAATCTTTGCGATATGAGCATGAACTGTCTTTTTGTTCTCACTGTGCCGAGTGAAATAAATGGCCACAGCTGAAAGACGTAATTAAAGGTCTGAAGCAAGAACCGTGGACAAGGGGGTATTACCATGAGACGTTATACGTCCCATCTCAATTAAAACGGTTCTGGATGTGGCCAAGAAAGCCTGCGGTTTCCCCCAAAACTTTGTTCCTACTGAGTGTTTTAATGGGTATGTTTTAGCTATCAGGACAACCTTTTGGGAATAAGGAACCATATCCTTCTGGGCCTCCCACTTTGCCCCACTCATGAAGTCCTGGAGAGAGGAGCTTTATGGTTTAACCACACAGCACTATGCTGCTTTATCTAGTGCCCCGTTCACCCACCGCCGCCCCCTCGTCTTCCTTAACTAGCTCTTCTGGTGGCTTACAGCACATGTCTGCTTCCCCTGCGCTCCTCCATCTGCTCGCCTTACCTGCTGCATACAGTACATGTTATGGGTCATCATGTAGTTGTCAGAATTCAGAATAAGGTACCTTTTTTCCTCTTTTTTTGTCTTTCCCCAGAAGTTTATTTATTTGTTTATTTATTTATTATTTACCACACACATATATGTATTTCAACTTCTTAAAATGTTTACATTTTTGAATGTTTATAATTATTACATTTTAAAGAATAATGCTTGATGGTCAGATTTAATATAGTTCTAACAGTTTCAAAAATTTATATAATTATATTTAGTAAAAAAAAAAAAAAAAAACATTGTATATCTATATATAAGTTATATATAAAATATTAGTTAAAAATGTATTTATCATTTACATAATTATTATAATAATAATATTAAATAATTTATTCTTTATAATCTCTGTAGGGATACATTATTATGTATTTTTTTAGGTATGTATTTAAAGTTATTATTTGTAATTATTTTAATACATGGGGGTGTATAAAAGATATAATTACAAAATAGTAAACTTTTTTTTGTTTTTAAAAATTAAACAGCATTTAAATATTATGTCACTTTTTAATATTATAATTATATTGTTTGTATTATATAAAGTATATTTTTTTATATAAAATTATGTATTATTTCATGTTTATACAATTTTAATTGTTCTATATATAAATATTTTACAAAAGATGAAGAAATATTTAAGATTCAGAAATTTCTGTCATTAATCAAATATTAGAGTGTTTGAAAACCATGAGATATTTACAGAAGTCCATTTGCCGAAACAGCCAAATATGTTCTGATTATAGCTATTATATCAGTCTCTTACTACCAGTAGCACTTTTATTACCGTAAATGAGACCATTTCAAAGCCCTCATTTGCATCATCCATTTACTCTCCAGATTTTCTCACTGCTGTGAATAAACTACAGCACTTGTGTAAATACTCAGGCCATTATTTCATAGGATTTCCAAAGCCACAGCTCACGGGTCAAGCATCTGTCAGATGTCCAGTCCAGGGCGGCCGCGATCGGCTCGGACGAGGGTATAATTCACCCGCGCGCAGCTACACTTGATCAGCCGGCGATGGCCTCTCTTTTGTCAGCGGTGTGTGGATTGTATTTCCTCCGGCAGATCATCCATCTTCCCAAGGACCCTCTAAGATCTCTTGACAATCTGTTATTTTCCCGGCCGCGTTCAGATGGGAATGTTTAAAAGTGTTTTTGTCATGATGTGTGGGATCCGCATTGTTTTGCCTTGATGCCATGATGACAGCAGGATGCTATTCTGAGACACTGGTGATCTGTACTTTGCAGATTCCCTAGGAAATCATAAATGCCGAAAACGGCAATGTAAACTCTTGCACTTTTACTTGCTTGGGTTTTCACCAAACTTTGGACAGTTTTTTTTTTTTTTTTTTTTTTTCCACTTTCAGATTTTCCTTGAAAGAGCAGTAATGTGAACTGTAAACTAGTTAATATACTGGACGTTTTTGAGTCTGAATGACATGATCAAAATCTCTTTGAGGGTGTTTTCTCTTTAAAGAATCAGACTCAGATGTCTTTGTGTGGACTTGAGTGAAATTGAGGTTTTTTTTTTTTTGCATGAATTCTTCATCAGCTGTTTCCATCACACTGTTTTATGCGCAGTTTAAAGTATTGCATCAGAAACCTTTTTTTTTTACGCTAACTTGAGGTGGTTTTTGACTTTGAAAAGATTTCCCTGCAAAGTGTATCTTTTTTTAAATTGTATTCATTTATTGATCCATCCGTCCAAGACCTCTTTTTGCCATAAACAATGCCATAATAATACTTTTACCATATTATTTTAATTGTAATATAATTCCTAAAATGAAAATGCTCGTACGTTAAGATATCATCAATTACTTTGACTCTAAATTAAATTGGTTTGTTATATTGATTTTTTAAAATTATGTATTTATTTATTTATTTCATTTTAATTTAGTTTAATGTGTAATTTGATCCAGTTTCCATTTAAGAGTATATTTAGTTAAATCAAGGGCCACTATTGACATTCTGCATCATATTATTTTTACAGTATACAATGCCATAATAATGCTTTAACCATATATATATTTTTAATGACAGTTTCTTAAATTGAAAATAAGAAATTTGTTATATAAGAATAATATAGTATTTCCACTTTGGTCTGGTTAAAAAAAAAAAAAAATAACAACGTTGGCGTTTCTTGGTGTACACATGAGGGGTGTTTTACAGACAGAGAAATAAATAAGTCTGCAGCATCTTTGCAGTTACCATTAGAATAATATATGGTAGCAGTAATGCGCAAAACTTATGGAATGCATGCATGTGCACGTGAAAGTGAACCTGAAGCACTGCCTGACCTGAAATGGTCTGAGTTTGTTCAAAGTGTTCACATTTAAGACAAAGTTAATGCAAACTGTTCTCAGACCGAGTATGCCATTTTTGTAATTTTGTGAAAAGTTTCTCTTTGGCATTTAAAATTTTTTTTGCAAGGACATTGGAACTACATAGGTTTTATCTATGCTGTCAAACGATTAATCGCATACAAAATAAATGTTTTTGTTTACATAATATATGCGTGTGTACTGTGTTATTTATTATGTATATATAAATTCACACACATACAGTACATATTTTGAACATTTTTACATGTATATGCATTTATATATTTATGTTATTATATTTTATATTATATATAAATGTATTTAATATATAAACATAACTTATTTTTCTTAAATATATACATGCATGTGTTTGTATTTATATATACATAATAAGTATACACACATATATTATGTAAACAAAAACTTTTATTTTGGATGTGATTAATCGCGATTAATCGTTTGACAGCACTAGATTATCACAATGATTGTGACCCTTAATAGGTTTAAGAAGTTGCTAGTGGATTTGTTTTCTCAATTTGCTCTTTCAGTGATGACTGAAATTCAAAATGTGAGCATCGTCAGGAGTCTCTTCAACATGAGAGAGATGTTACGGCTCATTTAAATCTCTCCCAAAGCCTCGTATCTACAACACTGACTCTCTTTCACACAAAAACAGAGGCGCTTTAAACCCATCCGCGTTTGATCGTCTAAACTTAGCCGCGCGTCTGAATGAAATGCCCCACAAATTTAATTCTAGCCTGCCTCGGGCTGTTAATCACCGAGTGACGCGCATTGAAATACACAGCACTACACTAGATATCCAAAATATATCTTGGGCCTCGGCCTATGGAAATCTCATCGCTAGCAGTGGTACAAATTGAGATTCCCTTTATCCAGACCACACTGGCACGAAATGAAAGCCGCTGGCGGCCAAATTAAATATTTGCCAACGTCCTCCTATACAGCCGCCGCGTCAGTTGTGGGTATAATTTGGCTATTAGCAGGTGGGTCAACGTTTTGATTTAATCAGCAGCTAAACATAGTATTCAAACATCGAATCCCCCCCGCTGCTCTTTTCAGTCAATAAGCCACAGTCAAAACATTTCTCCTGTCTCAGTCCAGCCGCTTGACAAGAGTTATTTAAAAGTGCAGCGGCTCCAGTCTCGTATCGCTCGCGGCCCAATTTGGAGCGGGACCCAGACACCGAGACTGCTGCGAATTCCCCCTCCGAGTGCAAAACGAGACCTCCGTTCGGCTCTTAACGACGCTAATAGAAATCACAGTTCCAGCTCCGTGTAACGATCAGGCGCTCGGCATCATTAATATGTATTTTCAAAGATGGAATTTCCAATGACTGCCAGCTAACTAAATAAAAAGACTCCGGTTGGTTTGGGTGGCCTGTAAGCGATCCAGGCGAGCGTCACATCAGACTGTCCTCAACCTCGAACCCGGCACTTCTCGGAGATGCGGGTCTCTGTAGACCGTAAAACAGATCCTCTGTAGCACGAGGAGGAAAAAAAGCAGTCGTAAACCTTGAGCCTTTATGTTTTATGACACACAGCCTGGTGGAGAGCTCAAATTGACTGTTATGTGAAGGTATGAAATTGGTCCAGGATGAGGAAACATCTAATTATAGGTTCTGACCTGCAACTTAACACGCTCTGCTGTAAATCCGAGTCAGACCTGTTGGGTTGCTATTAAGAGGGTTCATTACTGCGCACGGCTCTCTTAAAGTTTACACAGATGGTCCTTCTCTTGTTATGTTACGCCATTTCATCGCAGGACGTAAAACGAGGAAATGATGATGTCCGTCGTCTTGTTGAATCCTCAGAGTAGCTGGTAAAACTGAGGTTTAAACCGTTTCGTCACACAGGAGCTCTGTAGATATAACAGTATATTAATTGAAGGGATTATTATGGGATTCAAAAAAGTACATAACTATTACCAAATTTAGTAAGCTATTTTTTTTTAAAGAAATTACTTTTGTTCAGCAAGGATGCATTAAATTGCTCAAAGGTGAAAGTAAAGACATTTATAATGTTGCAAAGGATTGCTATTTCAAATAATTGCCGTTCCTTTCAACTTTTTATTCATCAAAGAATCCGGAAAAATAAAAGTTTGCACAAAAATATGAAGCAGCCCAACTGTTTTCTACATTGATGATAATCAGAAATGTTTCTTGAGCAGAAAATCAGCATATTAGAATGATTTCTGAAGGATCATGTGACACTGAAGACTGGAGTAATGATGCTGAACATTCAGCTTTGCATCACAGGAATACATTACATTTGAAAATATATTAAAATAGAAAAGAGCTGTTTTAAATTGTAATATTTCACAATATTACTGATTTTTTTGATCATTTATATGCAGCCTTGGTGAGCAGAAGAGACATTTCAAAAACAATAGTGGGCTTGCATTGTTCATAATTTTCTTGAGATGTGTTTTATGATGTTGACGCATGATATTAAGTATAATAGTTACTTTTAATTTTTTTATAGAGAGAATTGAGAGGATGACCAGAAACATGGATTCCAGTCAGTACAGTGATTTCTGTGAAAGTCGACAGCTGAGTTTCTGTAAGTATTCATTTACAAACATGATTTTGTTTCCTTTATGCATTTGTCAGACACTTTTATTCGAAGTGACTTTTATATTTTACTATTGCATATTAATACTTTAATATCACATTAAAGGTCTGCATTTTATCAGTTCATACATTCCTTGGGAATCGAACCCATGACCTTGGCTTTTGCCATAATTCTGCTGTTTGAGCTACAGGAATGCTTTAGGATTCAGTGCATATGCACTGATGAATGCATCCGTTTTGTTGCTCTGTGAGCATGCCAGGTATGGTTTGTAGTGTCAGTGTAGAGCGCAGCACTCCTCATGTCAGTTGCAGCGCGTCAGATATCGTCTCTGATGAGTTGTTCGGTTGGCAGTTCTGCGCCCGAGGGCTTGTAAGAACGCAGTTGTGGGATTGTGAACACACCACTGCTGGCTTCTGAAGGCCACATTTCAGCACTAATAACATGTTCACTGGCTTTGTGCCGCTCCAGTAACTGTGATGTCTTACTGGCATCGAGGTGCAGGTCGGGACAACAGCACAGTAAATGTGCCTGAATAAACCTGTTGCACAACACTGATGCCGAGTACACAATAAATCTGACCGAAAACACGTCACAGGGCCGGAAATTGAGCGTTTGTGGTTATAGGGGTCATATGATGTTGCTAAAAAGAACATTATTTTGTGTATTTGGTGTAATGAAATGTGTTTATGCGGTTTAAGGTTAAAAAAATTATTTTCCACATACTGTACATTATTGTTTCTACTCTATATGCCCCGCCTTTCTGAAACGCATCGATTTTTACAAAATTTCATCGGTCTGAAAAGCGAGGTGTGCGTGATTGGCCAGCTATCCAGTGCGTTTGATTGGCCGACCGAATACCTCAAGAGTGTGACGGAAATGTTAAGCCCCTACCATACTGTGATGGCGTTGGTTTTTTTTGTCCCGGCTGGAGCGACGAGACAAAAACATTAAAACCCATTATAAACGAGGCATTTGTTGCATCAAGTGGAGACATAATTACTGATTATAATTACTTATACTGTCTTTTTACGCATTGCATTGCATAACATAAAACCATGTCTGCATTTGTGATAGGAGAAAACAAGCCTACTCTACACTGCTCAAAACACGCGTTTGAATCATCAGTGGCACAATCATTTAAATATGAAAATGTACTTACAGTCTTTGAGTCAGAATAGCCGGCATTGTAGTCTAATCTACCAGTATCAGTAAACAGTCGTCCATAAAATGTGCTGCACACATCTGAAAATTTTGGGTTGAACTGTTCTGGAACAGCGTTGTAAATACAACTTAACCACTGATTCTAGTCGTGTCCATTTTTGGAAGACCAAACAAAGCAGTTGACTTTCACAACGAACAAACAGTTGTCTTCACACATGCTGGTGGCGGGCGGGCAACAATACTACAGCGAGAATAAAAGTACGCCTTCTTTCTTTGCGTGAGCATTTGGGTGGCGTTATGCTAATATTTCCACATAGTGAGGTAGATGTGTGGGGGGGTGTTAGAACGAGCCGTTTTAGGTAGGTGTGGTTGACTCTTAAATTTTATAAAGAATATCTATTTGGCTTTGAGACTTTAGTCTTTGCAACTTTACAGATCTTCTTTATGCACCAAGAGCTTGTAACACTCCAAAGAGAAAGGAAAAATTGAAATAGCATCATATGACCCCCTGCATTTTATTAACTGATGGTAATATAATGCAAGTTTAACAGTATTTTATGTCCTGTTAGGGGTTTTCACCATATATAGTAAGAGAACCAATTAACATGTTTTTACTGTAGCATCTTTAGAGTCTTTTACCATTAAAGTTACGATCATTTTTATAGTGTGCATCAGCACATCATATTCTCACTCAAACTGTGTGCTCTGTTAAGCTAAGAAGGCTTCGAAATTCTGCAAGTGGCTGGACTGCAGCAGTCTGGATGTGAAGCCCAACGCCATGTCCATGGAGATCCTGTCCTATCTGGCCTACGAGACGGTGGCCAAGGTGAGCTGCTGTCAGACTGAGCACGAAATCACATTGTGCTTCAGATTCACAAAAATGACAAACTGTTTCATTTCAGGAAATCACTCTGACATTTGCTAAATTGCCACTTTACTTTCGCTCGGGTCTCTGTTTCCAGTGCAATAAAACCCTGAAAATAAGCTCTTTTGAAGCGTTCCAGTGCTTTCTTCGTTCAGTATGATGTTTCCTGGGAAAAATATTATCATCTTGCTCTTCATATCAAGTGCCATTACTCATAAGCTGATATGGTTTTATATTTTAGGTTGTTGACCTTGCCCTGTTGGTTAAACAAGATTCCAAGACTCCCAAAACAGACGATCCGTTTCAACACGCCATATCAGCAACTTTCATCCAGTACTGCAACTCCTCGGCTGAGGTAAACAAAACACTTTTCAGTTTACTTTTTGGTAATCAGTGTTGTTATTGTTAACTAATGACTATTAAAAACTATTATAAATCATTTTTATTAATTGAAATAGTTTAAATAGCATTAGATAAGTTTCAATGAAAATTAGAAATGTTTCATTGCCAACTAAGTGAAATCAAATAAGTTTAATTTGATTTCCAAAAATAAACTAAAACTAAAATTGAAATAAAAATAGAAAAAAAAAAATCTAAATGACAAAAGTACATAGCAAAATTACTAAAAAATTAAACAAAAAAATGTAAATAAAATTAATATAAAAGTATATAAATACACTAAATAACAATTTGGAGTGTATTGGAATTATAAATAGTTTTCAAAGGTATGGATCCCCCAAAATTGTGTGGTGTGTGTGTGTGTGTGTGTGTATACAGTATACATAATTATTGTGTAATTACACATAATTATGATACTATAATAATGTAATATTTATTTGGAAATTCTAAACTATGGTCAAAGGGATAGTTCCCTCAAAAATAAAAATCCTGTCATTTATTCACCTTTATTAATTCACCTTCAGGACAAGGAGATGTTTAGCAGAATACAATGGAAGTGAATTGTGACAAATGCAAGCAAGCTCCTAAAATTGCAGCATAAAAGTAAAGACCAGCATGAACATATTTTTTTTGTTTTCAACAGAAAATGATTTTGGGTGAGTAAATGATGACAGGATTTTCATTGTTTTTGATAAACTATTCCTTTCAATCATTCAGTCAATCATTGTCTTCTAGACTTTCTAGACAGAAAGTCAGTTATTTGGTCACTAATGTGTTGTTTGTTTGATTTAAGCTGCATGTGAATGATATTCTTTACCGAGAAGCATCTACATTATCCATTCTTATGCTCTAATCCACTATTATAATGTTTTATGATGTTAGTTGCTGTTGGTGATGTTATAGAATAGTTCAAATGGTTTTTCTGGTGATAACGGTCATGTCAACAGCTTTCTCCGAGCGCTTGTCCATTGGAGAAGAAAACCAAACAAGAGCGTCCTGCTCCGTGGTTTTGACCTCTTGCCAAGTTTGTCCAAGGTGGTTTTGAGCTGCGGGATCCGTTCCATGGATGAACTTCTGTGTCACTGAAACCACGAAACCTCATCTGTCTCTCTCTCTCTCCCTCTTTTCGCACTCGGTCAAGGCCACTCTGGGTCTGGAAACGCACATGGTATTTTTTAGCCTGAATTCCAGTATTGTTTTTCTCCTGATCCTTGGGGGTCGGCCGCGTTCCCATGTGGCGAGAGTGACAGAATGACCCTGTGGTTTGAGCGATAGGACCGAGACGTGTCGTAAGACTGCAGGTGATGTTTTCAGGGTCGTGTTTTGTAGCCGTGACCTTTTTGCGTCATGAGTTTCCTAAAAACAAGTCTTGTGTATGAGAAGGTCAGGCACATTGTGATTGTGTATGTGTAGCAGTCGTCTAACGTCACTCTTGGAAAAATAATGAGGAATTTGTGCTCACATATGTGATTTTTCTGGTCTATCTTTAGGCTCCAAGCACCAAAAAGGAGACGGACTCTCCGGAAAGCATGCCGCCGTCCACTCCCAGCAGCTCTCTGACGGGACACCAGGGAAAGATGCACTCCATGGCCCAGGGCAACGGTGGGCCGAACCAAGATGGCAGCAGTAAGATCAAACAGAGGAAGAGGAAGAAGGTACACAAATATTGACAGATCATCTATATTATATTGAGATTATATAGCTAGCCTCCAGTTATGACACATGAGTGTGTGATCACTGCACCACTAGTGTTTGTTTAATGGAACTGCAGTCTGTTTATTTGAGAAACCCAACTGGGCGGACATAACAGCAGGCTCAACCAATGGGGCAGTTGGGGGCGGTAAACGTTTCTTTATAAAATAAAATGCTTTAAGTAGTGTTGAACCAGAAATATTTCTGCTATATAGCACAAGATGAAGTGTGAGTATTTGAGCTGAGAATTATATATAATAAAGAAAAAATACTGAGGTGGTGATATATTATGAATAGAATAATATATAAATAATTTAATATTTTTCTTTAAAGGTTTTATTAAAAATACACTGCTTAAGAATTGAATCATCATAAAATAATAATAATATTCGTAATAAAAACACCAACAATATAACAGAATCTATAATATGAGTATTTAGTTAAAATAACTTATTTATTTTATAAATGTTATGGCAGTATATTACAGATCTCTTGACTCTGATTATTGCTTTTGTTGCCTCCTTTGAAAGTTCTTTGGATAAAAGCGTTTGCTAAATGCATAAATGTAAGTGATTAATCATATTGTTCATTTAAATTCTTCTTCATCTGATTATACTATGTTTATTATAGTATGTTTGTTGGGATGTAGGGGGGATTATACTGAATTAATTCTAAAACACTGGGCCCTACTAATTATTTTCAAATATAATAATAATAATATAATCTGCCATTATATTCTATATATTTATCAGTCAGCTTAAAATTCAACATTTAAAAACATTTTACATTACAAAACATACATCAAAAACCATACATTTTATGTACAAGTCCAAGTTGAATGACTTTTAAAGGGGGGGTTGGGGGTTTGGCCAAATTTCTTCACTAATGTTATATAACGTTTTAAGGCAGTCTAATCTTTTATCTCTTTTTCAAAATCTCCCATCTGCCAGACAAACTGCTTACACCGATGGGCCACTCAAAACCAAACAACCAATCTAACACGGTTTATTTTACACTAGAAGTAATACCCAGAGGTTATTTTAATACTTATCATAGATTCCAGCCCCTTCATATGCAGTGGAAACATTAGCAAGAAACAAGTCTCAGTATTTCCCTACCCGTCCTGTTTTACTGACTCCGGTTTCTCTGATGTTTATTGCAAACATCCAAATAGGGAAGTTGTTTTTCCCTCGTCTGCTAAGAGATACCGAGTCGAAATCGTTCCCTTCCCTCCAATGACTTCAGAGACACTGCAATTACAGCCAATCACACGCAGCACTAACGTTTACAGTCAGGCCTCTATATATCAGAATCAGCCTGCACTGCGAGTTCATAAAGCATCAAATGACACAGCATTTATATCTCTCCAGAGGTGAAGCGCCGGCCGATTTGGATTCCCAAAAGTGTGCGGAGTTTGTGCACTGAACTGCAGGACTCCCACCGTGTTTTTGAATTATCAATAATACGAGCAGTATTTTCTCTGTCTTCTCCGTTGCAGAGCGCGGCGGCCTGCGGCGCGGAGGCTCCGAGCAGTGCCATCCAACCAGCCCACATCAGAGAGGCCATCAGGCGCTACAGCCACAAGATTGCCCCGCTCTCCCCCTTCTCAGTGCGTAATAACAGAGCCATAAAAGAGTTATATTTATAATCGCAGCGCAGCCCCATTTTAAAGTGGTCAAGCCCTAAAGTATTGGAATTGTTTAGCGCAATTTGCGGTTAGTGTAATTTTCCTCATAAAAGACACATAATTCTACTGGAGGATTAAATAAGCGGAATTTCGATCCTTTTTGGAAATACAAAGGAGATTTAATTTTGTTTTGTTTTCCGTAAGTTCTGTTTACGGCTGAAGAAATGCCGCTTACGTATGCGACTGTGCAGCGAGTTATAATTTTCCATCAGGCGCAGAAGTGTGGGTGTCTTAAGTGCTAGGCTGCGTTTGAGAAATGGCTCTTGGAGGCTTCGAGGCTTTCTCACAGCCAATTTGGAGGCTTTTGCTGCTGTGGTCAATCTGCAATTCACAGGTAATGAGCAATTTACCAATGACGGCCCACTTGATGCTTCCCGAGCCAATGGCTGCCAGAAAACCTGCCAGTGTTGGTTTTCTGTGGCTGTTTTTGTTTTAAATACTGATATTTGTTGCTTTTCATTGTGATGTACTTCAATTATCAACTTACAAAGCACTAGATCACTTCTAGACTCACGGGAAGACTTCTTATATAGTCTGGTGAAATATAAAGCATGGTAAGCGTTAGCATTTTCTTAAGAAACTGAGAAATTTGCGTGAAACTCACTGCCATGATACAGAGGTGTTGCTAAAGTGTTTTGAGTAGTTTTTGACACATTACTATGTGGTTGCCAGGGTGTTCTGCATATTTTTTAATGCAGTTTCTTTGGAGTTCTGTCCAATTGTTACGGCGTTGTTACCCTGAGTTACCCTGTTTTTTTTTTTGTTTCTACGGGGTTACTATGTGATTGCTTCAGAGTTCTGACTGGTTGTTATGGCATTGTTACCCTAAGGAGGTTTGAGGGTTTTTTTTCCTCGTTTTTTTCTAAGAGGTTCTGTGTAGTTTCTAAGATGTTTCTATGCAGTTGCTAAGGGGTTCTGGGTGGTCACTAGGTGGTTGCTAAGGTGATATTGATGTTTTTATTATGTTGCTGTGCTAGGGTGTGTGAACTGGTTGTTAAAGGGTTAGTTCACCCAAAAATAACAATTCTGTCATTAATTACTCACACTCGTGTTGCCCTCGGGTCAGTGCTGCCACACGCTCGTGTCATGGTACTGTTGTGAACACACGTCCACAAGTGACGCAGTAGAGACGAAAATGTGGAATAAAGTCGTCATTTTGTTTTCTTTGCGCAAAAATTTATTCTCGTAGCTTCGTAACTTTACAGTTGAACCACTGGTGTCACACGGACTACTTTTTTGATATATTGACTTTTGACTGAAAGTGTAGTACTTGCTGTCTATGGGAGGGTCAGAGAGCCTTCAGATTTCATCAAAAATATCTTAAATTGTGTTCCGAAGATGAACGAAGGTCTTGCGGGTTTCGAACAACACGAGGGTGAGTAATTAATGACAGAATTAAAATTTTTGGGTGAACTAACCCTTTAAACCATTGCTGTAATAAGCAATTGCCAATATCTATTTTGCATAGCTGTTTTTGTTTTAAATACAGATATTTGTTACTTTTCATTGTGATGTAATCTGGCAAAGCACTAAATCACAGTTTTAATTCATTTTACACCAGATTCATCTTGCGTTTTGCAAAAGAACCTCCATGGTAATGCACAACATCCTGAGATAATTCAGTCCCATCTCTTACATGTTTGTGCCAAATATTCAGTAAGAACTGCAAAGGAAAACCAAAGCATGATGGAAGCATGTTCTTATTACATCTCTAAAAGCCCTACAATTTCAATGTCGCCAAGCAACGCAGGACAAATGTGACTGGATTTCCATGGCGTAAACATGAGGCCAGCATGTAGGAAACTGGGAGTTGCGCGGGGACGCGGTGTATTGTTTAATATATAAAACAGGTGTTATATGGTTTTCCAGGGTATGATGCTGAGTGAAGACTTCCAGATGTTCTCGTGTGCCACTCGCATTCGCCTTTGATGAGTAAATCTCAGCTCCTTACTGGGAATGGCACAGGAATAATTAGACGGGGGGATGCAAGTGACTGAGTGAGTGAGTGCTGTCAGAACCAAGTTATGTAATTAACTGGGTTTTATTGCAACTGGAGCCAGTTTAAGCCCACGATTAATTGCACCAATAAGCACTTTTCACTCTGGTCTTTTAAAAAGCTCAAAAGGTAGAATTAAGCCCTTGTTTGGAAGGTCGAGTGTACGTGGGGTTGCTGACAGACACAAGGTGCTTTCTCATTAACGTGGACTGTTATCAATTGGCGTGGTCGCCATTCAGACTTTCGACGTTGCAGCAGTTAAGTCGACATATTACCTTCAAATGCATCTGAGATTCTCAACACTCCCCCAGATTGAAACGAAGAGAAATCGCCAATCTGGAAACGGTTCCCTTTCACTCAAGTTTCACCATTGTGGATGTAGAGCATTATGTAATTTAAATGTCTGCCCCAGTGACTGTTGTTGGAGGCTTTATCGGCCTCAAATTACCAAAATCAAGTCATTGTGAGATTATTAACTTTGAAATTGAATTAAGAGGGTAACGCAAGACCTACAATCATTCAGAGATCATTCGATTACACTCACGCACAGGGCAACGCAATTACCTCCCCCGTCCACAAGGACAGCAAGTCACCGGCCAAGAAGAAGTATACTTTTATTTGATTCCAGAGTCTGCTGTTGTGGAAAAGCGGCTCATCAGATGGAATTGTTTTTCCTTTTGTGTTTGTTTCTGCCAGTTTTTGTAAATGCCTGGCGAAAACATCCTTCTCCGACGCTTAATTTGACCTGCTAATGCGAGAAGAACTTTCTAGTGCTTTCTAGTGGTGTAAGTACATGCGGTGTAAATGTAACATCCAGGTTTATTTTTAGTGCACAGATATCTGAAATTCACCCGTCTGTCTACAAATATTGAGAGTTTGAAGTGAAAGACTTATTATACAGTGTGGTGAATTATAAAACATAAGCATAACTAACTGAATTATAATAATTATAACTGATTTTTTCTTTAGAAATTGTGAGAAACTGCATGAAACTCACTGCCATGATGAGTGCCACTACTATTGCTATAGTAGTTTTTAGCATGCTGCTATTGTAACGGAGGCCAGCTAGTAAAAGTTGTGCCCCTGATCTCAAGAGGCGCACTAGTGACTGACGCTAGAGGCTGTGATCTTTAGCTTCATTGTCTCCAATGCTGGAAACACCAGTTCGAATCCCACTCAGAGAAGGGCAAGTATAACCAGAGGAGTTACACTATGTGGTTGTTAGGGCGTTGCTATGCAGTTACTAAGGGTTTCTGGGGGGTCGTTAGGTGGTTTCTCTTGTGGGTGTTCTTGGTGGTTTCTAGTACATTGGTATGTGATTGCTATGGTGTTCTAACTGGTTGTTTAGGTGTGATATGCCATTGCTAAGGTGTTTTAAGTTTTATTTTTCAGTGTGTTGCTATGGTGTTGCTATGCAGTTACCTGTGGAATCTTGGCAGTTGTTACAGAGCTCTGGGTGGCTTTCAGTACGTAACTATGCAGTTTCTAGGGTGTTCTCAGTGGTTGTTAGGGGGTTGTTACGCACAAAGCTGTGGTGTTTTAAATGTTTTTATTTAGCACATTGCTTTGTGGTTGCTAGGGTGTTGCTATGCGGTTTGTTGGGAGGTTCTGGGTGGTTACTAGTGTGTTCTGGGTGGTTGTTAGGGTGTTGCTATGCAGTCGCTAGGGGATTACTAAGTGGTTTAACTTGTTGCTGTGTTGTTCTAGGTTGTTAGCAATATAAATAGTAAATCTTGCCTAAACACACCTTAGACAATCACAAAAGTGTGTCTTTCATTGGCCCTTACGCATGTTTAGAAGTTGCTGCGACAGCAATATTTTGTACCTTACTTGCAGTTTTCCCTGCTCTCACTTTACGCAAGACTTTGGGCCAAAGACAACAAACGATGGAGTGATGCGTCTCATCTCTCTCGTTTATTGCTCCATCATCTCCGTATCTGAGGACGGATGTCTCGTCCCGGGCCGCTGACATCCACAGAACTTGCTGTTTCTGTGCCCTTTTCAATGCCTCATAAACACTGCACTATAAACGGCCCATTGGAGCAGGCTTTACATCCCTGAATTCCAGTCGCATCCCTCGCGTTGGCATCGGACGCCAGTTCCTGTGGAACCTTCCCTAACAATTACACATTTACAAGTAGAGACATTCTTCCCCGTGGTTTGAATAGCTTGTTATTACTCCATGAAATTGCTTCTTGGATGTCAAGTGAACGGTCGGACTGGCAGCGGTGTTCAGAAGTGGGTCAGTTGGAACGGGAAAACGACATACGGTAGTCTTCCAAAGAGGCAATATTTTATCGAAATGATATTCAAACCTCCCAGTGCAGAAATACAGGCCGAGTACTGGCGCCATTTGAAGCAAAGCGTAATATTTGTCTTTGAAATAAGTTTATCGGAGAAAGAATAGCAACTTCTTGGATTTTGAGCACAAAGAGCTGGATTTGTTTTTATTTCACGCCAAAGTGTTGGCAACGGCAGCCTATCTTTTCTTGTTTGCTGAAGCATCGATATGAAAATACTATGCCATTAGAAGCACGAGCGTTCGGTGCCAGAAAACGCTTTGCCGTTTCTCTCTCTAGATTTATGGAGTCGTTTTTTTTCTCCCCCCTCTTCTTCTGTGTAATTTCTGTTGAGCCGCATCTGGAAGTATTTATTTCAGTGCCATGTAATCCATCTCGTGGCGCAGTAAACAGACTGGCTATTATTTTTGAATAAAGTCTCATCTTCAGGCTTCGAGAGCGCTCCTGGCTGTTTCAGATGCTATTGATTTACGGTGGGTTTTTCCACATTCTGACCCCCAAATCCCACTTCACAGCGAGGTGGTGTACAGTACGGCCCATTAAGTCGGAGTTCTGGGGATGCACTTCCCCGCTGGAGTGCGCTGGATCTGGCTGCGTTTCGACTCCCCAAATAACAGGGCTCCGCAGCACAATAACAACTCTAATCCTTTAGCCAGAACTCTCGAAGGTGCCGCTTTACTCTAAATCACGCCGATTTAAGCATCTCTTCAGTTTAGGCTCGAGGATAAAGCTCAGATTCTGATTATAATACCGTTGTTTACAGCAAAGCATCGTTAGGCATTTCCAGAGAAATTAAGCAATATCAAGATCAGTTGGGTTTTAGGATGCCATGCCTTTTATTTACTGACTGTGGCATGACTTGGATCAGGGATTCCCAAACTTTTTTCCAAACTAAGCTTAACCAACAGAGACCTTGACTTTCATTGAAACGTTTTTGTGATCTAGGTTCAGCCTCATAACTATTTGCAATACTACAATTTGTAATAATAATAAAATCAAATCAAATACGGTACTTAGTACGCTACATTAGACAGGCTCAATCACTTGCTGTTTTTAAATCTAGCCTAAAAACTTACTTCTGTAGTCTGGCATTTGATGCTACATGAGAGCTGCTTTGTTTTATTGTCTTTATGGTGTCTTATTGTCTTCTTTTGTGTTGTTGACTGTTTGTATCATTGATATTTTTACTATTTTTTGCGTGTACAGCACTTTGATAAACACTTGCTGTTTTTTAAAAAGTGCTTTATAAATAGACTTTGAAATAATTCAAATATATCAAATAATTTAGAGAAATTATTGAAATGATTTATTCAATAATATCATTGCAATATCATATATCATACAATTATATCATTATATAATAATTGTTATATATTGCAATAATTTCACATTCAATCTTCAAATTAATGTACAAACAACAATAAGACGACTCCCAGGTGAGTGGGATGAGAGAGGGAATACGGAGAGAGGTTGGGAGGGGGAGGGAATGAAGGCCAGTATCAATGATACCAATACTGATTCTCTATAAAATTGCCCCCCCCCCCCTTAATATTTAACCATTGACTATAGCCATTCAACAATACAGTATAATTAAGAGCTATCAATTTAACATTTATTAGACTTTAAAAAATAACTTTAATTTAAGTGAACTAATATAATCTTCACATAAACCCATTATAATATTTACCTGTGCCTTTCAGCAGAAATATACAGAAATTGAAATTGAAGTTATCAAACACTAAATTGTAAATTAAATATAGATGAGTCCTTAAATCTATAAAAGTTATTTTTTCAATTTTTTTCTTTGATTAATAGACATCTGACCAACGTCCGGTCTCTTAACGTGTGTGTGTGTGTGTGTGTGTGTGTGTGTGGATATCTATATATAATATATACACACTACCGTTCAAAGTTTGGGATCAGAACGATTTTTTATGTTTTTTACAGACGTCTCTTATGCTCATCAAGGCTACATATATTTGATTGAAAATACAGTAAAAACAATAATATTATAAAATATTATTACAATTCAAAATAACAGTTTTCTATTTTAATATACATTAAAAATCTGATTTATTCTTGTGATGCAAAGCTGAGTTTTCAGCATCACTCCAGTCTTCAGTGTCACATGATCTTCAGAAATAATTCTAATATGCTGATTTTTTTTTATCAGTGCTGGAAACTGTTTTGCTGCTTCATATTTTTTGGAACCTGTGATACTTTTTTCAGGATCCTTTGATGAATAAAAAGTTAAAAAGAAGAGCATTTATTTAAAATAGAAATCTTTTTACACTCTACACTACAGTGCAAAAGTTTGGGGTCGGTACATTTTTATTCTTTCTTAAAAAAAAAAAAATAAATTTAAACTTTTATTCAGCAAGGATGTGTTAAATGTATAGGGAAGTGATAGCAAAGATTTTATTTTTGAATAAATGCTGTTCTTTTTAACTTTTTATTCATCAAAGAATACTGAAAAAAAGTATCGCAGTTTCCCAAAAAAAATATTTGGCAGCACAACTGTTGATAACTCTAATAATAAATCAGCTATTAGAATGATGTTTTGAAGGATGCATGTGACACTGATGACTGGAGTAATGGCTGCTGAATATTTAGCTTTGCATCACAGAAATAAATTAATGTTTTAAAGGATGTTAAAATAGAAAACATTATTTTATATTGTAATAACATTTAGCAAGATGACGGTTTTTTTCTGTATTTGATCAAATAAATGCAGCCTTTGGGATCATAAGAGACTTAAAAACAAAATTACAAATCGTCCTAATCCCAACTTTTGACCGCTAGTTAGGTATGTATGTATATGACGTGTGTAAATGTTATTTACTTGTTACAATATATTATATGCAATTTAAATATATAAGCAGAAATTAAATTATTATTGATCATTTTATTAGAATTGTTTTTGATATCATTAGGTAAAGTCTCTATATAATGAGGCAAGAAATAATATTATAAAAAAAAACATATTGACAGAGTGATCATTTTAGAGCTGCATTAGTGATTGTATCCACTGCACCACTCAACCCTGCGTTCTACCATCAAACTCTAAACCCCAAGATTTTTACAGCCACGATCGCCGAGAGACGGTTCTGAAATGCGTTGGAATGCGAGAGTGGGGAGGAGGAGAAAAGACGAGAAAGAGCGTAGCCAAGTCATTTTCCTAAGCCCTCATGGATTCAGAAAGAGACAACAGAGAGCAAGGAGTCACAAAAGAAAGAAGGAGGTTCTGACCCGGGACGACTGTACATCGATACAGTTGAACCGGAGCGCTGGCAGTCTGACGGCGGGGAAGTCCCGGTCTTACGGCATCTCGTATGCACCGCAGCCTTGATCCAATTCAGCCGGCTCCACACAGACAGGACCGTCCCACCGGGCGCCAGCGCACACACACGTTCCCACATCTGTCTTGTGCTGCTCATGAATATGCACGAGCAGGAGTTACACTTCTGGCAGCGTCTCATTACGGTCAGCGAAATGCACACGCATGCAGCTCTCTGCTATCTTGTCTTGAGACCTTTCACTCACACGTTAGAGGTTAGTCCACCCAAAAATCAAAGTCCTGTCATTTATCATCATTTACTCGCCCTCATGTTGTTGCAAGGTGTGCCATGCATCTGCAGCTGTACAGCAGAGCCAGCCATAGCTTTGTGTTAGGAAAAGACATTATCTGAAAAGTTATTAGAAAAGTCATTATTTGCTGAAAAATGTGTTTTTGCTGCAGCTCTCAAATCCCATTTGTGTTGATGTGTCAGTTTGAAAATACAAAAGTGTGAATAAGATTTAAGAGCTGAGGAGGAGGAAGATTTTCAACGAATAGCAGCTGAAAATTCCTCATTGAAAGCTATCGTATGATTTCAGAAGATGTAAAGTTGTATGGCAGTGTTATTTTACTATCATTGTTATACTTTTATAGTTATATTCATATTTTTTCATTCGTTTTTGTTTAACTTTCTTCTGGTTTATTGTATTTTTAGTTTAGTTATTTTTAGTAATTTTGCTGTTTTTGTCTTTTTTTTGGTTTAGTGTTTTTTTTATATGTCTGTATAGTTTTAGTTAAATTTAATTGTATAATTTCACTGTTAGTTTGTCATTTTAGTACGTGGAGTTAAACTGAATGAAAATGAGAAATAGTCAAATAAGATTATTTTTATATTTTAATTCATTTAAGTTAGTTACATTTATTTTTATAAATTATTTTTATTAGTCGGTAGTAGTAGTAGTTTGTAACAACAAAAACTATTTAGTGGTTTTTGTAATTTTTTTGTTTGGGGTTTTTTTGTCGTGGCAAATTTTATTATTTATAATTTCTCTGTTAGTTGACATTTTAGACATGAAGTTAAATGAATGAAAATGAGAAATAGTAAAATAAAATGTCTAATTTAATTTATTTCAGGTAAGTTGAATATTATTATTATTATTATTATTTTATTGGTGTGTCATATTATATGATTTTATAGTTCACAAATAATTACAGAGAAATGCAGTTCACAGAATTTAAACATGACATTTGAAAAGTAGAAAGAGGAAGGTTTTTGTTTTTTTTTTTCAAATGACAAGACTGAGTGCGAGTAATAAGGGACAGAGCTTTCATTTTTTGGATGAACTTTCTTTTTCCCGTCCAGTTCCTGCCCAGGCTCAGTCTGTGACAGATCTTTGTTTTTCTTCGCTGGTATTTATGTTCTTTTTGTACCGAAGTGTTTAAATGTATTCCTGACCCTTTTGTCTAATGTGTATCTTGGCCTGCAGACTTTGCGTAAAAATGACAAGAGCGAACTGTTGGAGGTGTTCAGGCTGAAATATGCACACCACTCAGTTTTATGGAGCGTGCGAAGGACTCGCTTTTGTTTATTGACACTAACAATGTTCCTGTGTTCATCAAACCGGCCGGCCAGCGTAAAACAATGACTGTTTGAACGGTCACACACGAGACCCGCGGCTTATTGTTTATGACACGCGATAAACAATGCCTGATGGCCGCCATTTTTTTTATTGGGCATAAAAATAAGAAGACAGACAGAATGATATTGTAGCTAATGAGTTGCATCTGTTCCCCTCAGTGCGGTACTGATAATTGGAGTGTCATCTCTCGGCGGAGAGGAGACAGTTTGTCTCTCACATTTACACGGCCGGCCAGCGAGAGGACACAGCGGCGCTGATCAAAGATAAACCTCCTCTCGCCAGGGGTCGTTCATCTTTTTTCCTCACGATCCTGGCAGTGATGCAGCTTAACAGAACAGAACTCTTAGAAAAGAGAAGTGCAAACAGTTTCCTTCCTCACGCAAACAAGACGACCAAAAAACAGTTTCCTTCCTCACGCAAACAAGACGACCAAAGAAGCTTTTCTTTCAACTTGGCTCGGGTTTTGCCTGCCAAACGTCCGGAGCACTGGAGAGACAAGCTGTTCTCTCCCTGTAATGGTGATCGGATCACATTGAGTTTAATATTAGAGCCATTCACCTCTCATTACCAAAAATATCATAGAGAATAGATTGCCTAGTTTCCCTAATAGGTTTAACAAATGGGTGTCTGTCTGGTGTATAAATACACTACCATTCAAAAGTTTGGGATCAGATTCTTAATGTTTTTTTTTTAAAGAACTTGTACTCACAAAGGCTGCATTTTTAATCAAAAATACAGTAAAAATTGTGAATAGATAATTTCGCATAATAACTGCTTCCATTGCTATATTTTGTTATATTTTAAAATGTAATTCATTCCTGAGATGCAAAAGCAAATTTTCAGCATCATTACTCCAGTCTTCAGTGTCACATGATATTCAGAAATCATTCTAATATGCGGATTTATTATTAATGTTAGAAACCTCCACCCCAGAAACCGTGCTGCTGTCTTACTTTTTTTTTGAACAAAAAGTTAAAAAGAACAGCTTTTATTCAAAATAGAAATTGAATTTTGTAACAATGTAACTTTTCAAATAACTTTTCAAAGGTTTGGGGTCAGTACTTTTTTTTCTTTTTTGAAAGAAATTAATACTTAGCCTGTCGCATAGACATTTTAGATTGATAAAAAAAAAAAAAAAGGAGTAAAGACTTCTATGGTTTCAAAAGATTTCTATTTTGAATAAATGCTCTTCTTTTTAACTTCTTATTCATCGAAGAATCGTGAAAAAAAAATTATCAGTTTCCACAAAAATAGGTGTAAAAACAGTACAACAATTTCCAACACTGATAATAAATCAGCATATTAGAATGATTTCTGAAGGATCACTGAAGACTGGAGTAATGGCTGCTAAAAACTTCAGCTTTGCCATCACAGGAAAAAAATTAAATTTTAACCGGATATTGAAATAGAAAAACATTATTTTAAATTGTAATAATATTTCACAATATTACTGTTTTTTCTGTAATTTTTGATTCATAAATGCAGTCTTGATAAGCATATATCTTTGGAATATAATTTATTTAAAAATGTATCACCTTGCTGTCTAGATATTGGTATTGGTCATGGATAAACCTGTATGATTTGTATTTGTATGAAATCATGATATTTTTAATTGTTGGGATGGACTTTTCTTTGAACTCTTATGTCGCTGGGCTGACCATAATTGATCCCTTGTAAATAAATGAATCAATTAATGCGTAATGTTCACGTGACCCTTTGTGTAAACAACTGCAGTCCAAGAGCAAATACTCTTGCACATGAATATAAAACTCAACTTTTCTTTCTTTTCTTTTTTTTCGCACGGTTAGAGAAAATCATTCATTCACATCATGCAACCAATGCAAATTCAGCAGCTTGCACAAATAACCGCCAACATATGGTGAGCATTCACAGGAGTGACGGACACGAGCGTGCGTCCAATAAAGCCTTCCAGACCCCTGCCAGCCGTCCGTATCCACCGATCCCAGATTTCTGATCCGTACGCTGCGGATTTCAGCACAGTCCGTAATAAATACGGGCAATAAAATCAGCGAGGGTCAGTTGCTGCGCTACTGGAATGCGTTTGTACAGCGGCGCTTCTGTACACGGCCTCTCAAACCGCATGGCCTCTTCCTTCTTGTACTGTCAGCAGGCGATATTTCATCAGAAAGCCTCTCTCTGCACAGATGCTTCCTCTGCCCATGTTGCAGATATTTTTTCCTGGAGTTTTTCTTGGACCCCTTCGACTTGGTTTCACATCTTGCCACCCACTGCCAAGGCCAGAGGCCGGCCTGAATGAGCCGCGTCTGAACCTGGAGACCTCCGCCGAGTGTTTCCATAAGGGGGGAACGAGGTCTGTCTTAGCACTATTTAACTGCAAAAATGGAGATTTGTGAATGGCCGAGCCCAGTTTGCTAAAGCACGAAGGCAGAATGTTTCATCCGCATTTGTGTTTGCACTGAAGTTATATTCTCTGTTGGTGCTGTTAGTGTCGTTTAAAGAGGATGGAATGAGATCAGAAAAATGCTCTTCGTCACCATCCGTTTATATTCGACACTGGCGTTTTTATTTCAGGCTTTCTAAATCACTGAACTCTCTCGTTGCATGATTTCCTTGAGGAAGTTGCAGGTGTTTGTGTTGAAATGCAAAATTGTTGAGTGAATTCACTCCTCGATTTTGTGAGGTTTTAGGTGGGTAAACAGTAGCTATGTTTCCATCACCCGATTTTAATCGGCATTTTGAAGTATCGCAAGAAACGAGTGATGGAAACGCCCAATTTCGAATAAAAATCCCGTAATTCGCAAAAAAGTTTTTACGCTCGCTTGAGGTGGTTTTTGACTTGTGCGAAAAAGGGTTGATAATGGGAGATGGAAATGCATTTTGCGGATAAATTCCTCCAAGCGCATCAAAAAAAGTCATGTGACTTTGCACTATGGAACGGCAAAACCTGACTAACCAGCGGACCGATCTCATTCCACAGCATCTGAAATGTTGTTATATGGTCATTCGGAAATGCACGAGCAAAGTCTGTCATCAAAGTATTTCTGTATAATTGCCTCCCAGAAATGTCTTACACGACTGCGTTCCCAAACAGCAGCATCCACCTCCAAAAGCAATGACAGCATTTATTGTGTTTCGTCTGCTCGCTATGAGGCGAGTCATTTATTATATATGCAAATTATTCAGTGGCTTCTCCTACTTTTCTTTTGATATTTGGTGCTGGTTTATCAGGAAGTGACGATTTTGTTTTCTTTGACTTGTTGGATGGAAACGATACTTGTTCGCAAATGTTTTATGCGATATTCCAGTTTTGCGCATAAGTGAAATTCGCAACTTTGGATGGAAACAGGCTTGGGTCAGGTATCCCTCAACAGGGCAGAAATTAACAAGGCTCAAGTAAAAACAAAAAGCTCCAAAATGGACCTGTGATATTTAGATTTGCCATTCAGTTGTGAGGTTTAAGTAATGTAAATATAATGAGATGATTTTTGGATGAGAAAATAACTTAAAATCAGCTTTTAATAAAAAACTTAAACAAGGTAAAAAAAAAAGGATAAAGAAAACAGATACATCCAATTCCCTACTGTGACTTACGACTTTACTTTAATTAAAAATAATAAGTTAACATGTAATGATTTATACAAATTATTTAATTGTTATTACGTTATTTTATAGAATTTTATTTGTTTTAATGCAGTTGAATACTGATGAAGTGTGACCATGGAAATGTTAAATGTAAAAAAAATTGGTTTTAAAACAAAAAAATAAAAATCTTGTGACAGTAGGAGTGGGTTTAATCAAGCAGGGGGAACAGGCAATTCTCCAATTATTGCTTTTGAATATTGAATTTTTTTGTATAGATTTTTATATGTATACAGTTTTACAATTATTTTAAATATAATACGTAAAATATTAATAAAATAATTCTTTTAAAAATAACTATTTATTTTTTATATATTTATTTTAAAAATTTTTTGGTCTGTCTGTTAGACATCTTAGCTCTTTACAGTAATTTAATATTTGATATGGGACAAGCCATAATTAAAGTAAATTACAATTAATAATACATATACTCATTATATAATTATTATGACAATATAATATAGAATTTATGATTTTTTAATTTCTGTAAAAATATATAACAAATGAATGTGGCATGAAATGTTCCTAAAAAAGTTTATTAAGTTTATTTTATTTAAAAAGTTTTAAGACACTGTTCCTCACTGTATGGGAAGTAGAATATGTGCTGTTTTCCCTTCTTTTCTGTTTGCAAAGTATAATTAGCAGAGGGGAGGACGAGGCTTGAGACGCTGCGACAGCTCTCGTGATTGAAAATGTATTCCATACAGGAAGGAACTCTTCCCTGAGATATATCTCCATTGCTTTCCATTGAACATGCACATTATATACATATATCAGGCTGGATTTATTTTTCAGGATCTTTAGGGAGCTTCTCTTGGTCAGCCTCCTCCGGGATGTGTATTTATATGTTGGAAAATAAGCCTGTGATGTTGTGTGAGGCCGAATGAAACTGAGAATCTGCTGTGATGGAAAAATCCAGCATGTAATAAAGCGCCATTCATGCTCAATCTGTCAAACTGAGAAACCCAATCAGAGCAGAATTCACACAATCAATCAGTTTGATTGTGCAAAAAGCATCGCATGTTTCGAATCAAAACTTTTATATTGTTTTCTTTATGAACACTCGAGATTTTCATTTGTAGATGCCTGTTCATGTAGGTCATTCATTTCAGAAAGCTTTTACAACTTTAAAGGTTTTCACTACGTTGCTAGGGTGTTCTGGGTGGTTGCTGTGTGTTGCTATGTGGTTGCTAGGGTATTCTGAGTGGTTATGTGTTTCATGGAATGTTTTTTCTCAGCTTTTAGATTAATCTCTATGGTTGCTAGGCAGGTTTACATGATTTCTACTAGAGGTTGACAGACTTTTACCGATAACGATAACTGGGGCGACCACAAAGGCGATCAACCATTCGTTTTTAAAATGGATACTGAATGAAAAGAAACATAATAGTATGTAAAATGGTACTGAACATTATCACAAAAAATTAAAAAGCAGTACTGAACCAGAAAAATGTACTGTACCATATCCCAACTATCAAAACTCAAAATATGCAATTCCCATATGCCATACCAGGTTACAGACTGCAGCCAAATGGTCGCATTTTGCGAACGAAACTGAAAGGCATAACGAAAACCGCGGCTACTTGTTGACAAGCGCAGCGCTTAGAGGCGTCGAGAGGGTTTATACTCGCGCGCGCAGGAAAAAATGGCGGATATTGAGGGAACGATGGATGGTGTTCAAGCTAAAGTACAAGACCGCTTCTTAAAGGGTCATTATGAGGCGGATGTCAGTTTTTCCTTTCTCTTCGGAGTTTAAAAGATGATAAGTCCCTAAAGTTGCAAGACTAAAGTCTCAAACCCAAAGAGATGATTTGCATAATGCCGCCCAAATGTTCACACAAAGAAAGAAGGCGTAACTATTATTCTCGCTGTAGTATTGTTGTTGCCGCCACCGCCATGTCGTGAAGGCGCTGAGTGCTTCGTTGTAAAGGGAAACTACTTTATTTGGCCTTTCAAAATAGGACACGACTAGAAATCAGTAGTTAAGTTGTATTAACAACACTGTTCCAGAACACTTCAACCAAATATTCAGATGTGTGCAGCACATTTTACGGACTGTTTCCTGATACTGGGAGAGTAGCCTACATGCCGGCTGGCACAAGGCTGTTTCTATAAAGTGGGGCAGTTCCAACTTTGCAAGGACAGTATGGCACTTCTGACTCACAGCCTGTAAGCACGTTTTCATATATAAAGAATGTACCACTGATGATTCAAACGCGAGTTCTGAGCAGTGTAGAGTAGCACTTGTTTTTTGTCATTTCTCCGATCACAAACGCAGACATGGTTTTATGTTACACGGGTGAACGTGATATGCAAAAGCATGTGTGAAAAAAAAGACAGTATAAATCATTGTAATCTGTAATTATATCCCCACTGGATGCTACAAATGCCTAGTTTATAATGGGTCTTATTGGTTTTTGTCTCGTAATGAGCTGCGGGCATCAAAGATGGTGCAGGGCCGTAAAATTTCCGTCACCACTTGACAACTCGGACAATACCAACGCATGGATAGGCTGGCCAATCAGAACACACCTTGATTTTCAGAACGATGAGATTTAAAATAAAAATCGTGTTTCAGAAAGGCGGGGCATAGATGAGAAACAGTAATGTACAGTATGTGGTAAATAATGTGTTTTTTTTACCTTAAACAGCATAAATATTTCATTCCACCAAATACACAAAATAATGGTTCTTTTTAGCAACATCCTATGACCCCTTTAAAATAGAGAGTGAACATTTAGTATTTGTGGGGAAAAAGAAAATATGCAAGCACTGTCACAGACAGCAAGTTTAGTTTTACTTTTCTTTTTGTTTTCATTTTGAAAAGCTTGTTATCTTTGCTGTTTATCTCACGTTACGCTATGGAGGCTCTCTTTTATCTTATTTTTAATAAATCGGGCCATCGCCCTCTTGGCAGCACGTCACGCGCGTCACTCCCGGATAATCGAAAATGGGCAAAGAGGCGGGAGCAGGTTGCTGAAACCACTCCCATCTAGCTCGACGGTGGTGACAGTATGCGGCAATCCACCTGTAACTCAAGTGGCCACGCCCTTAATTATGCAGAACTGTAAGGCTTAATATAATTTAAACAGATGAGTTATAAAAACAAATTCACCCCCCTCACAGTTGTCCAAAATCCAATAGACCAAAATCATTTTTTGAACCAGGCTGTAAACATGTTTGTTTCTGCTGTAACGTTGGGCATTTTAACATGGGGAGTCTATGGGATTGACTCCCTTTTGCAGCCAGCCTCTAGCGGCCAGTTGAGGAATTACAGTTTAAGTCACTTCCGTGTTGGCTTCACGAGAGAGAGCGGGAGGTTGCCACTTGGTAAAAATAGATAATACTAGACATCTTAAGGATGATGTGTACCAAAAATATTTGTCATATCTTTGTTAATGCAAGTTGTTGCATGACCAGAGCAGTTTACTTCCTGTTTGCACCATGAGAGGATGATGGTTGCATCAAAGCTCCAAAACAAAAGGTTAGTAAAGCATGTTAACCATGGAACACTTCACATATTTAACAGAGACCCTTCATTTTTTACATATTAGTAGGAAATGCACTAAAAAGCCACTCAGTTACATTTTTAGAGCTTTATAAATGAAAACCTTCTTTTGGTTGCCCAATTCTAGGGGGAAAACTACAGACTTGGCAACCCTGGAGGCATCAGTGATTCCGCCTCTAGAGGTCGCTTTCACTCTCGCACTGGATAATTACAGCAACGGATGAAACCCGAAAAAACTGTTCCAGCAATCAATTATCGGTGACGATTAATCAGCATAACTGATAAATCGGTCAACCTCTTGTTGCTAGGGTGCTATGAGTGATTGCTATGTGTTATCTAGAGGGTTTACAGTATATGGTTGCTAGGGTTTATAAATGCTTGTTAGGGCATTGTGCATGTATAAAGCTTAATTTGCATGCATTCCGTGTGAGATGATGAACAGAAGTTGAGTTTTTCCACATCCAGTGTAACAGATACAGGTGCAAACATAAAAGCGTTTCAACATCACATGTTCTCCTGTTCCTCGTTGGTCCTGATTAGAAATCTGCTCTCCAGTGTGCTGATCCTATAATTGGACTCGGAGATAATGACCCAAAGAAACAGAAGTCGCCAGCAAATCAAGCCTCGACCTTTGAGCTTTGATACGTGGGTTTGAATCTGGCTTTATAAGTTCCAGCTTGTCAGAGCTTTCACAATATCCTTTCTTTCTTGTCTTATTCTGTGGGGGTTTTTTCCAGTCAGTTCATGTTTCTGGGCCTGTATCTAGTTTGAGTCGTCTGTTTTCCTGAATCCAGCTCTGTCCCGTCTGGGACCTGTCTCCATTTCGCTTTTGTGTCCCGTTAAAGCGGCAGACAAATGAAGAGAGTTCGCCATAATAAGAATGCAAAAAAACACGCATCAAAAGCAAATTGTATCGCATGGAGGACACGGCCAAACGGCGCACATCTGCTTTCAATTCTCCGTTTCTTTTATAAAAAGGAAATTAAATGACATCTAAAACGATCTACCACCCCGAGTGGCTTTGGATTTCGTCGGCTCCTTCCTTTTTACCCACAATGCAGCTGTACGTATTGTCTTTCTGCAGTCACTGCAATGCTTTCTCTTGTTTTCCTCCCTGTGGTTGAATAATGATAATTAATGGTGCTGTCGGTGGCGTTTGCAGGGTTCTGTTAATAAAGACACTTGTTATTTGTATATGTTGCCTGTGACTGGATCCGCCTTCCACTCCGGGATTGTGGTGACCTGATGGGTTCCTTCATGAAATACAGATCTCTGTTGGCAGAAACGCAGGATCCAGAGGCATGCTCTTAAGTAATTACAATGATGTTTGTGTGTGACCGCTTATTACTGTCCAACCAAGTGCTTATGGGAGCTCAGATGACAGATGATGTTGAACGCCTCATACAGTATGAAGTGGACTGAGAACTTCACATTCAGAGTATGTCAATGACAAATGGATGAACATGAAGAGGATACATGTTGGTTTCGTACATTTTTGATGAATGTTTATACAGTTTTTTAACAAATGTTTTGATTGAATGGCTCTAAAAACGTCCCGTGGTTAACCAAGTCAAATGAATGCTTCTCATTTACCCGTGAATTCACAAAAAAAAAAAAAAAAAAAATCTATTAGCAATTTCTGAGTGTAAAAAAAATTGTAAGTGTGCACATCTCAAGATATCAAACTTTTTACATTGTAAAATATTTTACTTTTTTTTTATCAAAAAAAGCTCAAATTTGCTAATATTAAAAATGGTCATGAGCATCTACAAGTGTCATTTTCTGTGATGTAATTTTAATACAAAAACTGAAACATTTATTGTATAAACATTTATTGCATGTAATGTAATTAATAAAGGAATAGTTATAATAAAATAAATAAACACAAAAGAAATGAAAGCCATGCTGCCAACCAATTTTCAGAAAAATACCCTGCTGTTAAAGTTTAATTAATACTTTTATTTAGCAAGGAGGATGCATTAATCTAAGTGAAAGTGACAGTGAAGACATTAATAATGTTGCAAAAGATTTCTATTTCAAATAAATGCTGTTCTTTTGAACTTTATATTCATCAAAGGATCCTAAAAAAGAAAATGCGTCACAGTTCCCACAACAATATGAAGCACACAACTGTCTTCAACACGGATAATAATCAGAAATGTTTCTCCTGCAGCAAATCAGCATATTAGAATGATTTCTTAAGAATCATGTGACACTGAAGACTGGAGGAAGGATGCTGAAAATTCAGCTTTGATTACAGAAACAGATTACATTTTACTCTATAGTCACATAGAAGAATAGACAAAATTGTAATATGTCACAATTTTTCTGTTTTTACTGCATTTCTGATTAAATAAGTACAGCCTTGGTGAGCAGAAGAGACCTTTCAAAGACATAAAAAATCCCAAACTTCTGAATGGTAGTGTTTATAATTTCTGTATGATTATATGTATTCTTTTAAACATTATTCAGGCAAAAATATTTGAATCATAAAACATATTTGCAACCTAGTTGTTATACGGTTCAGAAATAAAATATGTGAACCATATGACAACTACTTTGCAGTCGTGTGGACCCTCGCAATTACACCCCTGTGACATTTTTAAAGTCGAGCCTTCAACAAATCAGAATGCCTTTCCACAAATATATTCATAAACCACTTGTTAACCACATTTGTTTTGTATCTGCGCTTCTAATAGATGAGGATGGTGTTTCGTAACCCGCAGAACCAGAAATACTTGGATTAAACATTAAAGAGGAAAAAAAATTCAGCAAAAAACATTCCAGGCCTTGTCGTCTGTGAAACCGGAAAACAAGAGCCGGCCTTCTGCCGCTGTGGAACTGGAGTGCTAATTCATAACAGATTTGCTTTTTTTCTATTGTTCCCCGACAGAGTGCCTACCGCAGGAACGGGATGACTTTCCTGGCCTGCTGAGGTGAGCGAGAGGAGGTCTGGAGGAGCCGGAGGAGTCTCTGTCTGTGTCTGTTTACAGGTTTGTTTGGACAGGAAGTGCTGTGGACTGCCACAACTCTGGATTCAACGCTTTTTGTTTAGTTGGTGTTCATTTAAACTCTAGTAGTACGCGTTTCCTCTTTTGTAAACAGGTTTCATTTCGTATTTTTAGTCGGTTACAAGAAGTACTCAATAGTGTTGAACTAGTTTCTGATGCTTAATTTTTTGGGGGGTAAAAGTTGAGTAATGAAAACCCATCTTCTTTTTGATGCTGTAATACGTTATTTCTCCAGTTGTAATATCTGGTTTTTGTACTTTTATACCATTTCTGTTTGGATTTAGAGGATTTAATTAAATTTTTTTTAGAAAAAATATTTTAAATTCAATTATTTATTTATTTAAAGATTTTTAGTAAAGAAGTCATGGTATCCGTGAATACCATGTTATTTTATTTATTTTAATTAGAGTGAACAAGAAACTAAAAACCTTAACTATGTTCGTATTTTTTATCTTTAGCTTTGGTTGTATTATTTGATAAGCGTGGAATGAATGTCTGTCTGTCGGTCTGTCTGTATTAACCATTTTTTCAGTATGAAATCATGTTTGTGTGTGTGTTGTGTGTGGTGTGTGTGTGTGTGTGTCTGTGTGTGTGTGTGTGTGTGTGTGTGTGTGTGTGTGGGTATTGTGTCTGTCTGTCTGTCTGTCGTCTGTGGTCTGTCTGTCTGTATGATGTCTGTCTGTTGTGTGTGTGGTGTGTGTGGGTGTTCTGTGTTGTGTCTGTGTCGTGTCTGTGTGTTTTTGTTTCACATGAGGACATAAATGTGTATCAATGACAAGGGATATGAAAGGTATTAACAAGGAGAATGGTGACTTTTCACAGGAACGTTAACCATGTCACCACTTGTCAAAACGGATTATAAAATCACACAGAATGGAGTGTATGAAAATTGAAAAGGAAACAAAGTCTCCTGGAGGGGTAGGTTTAGGGGTTAGGTGTAAAAAGGGCATAAATATGGTTTGTACAGTATAAAGACCATTATGCCTATGGGATGTCCCCAATTTTCACAAAAACAAACCTGTGTGTGTGTGTGGTGGTGTGTTCTCATGTGTGTCGTCTTTGTGTCCTCTCTGTGTGGGGTATGTGTGGTGGGTGGTGTGTGGTGTGTTGTGTGTGTTGGTCTGTCTGTCTGTGTGTCTGTCTTTGTGTCTCTCTGTGTGTGTGTGTGTGTGTGTGTGTGTGTGTGTGTGTGTGTGTGTGTGTCTCTGTCTGTCTGTGTGGGTGTGTCACAGAACGGTCATGAAAATGATTAGATCAGAAGGTGTGGAAGCCCTGCATGGTATATAGTACAAAATATGGTAATGTGATAGTACTTTTAGTTCCTTTTTGTTAGTAAGAAAGTGTCACTTGTCGAGCTGTAGATTCTCAGAAGAGCACAACGTAATTAAAGCTCACAAGCTCATTCTCCAGCGGTTCCTCGAGTGAGACGCACTGATGTTGAGCTTCATCAAGCACAGCTATCAGATCAGCAGCAGTGATGTAGTTTCAGAAACACACGTGTGCTCATGCTGGCAGTTCTGAACGAGCGGACTGCAGCGGACTGTCGGGTGTTTAGCGGGGCCTGAGGGTCAGCGCGGGTGTTGTGTTGTGTTTGATGGTAATGCTCTCTGGGGGATCACAGCTGTTACGCTCTCGTCTGAGAAACTGCTCCAATCACACGGCCAATTGGAAACGCTTTGCCTATCTGAGGAGCGTCAGCTTCTCTTAACCTTGATTTGTGCTGCCGCACTGCACAGACTGATTCTGTGCACAATTGCAGTGTTTTTGAAAGAAACTAGTATGCACTGGATTCTGTATTATCAGTATAACATCTGGGCTTGTTAAATAATAACATAGAGCGCTGTGTGACATGCAATGTCCCACTTGACTTTCCATTTTCAATGTGACAAATGACCCAGAATTTGTGCAAACCAAGATGATGATAACGCCACTCACTTCATTATACATGCAATGTGATGTGACATTTTTCTTACCATATTTACATTTTTACAAATGTAAATATTTAGCAAATTCATTTTCCCTTTCTTAAAGTCCTAGCAATTCAACTGTATTGTCTTATTTATATAACTTTTACGTAATTAATAATTTTTTAGTCACAACTCGGTTTAAAAGGCTATCTTACTATATTTCTTAAATTAACTTTTACATTTTGCATATTTAAATATTTAAATGAGCTAATTTCCCCTTTCCTATAGAAGGTTTTTAAATTACTTATTAGAAGACTCCGTATTAATTTAACAAAATTGCTTATGAACGGAAATGATGGTCATTGAATCTATTCACTGTGAATCTATTTATTTGTTTATTTACTTTTTATCATTTTAATTTTGGTTCATTTTAATGAATGATTTTTTTTATTCATTATCTTTAAGTAGGCAGCATGCTGGTGCTTCATTGCGAACATCAGATTCTGTCCTGGCTCATCATGAGGAGAACGGAGGAAAGCTGCGGGTGAGGTTTCATTTACATTCAGGCCTGTTCACTCGTCTGTCATCGGCTCTGCTTTAGTTTAATCCAGTCTGATGTCTTCATGTAGTGACCTGTTGCATTTAAACAGATAATACTGATGTCCCGTCCCAAATGCCTTTAATGTGTTCACATTTTTCTGTCGGCACCTTATAAACGTCCCACAGTAAAACCCTGTATGATATTTCAAGGTGTTCGGCGTAAGCTCGACGTATTGATGTGTAGATCCTCGTAAATTCGCCCATGTGAAATCCCAGAGCTTTTCTCGCAGGAGATGGACAGAGATTTATGGAGCTGAAGCGATCTGACAGCCTGTGTTTTATTTCCTTTTATTATTCACGCACCGCTCAGGTCTGCTGACTGCGTTAAGCGTCCTCACTGCAGCGCTGCGTGTGTTACAGTACATGTGCTGTCTAACTCGTCAGATCTTCACTGAAGGTGACAGTCTTAGAATAGAGCTCTGTTTTTAACAGCACATCTGACATGCTTTCATTCACACAGTGTGCCTATCATTTGACTATTACATTAATATAATAGTCGTGATTAGCACATTTGACACATTACAGCTGTGCTGATTTTAGGGTTAATGCACATAATATTTCCTGTTCCTGTCGTATTATTATGATTATATTATTTATTATGATTTAGTTATTCATTTGTATATGATTTGTTTTCACTATACGGCACTGTATAGACACCATAGATTTCAATAGTTAATAATAATAATTGTTCAATATATAGAATGTTCAATATATACACCAATGTTCAATAGATTATAATAATTATGATTATTATTATTATACTTGCTTTTGTATAGTGGTTATAATGTTCAAAATATTCACAATGTTCAATAGATTATAAATACTATTCTATGTATAATTCTAATTCTATCTTAATGTTGCTTTATACAGTGACAACAGCTGCAATATGCTGTAAAACACCAATGTTCAATCGTTTGTTTATAATAATAACTAACAATAATTATTCAGTGATTATTATTATTCATAGTATTTCTCATAAAATGTACAGTGTTGCCATGCGTCTTTTAAAGGTTTCAGTTTTTTTTTGCTGGCCGTACCATCCCATAAAATAAACTATTGCCGGAACCTCCTGCGATGGAAGGAATCTGCTGGAACGTTGAAAATGATCTGAAAGTCATGGATAAAAACTGTACGACTCGCTTCATCTGATATTTGTTGTGCTCAGAGCAACCCTCTGCATTTTTCATGAACATTATGAAATGAAATCATGTTTTGGAGGCAAAAAAGGTCAATATTTTCAGATCTGTCAGGTGTTCTAATAATTTTGGCCACCACTGTATAATAATGAATAGTTAGCCTATTCAGTAGTTATGCTCAATAGTTTATAATGATAATTGAATAGTTTAGAATCATAATGAACATGTCGTTGTTGGTGTTGTTAGCGATAATAATAAACTGACACCAATGTTTAATAGATAATAGTTATTATTATTATTCTTGTTGTTTATAATAATAATACCTCCGACTTATTGCTTTTATAATGTGGCAACAACCACAAAATGCTTATTATTATGCAATTATATATTATTATATAGGCTATTGCATTATATGTTACTCTGGACCACAAAACCAGTCATAATTGTCAATTTTTTTATTGCGATTCATGCATTTTTCCATTGATGTATGGTTTGTTAGGATAGGACAATATTTGTTTGAGATACAACTAGCCTATTTGAAAATCTGGAATCTGAGGGTGCAAAAAAATCTAAATATTGAGAAATTTGCCTTTAAAGTTGTCCAAATGAAGATATTATCAATGCATATTACTAATCAAAAATTAAGTTTTTATATATTTACGGTAGGAAATTTACAAAATATCTTAATGGAGCATGATCTGTACTTAATATCCTAATGATTTTTGGCATAAAGGAAAAATGTATAATTGAACCATACAGTGTATTGTTGGCTATTGCTACAAATAACCCCCAGCGACTTAACACTGCTTTTGTGCCCCAGGGTCACATATTATATAAATTTTTGAATTTCCAGGCTGCTGTAACGTGATCTCTACTGCCGCGAAATTGTTCTTAAAGGCACAAAAACACCCTTTATTTGTGGTAAAATCACTGTAACACAGGGCTTTATTAAAGCTGCTGTCGTCAGTTTGAGGCGTTAAAGTAGCTACCTGTTCCCAGCAGTCCGTGCGCTGGCGGTGACCTGGACTCTTGGTGGTCCCTCCATCAGTTTCAGATGAGCCAAACAGACTCACGCATGTGAAACGGGCTGCGGTTCACCGGCGTCACTACCACACGCGGCCCGCCGTTACGAGCGGAGTCCCACAGGTGCAGCCTTTCACGGGAGGGATACGGGGCTTGTCAGGCCATCGCTGCTTTGAGTTATAGCTCGCTGTCGAGGATCTGCTTATCTGTGAAAGTCTGATTCCCATTCCAGATCGCGGTGGAAGCGATACAGCGGTGCGGTTGAGCTCCAGAGGCAGTCGGATCTTTGCACATATTCGGAATAATGTTGGCGTGAATGTTTGGTTTACATTTCAAGCGTTTATTTGATTTGGCTTTGTAAATACAAAAAAATATATATATTCAGCAGTATTAATGGAATATAAAACACCTTAGGCCATGAGATTTGTATGTGCAAGCAACACTTTTTCCAAAAAAAAAACCGGTCAAGTATCAACCTTGCTTTGCAACGCGGAAGTCCGTGCTATTTTCTGTGAAAGTGAGAGGCTTCCAATTCATTAGACGCGAATAACTAGAACAACAGTGCAGCAAACGATAAAACTATTTGCGCTACAAGTGTGTTAATGATCACGATAATAAATAAAGAATATGATAACAAATACCAATTTGCAACATCAAGCAGCATTTCAAATGGACACAAGCCGTCTGGGTCACATTCAATGGCCCGCTGTCTTGTAGGTAGATGGTATTTCTGTGGGTTACAGGGGCGTCATGCACCTCATTATTTTGAGGGGCTGAGTTTGGTGGGTGGTGGGGGCGATCCGTTATGTGACACACAGCCACAACCAGCACTTAGTTTTATGTTTTTTTCCTTTTGATTCAACCTTTAGCAGCTGATGCTGTGCCGCACTGAATGATCTAATCACGCCGGTGTGATCGTATCAAATATTAAAAATATTATTCAGCTATTTTTTTTTTTTGTCTTTTGGAAGCTGCATTAAAAATCCACTTGGCTTAAAAATCTGAGGGGCATGACGCCTCTGTGTGGTTGCAATTATTTATGACAACGTCTGATTATAATACATTATGCTTGTTGTTATTATGCTTTATACATGCTTATTCTTCAAATGCAAAAAAATTATCTAGTCTCAAAAATGTTTTTCTTGCCGAGCATTTTTGTCTAGATTTCCAGCATAAATATTGGATAACATGAAAAATGAATGTCTTGAAAATTAAGCGAGTTTAATCTCAAGAAGAAAACCCCATTGACAGATTTTTTTCTATCTGAATTTTGACACTTTTTTCAGAAAACAATACCTAATGGCCTCTGAAGTTATTTTGCTTCTCAAGTAAATGTATCTTGACTTAAGTATGTATTGAGTGTAGAGTATATTATATCTGTGGTTGCAATTATTTCTGTTAGCATGATTAGAATACATGATACAGGCTTCACAGAACATTAAAGATGTAATGAGCAAATGTGTTTACTGTAGTAATACAATCTTTTCAGAAAGCTCCACTGGAGAATTTAGACTGAAGAAATATTGCTTGTTTATGAATATGAAATCATAAACACCTGCTTTACATCATGTTCCCCGTTCCCAAATTACATTTCTTCTGTAAACCTTTCAAGCATTCGAGCACCAAAAAGCAAAGCAGATTCTTTATATCCCAAACCTGAAGAGTTTATGGTTATCAACCGCAAGTAAAATGAAGCAAAAGCTGTTATTTAAGCTCAATAAAGCATGGCACTGCTCTGCTCTGCTAAATTGTGTGTTTGAACAACTGTTTATTATTCATACATTTCTGCCAGATGTATTATATTAACAGACGTTCAGACCTGTTTTCTAGCATCCACAGTTCAGCGACAGTGTGAGCTTTTACTGTCAAATGAGAATAAACATGAAATTACAGCAGCCATGTTTAATTGGAACATGAATGTTAATTTATAATAAATCATAATACATAGCCGATTTAAGCTTAATCATAAGGCCTTCTCAACACATTTTTGTTTAATGCATTATGTTTGGAAAGACAGGTTTTCTACCCGAAAAGTTCTATTGGTTTGAAATATACTCACCCTCAGCCAGCCAGATTCAGAAGTTTGTTTTCTTCATCAGATTTGGAGAAATGCAGCATTCCATCACTTGCTCACCAAGGATGCTCTGCAGGAATGTGGCCGGGCGATGATAGTCAACGCTGGAAAATCACATACCTACGCAGTATCCACAAGCACTCCATCCCATCGTTAACATCTTGTGAAGTGAACTGAAACAAATCCATCACCGATGTTTTTAATATTTCAACCATGTTTCCATTTACAATCAGGGTCCTCTAGCCATAATAGGTTTCTCCAGGGAAAAGTCATCTCGCTCGAATAAGGAGAGAAATCCGCACAGGAGCAGAACCATTTACAATCCAAACCAGCTCTAACAAAATGGGGTTGTATTTTAGTGAGAGGCCAGAAGAAGATGCGATTTGTTTAGTGCATGAAGCGTATTTTATGATTATGACTCATATTTTGGCTAGAGCGCGGCACCCTATTCACTCCAGGGAATCCATTGGTGAGCCGTTATGGCACTAATGGCTCCAATCTGATGAAGACAACTCATCTCATTTGGGATGGCCTGAGGGGGTATACATCTTCAGCAATTGCATATTTGGGAACCTTCCTCTTAAGTCTCAAACATTCACAAGCATTTTGTTTTCGGAGTTTTTCTGCCAGTAGATCTGGAGTTTTGTACTTCAATTCTTGTTGATAGGCCCATGATACCGTAAGTGTCAAAGAATTATTTACAAAAGCGTGTGGGCCGCTTAGAAATGGTTAACCAGAATGTACGTTCGCATCAATTACATGGCGCCTGCATGCGCTCGTGCAGTTTTCACGTGGAGCTGTGTCCTTGTGAGGGGACCATGAGTGTATGGAACTGTTGGCAAGCTGATGCTCGAGCGCGCTGCTTCGGTGTGCTCACAGGAATGAAGCATTGACCGCCCAAGTTGATAAAAGACATTCATCACTGGATCTTTGTTCGGTTTGCCGCCGTGCTCGTGAATCAGTTTACAGTGAGGCCCACTCCAACGGCCGCACAGTGCAGGGCGGCCGCCGCTCTAATGTACAGCTTACCGACTGACGAGAAATGGCACAGCAGAGCTGTTAAAATAAACCGCTTCCATGCGAAACCCAGCGCTGAGCCCGGGCTTTTCTGGACTCAGGTACATTTAATCACCTTTAATCCCATTCTGTTCCTGACCAAAGGACTGAAACCTGGGGAGCTGTTTGATATGCAGCACTAACTGTGTTTGGAGTTTTTGTGACTATATGGATCATGTCTCAGTTTTGCACATTAGTTTTTTTAACGCAAAAGAAATTTATTTTGCCTTGTTGTTTTCCAGTATTAACAAAATGCCAAATAATTTCGAAATGTCATTAAACATACATTACTGAGAAAGAAATCGCTTCAGTATTAAGTCTCTGTTGTCTATACAAACTAACGTAATAAATGTCAAACAAAAAAATGTCAAGGTTAAGAAAAAATTTACTTGTTTTCCCTTTGAATTAAGTTTATTTTTCAGACCCCAATTTTCTTGTCACATAAGACCACTTAGATTTAAATCACTTTTTTTAGAAAACAAGACTCAATATGATAAGTCATTTTGCTTCTCAAGTAAATGGATCTTGATTTTACTGCTAAATGTGTGTTAAAGAAAAACACATCAAACACCCCTTACTTTACCTTAGTCATTTTTTTATATTTAGAACGGTCTTCTCCTTTAAAGAATGTATTCTTGTTCCTTGTAGATTAAACACTGCTCAACACTGCCCCTTTCCTCAGCAAACCCATTTTTATATGCATATATTTTTGCATTCAACATGCTTTCATTTGATATATTATGCATTTGTTTTTATATATTAAAACTGCTATAAAAGCATATTAAAGAATCTGAGGTTATCAAGCATCATAGAAACATTATACAACAGCGGTCTAATCAAATGCACTGTATTCCAGGTCTGCTGAAGCCATGTGCTTTGTGTGAATGAAATCGAATTCGATATTGCATGAAAATCTTCTGTCACAGCTCTGAAATCTCCATTTACATTGTAGGGAAAAGAGCAACATCTTCCAAACATCTCCTTCTGAGTTGCACAGAAAATGGAAAGCTGTACGAGTTAGAAATGACATGATGGTGAGTAAATGTGACACGATTCCTCTAACGCTTTCAATTACCTACAGCTGATCTTCTTTAACGAACTGCTTTTATTTGTTAGTATAGATGGGATATCTAATCTCAGATGTGATTCGCAAACGCTTTGTCGTCAAAGTGCATGATGGATTTTATCTAATGCATGTTTCCAATGATCATCTTTCTAGTCAGTATATCTGTAACTGAATACAAACAATAATCATAGAACATGCCAGCACATGTCTGAAAGCATCCCAGTAGTGTATCGGATAATGTGCAATTTCCTCTGCACGTTATTAAAGGTCCCGTTAGAGTTTTATTCCTCGGCCCTGGATGATGTTGTGATAATTGAATGCAGTCTTGAGTTACTGATCAGATTCATTTCGTCTGGAAGGATCTTTGCATTTTGTCGTCGCCAGAATACAAGACATTAAACATTAAACTGTATCCTAATTACATTCAGCTATTTTAATAGCATTTTTCTCGTTCCACGAATATCTGCTCTATTCAAACGGGGGTCTGTCATAAGCGCTCAGTGTCTCTGATCGGGACCGTGTTGTCATACAGACGGCGGCGGCTATAAAATTGGAGACAGTAATTTTTTGGGAGGACTGACACTCTTCAAAAGCTCAGTGTCTGTCTTTCTGAGCAGGGAGAGGTCGTGATCGCAGCGATTGGCCGTTTGATTTATTAGACACTATGTGAAATGAGGAATGTTTCCTGTGTCCTGCAGCAAACAGACAGTATTTCACATAAAAATCTTTAGCTGGAGACTCCAGTAGAGACAGTGTAATTGTTGTTTTGAAACGGGGAAGAATGCAGAAAGCATCTCTCTTCTGCTCTCTACATCTTTTATTCATTTTTAGAAACATTTTTATCCAGCCATCCCTCCCAAAACTCTAAAATCCACCCAAGTAATGGTTTTCAGATGTTTGCAATTACTAAGAATGAAGTATAATTCGAATTTTCACTACAGATCTTTCTGTCTTTGTTTTTACTGATCAAACGATCCAGTAAAAACAGTAAAATTGTGAAATATTATTACAATTTCAAATAACTGTTTTCTATTTAAATATATGTTAAAATGTAATTTATTCCTGTGATGCAAAACTGAATTGTCAGAATCATTTCTCCAGTCTTCAGTGTCACATGATTTGCTGCTCAAGAAGCATTTCTGATTATTATCAGTGTTGAAAACAGTTGTGCTGCTTCATGTTTTTGTGGAAACTGGGATACTTTCAGGATTCTTTGATGAATTGAAAGTTCAAAAGAACAGCAATTATTTGAAATTGAAACCTTTTGCAACATAATAAACGTCTTTACTGTCATTTTTGATTCATTTAATGCATCTTTGCTGAGTAACAGTATTAAAAATCTGCCCCAAATATATATTGCATATACATTTCTCTGTCAGTCATTAAATGAATTCCTCAAAAAGTCGCACAGTTTGAGATACAGACATGTTGCGTGCCAAACTTTAACACTTTAGGGTCAGCGTTTGTTCAAACCAAGGGAAATTAACTTGGCCGTTTAGATGGTTGGAGAAAGACCATCTCCGCCAAAATATTTCCTAATGGATGTGTGTTTCATTTTTTTCTGTTCTTTTTCAGGGCTGTCAGTTCAGAGTGTTTGGACTGCAGAGACGAACTGAAATCCCAGATCTGGATGCGCTCCATCAGGGACCCAATAAAGGCTTTGAGTAATGAACGCAGCGCTTCCTGCACCAGACTTTTATTAGGCTGCGCTCAAGTGCCCCAAGTCTCACCATGAGCTTCATCTGTTTCCATGTTCAGCAGACTCCGTGGCTCCCGTTAGCCTCGGACGTCACCGATTCGCACAGCCTGCCAGATAATAACCACACGTTATGCGCAGGTCAGTTTTCATTCTGATTACAAATCAGTTGTTGTATTAAGACATCCTTTGCACTTCTGTCCGACTGCACACGGGGAAGAAATGATGATGAACGTCGGCTCCGGTTGCGTCTGGCCCATTGAATCGGGAGCGTCACGATGCCATGAAGTCATTGCAATCATCTGATCGTCTAGATCCAGCGTTAGTGCTCTTTCTCAAAACGAAGTGAGCAATGTCATTTCTCGAACATTTCCATTTGATGTTGTTGTGGCCATGATTATGACTAGTGTCTTTAAATGTCTGAAACACAAAGCAGATTCTTGCAACAGCCTCATAAATCATCAGGAAAGTTATTGACTAATATGGAGTCTCGAAGGGGGGCAGATAGCCGCTTGGGAAAGCTGCGAAGGGCTCGTAAAATGTGTAACTTCTTGAAAAGGGGCGGCTTTTCTCATTCAGCACAATCGCTTTCCCCCGGCCGCTTCTTCCCAACATTTGTGCGAGTTTCCCATAAGTGACTCACGTAGAGGAACGCAACGACTGCAGACGACTGGATATTCACACCTCAGTGGCTAAATCAACTGGCAGAAGGAGAGGCTTCCTGAGCAGGTGTCTGGATTTTCACAGGTCTGGCGTGTCGCGTCCCAGCAGAGTTCACGATCCTCGGGTTCCAGGCGCGCCGGGTCTCGCTGTCACATATCAAACCTGAGCAGAGCTTTTAGCTGCACTAGTTTGATTTAATGTGTTGTTGCATTCATAAGTAGGCCTACTGCAAAAATGCAATGCATGTTAATTATGTACAGCATGTGCATAAAGCATTCTACATTTGCATACTGCATGTTTCTCGTCTAAGGCAGGACAGAGTCCCTACGGAGGATTCTTCATTTAGAGCCAAACACGGTGGGACGGAGGGTCACGTGACCTGTCTAATAAACGTGTCCAGTGCTCTCAATGGGTCACGGATGAGAACAGGCTTTTAAAATACCTTCTCTCTGTTTTGGAGTGATGTGGCCAATAGATAGTTATTGATAGTTATTGAATAAAGTCGTCTTTCACTGAGCTCTGATTGATAAGGATCTCAGAGCAGAACAGATTCTGTGGATATGAACACAGAGAACAGTCTGACCAGGACGAAGAGCCCGGTGCATTATGGGATGCTTGTCCATATCAGCGTCAAATTTCCGATGACCAATATATATAGCCCATAGCCTATATTGATGGCATTTTTAATTAACAACCAGACTGATGTCTTTGGAAAAGCTTTATTTTGATTATCCATGAGAGTAATTTAATATTTAATATTCTGATTGTAATCAGAGTCCGCATAGGTATCCAAATATAACTTACTGTATGATTTGATCTAACTTGCCATTACCACATAATTGAATTCCAGCGAATTCTCGGGAAGTCTTCATATTGATATAATGTTTCCATAACATTATCATGCAATAAGCTGCCCGTTATTTAACATGTTAAACCTGGATGAGTGTAATTTGATTGTGTTTGCGAAGTCGAAGTAGCGTGAAAGGTGTTTATTATATTATTATATATACTGTCCTTTATAAAGCTTTTGGAAACTAACAAAGAAATGGCTTTAGTACTGATTTCGTTTTAAGGATCAGTGGTTTGTAAAAATACGCAACATGTGGACATGGCTAATTGCTAAATGAACAAAGAAGTGAGACGTATAATAATAGCGTGTCGTTCTCACGCTAATGAACGCAGCCGCGAGCTAGCCAGTACTATCAAAGCATGTGGGGCAAAGAATATGTTTGTTCATCCGCAGCCTGACTAATTATACGAAAATAACAGCCAAGATGGAACAGCATACCTTTTCTTCAGAAAGAAGGAGAATTTTTGCTTAGCTTGGCATTTGAAACAGCTTCTCGATATTTGACACCTCCGCAAAGTCGTTTGTCAAACTGAACCGTAGCTGCGTCCAAAAGCCCAGAGCACAAATACAGCACTGAGCACCTGGGTGTCTTGATGCTTGACAAGAAACAGCCCACAGCCTAAAAAAACCTTCAGCAACCCTCTGTTCCTTTAAACAGGTGGTCCCGGGGCAGGCCGTGTTTACAGTAATGTTGAGAACTCCTTCAGTAGATTAACTAGTCTGCGAGGAGCGTAACGTGCAGCTCGAGTTTGCATACCAAACCGTCTAATGCTGTTTCCATTTTACACGTGTTCACTTTATAAAGCAATATATGTAATGTTTATTTTTCATTTATTATTTGAAAAATATAAGTCTAAATATTAAATGCAATTAAATATATACATTGATATATATTGGTACCTTTACAAATATATAAAACAAAATAGATTATATTATTATTTCTAGTATTATTTATATATTGTGTTTAAAATCAATTACAAATTAAATAACTATTAAAATATTTGTAGTTAATAAATATAGAATTCTTAAATAATTAAAATTTTAATGTATGTCAATGTTTAATTTAAAAAAAGCTATAAACGTATGATGCTAACAATCCAGCTTTACAATCACATGATACATTCATTTTTAAAAATATAATCATATGAACAACTCTTTCCTTTTATTTATTAATTATTTTAAATGTTAAAAATATTTCCAAAATGGACGTTTTTTGCTGTACTTTGATCAAATAAGTGCAGTCTTGATGAGAATAAGAGACTTCTTTAAAAACATAAACAATCTTACTGTTCTAAAACTTTTGACTGGTAATTGTATGTTATATATTAAATTAAATAATAAAATTATGAATTATTTAAATTAATAAAAATATTTATATCCCAATCTTTTTGTATGTATGTAGTTGAAACATTTTGTATTAAGAAATAATATTAAATATATATAATATAAAAATATAGAATCTTATTTGAACTCTGTGTGTGTGTGTGTATTTTTTTGTGTGTGTGTGTGTGCGCGTGCATGCAAACAGGTCATGATGAACTAAAATGTTCCAACTTTACAAGTTACAGTTTGTGAATTAGAATTGCATAGCTCTAATTTGTAATTGAACAGTTTATGTATTTAGATGTTTGTCAGTTTATGAGGATGTTTATTTGTATTTTATTCCAACCACATCTGAAATGGATATTAATAGATTGTTCACGTTTTTTTTTCGCAGAAGAGCATTCATTAACATGATTCTTCTGAAGCATGTGTGATAATTCCTCTAGTCTGAACATCAAAGGAACAAACAACACACTGCATTAATTATAATGCTGAAATGTTCCTCATTAAACATTGGTATGAAAATGGAATTACTCCGCTGTAGATGTTTAAAATGAACTGTAAGATGAATCCGAGTAAGTGACGTGAATCATTCGGGAGTTTTCTCCTGGTTTACTGACCTCCTCTGAAGCAGCAGATTAACGTTGCATCCGTTTGTGACACAGCGTGATTCAACACTGTTACTCACCAGAGAACAAAAAAATGTGCAAAAGCATCTTCAGCATCATTCTAGTTTTAAAACAGTTATTAATGAGATTGTTTGAGGATAATGTGAGTGATTTGTGTCCAAGAAAAACTCTTGGGGTGTGCGATATTGGCAAAAATGATATCAATATTTTGTGAGTTTTTCAATAACGATAATTAAAAGATATTTTGCTAAGTGTGTTATTGTGCTGGTACTTAGGCTGGTTTAGGCCTGACGTGAAAAATAAATTTGACTAAAACTGCCAGAAGGTGGAGCCAAGTCCCTGTCTAAATGTGATGAATCATTCATTCAAATGTTTCATTCAAAACTTCTGATTCATTTAGAAACCCAGCCAGTGACTGGATGAAATGTATCATTGCATCGTTGACTCAAATGATTTGTTCCAAAACAGATTCATTCAGTTGCTGTTGAGACGCACAAATGGCTTTGTTTGGAACTATTTCTGTTTGGCAAAACCAACAAAAAAACAGACAATATTGTGTCTAAAATGTAATTCATTATTACTAACTTTTAGTTTGTTTAACTGTTGTAGTCAAAACCAATAGGCTTATCACATTTGCGATCAGTTCACGCTAATATATTCGGGCAAACTGCAGTACTCTTGCTTGTGTGCTATTACTCTACTATAAACATAAAAACCAAAAACCCATGCAAGATTATTTCTTTTGTTTTGTTTTTTTCTTTCATAACTTGAATTATATGGGCATTCTAACTGAATTCTAATAGGCTTCATTACACATTACACTTTGTCTATGTTTGTTTCTATTCTTGTACTTTTTATGTAAAGCACTTTGGTTCAACCTCGGTTGTGTTTTAAATGGTGCTATATAAATAAGAACAAGAACAGTGAATGCTGTCGTCGTGTTTCTGTTATGAAATGATTCGATTCAGCTATAAAGCATCTCTACAACAAAACTTTTCGTAAAGCGTCTCTGTAAATGCAATGTAGTGCATGCTCATGTCGCTGCTGTAACTCGGACTCTTCAGGCCTCTCGAGATCTGATGGATGAGGCCAAACTCACTCTCCCTCCACCCGTTAACATCAGAACCTCTCATCATCACATACGTGAGATTTTATTCATTTTAACTGTGAATATCAGCAAAAAGTTAGATTTGTCAATTGTTATGATTATGCTATCATACAGATGAGCTTAAAGCTAAAAGACCATATCAAGTGTGAAAAGCTCATGTGTTAGGGACACGCTTTGGCCTTTGACCTTTTTCCTGTTTAATGCAGTTACAGTGACTGCAGATAAGATCTACATCTCAGTAATTATTAATGGCAAGAGAAACTCGCGCTTTCCCAGCGCTGATGACTTCAGCAGAAACACCGAGAGAGTAGGCCTATTTTAAGACGCTGTTTTCTTAAATACCCACAATGAGAGTTCAAGCCATGTAGACTCAGCATATTTCATATCAGAACAAATATATGTTTTCACATGTTTACATTCGAAGCCAGCGTGTTTTTTACATCTCGGAGTCCACATGTCCCGTGAGTGAGTTGTATTCATTTCATCTACCTATACGTCAAGACACGTCTCGCAAAAAAACACGCACGCCTTCCAAACGCCGCCATAAAATAGTGTGAACATATTGAAGATCCATTACAACGCAGACGTTATTTTCAGATATTCAAATCAGGGGAGTGCGATGGAGGTGATTTACACCATTAAACCTGGTAAATCTGCCAGAGCTGGCAGAGGAGGACGCCGTAAAGACAGACGCAAATCTATGCGTCTCTATGCAGACGCTTTTCCACTCCTGGAAGCACAGCTCAAGGAAAACTGTGTGTGTGTGTGTGTGTGGAGAGAGAGAGACCAGCAGCCTCCAGCATTCGCCTCAGACCCTCTCGACTAACCCAAACGTTGCCCTGTCAGAGACCACACAGATCAACGGCCTTCCTCCGCACCGACTATGTTATTCCCGAAATGGGGAATGTCATTTTGAGGCTAACACTTCCATGAAGTAGTTTTAAGTCTATTTTACAGCTGTGTTGAGGCTTTGACTGTGCTTTCACTGCCGGTGCTGGCTTGCGGCTGCTTGTATCAGAATGCTGATTACTGCTTGTTTGTATGCTTGTGGTCCTCCGGGTCAGTTAACCAGTCCAGCGTTTCTGAATGTGCTGATTTTCAAGACTTTGTATTCCTTCAGAATTCATGTAGTGCCTATAGTTGTGTTTATTTCATCTAGGAACTGTTGTCCACAATGTAGAAAATTGTATTTGGCTTCACAGCAGTGAATATGTCTTATAAATGACCAACAGAAATACAGGTATAGGGGAAAAAACAATAAAGCAATAAAAACCATGCATGCATTAAAAAAATTACGGAAAATATTACTAAATTATTCACTAATAAAAAATAGAAAAATAAATGATGATTACAATATATTTATTGATAGCTAATATTAATTTATATAAATACATTATTTTTAATATTATTTCAATGCACAGCACACCCAAGACATTATATGCATCTTCAAGTGCATTAAGTTAAAGCAAGAGAGTATATATATCTAATTATATATTAAAAATATTAGGTTTTATTACATTATCTCTCATTTTCTACAATACTTTTTTATGGGTTTTATATTTAGTATAATAAAGCTATTATTAAAATATTACAAATTATAATACTAATGTAATTCTATATCTAATATGGTTGCGTTAATACTTGGTTCAAGTTCATATATAACACCAACAATAATAATCGCCACGTGATATATACAATTTCTAAATGTGTCTCTTAAAATTTAAGTAGAAATAGATGAAGATGAAGTATTGTATTGAGTGTACTCTGACCCGGTCTTTACTTATTTATTATTATTTTTTAAATATATTATTTACATTTTTTTATTTGTATAAAATTAAGATGACTGTCTGTACAGGTTCCAGATGTAAATTAAAACATTATACTGGACTGCCGGTTTATTATGAAAAGTGTATTTACTGATAGCATTAAATCATGCTCAAGCAGTTAACTGATCTTTAAGTCACATAAAAGACAGCAGCGGTCATTTGTTGGGCACTTCTTATTTGAGTGATAACCGTCTAGTAGTGCAGACACTTTCATTTGTGTTTATGAGAACAAAATCAACCCAGCAGCACAGTTGACTTGGAAAACCTTCAGACTTTGTCTTCGAGAGCAGCTGAACTGCTTGTTGAAAGTTTAATTAATACTCATAAAACACTGCGTGCCTGTTGAAGCGCTGCCCATCGGTCTTCTTTTGTTCAGAATTCACGTAATACATTGCTGACACTGTGAAATAATATTTTCATGAGATATTTTACGCACAGATAAAGTTTAAGAGCTTGGCTGAACCCAGTTACCACATGCACTGAAGGACAGCATCCAGATGTCATGACCAGGACAAGAGCGCCACCTACTGGACAATCTGCTGAGCTCAACTGCATACTGCTTTATGAGTGCATGGTGATATATTGATGCATATAGTTCATAATTTTTAGTTTTTGTGCTTTTCTGTTTGTGCATGATTCCTCAAAGTAATAGGAGGTGTAATATTAGCTTTCCATGTGTTCAAACTTAGAAAATGTTACTTAGGCAAAATGCAAAAAAAACCTAACTAGTTTAACTATTGAGTGACTGTAAGTTTCAGTCTCTGCTGATGATAACAGTCTTCTCTCATTCTAGCGGTCAGGAGAGGTCTGGCCGTAACTGAACCCAATCATTCTGGACTGGCTCCTCAGACCACAGAGACCACAAATGAGAGACGGGTCACGTCCCAGACGCCGGCCGCTGACCCTCGCTGTCACAGATACGCCACAGACAGGTCAGTCTGCCTCTGCAGAGCAGCACACCGGGGTTTTCTGAGTTCATTTCACAGACACACACTTCACAGCCACGTGCTGGTCGTTAGATGATTGTGTGTGAGTGGCCTGTGGGGGGATGCATGTGTTCAGAACACATGGCCTGCTGCTGAGAGTGACATGAGCTGACACATCCAGATATTTGACATAGTATGCATTTGATATGCATATGTTTATATAATAGTATAGTATATATATATATATATATATTCGTGGCTGTCCAAGCGATTTACTCACGTTATCGCATCCATCAACTTTTTTGTTTCATAGTGTGTCTGTTTATTTATTATGTATCTATAAATACAACACATCACGTATATATTTAAGAAAAAATAGTTACTTTGCTTATGAAATGTTGATATAATTTAATATTACTATAAGTAGTAGTGACATGTAAATATTTTCTCAAATAATATGCGGTATGTGTTTCTTTATATATATTTATATCTTATATAATATAATAAAGATATAAGTCACATCTAAATACAGTGGTACGGAAGTCTGCAACACCCTTACTTTTGTCACTCTTTGTTTATATGCCGCCATTTGCTAAATCATATGTTCAATTTTTTTCCTCATTAATTACACCCAGCACCCCATATGACGAAACTCAGATATTGTTGCATTTTTGCAGATTATTAAAAAGAAAACCGAAATATCCCATGTCCTAATATTCAACCCTTTGGCTCAGATTTAGTAGAAGCACCCTTTTGATCTAATAGAGCCATGAGTCTTTTTGGGAAAGATTTCAAGTTTTTCACACCTGGATTTGGGGTTCCTCTGCCATTCCTCCTTGCAGATCCTCTTTAGTTCTGTCAGGTTGGATGGTAAACTTTGGTGGACAGACACTTTTAGGTCTCTCCAGAGATGCTCAATTGGGTTGAAGTCAGGGCTCTGGCTGGGCCATTCAAGAAGTTGTTGTCACAGAGTTGTTGTGAAGCCACTCTTTTGTTATTTTAGCTGTGTGCTTAGGGTTATTGTCTTTTTGGAAGGTAAACCTTCGGCCCAGTCTGAGGTCCTGAGCACGCTGGAACGGTTTTCGTCCAGGTTATCCCTGTAATTGGCCGCATTCATCTTTCCCTCAATTACAACCAGTCGTCCTGTCCCTGCAGCAAAAAACACCCCCACAGCATGATGCTGCCCCCACCATGCTTCCCTGTTGGGACTGTATTGGACAGGTGATGAGCAGTGTCTGGTTTTCTCCACACATATCGCTTAGATTTAAGGCCAAAAAGTTCTATCTTGGTCGCATCAGACCAGAGAATCTTATTTCTCAACATCTTGGAGTCCTTCAGGTGTTTCTTATGTGCCTTGCCCTGGGGAGGAAGGCTTCCGTCTGCCCTCTGCCATCAAAGCCCCGACGGTGGAAGGCTGCATTGAGTTGACTTTCTCAACTTTCTCCAACTCCTACGCAACATCCCGGACTCACCACAGTGATCTTTGGGTTCTTCTTACCTCTCTCACCAAGGCTCTTCTCCCCGATAGCTCAGTTTGGCCGGACGTTCCAGCTCTAGGAAGGGTTCTGGTCGTTTCAAACGTCTTCCATTTAAGGATTATGAGGCCACTGTGCTCTTAGGAACCTTAAGTGCAGCAGAATTTTTTTTGTAACCTTGGCTATATCTGTGCCTTGCCACAATTCTGTCTGTGAGCTCTTCGGGCAGTTCCTTTGACCTTATGATTCTCATTTTCTCTGACATGCACTGTGATCTGTAAGGTCTTATATAGACAGGTGTTTTGCTTTCCTAATCAAGTCCAATCAGTATATCAAACACAGCTGGACTCAAATGAAATTGTAGAACCATCTCAAGGATGATCAGAAAAAAATGGACAGCACCCGAGTTAAATATACGAGTGTCACAGCAAAAGGTCTGAATACTTAAGACCATGTGATATTTAAGTTTTTCTTTATTAATAAATCTGCAAAAATGTAAACAAATCTGTGTTTTTCTGTCAATATGGTGCTGTGTTAATGAGGAAAAAAAAATAACTTAAAAAAATTTTAGCAAATGGCTGCAATATAACACGAGTGAAAATTTCGGGGTCCTGATACTTTCACCCACGGTATATACTCTAAGTAAAAAAAGATTTTTTTGATGCGATTTAATCAGCACACAGAGATTACTAAATATATATATATAAAATTTTGTTATTGCATTAAGTGAAATCATGAAAGTAAGTTTTATGTCTAATTGTAATATTGATATATTATCTCATTTGCCTATTCTCATAATTTTGACATTTTGCTGTCATTTTGAGTTTTCATATTGTGATTTATCTCATATTTACGTTTTATCTCTACAATTACGTCCGAACATTTTGTTAGAATGGTTGACTTTTTATGTCATAAGTATGATTATAATTTTGACTTGTCTGTCTCATAATTGACTTTTTATCTCATAATTTCTTCTTTATATCTCATAATTGTTATCATCATTTCTACGTTTTGTTAAATATGACTTATAATTTTGACTTCTGTCTTATGACTTTTTACCTCATGAATGTCTCTTTGTATCTTATAATTTTTTTGTCATGATTGCAACTAAAATTTGACTTTTATCTTATAATTTGACTTTGTATCTCATCCTTATTTTTTGTAACATTTTGACTTTTTGCATATTTATGATGGGTTAAGCCATACAGTTTTTTTATTATTTTATGACGTATCTTATTATTGTGAATTGTTTTTTTTTTTTTTTTTTTTTTTTCCTATTTATATATTCAGAGTAGATTTACCAAAACATTATTTTTTTTCTTATAAGAAAATATATAAAATTCACAAGATATTATTATTGTTTGTTTATGGAAATCCATTTCCACCACATGACAATTCTAATTATGACATATTAAGTAGAAATTATGAGATAGCCAAGTCATAATTATGAGATAAAATAGTTGAAGTCAGTTGAAATCATCAGTTAAAAAGATTCAAAATTGATACAAAAAAGTTGTTTTTGTCATAATTGACTTAGTTTCTCATCATTCCAATTACTTTTTCCTAATAATTGTGACTTTTATCTCATAAAATCAACTTTTTATCTAATTTTTTCCCCCATAAATTAACTTTGTATGTCATGTTGTAATACCAATATTGGACATGAAGGATGCGCTGAAGTATTTGAGCGTTACATTGAGCAAATCTTCATCAAACCCACGGAATCAGACTGTAAGTGTACACATGCAGAATCCGGTGCAGGGCTTCTGGGCTGTTTCTGCACAGAGGGGAGCTGGCAGAGCCGGCCCAGAAAAAGCCCAGTTCTCATTCAGCTGTGACATATTTGGACGTTTGGAAGTAGAGCAGCAAAACGAGCCTTTAAATCCATCTCACTCTCCTGTAAATTACAGCCCTGCATTTTTAATTTCCTACACATCGTACAATGCTATTCAGCGGCGTCCAAACCAAACACGGCCATCGTACAGATGAACCAGCTATCCTGCCTTTCACTGAGACGCTTTCAACAGATCCGTCTCTCTAGTCAAAGAATCCAAACACTATGTTTGAAGAATTACGCCAACAATGCAGTACAGTGATACTATAAAATATGGTATTGCAATTTAAATGCATCAGCTTTCAATGTTGCCATATGCAATATTTTTAAGTTTAGACTCATATAGCTATAGATGTGATTATGGAAGATGTTTTGGATTTGATTTTGGACTCTTGGAGCCAGACTTAGTCATAAAAGAGAGTATTTGTTCATCTTCGTTCACTTTCTTTCTTTTCCAGCTCGAGAAGGAAACGTCCGATTCAGAGTAGCTCATTCTGGCAAACATGCGCTTATGGCCTCATTTGTCCGTTTCTGATGCTTGTTTTGTTCTTGTTTCTGAATGTTGGTCTTTGATGGTTTATATGACTAAGAAAACATGACAGTCTAGCAGTGTGTTTTTTATATGCAGTGTGACATGGGGTAAAATCCTGCTTATTTCAGAGCTACACCCGCATTTAACCATGTTGTACCCCTATATATATATATATATAATATATATCTATATATATATATAATCTATATATATATGTGTGTGTCATTTTTATCTATTCTGTAATTTTGGATGTTTGTTATCAGTGTTGCAACTCATTGAATATAGCATTATGAAACAAAATGTATTTATTTAAGATTAGTTTTGAAAGGCGTCTACTTGGAAGCACAAGTCAAAAAATACTAGGATATTCATAAATTGGAATTGAATATTATACATGCATTTAAACATCTTGAGTAAAATGCATTTGTTCAGCTGATCGTGTGATCAAGTGCACTTTCAGATTCAGATATTTTTTAAGGCAAACTTAAGCAAATTATATATATATATATATAAGCATATATGTTTGGTTTTGATTGTTTTCTGCAAGCACTCATCGGAATAAAGCTTAGTAAATGGTTTTCATTGTTTCTGAATGTCCTTCACTGCTCTAGCCTGTAATCATCTTGAAAATGTTTGTCTGTCATTTATAGACACTTTTACAAATGAGGAAATCTGCTCTTTTCCTTATGAAATTGAAGGCTGATCCGTGACTGTGAAGCTCTTTTGCAGTTTAGTTTTATTAAAAAAGACATTGTCAGCTACACTTTTAAAGTGATTCTTATAGGATGCTTCAACTAATGAGTTTAAACTCCGCAACAGCAGAACATGTGAATACCAGCAGATGCTTTGAAGCTCTTTCTAGAGGTAATGATGGCTGGAAATATTCATATCGCACTGAACCAGAAAAACAATGCTTTCTGTGCCCTCCACACAGCACTACATTTATTAAAAGCGTTTGAAAACAATGGCATTCAGACAAACGCTGCGTCTCACAGACATCTGATAGCGTTGTGTCGTTTCCAGACAGAACTGTTTCCAATCACAGCGCTTTCATTCGGACCAGTTCACGTCCAAAACAACTCCGTGCTCCTCGAGATTTTTCAATCTTGTCGAACAATGGGAGTTTAAAGTGAAGAAATGTTGGATTGCGTGAAGTGAACATGAAGTGCGTGGAGTTCACGGCCCTCAAGAGCAGAAGAACACAGTCCCAGTTCATTTCGGGATTCTTTCATGTTCATTTCAGCAAAAACCGCCTCTTATTAAAGAAACCCAGCAGAGAACCTGAACTGATCGTGAGACATCAGCACATATTTATCAAATCTAAACCCCAGAAAGTGTCTGGACTCTTATAAACGTGACTGTGATTCATCAGGATCTTTTTTTGTTGTTTTTTTGTTGTTTTTTCAGATTTTATAGCTACCATTAACACGTTGCAAAATGTAAGCGTTTCCAGCATGTTTTCTAATCTAGTTAATAAACCTGCCATTATATATGACAAATATTGTTTGCACTTTGACTTTTTATTTTTTGCTCCTCTTTTGCAAGTTGCTATGGATTAAAGCATCTGCTATATATATATATAATGTTTATAATATACAATTTTATATTGTATATATATGTATAACACACACACACATTATAATAATGTGTGGGAAGTCGTGGCCTAATGGTTAGACACCACGAATGAAGTGAGACCCTTGAGCAAGGCACTGAACCCCCAACTGCTCCCCGGGCGCCGCAGCAAAATAATGTCTGCCCACTGCTCCGGGTGTGTGTTCCCGGTTTGTGTGTGTTCACTGCTGTGTGTGGGCACTTTGGGATGGGATAAAAGCAGAGCACTAATTCTGAGTATGGGTCACCATACTTGGCCACATGTCACTTTCACTTCACTAAAATTGTATATTTTATATATAAAATTAACATGAATTCTAGTTAAAGGTTATAGTGTTCGGCTTAAAAAAACATAACATAACAACGCAGCATATGCATATAATATAAATAATAATAAAAAATGTATATTCATCATATGATTATATTCATTATATACAGTAGTACTCTTTGTTCATGTTAATAAAAATACAACTGTTCATTGTTTTAATGTATTAAATGTTGAAAAGAACAGATTAATATACATTAAGAAGATGTTTCATTGTTAGTTCATGTTAACTAAGGTAGATAAAGATTATTGTAAAGTTCTTTTTGTCAGGTTTTGTGTGTGAAGTGATTGCACCTTTTTTTGCAATCATTCATTGAGAGAGCAGACGGGCAATGGAATCAGAGCTGATGATTTATTTTGTAAATGTACAATGGCAATGCCAGTCATAATTCCAATTTACACCTGAACAGGAGCTTCACATATTCAGCACAAACCGAAAAATGGCTTGACATGGAAAATCCATACTGCAAAGCAGACGATATTTACACTTACGAGGTCAATATGAAAAACAATTTTAAAAAGCAAACGCTGTGTGAATGAGATCCCGGCGGTCCTCGTGAAGTCAACATTAAGAAGCTGAAAGCAGTTATTACAGCAGAAACACAAGCATCCAGACAGTGAAGCATGCTGAAGCGCTGTACGAGATGCTCAGAACTTCTGCGAGAGCGTCTGCTTCTCCAGCAGCAGGTCTGCGAATCTCTGCTGCAGCTCTTTTTCTCTGTCCTGCTGTCTCTGGACGTCCTCTCTCAGGGCCTGGACAGAAACCACAAAGTGCTGATGTATAAACTTGTAATGTTGTAAATAATTTTTTGTTTGTTTGTTTTTTGGTTTATAGGAGAAAAAATAAAACAATGTTAACCGTAACAAACCATACATATATAACACGTACTTGTAAATAAACAAAAAATATATTTAAAAAATGTATTTGAACATTTTATTTATTTATTTGGGATGTAACCATATCAAAATTTCATGATACGATATAAAGTCCACAGTACGATATTAAAAAAAAAATATGAAGAATTGGGGAGAAAAAAAAAATGTGTACATTTTAAAGTTAAATTATTTATCTAACGCGCTTTGAGAGTTTGAAATGAAGAGCTCCAACTCACGTTCTTAATTAAGAAAACTTAAGTTTTAAAGTCAGTGAGTTGTATCTGAACTTTAAAGGGGTCTCAACCCTCTTTTTATTTGTGATATACTGTCTCAGTCTAAATTACATTCACTGGTGTTTAAGGAAGCCTACGGAAGTTCTAAGCGCCATGCTCTTTTTGCCCTTGTTTTCTCGTTATAACGAATTATTTTCTCGTTATATCGACATAACAAAAGTTTTCTCATTTTCACGACTTAATTTTCTCATGATCTCGACATAACAAGAGTTGTTTTCTCGTTATAACGACTTAATTTTCTCGTTATATCGACATAACGAGAGTTGTTTTCTCGTTATAACGACTTAATTTTCTCGTTATATCGACATAACAAGAGTTGTTTTCTCGTTATAACGACTTTATTTTCTCGTTATCTCGACATAACGAGAGTTGTTTTCTCGTTATAACGACTTAATTTTCTCGTTATATCGACATAACGAGAGTTGTTTTTTTTTGTGTAATTAGCATGTTTAAATGGTCAAAGCAACACCGCAAACACAGGCGGAGCGCCTTCAGGATGCAGAACTATTCTAAAATCTTTTAGAGCTGCTTGGATTTAACTCACTTTCAATTTTCCTTTTATTTGAAAGAAAATTATATATAATTTGTAATTTTTAGTAGTCATTATATGCTGTGACATATCATGTGCGTTACAAGCTTCTGTTTGAAAAGAGCGTTCATGTGTAGCTATGTGTGTGTGTGTGTGTTGTGTGTGTGGGTGTGTGTGTGTTCTGTGTGTGTGTGTGTGGTTTCCACAAAGAGTCCATGTAGAAAACACAAAAGATTACAACAATGTAGAACATCACTGAATTAAATTAGCATATACACTTTACATATAAATCACATTTCTTATCAATATACATTTAATGATTAACAATAAAGATTAATAATAAGGAAAAGAGGCACATTACAAATAGCCTACGTCGTTGAAGCCTGTCCTACTGTAGATAAACAGAACACCCTCGCTTATTAACTAACAATAATGTACATCAAAGAAGCACAAATAAAGATATAGGTGCAAACAGAATACAGTGAGGTCAACCTTGGTTTTAATAAGCAATTATTATTTTATGACACAGAACGCGTTGGTGAAAATCATGCATCTAGCAAGAACTTAATACAAAATAGTCATATTGATTCAAGCACTTAACATTTATGAATGAATTAAATGTCAGTAGCCTAATGAACAATACTGTACAAATTATAGTGATCACGAGGTTGTTCATATTCTATTCCAAACGCGTACAGTAAAGTGGACATACAGCATAGCCTACAACACCCCATCAGTTATATTCAGGTCAATAGTGCCACCTGTTGGCGCAGTTTTGTAACTTAGAGAACAACCTTTGTTATGTCAAGATCACAAGAAAAATAAGTCGTGATCACGAGGGGGGAAAACAACTCTCGTTATGTCGATATAACGAGAAAATAAGTCGTTTATAACGAGAAAACAACTCTCGTTAGGTCGATATAACGAGAAAATTAAGTCGTTATAACGAGAAAACAACTCTCGTTATGTCGATATAACGAGAAAATAAGTCGTTATAACGAGAAAACAACTCCCGTTATGTCGATATAACGAGAAAATAAGTCGTTATAACGGGAAAACAACTACGTTATGTCGATTATAACGAGAAAATTACAGTCGTATATACCGAGAAAAACAACTCTAGTTTGTCGATTTATAACGAGGAAGTTAAGTCGTTATAACGAGGAAAACAACTTCTGTTAAATGTCGAATACGAGAAAATTAAGGCGTTTAAACGAGAAAACAACTCTAGTTATGCGATATAACGGAAAATTAAGTCGTTTAACAGAGGTGAAAAAACGCTCGTTATGTCGATATAACGATGAAAAATTAAGTCGTTATAACGGAGAAAACAACTCTCGTTATGCGATAGAACGAGAAATCATTTAAGTAGTTATAACAGTGAGGGAAAACACTCTCGTTATGTCGATATAACGAGAAAATTAAGTCGTTATAACGAGAAAACAACTCTCGTTATGTCGATATAACGAGAAAATTAAGTCGTTATAACGAGAAAACAACTCTCGTTATGTCGATATAACGAGAAAATTAAGTCGTTATAACGCGAAAACAACTCTCGTTATGTCGATATAACGAGAACATAAGTCGTTATAACGAGAAAACAACTCTCGTAATGTCGATATAAAGAGAAAAGTTGTTATAACGAGAAAGCAACTCTCGTTATGTCGATATAACAATAAAATAAGTCGTTATAATGAGAAAACAACTCCCGTTATATCGAGATCACGAGAAAATTAAGTCATTATAACAAGAGGGGGAGAAAACACACACTATCGTTATGTCGATATCAACGAGAGAAAATTAAGGCGTTTATAACGAGAAAACCACTCTTTTTATGTGTAAAACGAGGGGAAAATTAAACGTCGTTATAACGAGAGAAAACAACCTCTGTTATGCGATATAACGAGAAAATGAAGTGGTATAACGAGAGGGGGAAAAAAACTATCGTTATGTCGATATGAGAAACTAAGCGTTATAAGAGAAAAAACTCGTTTATGTCGATTATAACGAGAAAAATAAGTCGTATAACATGGGAAAACAACTCTGTGTGTCGATATAACGAGAAAAGTAGTCGTTATAAGAGGAAAAAAACAATATCGTTTATGTGAATAACGAGGAAAAAAGCGTTAAACGGAAAACAAGAAGGGAAAAAAAAAAAGAAGGCATGGCCGCTTTAGAATTAGTAGAAGCCAACTAAGTACAATGAAAATCATATTAATAACAACAATGACTGCGAGAAGATTAAAAAATTGCCTGTAAAATAATATGTCATAGTATATTATTTTTGTTTTACCACGACAGTAGGAAATACAATAGTTCATTCTCATTATATATATATATATATATATATATGTTTATAATATCTAATAGTAGTGTTGTCCAAACTATTCATCGGGATTAACAATCTAAATAAAAGTTTTGGTTGAATATGTACACTTAAATTATATATGCACACACATATATATTTATATATTATAAATATATATAAAATAAAATTTTTCTTAAATATATCTGATGTGTGTATATATATATATATATCTAATAAACACATATATTATGTAAACAAAAAATTTATTTTGGATGCGATAATTGTTTGACAGCACTAATATAAATCTATGCACCCAAACATCTAGAGTTAAAGCTGTTCACCTCCTGTCTGCGTGGAATGGCGTGGTCTTCCTGTTTCTTCAGTTCCTGGAAGGTGTGGAGCTCCATGTTGGCCTGTTCCACCTGATCCCAGAGTTCACTGAGCTGTTTGAGCAGACCCATGGACCGTGACTGATAGCCACCCAGCAGAATCTTCATCTTCTTCTCCATCTTCGCCGCACGCTTGGCCTCTGTGGTCATGTGACCTCTGTTGATCTGTTATCAACACATCAAGTGAGAGGGAAGGGTTACAAATGTATTCAATCATAATTCAGTCTGAACTACCTGTTGCTTTTTAGTTTTTGTTTTGAACTTGTTTTTAAATGAAACCTTGTTTTTAAATGAAAGCCAGACTTATTTTGTCCAATTAAGACGTAAAAGACAATTTTAATGAATATACAAAAAAATTAATAAAATAACAAAAATGAGGTACCCACCAAAACCATACAAGCAAAAATAAAATTTAAAATAAATGTAGAATAATTTAAAAATAATAATACAATTTAAAATTAAGTCTACAATATAAACAAAAATAAAATATGAAATTAACAGCAAAATAAAAGTCACAATTATATAAAAGAAAAACAAAAAATATATAACTACGTATACATTTTGTAAAAAAATTCCTAGCCAAAAAAGTAAAGGATAAAAAAATTATAATTAAAAAAAAAAAGACTAAAACACAACATTTAATCTCTGCTCAATTTAAACATTTCATTACAGCTCCTGTTCTTGTCATGTTGCGATGGGAGGTCTGATTCAATTTCGCCTTCAGACACTGGCACCACCAAATATTGAAATCATCGCAAACGTAAACTATTTTCAGACGTTCAATTTTGCAATCATCTGTGACATGCAAAAAAGCAGCGAATTCTACAAAGTTATGAGATGGAAACAAAAACAATAAACCTCCAATGTCAACACAGGCCTCAGAAACACACGCCACGTCTTTGGCCTTTAACAAACCATTATGCAATTATAATGGATCTGTTTTCATTCGAGCGCCTGGCATTTTCCAGTAAGCGTCCCGCTGCCAGCTGAAAGTCCTGACTGGGCACTTCTCTGAGTAAAACATCCCAGACGAGCCGAGACAATGAGAGATCAGCGAGAGAAGGACGTCCAGACAACAGCAGCCAACGCATGACTGTCAGCCAATTAGCCAGCCAATGCAGATCAGCTTCAAATACACAGCAGCTGATTAACTGAAGGTATGAATTCATCCAAAAATCCATCACTGAATTAAAAAAATAAATACAAAAATTACATTTCCTTTAATAAAATATCTTGTAGATAAAAAAGAAAAAAAACTAATATATATATATTAATATATCTATCTATCTATAATATATATATATATATATGTGTTTTTTTTAATTTTGTCATATTCTGTCACACTTAAAAGATTTCAGGATCATCACAACCAATTTTAATACACAAAGATAATGCAAGTAAATACAAAATGCAGTTTTTAAATGATGATTTCATTTATTAAGGGAAAAAAACTGTCCAAACCTACGTGGCCCTACGTGAAAAATTAATTGCCCCCTCCTGTTAAATCATGAAAGAACTGTGATTAACAGCATTATTTTAGAAAGATTAGTTAAATTTCACTAGCCACACGCAGTCCTGATTACTGCCAGACCTGTTGAATAAGGAAATCACTTAAATAGAACCTGTCTGACAAAGTGAAGCATGCTTAAAGAGCAACACATTATGCCGCGATCTAAAGAAATTCAAGAACAGATGAGAAACAAAACAGTTGACATGTATCAGTCTGGAAAGGGTTATAAAGCCATTTCTAAGGCTTTGGGACTTCAGCGAACCACAGTCAGAGCCATTATCCACAAATTGAGAAAACTTGGAACAATGGTGAACCTTCCCAGGAGTTGCCGGCCAACCAAAATTACTCCAAGAGCACAACGACGACTCATCCAGGAGGTCATAAAAGAACCCAGAACAACATCTAAAGAACTGCAGGCCTCACTTGCCTCAATTAAGGTCAGTGTTCATGAGTCAACAATAAGAAAGAGACTGGGCAAAAACGGCATGCATGGGAGAGTTCCAAGGCAAAAGCCACTGCTGACCAAAAAGAACACAAAGGCTCGTCTCTCATTTGCCAAAAAATATCTTGATTATCCCCAAGACTTTTGGGCAAATATTCTGTGGACTGATGAGACAAAAGTTGAACTTTTTGGAAGGTGTGTGTCCCGTTACATCTGGCATAAAACCAACACAGCATTTCATAAAAAGAACATCATACCAACAGTCAAACATGGTGGTGGTAGTGTGATGATCTGGGGCTGCTTTGCAGCTTCAGGACCTGGACGACTTGCCATAATTGACAGAACCATGAATTATGCTCTCTATCATAAAATCCTGAAGGAGAATGTCCAGCCATCAATTTGTGACCTCAAGCTCAAGCGCACTTGGGTTATGTAGCAGGACAATGATCCCAAACACACCAGCAAGTCCACCTCTGAATGGCTCAAGAAAAACTAAATTAAGGTTTTGGAGTGGCCAAGTCAAAGTCCGGACTTAAATCCGATTGAGATGCTGTGGCATGACCTTAACCAGTCCTTTTCAAATTCCTCCACAGCGATGCGATAACTGGCAATGAGTCTTTCACAAACACTTGATTGCAGTTGTTGCTGCAAAGCGTGGCACAACCAGTTATTAGACTTAGGGGACAATTACTTTTTCACGTAGAACCAGGCAGGTTTGGACATCTTTTTTCCCTTAATAAAATAAATAACAATTTAAAAACTGCATTTTGTATTTACTCAGGTTATCTCTGTGTAATATTACAATTTGTTTGATGATCTGAATCTTTTAAGTGTGACAAATGTGCAAAAAATTAAAAAAACAGGAAGGGGGCAAAAAACCTTTTCACGGCATGTATATGTATATATATATATATATATATAGATATATAGATATATATATATATATATAAATAATATACACATATAAAATTGCATGCATTACTGATAATATTATAGTTAAAATTACACAAACACACACATACATATATATATATATATAATAAACCAACAATTTTTTTATAAATTTGATTTTAGAATCAATAATTTACTCCTGTGTGTGTGTGTGTGTGACTCCAGCTGAGGTCTGTTGATAAATGTGCTGCACAGATTCTGCCGGCATAAATCCTGGCAATTCTTTGAATGAGAGCCACTTCCTGCAGGAACACAAACTCCTGCCTCTCTGAACGTGCTGCAGTATGAATGGACTCCAAGTTTCCGCTGCACGTTCCCAGCCGGGACGCACAAACACAAACGCAGCCTGTGTCAAATGGGGGATTGTCCTAATGAACTGAGCTCTGAACATGTGGCACGTCCCTGAAAACTGCAGACACTGGCTTGGTCTTAATGGAAGCCGACAGTTGGGTTAAACAAAGCATGAATGCCCAGGAGTTTACAGCCGTCCTCATTAAAACAGAATTAACGGATTTATTACCGTTTATCTTGGCTGGTTAATTATGAGGTTAACACACTGAATGACTTTTAAGAGCAATAAGAATGGATCCGAATTATCCATCTGTTATACTAAACTGAAAACGCACACACAAAAAAGAATGAAGCACCCACCAAAACCAAACAAACAAACAAACAATAAATAAAAAAATAAAAAATCTTATGGCAAATGGAAGAGAAATAACACTATTATGCCAAAAAAAAAAAAGTAAAAAAAAATAATAATAAAATAATAAAGCTTCGAAAAAAATAAAATAAAGATCTAACTGACTTTAAAGAGTACCAAGGCAAAGGCAAGGCAAGGCAAGGAACGTTTATTTATATAGCACATTTCATACACTATGGTAATTCAAAGTGCTTTACATAAGATAAAATAAAAACAATAATCACAACATTAAAACAAGGAATTTAAAACTTTGAAAATTATTTAAAAAAAAATTTAAGAGTTAAAATGAATTTAAGAAAACGATTAAACATAAAATACAGTGCAATCAGTTCGGACATAGCACAGTGCTCATTCAATAAATGCACAGCTAAACAGATGAGTTTTGAGTCTGGATTTAAATGTGACTAATGTTTTAGCACATCTGATCTCTTCTGGAAGCTGATTCCAGCTGCGGGGGCATAATAACTAAAAGCACATTCCCCTTGTTTTGAGTGAACTCTTGGTATTTCTAACTGACCCGATCCTAATGACCTGAGTGGTCTGTTAGGTTTATAATCAGTAAACATATCTGCTATGTATTTAGGTCCTAAGCCATTGAGTGATTTATAAACGAGTAAAAGTACTTTAAAAATCAATCCTAAATATAACTGGAAGCCAGTGTAAGGACCTGAGGAATGGTGTAATATGCTCAGATTTTCTGGTTCTAGTCAGAATTCTGGCAGCAGCGTTCTGGATGAGCTGCAGCTGTCTAATGGTCTTCTTGGGAAGGCCGGTGAGGAGACCATTAAATAGTCCACCCTGCTGGAGTTAAAGGCATGAACAAGTTTCTCCAAGACTTGACTGGAAACAAAACCTCTAATTCTTGCAATGTTTGAGATGATAGTATGCTGATTTAGTTACAGCTTTTACATGACTACTGAAACTAAGGTCTGTCTCCAGAATCACCCCAAGATTCCTGACTTGATTTTTAGTTGTTAGCCCCCTAGAGTCATGGTATGCATTCACCTTGAGAACTTCATCTTTGTGTCCAAATGCAATGACTTCGGTTTTTTATTTGTTTAACTGAAGAAAGTTCTCGCACAACCAACTGTTAATTTCATCAATGCATTAACAGAGGGAGTCAATGGGGCTGTAGTCAATTGGAGATAAGGCTAGGTAAATCTGGATATCATCAGCAAAGCTGTGATAGGCAATTTGGTTATTTCTCATCATTTGACTTAGTGGGAGCATATACAGCCTAAACAAGAGCGGTGCAAGAATTGAGCCTTATGGGACTCCGCATGTCATGGACGTCCACTTAGCCTTATGCTCTCCTATACTCACACAATAACCTAGCCCTTCCGGGTATGACCTGAACCATTTGAGTACCAACCCAGAAAGCCCGACCCAGTTTTCTAGTCTATCTAGAAGTATGTTATGATCGACAGTATCAAAAGCAGCACAGAGATCTAGTAGTACCAGCACTGATATTTTGCCAGATTCAGAATTTAAGCGAATATCATTTATTATCTTAATGAGTGCTGTCTCTGTGATGTGATGTGGTCGGAAACCAGATTGAAAATTTTCCAGGTATTCATTTGAGTTTAAGTATTTGTTCAGTTGATTAAAGACTACCTTTTCAATAATTTTTCCTATAAAAGGAAGATTTGATATTTGTCTGTAGTTGCTCAATATGGTGTTATCCAGATTGCTCTTTTTCAGGGGGGGTTAACAACTGCAGTTTTCAGGGAGTTAGGAAAAGTCCCAGAAAGAAGTGAGGCATTCACCAATTCTAAGAGATCTGCTTCCAAACAGTTAAGCACCCTTTTGAAAAAATATGTGGGAAGTGTGTCAAGATAGCAGGTTGACGATTTAAGGTGCTGTACTTTTTCTTCCAAATTTTGCTATCAATTTCTTCAAAAGCAGACATCGTATCTTCTTTTTGATATTGTTGTCGAATATGTCTAACCTCTGCATAAATTGGGGATGTGACTCATCGCCTTCCTGATATTATTTATCTTCTCAGAAAAGAAGNATTTACGGTGCTGTACTATTTCTTCCAAAATTTTGCTATTAATTTCTTCAAAAGCAGACATAGTATTTTCTTTTTGATATTGCGGTCGAATCTGTTTGACCTCTGCATAACTTGGGGATGTGCTCGCCTTCCTGATATTATTGATCTTCTCAGCAAAGAAGGAAGCAAACTCATTGCATTTGCTGTCGGAGAGCATTTCACTGGCAAGCTGATTTGGGGGGTTTGTCAGTCTCTAAACAGTAGCAAAAAGAGTGCGAGTGTAGTTTAAGTTACTGTTTATAAGGTTTGAAAAGAATGACTGTCTAGCTTTGCCTAGTTCCACATTGAAAGTACGAAGGCTGTCTTTATATATGCTATAGTGTATTTCAAGTTTCGTCTTCCGCCACATGCGCTCAGTTTTTCTGCATTGTCTTTTCATACTCTGATCTGTTGTTGATTTTCTCCAAGCTGATTTCTGCCTGCCAGTCTTCCTGCTGACTTTCAAAGGAGCAATGTCATCAATACATTCTTAACTTTTGAGTTAAAGGAATCAAGGAGAAGATCAACAGTGTCTGCAGAAATGCTTGGTGTTAAAGATTTAGCCTCCATAAATAGTACACTAGTGTTTTCGTTAATGCATCTCTTTCTGACTGAGACCGATCTAGATTCAGTGGTAACAGAGATCAATATATCAAAGAAAATACAGAAGTGATCAGATAGTGCTACGTCCTTAATAACAATGGATGAAATGTTTAGACCTCTACTGATGAGTAAATCTATAGTATGTCCCCGATTGTGTGTGGGTTCATGCACATGCTGAATCATGTCAAAAGTATTTAACCAGTTATAATTTCTTTGTAGTTTTGTTTTCTTCATTATCTATGTGAATATTAAAATCCCCTGCAATAGCAAAACAGTCAACCTCTGAGGAAATCATTGATAACAGTTCTGTAAAGTCTTCAACAAAGGCTGGAAAGTATTTTGGAGGCCTGTAAATAATGATAAACAGAATGCGTTGAGCACCTTTCAGCACAATCCCTAGATATTTAAAAGACAAGTACTGACCAAATGACATTTGCTTGCATTGATAGACATCTTTAAATAGAGCAGCTACACCTCCACCTCTCCTAACAGTCCTGCAAACACTCATGAAAGTGAAGTTAGGAGGGGCTGTTTCATTGAGGATAGCATGCGGATGTGGGCCACTTAAGGCAATGATATGACGCTGACTTCTTATGAACCGTACCAATTAATGTAAGCCTGAAGGGGCCCTATGTAAAACAGCAAAAATGGCCCCAATGTATCAAATCAACCCTATGTGGTCCTCTGTATGTAGAGCGGTTGTTGAATCGGCAATGTGTAATCTTGAATATGACCCTAAAGAGTGGCCCTATGTTGTAAACGTGATTTATGGCCCAATAGTGCCAAGTGTGGGGCCACCTTTGCACAAATGTGGCAATTAAATCGACAAAGGCTATCGGTGTAAACGAATGTTGTACACATTGTTTCAGCAATATGTGGGTCTGCTCATCGGGTCTACTATAAATGTATCTCTGCCAGTTTCTGGCAAAGATATATGAACTGTGAGCATTGGCTATGTAGGCTCTTAGCCTACATTGCCACCTATGAGGAAGGCCACCAATATGGCCCGCAGATCCCCTCCTAAAAAGCGTATCTTGGCCATTTTGTCAAAGATATGCACAGTCAGCACTGGCCAAATGTGCGTGAGTCTACAGTGGCCACACATATGATGCCACGAATTTTGCCCAGTTATCCTCCAAACGTATCTGGTCCATTTTTGGAAAGAATGGCAAGTACCACTGGCTAATGTGGCTGTGAGTCCTAAAAGTGTCCCACATATGAGGTCACAAATGTGCCCAGTCATCCTACATCGTTGCTGGGTTAGTTTGGAGCAAGACATGACACGTAATCACTGGCTAATGTTGCTGTGAGCCTAATGTGGCCTACTGTAATACCAATGTGGCCCAGGTATATTAAAACGTATCTGGGCCAGTTTTGGCAAAGATAAGGCATGGTAAGCACTGGCTAATATGGTTGTGAGTCTAAAGTGGCCCGCATATGATGCCACAAATGTGGCCAAGTTATCCTAAAGCATATCTGGGCCAGTTTTGGCAAAGGTATGGCACAGTAAGCACTGGCTAATGTGTCTGTGAGCCTAAAGTGGCCCATGTATGATGCCACAAATGTGGCCCAGTTATTAAACCCTTGTCTGGGCCAGTTTTGGGAAAGATATGGCATGGTAAGCACTGGCTAATGTGGCTGTGAGCCTAAAGTGGCCCACATATGATGCCACAACTGTGGCCCAGTTATCCTCAAACGTATCTGGGCCAGTTTTGGCAAATATATGGCATGGTAAGCACTGGCTAATGTGGCTGTGAGCCTAAAGTGGCCCGCATATGATGCCACAACTGTGGCCCAGTTATCCTCAAATGTATCTGGGCCAGTTTTGCAAAGATATGGCATGGTAAGCACTGGCTAATGTGGCTGTGAGCCTAAAGTGGCCCACATATGATGCCACAAATGTGGCCCAGTTATCCTCAAACGTATCTGGGCCAGTTTTGGCAAAGATATGGCACAGTGAGCACTGGCTAATGTAGCTGTGAGCCTAAAGTGGCCCACATATGATGCCACAAATGTGGCCCAGTTATTAAACCCGTATCTGGGCCAGTTTTGGCAAAGATATGGCACAGTAAGCACTGGCTAATGTGGCTGTGAGTCTAAAGTGGCCATTATATGATGCCACTAATGTTGCCCCGTATTAAACCCTTGTCTGTTCCATTTGGGAAGATATGGCACGGTAAGCCACGGGCTAATGTGGATGTGATCTAAAGTGGCCCGCATATGATGCCACAAATGTGGCCCAGTTATCCTAAACCGTATCTGGGCCGGTTTTGGCAAAGATATGGCACAGTGAACATTGGGTGATGTGGCTGTGAGTCTAAAGTGGCCCACATATGATGCCACAATTGTGGCCCAGTTATCCTAAACCGTATCTGGGCCAGTTTTGGCAAAGATATGGCACAGTGAGCACTGGCTAATGTGGCTGTGAGCCTAAAGTGGCCCTTATATGATGCCACAAATGTGGCACAGTTATCCTAAACCGTATCTGGGTCAGTTTTGGCAAAGATATGTCACAGTAAGCACTGGCTAATGTGGCTTTGAGCCTAAAGTGGCACGCATATGATGCATCAACTGTGGCCCAGTTATCCTAAAACATATCTGGGCCAGTTTTGGAAAAGATATGGCACGGTAAGCACTGGCTAATGTGGCTGTGAGCCTAAGGTGGCCCACATATAATGACACCAATGTTGCCCAGTTATCCTAAAACATATCTGGTTCCAGTTTTGGAAATATCCAGCATTGGAGAGACACTGCTAATGTCTTGAGCCTAAGGGCCCCCATAGAGTCCACAATGTTGCCCATATCCTCAAACGATCTGTCCATTTTTGTCAAAGATATGGTCACGTAAGCCTGACTAATGTTGCTGTGATCTTAAAAGTTTTAACGTTGCCTCACATATGATGCCACAACTGTGGCCCAGTTATCCTCAAACGTATCTGGGCCAGTTTTGGCAAAGATATGGCACGGTAAGCACTGGCTAATGTGGCTGTGAGCCTAAAGTGGCCCGCATATGATGCCACAACTGTGACCCAGTTATCCTAAAGCATATCTGGGCCAGTTTTGGCAAAGATATGGCACAGTAAGCACTGGCTAATGTGGCTGTGAGCCTAAAGTGGCCCTTATATGATGCCACAAATGTGGCACAGTTATCCTAAACTGTATGTGGGCCAGTTTGGGCAAAGATATGTCACAATGAGCACTGACTAATGTAGCTGTGAGCCTAAAGTGGGCTTTATATGATGCCGCAAATGTGGCCCGTATATAAAATGACAAATATTGCCCAAATAATAAATAACAATTTGGGCCACTTTTGGCAAATATACGGCACAGTCAACATGGGCTAATCAGTGTGTAAGCCAACTTGTCCCACATTTGATATGGCAAATGTGCCCCATATATTGTAAAACAGATGAGGAATACTTCTGGTTGTAACACTTGACAAGTGAGGCCACTTCTTGGATGTAACATTTGACACTGGCTAATTTAAATGGAAGCTTGAAAATTGTAAATATGGCCTAATAGAATTTGGCTACTTTTAGAAGGATGCAACACAGTTAATTGATGCAGGTTGATCTGGATGTGATTCTTAAGAAGGCTAAATACGCAGCAATTTATTTTTTGAAACATGCTTTTAATGGCAGGTTTTTTTATATGTGTACTGTGCAGCATAAAAACAGAAGTGCATTATAATGATTGTACTCTTAAAGTGTGTCCCATCAGGTAATGAAAAGTTTGACACACACTTGTGGTCTTCATCCTCACTTGAACACTTGGGCCAAATACAAGAAATACGTCATATAAGTTGTCAAGTGCAAAGACCGCAAGTGTGGGTGTTTGGACAAGGCATTACTGTCACGGTTTCTGTTAATTTGGACTTTGTTTTCCTTTTGCACCATTTCCCTTGTTGTGTTGATTGTTTTATTCTGTTCAGGTGTGCCTAGTTAATTATCCTTGTTTGGTCTGAGTACTTAAGTTCCTGTATGTTTACTTTGAGTTTGTCTGGTCTTACGTCTAAATGTCGCAAATGTTGCTGTGCTACATTGTGTTTGGATTTGCCCTTGTTGGATTAATGACTCATGCTATATAACCTTTCATCTTTATCGTGCACTCTTTAACACAGTTGTAGCGTCTGGACCAATCAGACACAATTTTTTTTAGTTATGTTTAACAAATACTCTGTAACACCCCTCAGTTAACAAGCCATATGAGGACCCATGAACCCGTCCCCCCGAAATGCGTAACACCCCAGGAAGCCGAACAGGCCCCTGGTTTCATGGCAACCAACGCTGATATCACTGGGTTTAATGGCCAAAAGAATGCAAAGCAGGGAAAACCCCTGCATGTCCCAGGGCAAGAGGCAAAGTAGAAATTGACTTTTCTACTAATTAAATCATAGGAAAACCTTCTTTGAATGAACACACATATCCTTAAGGTCATTGTGTATATTATTGTCATCATGTATTTTGTCTTTGAAATTGTATACTTATGCAAGGCTTATATCGAAACACACTCCTGTCTCCTTCACTTATTTAATCCTCCCTTTCTAGTATCTATGAATTCGCTTTTTTTATGATCGAAACAAGCGTGTATATTATTTATTGGTACATAGGCAATATATATTAAGGTCCTGAGAATCTTTAGTAATTTCGATTCAAGTCCATTTTGCAAATTACCATGCTTAGAGACAAAAAGTCGTAAACCCTCCAGCAATTGCCAACTCCCGCTAGGAAATTTCCATCTCTCCCATTGGACAAGCCCATCTTGAAAGGCAGAGATCTTCTCCGACCTTAAAGGCCCTGCTCCAGGACCCTCCCAGTCGGTGGTTTGTTTGAATTCTGAGAAGATGTGAGAAAAACGCCCCAGAACACCGCCATTTACGTGCCAGGCTTCGGCCTTGTCCTTTCAATTTCACCAAGATCCTCTGACTCAAACTTGTTCTTTCTCATCAACCAACTTCAGCAAAATCCTGGGCCTTAAGATTGCATCAGGAATCTCTTTCAGACAGACGAGACTTGCTAGTATCCAAACTTAGTCTTAATTAATTGATACATGAAGTATCAGTTACACCTTTTTACAAGTTTTGTTTGAACTAAGAATCTTGACGTTTCCCTCAGGTTTAGATCTGCTGAATATGCAATATGGTTCCATAAATTTCATTCCTTATTTCTCTTCTCTGTACTGAGTTAAGCTTTAACCCTTTCCTTTACCAACTGTATGTGTGTGTGTGTGTTATGTGTATGTTAGACCAGTTTATTATTTTGTTTATGTAGGATGTGAGACCAGTTTATGTGTTTATGTAGTATGTTAGACTAGTTTTAGTGTTTATGTAGTTAATAAAACCTTACTTGTCTCACACTTGCCGTGGTTCATTGTTTGCTTATAACTGGAGTCACTTTATCATGCAGATTTATGCTATAAGCTTTTGTAGAATTGTACAGTAAGAAAGTTATTTCCCTTAACCAGGAAATTTAACGTTCTTAGAATTGACAAGACAGTTGACCCTGAGAGGTCAGCTAAATATCTACAGCGGATCTAAAAAATTAATCATAACTAGGTATAATTTATTATTTCATATTTTCCCATGAGCTATTCGGTACACAGCGTAGCTATTAGTGATGCAAAGTCCGATTCATTTCTGCGAACTGGTTCTTTTCGGACAGATCGGCTCATTGAACCGTTTCAAAAAGCCGATTAATCGGTTCCTGGCGTCATAAAGCAATAGCGTGTCTACGCATTTCTTTTCTAACAACTCGGTGCCATGTTGTATCATGAAAAATTCAAATAAGTCATTTGTGTCAACACATATGAAACATTAAAAAAATTAAGTTATTTGTGTGAAAGCATATTGCTGTTTATTGCCATATAATTCACTTAAGTTATTGGTGTTTGTGGTCACAGTTTCATTCATGGATCCTTATGTCATATACGACTGACTGACCAATATTGACTAGCCTACAACTCGGATAAGATTCCTAAAAGTTTCACACATTACAGACATTTATGCACAAACGCGGATATGTTCTACATATCTACAGTATAAAGAATGAATAAACCAATCTTATAAACTCCTTGATTTCGCTTAAGCAACTTTAAATATATGCATGCACAATAAACTTGTAAAATTAATTTACAATCACTCGACAGAAAGGTTTTAATAAAATGTGAATTAATAACAGTCATAAGCATATTTCCAGTACGTGCCTCAGGCTTGCACAGCATCGTCAACTCACTCATCAGAATCTTTGGTAATCCTCTGCAAACTTCGCCACGGCTCATTTGGTTCTTGTTGAGACCGTCGTAATCCCCCCCCCCCCCCCCCCTTTCTGCAAACTTCGACAGTTGGTTGAACCGGCTCAATCGTTTCTTTTTGAGTTGGACGTGCTACTTCGGCTGTGCGTCTTGCGTCATCAACCCAGAACTAAAGTTCAATTCAATTCGATTTGTGAACCGGCTCAACAGGTTACTTCCTGAGAACCGGCTCAAAAAAACAATTTGTTCAAGAACCGAACATCACTACTATCTATTACACTCCACAGACTTACTGTGTATGTAGAGTCTGTAGTGATAAGCATTTAGGTTCACTTGTGAAGAACTGTTTTTAAAGTTTTGGAATGTGTCTTTGAATATTTATCTGTGACATTTGAATTGCTGCTTGTGCAAAACTTGGGTCGGGATGGTTTTATCATGTAGGACACAATTCTGGAAATTATTTGAACATTTATGGAGGACATTTTAAAATTTCTCTTTACATTATGTTGAGTATTGTTGATGCATAATTCATTTAAGGCTTAGTGTGGCCCAGATAATGCATATTTATGGTTTATTTAGTTCATTAATAGCTCAAATGTGGCTGTGTAGTGGCCTGCATGTGGACCACTGCCAAAATGCCACCATTACATGCAGCATGTGGGCCACATGAGACTGTGGTGAAGACCTGCAGTTTTAGAATACAATCACTGTGGCCACATTAGGGCCAGTTTTTGATTTTTTGGTTGGCTTACATGCAACATTCTAAGGCTTACTTGAGGCCCAAATCCTGACAGATTGGACTGCCCAAATGCATTATTCACGCAGTTTTAGGCCAGAGCAAGTGTTGGTCTGGGCCAGAATTAAATAAATGTGGGCCGCAGATTTTAAGCAAGTTCTAGACCTTTATTTTTTATTTATGTTATTGTCATGGCTGGGACATGCAGGCCTTCCTATGGATTGCTTGTGGCCCAAATTTGCAAACGGATTGACCCACACAAATGTCCACTTCACATAGTATGTGGGTCAAAACAGGGGTTATATCGGGGCCCTTGTCTGGGCCAGAATTAAAATAAATGGTGCCCAGATTGGGCCAGTTCTGTTTTAAATTTTATTTATTATTTTCAAATGGCTGACATGTGGCCTTCCGAGCTTGCTTGTGGCCCAACTCTGGCAAACAGGAGTGGACCCGCCCATTGCCATAATTCTTCACAGTATGGGGGCCGGAGCAAGGTGTTGGATCTGGGCCGGATCTGGGCCACAATTGGGCCAGTTCTGCTTTATTTGGTTTATTCATGGCTGACACTGGGCCTTCTTTTGGCTTGCTTGTGGCCCAAATCTGGCAAACAGGAGTAGACCGCCCAATTGCCATCATTCCATGCGGTATGTGGGCCAGATGAAAGTGTCAGGTGTGGGCCTGATCTGGGCCTCAGGAATTTTGCTATCTTGGTACAATATGGATATAATTTTTCCATTTATATTTATCTATTTTGGAGTTGTATTCTCCCTAATTGCATTAGAAATGATACTAATAGTGCTTAAGTGCTAATGATGTTTAAGCTTGGTTAAAATCCTCTATTTGCAGTAAATGTTGGGTTACGCACATTTTGACACATAGCATGTATAACTGTGAGCTTGCTGTTTACTTAGAAGTGTTTGACGCTTGATTTGACGCTTGAAGCCTAAAGGAAATTAATTAAGATGTTTCACTGCATTTATCTATATCTGGATATCCCAACAGGCATTCATAGAACTATGGACAGTCATATTAGACTTCAGATTCACCAACTGTGATTTCAAGAGGTTGCCACTCTGTGCACCACTTTTGTCTTGATGTTCAAAGATGGTGGCATGCAAGGCGAGATATTTCTACTTTATCCATTTTTGTTGTGAACTAGAGCTAAGTGCTTTCTTCGCAGGGGTTCCACTCTGCTACTCAGTCACTCTACGCTTTGCTTTGATACATTCCCCTCTCTCTGTAGATACGTTTTCAAATTTAAATTGATGTTTTGGATGTATGATAGAGTTCACTGTGACACAGTCACTTGGGCAAAAATAATAGACAAAGACTATTATTCTTCAATCAACAGGTGGTTCGGGTGACCTTCTTATAAGCAGTGTTTACTAAAATTAAGACAAGCTTTCTGTGTATTAGTCACTGTTTTTCAGTGACACTTTCTGCAGGTTAAATCGTTCCGCTTGTAGGTGGTGACAAAGGACTGTCTTTATAAGCGAGTCATTTAATTATTTCTTCAAAAACACTAGTTCATTCAGGTTTGAAACAAGAGACTTTGTCTTTATGAGTGAGTCATTGAATCATTCACTCAATATTCTATTCTATCCTATTCTATTCTATATTATTAGTTATATGATATTATATTACTATTATATTATATATATTATATATATTATATTATATGTTTATTTATTTTTGTTAAAAATCACTCCTTTCTGGACAGATCAAGAATATCTAAATTTCAGAATCACTGTATGCCTGCACATTGTTTTCTCATTCCACAAAGCTCTGCTATTATAATAAACAATAAAATAAAATCAAATAATCAATATATTAATACATACCATAACATTAATTTCAGTAGAGTGGACACCAGTTTCTGTCAATCACATGTCCTTGATGTACCTAGTAGACGTAGTATTTCATCCTTCAAACCATAACTTGCATCCTTCATCCGTCCAAAGAGTCTATAGTTTATTACATTTATAGAAGAAAAACCGTTTTAACCTTCTCTCCAAAACTTCCGCAGAGTACGCAGAGCTTGCTGTGGGTTGAGCCTAAAGAGACAGATCACACACAAAACCAAGCTTTGGTGTTGCGATTGCTGCAAATCCTGTGACAATTGACAGTTATAAAAAATGACAAAAACTCTCGCTCTCACTCTGGTTGATGTGTGTGTGCATTTCCAGAAGAACTTTTGGTAGAAGTGTCCATACAAGGAATTTTGCCCTTTATGACGTCATGAAGGGCCATGCTCGAGAAAGAAAAAAAAAACGGATACACACCTTGAAGGATGTCATACGTCCAACTTGTTTTTTGAAACTTTGGCCGTGTTTAGCTTGAGAATCCAACTCTTTAGCAGTGTAAGTAAGTCGGAATGCATGAAATAGCATTAGACATCCCCTTTAAGCTCCCACTATGCTCATATCACCTCTAAACAAACTGTAGTTGTTCGCTTTATATGTTGTATAGACGGTCTCTTCCTGTCTAAGTGCATGGCCATAAGTGCATGGCACGACACTAATAAAGAGTGGCTTTGCAATCTCAGACCTATAAGGCCTTCTCTTGCCAGAAAGAATGGGAAGTGGAGCATGAGCCTGAATATTCATTGCTTCACTGACATTAGGTTGCTAGAGTTGCGTTCTGATAGGTTTCTGCCCGTGAAGAGCCTCTAAATTGCGAAGAGGTTTCTCTGATGAAGCTCCTGACTACCAAGATTGCAAATGTGCAGCAGGCATTAATGCTTATTCCTACAGATGCAAATGCCCAAAATAATCAAATATGTGTCTGGATCTAATCTCCTTCAGAACATATGCGATACCAAAGATTCTATCACAATTCAGTGGCTTTATTGTATATAAATGTGCAAAAACCTAAAATGTATTCTATGTGAAACAATCCATCAATCCTTTTTATGTGAGAAACAGCTATGGCTTCTAACATGTGGACAGATGAAAAATATTCCAAAATGCATTTTGTTTCTTTGTTTGCTGTACTATTTGTTTTCTTTATTCCACAATGCTCTATTATTATTATTATTATTGTTGTTGTTGTACAATCAATTTCAGTTAACTTCATCACAGGGACAAAGAAGGAGGAGAAAACAAAATATATAAATATAACATACTCAATGGAAAAAAAGGGAGAAGAGAGAATATAGTACAAATAATTTCTATTCTTTACCATAACCTGCCCTTAAAATCAGTGGGAAAGGATTGGTTGATAAGAATGTCTCAGACAAAATCTAAACCTACACAGGGATGTTGCTCTAAGACCAACAAGCTTCTTGATCCAGTAGCATGTTGGGTAAATCACATTAACGCTAATAGCACTAAAAGACCAGGGGTTAGCTGGTTAGCATGATCTAGTTAGTCCCTGTAGGGAGGGATGCTGTAACTACACCATAAGGATGAATAGCTCAAGGTATTATAGACCTCCTTGAATTAAGCACCATTAAATATAAAGCTTGATTATAATTCATTTCAAGATCATTGCACTTATCATATATTAACACAATATATGTTTCTCATTCTTGGTCAGTTGTAGCATCAGCCATAATTACTATTGGATATTAGACAAGCTTCAGTTTAAGATGCTTAGTAGATGCTCCTTTTTAATATGTTGGTTGTTTGACAGTTCACACAATTTGGGATCCTTCACAGTGGACCAATTACTCCTATGCTTATTAACGCTGTGGGGGGGGGGGGGGGGGGGGGGACCGGTGTGGATTGTGAATGATCAGTCAACACGTCTCTAGTGGACACTACTATTTATAAGTTAGAATACGAGGAGCGTACTGAGCGGAGACTGACAGATGGTACACAAAGTAATTCTGGGATGTCTTTATTTAACCTATAACCTGTCAAACCAGAGGAAATCATGTAGACTCTTGGTAAAGACAAGAACAAAATGTTTTAGGGGGTAATCCTAAAGCAATCAAAGTTTCTGCATGGTTTATCTGTTGTTTGCACAGATTACACCACAGTGCAAAAGTTATTTTTAAGGTAGATCAGATTATGTTTAATTGGTTAATGTCTCCTATCTGTATCCTGTCATCTGCTTCTTCAACTTTGATACTACATATTGCATCATATTACTGTAGATTTTACAAATGCTGAGCAAGTCAAAGTATTTCTGTTCAAATAACGAGAATTGGTTTTTAAATTTTGGGGGCTTTCATTGTTGCCAAATCATCTTTACAATATTATTGTAATGTTAATGTCTGTTTCTGTACACTGAAGCTAAGCAGGGCTGAGCCTGGTCAGTACTTGGATGGGAGACCTCCTGGGAAAACTAGGTTGCTGCTGGAAGAGGTATTAATGAGGCCACCCGAGGCAGGGGGGGTGTTCTGCATCCTGTTGTCTGTGTGGGTTCCTATACGCCTCAGTACTAGTGAGCGGGACTACTATACTGTCGAAACAACGCACCTGTCCCTTTGACTGAGCGCTAAATTCGAAGCACAGTCGTCCTGAGCCTTTTCTCTCGCTATGTGTTTCACTGTAAAATCCCAGGTTGTCTTTTGAAAAGAGTAGAGGTGTGACCTCGGCAATTTGCCCATTGGCCTCTGATCATCATAGCCTCCTAACAATCCCCATATCTGCTGATTGGTTTCATCACTCCAATCAATCTCCTTGATTGTCTCCTCTTCACCAATAAGCTGGTATGTGGTGGGTGTTCTGGCGCACTATGGCTGCTGTCGCATCATCCAGGTGGATGCTGCATATTGGTGGTGGTTGAGGAGATTCCCCCTTATATGTAAAGCGCTTTGAGTGCCAAGAAAGCTCTATATAAATGTAATGAATTATTAATTATTATTATTGTACATGTATAAATAGGCTATGTATGTTGTTACCTTCGACTGCAAGGTCTAGTAGACATTCAATAAGTGAGTCTATCTAAGGCGATTCCCTGTCCCTTGCTAGTAAAAAAAGATTTTCATTATGGGCGTTAATATCCATCATGCAATGTTCATAGAGATTTCCCCCTTCAAATAATAAAAATTCAAGATATGGGATTGCCTATATATCGTCTTGTTTTTGATTTTTTTAAGATAATATAAGTTCAATGCGCTAATGAGTGGCATTTCTGATAATTAGCACGACGCAAATGTGATATTCTAGTTATACAGCAGTTCAATACTCCCTTAGATTATTAATTGCCATTTTCAGACTACAAGTCATTGTCTTTTTGGACTGATTCTGCTCTATTTTCCGTCCTCAATGAAATAGTTTCGCAGTCAAATGCAGATACGGCTGATATTCTGGCTCAGCACGGCTAGGCAGAGTGTGTGTCATTCTCGGATGATTCAATTGTGACAGAAGCTGGGGGAGGGCCCAGGGAGTTAAGCACCAGTCATAAATACACACCACCGTCTTGTAAGAAGTTGTTAAGAATGATATATCAAACTGCACAATTCTCTCGATCATCCTCAGAATATGTTTTTTTGTTGTTCCACCTACCGAATTAAAAAAAAAGGTAATTGTGAATTTTAACTCACAATTCTTCGCATTATATCTATCAATCGTCACATTCCTGTTGGACAAAAATGACCGAAATTGAGGTTTTTTAGTGTATTAATCTCTGTGTTGTAAAAAACAGCTCTCTCAGTTGTCATTGAGCACGCTCGCCACCAAAATGTCTGTCGCGTATTGTGTCTGTTGCAGGCAGATTGCATGTAAAAGACCTATCAGCCCACGCCATCTAGAGTTTCATGACTAAATGTGACACATATGCATATGTGTGTGTGTGTGTGTGTGTGAAGCAAGCATAAATAATCAACATAGTCTTCTCCCTTCATTCTGCTCTTTGGCTATGATCCTAGTAGGTTCAGGTGAACACGTCATGATTATATTTTATAAGGGCTTTCTTAAACATCTCACTAAAGCAGGATCACTAGTCTCATCACCTTCACCGTCTGGCTTGTAATTTCAATAAAATGATGAAACTGAAAAAAAAAAAAAACATTTTTCTCCAAAAAACCCCACAGAGTCCAGCACATCCACTTAGCATTTCTAGTTCTGGCTGAATACCCCTCCGGGTTGCTTAAGGAGCCCAGATGGAGGCTGGGGAGTATTTTTAGAGCACATGGTCATTAATCTTTCTAAAGATGCTGAAGGCATGGTTTGACACATCGTGGTAGTCAGGTCCACGGGGGTCCTAGAGAGGGGTGAGCTGGGTTTGTCATACATTGAAGCCACGATACCCCCTGCTTGCCGTTCACAAGGCCTGGCAGCCTATTCAGAAAAGCGGCAGGCCTTCCAACATCTCCGGGAATGTAATCTCTCGGCTGCTGCCATTCTCATGACAAGTGCAGTCTCACCTAAGGAGTGTGCTCAGTTGCCAGCAGGAGGCCAAAGACAAGACTTTTGGCAAAGTGTCTAACACATCCTTCATGATGGATAACAGCGGGAAAGACACACACAAGGGGCATGACTGATCTAGCTACTGAAACATAGCTTTCAGTTAAAGGTTTAGATTTAAATTCATGAAACGTTTCACTTGGATATTTATCAGTTATCTTTCGTGACACAGTGGCTTTTGAAGCATAATCGAGGAATCCCGGGATCCGCTGATCCTGAACGCCAAGACAGCTTAATAGGAGTGACTTGGTATGATTCTTGTCATATGTATCATGTTGCTGTTTCACAGTGTATATTTTGACTTGAACAAACCACTAACTGATAATGACTTGCGCTGTGGGAGTATCTGAAAACCAAATAAATTATTCCATGAATTTATATGAGGTTTTACACAATTTCACAGGTGCCTGATTACCATATGCATGCAGTATTGCCATATATGCAATATTTAATAGACATTTTGCTACTTCATCTACACTACCGTTCGAAAGTTTGGGCTGAGTAAGATTTGTTTTTATAGTAATTCATACTTCTTTTCAGCAAAGATACATTAAATTGAACAACGGTGACAATAAAGACATTTATAATATTCAAAAGATTTCTATTTCAGATAAATGCTGTTCTTTTGAACTTTCTATTCATCAAAAAAAATATGTTTGTTTTTGCAAAAACATTTAGCAGCACTGTTTTCACAAGTGATAGCAAGAAAAGTTTCTTAAGCAGCAAATCAGCATATTAGAATGATTTCTGAAAGATCACGTGACACTAAAGACTGGCGTAATGATGCTGAAAATTCAGCTTTGACATCACAGAAAAAGAAAAAGAAAAAGAAAAAAAAAGTTAATTTTAAATTGTACTAATATTACAATATTTAATATAGCTACATAAAAAATGGACCCCTTGGTGATATATATATATCTCAGATCATGTAATCAACTGGTATTTACAAAATAGGAACATTACTTTTTTCAAGGATGAAAGGTTTTTGTATTGCCCTGCAGGAACAGCCAATAAATTAAGATATAAAAAAAATAACATATCACAACTCTAGAATCATGATTCATTTATTCAGTGGAAGTCAGATACCTGTGAGCTTAAAGCAATTATTTTATTTCAAAAGCCGATGGGAGTCTTAACCAGTGGTTATCTGCTGTTATCAAACATTTTGTATAATAGACAAGGCAGTCTATTACTTTGGCTCTGGGTATCTGACAAAAAAGAAAGAAAAAATCAAATGAATGAAAGATTATTGTTATGCTTTCTAGATGGGCAAACATGAGAAGACTGCTGACATGCTTCTCATCAGATTGCCTGACATTTATCATGTTGAGATATGTTGTCTATAATGGTTCATTTTTCAATTAGGATTAGGTTGAACTATTGAACATGTCAGTACTGAGAATGTCTGTCTTTGGGAGAAAAGACACAGATTATCTCAGACAGCAAGCATGAGGCTCAGAAATGAACTGACACAGTATATATAAAATCATAGGCAGCACACAGTGTGTTGTGGTTTTATATTTGCACAAAGCATAGGTTAGAAGTTCTTGTTTCCAGTATTTGAGTAACAATACTTAACTACTATACTTAAGTATTTTTTTGGAAGAATCTGAACTTTTTTTTTTTTTTAGTTCTGTTAAAACCAAATACTTGTACATTTTACTTTATTTCTATTTTATGATCACTTAAAAGTACAAACATGCCGTATATGTCATCTTTCCTCAATGATTTGAAAATAAAAATCATACTTTTCTTTACTCTAATGTGACTAACTAACAAACCACTCAATCATGCTCACATAAAAAAGCATCATAACAGTAGTCCATACAAGTTATGATATGTCTTCCAAGGCCAAATGAGGCTTTATATATTGAACAGAGTGAAATTGATGTTCTATTCTTATTCACTTGCCTGGATTTGCATAATAACCATCACAGTAGATGAATAAACCTGAGCTCATGATCAGTCCTGATTATTAGTCTAAAAATCACTATAATGTCAAAATCCTGTAAAATCATCTGCTGCTAATTTTAGCTGAAAATATTCAGGTAAATGAGTTCAGGATATTGCTTTCAATTTGACATTTGCGTGCTATAGAAAGAACAATGAGAAAATAGTAATTTAAAAATACATTTTTAACAGGATTCTTTACAATGTTTGTAAAATGTTTGAAAATCTCCAAAATCTCTCTTCTTTTCAAAAATCAACTGAAAAATAGTACTTTCTACAATTAAATGTGGAGTCTCTTTTACTTTGACTCAAGTATTTTTATGGTTAGGCACTTATATCAAGTAAACTTTTTACATAGTATATGTTACAATTTCTCAATACATTTTGCACCTTTGCAATATCGTTTCCATACTTAGTAGTATTCCTACTTTCTTTCTGAATAATATTTCACATACAGTCATCTATCATACTAAGTCCCTATAGGAACTAGAACTGAAATACATTTTGTTGTGTGTGGGCAATGGATTTGGATGAAATCGTCACCCTAAATGTTTCAGAAATCCCCCATGAGTCGGGCTTCATATTCAGCAGTCAAAAAGTATTATCTTGGTTGAATAGAAATGAACGAGTGCTTGGATGGAGTCACTACATTTTAAGATGTGGGGCCTACAGTGTTTCCCCGCAGGCAACCCACTTAAACAGCTGTTAACTCTGATATTGAAAGCCTGTCAATCAATGTGCTGCAACAGAGTAGAGGGAATTTTGTGTTGAGACGCTTTCTGTAGTTATTGACAAATCGTGCCCAGGTGGCCGCAATACTGGCATTTCAGCCAGTTAAGATGGAAAGGTCAAATGTCAGGTGTCATCAATAGGGTTGCAAAGGGGTGGAAAATTTCCGGTAAATTTCTGAAACCTTTCCAAAAATCCCTGGAATATTCCAAAAAAATCCTGGAAAGTTTCCAAAATTTCTGGAATGTTTCCGAAATTTACTGGAAATTTTCCACCTTTTTGCAACCCTAGTCATCAATATGTTAATACAAATTACCTGAAACTTTATAGGAGGACTAAGAGTTGTGCTTAAAAACAGATAGTCTCATTTACAATATCTAATAATCTGTGTCCAATGACATAAAGCACTCATTTTCTATCCTTAAGCCTGGTTCTTGTCTTTCTGTGGGAGTGATACTGCGTTTGAAGCCTTTCATAATTCAGTGCAGTATGCTATATATAGATTCAGGGTTTCTTAAAGCCCAGGGGGCACAATTATCTATATTCTCCTGCCAAGCAGCTTTAGCTTTGTTTTCTACACTGGTAGGGATGTCATTTACGAGATCCTCTGAGTAAGTGAGGGTCTAGCTTGACTGACACTGTTTAGAGACCATGTTTGGCTCAATATATCTGGATGAGTGATCAAGGCAGGTTTGGGTTTAGTACACCAATTAGACCTTGAGAAATTGTAGCACTTAAAGACAGCTGCTTTCTGAATCAACTTTTTTTTTTAGTTTTTTCCGGTTTGAACCAGGACTTAGTTGATTCTTGATGAGAATGAAACAAGATGGAATATTCTTTTGTGCAATTATTCACAGTGGTGTATTCAAAAACCGCTGCAACTGTGATGGATATGTAAATATTGCTGCTTAAAGTACATTTTTTTTGATTATTTTTACATGTAGGGGGGGGTGTATATATATATATAATATATATAATATATATATATACAATATATATATATATATACACACAACATACATATACATATTGGTCTTTTATCTATTTACTTATTTTAGTATTTGTTTAAACTGTAATCCTTATTTTTGCACTGAAATAGGATTGCACATAATTTCGTTGTACTTTTTGTATAATGACAATAAAGATTCTGATTCTGATTACAGTGTATATGACAGTTCAACTCGTTTTTAAAAAAAAAGTTATACATATACAATATTTATATATCATGATATGGACAAAAAAGTACTTCATTTTAAACATTTGTATTAATTTTCTTTAAACTCTAAGCTATATTGCACCCCACAATTTCTTTGGACAATTTGGTTTCAACCAAAACCACTAGATTACTATAGAAACAAAACGAAAAGATTGTAATGTCCTCTGCATCAGCGCAGTTCCGGCTGCCGCGTGCTACCAAAATTCGGTGTAAAGATGCAATGGCACATAAAAGCCAGACTAAATTATGCCTGCTCTGTCCCCTTAGACACTAGTATCAGAGTACTGTTTAAAGATGCAATTGCTGTGTAAATGCATTCATACCAACTCTGAGCAGAATCAAACAGTCTGTGTAAAATGTCTTCTTCTGTGCCACCTTTGCAGTGTAAATTTTGGTCTAAAGATAACTGAAAATCTACTCTCCTCTTGAAAATCTGTATAGACACACATGATTTCCTAAAGAAAACTCACAATTTCACAGTCAAGTGGGTGTAACAGAGTGGTGCGGTAGGTCAGAGGGGTGTGACTGTCTTCTCTCCCGCTGCATATGTTTTGCCAACAAGGTCTTAAGAATCAAACTAATATTTCTGACAAGACAGTTCCCGGCTATCCGAGAACGGGAAGATTGTTAACAAAGATTTTTAAACAAAATGTAAATGGGCGGCATGTAAAAAAAAAATACATGTTATCACTTGAAGAGGAAAAAAAGATATGTGTTGACGTCTGGTCTAAAGTGTCTGTGTTGTGTATTTTGAAAAATTGCTATGTTATTCTGTGGCAACTAAGGAATGACCGAAAGGTGTATGGCTAATTTGATAACTAAATGCAATCCTTTTTTTCCAAATATGAGGATGTCGGTGTCAGCAAAATTGACGATACCTAATCGCCAGTGAAATCACGTATTTCTGTTTGTTATTTGTTTACAAACCTTTAAAAATACTACCAGGCTCTTACTTGAGTCAAACCACAAAGGCAAACATCTTCCGGGACTCTAAGAATATACATTGTGAACCGAATCATATGTCCTTTTTACAAACCCGATTCCAAAAAAGTTGGGGCAATGTACAATTGTGAATAAAAACAGAATGCAATGATGTGGAAGTTTCAAATTTCAATATTTTATTCAGAATACAACATAGATGACATATCAAATGTTTAAACTGAGAAAATGTATCATTTTAAGGGAAAATAAGTTGATTTTAAATTTCATGGCATCAACATCTCAAAAAAGTTGGGACAAGGCCATGGTTACCACTGTGTGGCATCCCCTCTTCTTTTTTATAACAGTCTGCAAACGTTTGGGGACTGAGGAGACAAGTTGCTCAATTTTAGGAATAGGAATGTTGTCCCATTCTGTCTAATACAGGCTTCTAGTTGCTCAACTGTCTTAGGTCTTTTTTGTTGCATCTTCCTCTTTATGATGCGCCAAATGTTTTCTATGGGTGAAAGATCTGGACTGCAGGCTGGCCATTTCAGTACCCGGATCCTTCTACGCAGCCATGATGTTGTAATTGATGCAGTATGTGGTCTGGCATTGTCATGTTGGAAAGTGCAAGGTCTTCCCTGAAAGAGACGTTGTCTGGATGGGAGCATATGTTGTTCTTGAACTTGGATATACCTTTCAGCATTGTTGGTGCCTTTCCAGATGTGTAAGCTGTTCATGCCACACGCACTCATGCAACCCCTTACCATCAGAGATGCAGGCTTCTGAATTGAGTGCTGATAACAACTTGGGTTGTCCTTTTCCGGATGACATGGCGTCCCAGTTTTTCCAAAAAGAACTTCACATTTTGATTTGTCTGACCACAGAATAGTTTTCCACTTGGCCACAGTCCATTTTAAATGAGCCTTGACCCCAGAGAAAAAGGCCTGCGCTTCTGGATCATGTTTAGATATGGCTTCTTTTTTTGACCTATAGAGTTTTGGCCGGCAACGGCGAATGGCACGGTGGATTGTGTTCACCGACAATTTTTTCTGGAAGTATTCCTGAGCCCATGTTGTGATTTTCATTACAGTATCATTCCTGTATGTGATGCAGTGCCGTTTAAGGGCCCGAAGATCACGCGCATTCAGTATGGTTTTCCGGCCTTGACCCTAACGCACAGAGATTGTTCCAGATTCTCAGAATCTTTGGATGATATTATGCACTGAAGATGATGATAACTTCAAACTCTTTGCAATTTTTCTCTGAGAAACTCCTTTCTGATATTGCTCCACTATTTTTCGCGGCAGCGGAAATTTTCAACTTCTGAGAGACACTGCCACTCTGAGAGGCTCTTTTTATACCCAGTCATGTTGCCAATTGACCTAATAAGTTGCAAATTGGTCCTCCAGCTGTTCCTTATATGTACATTTAACTTTTCCGGCCTCTTATTGCTACCTGTCCCAACTTTTTTGGAATGTGTAACTCTCATGAAATCCAAAATGAGCCAATATTTGGCATGACATTTCAAAATGTCTCACTTTCAACATTTGATATGTTATCTATTTTCTATTGTGAATAAAATGTAAGTTTATGAGATTTGTAAATTATTCCATTCCTTTTTTACTCACAATTTGTACAGTGTCTCAACTTTTTTGGAATTGGGTTTGTACATCCAGTAGGCTATGTTAATCAGTTTCACATAAGCTAAATAATTAAATCCAATTACCATAAATTTTATGTGGTCTAGGCAAGCTATTATCTAAGTCAAGTCACCAGTGGTATCATGGCCTTATTTACTCAACAATGCATTGATCCGGGAAAATGTGTTCTTCCTAATACTACATACAGATCTGTGATGGACTCCAGATTGCTGTCCCTTGGTGATTCTGTGTATGTCTTCATGAATATGCAGTTTGGTAATTAGCCTTAATTGAGTGCAGAAATAAGAAGGAAATACATCTGAAATGCATTATTCCTCATAGGATTTAGCCTTTGGTACAGAAGCTACATCAAATCTCAGCAGCCTGAGTTATCTTTATTTGGCCTGATTGATTTAAAAGTTTTAGCAACATTCTCTTTGGTTTTGATTCTGGATTTCCAGACCCAGAAATATATATAATAAAAAAACAACAACACTTTACACAAACAAGGCAGAGGCAGAGCCTGGGAAGATACAAACCCTTTGACTACTAGTATTTAATTATAACTGTAATGGTACATGGATCACTTAGTCTGAGTCAAAACAACTTCATTTTCATGAGCCAATATTTGCATTTTCTAATTAGTTGTTATAGGTAAAGCTCGGAATATCCATGCATCATTGAAAATAGCACAAGACACTCTTATTTTAAACAAACAAATAAATGAACAAATTGATTAATTAAGCAATATCACGGCCACAAGAGTGCTGTTGTTTCTAAAACTGACATTCAAATCTACAGCACGATTGAGAGTGTGATTGCTTTTATGCACCAGTTCAATAAACTAGTTATACTGAGTAACTTTTACACACAATACTAACATTAATTTTTTTTTTCTCCACAAAAATGTATTAAGTTCAGTCATGAACTTCAGTCATCAACAACTCTTGGAAATAGTTTGTAAAACATTTTATTAATGTAAATGGAGATGTACATAGGTTTGGTATTGGCGGACTAGATCTGCTACGCTGCTGCTGCTGCTTCTGCTGCAGAGCATGTATGACTTGCTTCTGCAAAAGAACATAAATAAAGACATGCTGCTGCAAGAAGAGATAGAGGTAGATCCCCCAAGCAGATCTAGGCAGGTGGTGCTGGGGAGGTGGTGGGCTAAAGAGAGAGCTCTCATAGCGCGCAGTGACTGTGCCCAGGTTTGCAGGAGACAAGGTTATATAGGGGAACTAGTAATGAATGCATGAATCGGATTGGTTGGAGAAGATACAATTGAATGAACCAAATCAGGACGCTAATAGAGTTTCATGGCTGAACTATTTATTTATTTCCTGTTCTCAAAGAGCAGTCATTGGGAGTGGCATTCCCAGTGCATGCTGGGATTGTTCTCAGAAAGCTACAATTAAGAATTTGGTTTGATGCCATAAACTGTACTTCTATCTCCCACAGGCTCACATTCTTTGTGCAAATGTGCAAAATGCTTAAGCTCTTTAAAGTCAGGTTGATGCTGATTGGCTGTCAATATTTTTATCATTTATCACCTGGAAAACATTGTTCTACTGTGTTGCTCTTGCTGTAGTTCTGGTGTGGACTTCGCTATATTCATAGAATTACAATAAATATAAAAACTGTGTAGTTGTCATTATAGTTATCATCCTTGCTGTGAATGGGCCTTAAAGGAATAGTTCACCCACAAATGAACATTTTCTCATCGTTTACTCACCCTCATGTCATTCCAAACCTGTATGAGTTTCTTTCTTATGTTGAACATAAAAAGATATTTTGAAGAATGCTGGTAATCAAACAGTTGATGGTCCCCATTGAATTCCATAGAATTCCTTTCCCTACTATGGGGACCAGAAACTGTTTGGTTCTTTAAAATTCTTCAAAATATCTTCTTTTGTGTTCAGCATAAGAAAGAAACTCATACAGGTTTGGAAAGACATGAGGATGAGTAAATGATGATAAAATGTTCATTTTTGGGTGAACTATCCCTTTAATGCAGGGTCATGTTATTGATCCACAGAACTGAATAGAATCTCTATCTCTATAGAGTTTTGTTATAGCATGAACAATTTCTTGAATATTCTTTTTATGCATTCAAGGACCTAGATGTCATTTCATAATTAATCTGTATCTATTAAAGCAGGAAAGATTATTACTTCCCTTTTGATATAGAGGTTGATGACACTGACAGTGGCGGATAATCATCTGGGTTATAGATTTTCAAATGTGATGTATTTTAGAACAGTTCTGTCTGTAATTTTTTGCAGTTACTGGGGAACGGTTGATGATGGCTCAGAGACGTTGCAGGGAAATCTGTGCAAATGAATTATGTATGCTGTTGCCTCTTGATAGGCCAAGCCAGACAAGAGTTGAGCAAGTAATTCAAAGGCTCTCTCCTTGTTGAAGCATGAAAGTAAAATATAATTAGTGCCAGTGTCTGGAATAAACGTGATAAAGTTAAACAAGAAGTGGGCAAACACATAGAGAGAAGTAAGAAAGTATTCTGCATGAAACAATATTGACACGGCTTTCTGCTTTTCCATGCTCAGACTGCAAAATGAACAGCTGTCTGAAGGAAATCAATAAAGTGGGTGCTCATTTGTCTCAGGTAGGCCCGTTAACGATGAGAATGTTTTGAAGTAATTAGCCTATCTTGCGTTAAAAGACCTGACCTTTTATCGACAGGGGCAACCCTCTTTGAATACAATGCATCGGTAACTCATTTCGGGGGCCACAAAAGGAAATAGGATTTCTTTGTAGAACATTAAAACAAGACATAAAGCAAACCTAGGCTTTATTTCTCATTTAATTGGATTTTCTCCTGCTCCCCCCCTGTTTGGGTGTATGTATATATATTTCATAACATACAGTGGGTTACGGAAAGTATTCAGACCCCCTTAAAATTTCACTCTTTGTTGTATTGCAGCCATTTGCTAAAATCATTTAATTTAATTTTTTTTTCCTCATTAATGTACACACAGCACCCCGTATTGTCAGAAAAACACAGAATTGTTGACATTTTTTTAGATTTATTAAAAAAGAAAAACTGAAATATCACATGGTCCTAAGTATTCAGACCCTTTGCTGTGACACTCATATATTTAACACAGGTGCTGTCCATTTCTTCTGATCATCCTTGAGATGTTTCTACACCTTCATTTTAGTCCAGCTGTGTTTGATTATACTGATTGACTTGATTAGGAAAGCCACACACCTGTCTAGATAAGACCTTACAGCTCACAGTGCATGTCAGAGCAAATGAGAATCATGAGGTCAAAGGAACTGCCTGAAGAGCTCAGAGACAGAATTGTGGCAAGGCACAGATTTGGCCAAGGTTTCAAAAAAATGTCTGCTGCACTTAAGGTTCCAAAGAGCACAGTGGCCTCCATAATCCTAAATGGAAGACGTTTGGGATCACCAGAACCCTTCCTAGAGCTGGCCGTTCCGGCCAACTGAGCTATCGGGAGAAGAGCCTTGGTGAGAGAGGTAAAGAGAACCCAAAGATCACTGTGGCTGAGCTCCAGAGATGGAGTCGGGAGATGGGATAAAGTTGTAGAAAGTCAACCATCACTTCAGCCCTCCACCAGTCGGGCTTTATGGCAGAGTGGCCTGACGGAAGCCTCTCCTCAGTGCAAGACCATGAAAGCCTGCATGGAGTTTGCTAAAAAAAACACATGAAGGACTCCAAGATTGTGAGAAATAAGATTCTCTCCTGGTCTATGAGACAAGAGAGAACTTTTTGGCCTTATTCTAAGCGGTATGTGTGGAAAAAAACAGGCACTGCTCATCACCTGTCCAATACAGTCCCAACAGTGAAGCAAGGTGGTGGCAGCATCATGCTGTGGGGGGTGTTTTTTTTCAGCTGCATGGACAGGACGACTGGTTGCAATCGAGGGAAGATGAATGCGGCCAAGTACAGGGATATCCTGGACAAAAACCTTCTCTAGAGTGCTCAGGACCTCAGACTGGGCCGAATGTTTACCTTCCAACAAGACAATGACCTTAAGCAGACAGCTAAAATAACGAAGGAGTGTTTTCACAACAACTCTGTGACTGTTCTTTAATGGCCCAGCCAGAGCCCTGACTTATACCCAATTGAGCATCTCTGGAGAGACTAAAAATGGCTGTCCACCAACGTTTACCATCCAACCTGACAGAACTGGAGAGGATTTGCAAGGAGGAATGGCAGAGGATCCCAAATCCAGGTGTGAAAAACTTGTTGCATCTTTCCAAAAAGACTCATGGCTGTATTAAGATCAACGGATGCTTCTATAAATACTGAGCAAAGGGTCTGAATACGTAGGACCATGTGATATTTCAGTTTTTCTTTTTTAATAAATCTTCATAAATGTCAACAATTCTGTGTTTTTTTTTCAATATGGGGTGCTGTGTGTACATAATGAGGAAAAAAAATTAACTTAAATGCTTTTAGCAATTGGCTGCAATATAACAAAGAGTGAAAATGTAAGGGGGTCTGAATACTTTCCTACCCCTATATATATATATTATTATTATTATATAGATATATATATATATAATCTATAATATAATATATCTCTAAAGAATGGTATAATCAGTGAAATATGAATAATCTACTCTGTCAAGATTAACATTTCAACTTTTTTTCGGGGGAGTAAACCATTCATAATTTAATTATGTACATGCTTCTTTTGCAGTCAGTTCTTAAAGGGTTAGTTCACCCCAAAATTAAAATTCTGTCATTTGCTCACCCTCATGTCGTTTCAAAACCTGTAAGACCCTTCGTTCATCTTCGGAACACAAATTAAAATATTTTTGATGGAATTTGAGAGCTGTCTGAGACTCGGCATAGACAGCAACTCAACTGAAATGCTACACCAATCGCGTACACACCTCTCGCACCGGATGCCGTGCGCGCGCCCAAAGACAGTTGGACGTAGTGGTGTATTAGAGGTAAAAATTATATAAATACTGTTCGGTTTCTGCACAAACCGATCGTTTCGTGTCTTAGGACATCAATGTGTCGTCACGAGCAGCAGGATTTAATTTGGATTTGTGTGCATGTTTTTTTTTATTCTCATAGATTTTGTTACCATTGCCATGCATTATACGACAGATATACTGCAACGGCTGGAGTTAAAAATCATCAAATGTGTTCTACTAAAGAAACAAAGTCACCTACATCTTGGATGCCCTGCGGGTAAGCAGATAAACATAAAATTTTCATTTTGGTTGAACTATCCCTTTAAATCAAGATACATGCATTTATATAAGCACAAAGGAAAAAAATCACTGGCATTCAAAAGTTTGGGCTCAGTAAGATTGATTCATTAATTCATTTATATTTTCAAGAAATTAATACTTTAATGCCAGGCTTTGGAACTTTTTATTTATCAAGGAATCCTGAAAATGTATAACTGTTTTCCGGCCAATAAATATAAATATAATAATTTTAATATAATATAATCTAATAATCATCATATCTGAATGATTTCTGAAGGATCATGTGACACTGAAGACAAGAGTAACGACTGCTGAAAATTCAGCTTTCCATCACAGAATTAAATCACAATACAAAACAATTATTTTAAATTGAAGTAATATTTCACAATAGTATTACAGACTCCAAACATTTGAACATTGTGTAAGTAGCAAACAAACAAACAAACAGACAGATAGAAAAAATAAACACAGTCGGATTATTTTAAAGTCCTCTCAGCCATGGCCTCTCGGTTATATTTTGATTCATATTTTCTGTCGACATGGAATAATAGGAACCTATATTAAGAAAGATAAGTCTTATGTTTTAAGAGCCCTTCAAAACAGAATCTGGCAGTGGTACAACCTTCACTATAATAGTATAAGCTATTATATTAATGATTTACGATTTTAGAAATGTTTTTGACTCGCTATCAATGTGTCCAGATGGTGTAGCTATGGCCTCTACCACCAGGGACTAACAGGGCCATGCTAACCAGCCTAACTGTGACCTCTTGACTGTAACATCTAAGCCTGCAGCCCACCCACCAGCCCAACACAAGGAGCTCTCAGTAGAATTAGTCACTGATGAGATTCACTGAACTGTTCATTGCATACACCTGGTTTCCATTTCCTGTTTTATTGCATGCTATGGTTTATCCACACACACTTTTCAGCTCTGTCTGCAATTCTGAGCTTTCATATTCATATATTTTATGGATTTCTCATAGTCTATGCTGTTGTTTCACTAATCTGTATTGTTAAAAGCGCTATATAAATAAAGGTGACTTGACTTGACTTGACTCTTGTTGGCTTATTTTATCTAACTGGATTGTGTACCTACTCCTGCCTTCTCATTTCATCCAAATAATCATCTGCATATAAATCCTGTGTTTTCAGCTTTTTTTACATTGGTTCATACCAGGATATTTGTACAACCATGATGCGTCAGGATTGGAGTCCAGAAATAGACTGCATTTGGAGCTCAGTTTCTAATGAACGCTCTAGCTTCAGTGGGATGCCAGCTCTCTTCTCTCATTTTGTTAGTTACCCACCAGGGTACAGCAGTCTAGAGAACCGCAAGATTAAACAATCAGCTCTAAACACTTTTTTAAACAGTATGGGACTTAAAAAGGCTTATCTTGAAGAAGAAAACATATTTCTAATATTTCACATTTGTTGTTATTCTCCAAGGAGCAGTTCACCAATAAAAACATCAAACAAGAAAACATAGGCATAAAAATCTTCAGATTGTAATGTCTGGTGATGCCACAGTAAAGCCTCATTTTTATAATGATAAAGTCCACGCTGGAGAGTAAAAACCATGAGAAATGGAGTGAAATTAAATGAGTTTATCACAGGGCACAGACACATCGTCCATATTATTGATGTGCCATAAATCATAAGCAGAATATTTTAATTACAGCAAGTCTCTTCACTGTTGTGAATACACTGGCCTGTGAACTTTAAAGAAATAATGAGCTTTACACAACACTGTCAAAATTTTAGTTGGTTTATGAAGGCTTGAGTTTAACATGTCTTTCCATGCCTTGACCTTAATAAGGAATAGTTCAGCCAAAAACTTTGCAAGAAATTTACTCACCCTGAGGGCATTGAAGATGTAGGTGAGTGTGTTTCTTCATCAGAGCAGATTTGGAGAAATTCAACATTACATCACTTGCTCACCAGTCGTTCCTCTGCAGTGAATGGGTGCCGTCAGAAAGAGAGTCCAAACAGCTGATAAAAACATAACAATAATCCACAAGTAATCCACAATACTCCAGTCCATCAGTTAATGTCTTGTGAAGTGAAAAGCTGCATGTTTGTACGATGTATCCACTTCTGGCCAAAATACCATAATCGATAAAAATGCTTCGTCCAGTGAAAAAGTCCATCCCCTGTTGTCTTCTCACATAAAAAAAACACATAAATATTTGTTTAGAACTGTTTTCAACTTTCTTTTTTTTTCATTTATTCAAAAAATATCTTGATGATTGATGGATTTGTTTCTTACAAACACATAGCTTTTTGCTTCACAAGACATTAATTGATGGACTGGAGTCATGAGGATTATTGTGATGTTTTTATCAGCTGTTTGGACTCTCATTCTGATGGCACTCATTCACTGCAGAGGATCCATTGGTGAGAAAGTGATGTAATGCTAAGTTTATCCAAATCATGTTTAGATGAAGAAGCAAATACGATGGCCTGAGGGTGACTGAATTTCAACTAATTTTCATTTTTGAAAATGTTTTCCATTAAACCTTTGTTTTAAACTTTGTTTGTTTTCAAATCTACAGGTTTCTTTTGCTGCAGCACGCATTTGGCATTAAAATCTCCCTTGTTTTTATTTGGTTTGGAGCTGATGAGATTTTCACTGTGTTTTTGTGAGAGTCCCAAACAACTGCTGTAGAAAGCTTTAGAGCTAAGATCCGTCTAAAGTGTTATTGCCTGTTTTAGAGAGTTTGGGATTTTCAATCATTGATGGAGAGCAAGAACCAGAAGAAGACAAGTTCATTTGTCTGGCCGAGAAAACTGGGCTCAGTCAAAACCGGCTAACAGCTTTCCCACAATGATAACTATTGAACACTTTATCTCATTGTGGGAAGTCACAGCAAATCCATGTTCGTCTAGATTAGGCCTCACCGTGTACTTACAAATTAATTTTTCACTGCCTGTCAACAAATTAAAGATAACACGATGACAATATGCTGAAGTTGTCGACTTGCTTAGCATGCCTTATCAGAATTGTACACCTGTTATTGTGTTTTAGAAAACCATAGCTTGTAATTATTTGTCTTGTTTAATACTGCACAATGTTTGGAATAGGGTTAATTCATATTTAGAGCAGCGTTCGTTAAATGCAAACACAGAATCCATTAGTGTCAGTTCACAAAACAAGCTCAGCGCCTTCCTTCCATTCCATTACCACTCCAGTCTGTGGTGAATGGATTACTGGGTCTAATTCACTCAAACTTGGAGTACTGACAATCCACTCAAACTTTTGCATTTGCACATGCATTGATAAAATCTCTCTGAAAATCTCCTCCATCAAGCACATGCATATCAGTATGAAATGCTTGTTGCTGTACAGATAATAGAAATCACATTCTCTCTGGTTGAGATGCTGTTGAGTAAATATTATCCTATGACTTAGGCATGCAATGTGGTGGTCATGCCAAAAATAGGTGCTCATTGTTTGTGTACTTTGCAAGGTTGCTTATTTCAGCTGCAACACTGCGAATTGATAGTCATCTAGAAAACGGAATGAAATGTCAACAGTGATCAGCATGATCTTGGATTATGATAGAAATGCATTAATATGGAGAACAACACATGCAGAAAGTGTTTTTGCAGTCCGTTGGCCAGCGCAGCCACAAGAGCTCCACCACTGTGCCAGTGGTCCCCCTCTTCAGATTGTAAAGTGTTTTTTGTTTTTAAATGCCTTGTCAAGTACGATATCGTAGGGGGGGAGTTTGATGGATGTTTTGTTTGGAATTTTACAGCAGAAAATGAAGCGGCATTATCCGTGACAAAATTGAAATGAGCTCAGCCTACATCACAGCAAAGAATGTGCAATCCCACTGCAAAATTGATAAAGAACAAATCATTAGGATGCTGGTGGAAACTAGGCTGCACAAATATGTTCGCTGCGCTACTGCGAAGCTCACATGTGTTTTTGGAGGCTCATCTCAACCATGATGTGATTGAAAATTTAAAGATGGAGAAGTCATTTAGTCCTATCACATGAACTGCATTTCTCTCATTGTGTCTTGGAAAGCACCATCTGTGCTTGTTGTTAGCAGAGGACATAAAAATATTACGATGGTGTTTGTAGGCTGCTTGAAATCATCATGGGCTTGAGATTCATGTGGGGCGTACTTAATTTTTGAAGGTTTTTAAAAATGAATGCACCATGTACTATTTGAAATGTCCAAATGATAAAAAATAAACAAATGTACATGTTACATTCTTTTAGAAAAAGATACAAAAGCTGTCACTCGGGTTTTAAAAGGTACATCTTTGTACCTTATTTACCCCTAAAGGGTGCATATATTAGTACATTACAAACTCAACATTTTTTACCCCTTAAAGGGTTAGTTCAACCAAAAATGAAAATTCTGTCATTAATTACTGACCCTCGTGTTGTTCCAAATTCGTAAGAACTTTGTTCATCTTCAGAGCACCATAAGAATCTGATGAAATCCAAGAGCTTTCTGGCCCTGCCTAGACAGCAATGCATCTGACACGTTAAGCCAGAACATGTATAAAGGCATTTTTAAAAATAGTCCGTGTGAACATGTGCAGTGGTTCAACCGTACATGTTATGAACTACGAGAATACTTTTTGGTGCCACAAAGAAAACAAAAATGACACTTCTTTCACCAATTTCGTCTCTTTCCCTAGTCATTCTTTTTCCACACACGTTCACAACAGTACCACAATGCATTTTGGGTGAACTATCCCTTTAAACTCATTAAAATGAGCATTTTAGATATAGGCTGTGTTCCACTCCAATTTTAGGCACACACTCGCTAACTTCCCTAATCACTTCCCCTCGGGGGAATCCCCGCTGCCATATTGAAGTGGGTTCCACTTTGTGAAGTGGATGAGGGAAGTTTATATGCTTCATATGCACACTTCAGGCCACTCCACAGACCACAATGCAACACGCAGATCGCGTTTATCCCCACCCCAAACAACTCTGTAATTTACACTACTTTTATTTTTTTTACATTTAACAGCCGTCAGCATACCCTATATACATATAGAATGCTGCACCAAACAAATTAACAAGTGGAAAAATTTAAACAATAAACCAACCAAGATTCTAAGTGATCAAGGACGATCCAAATCAGCCCATTTCAAGGGTTCTGCCAGTAGTGGGCATTCATGCAACGTAATCAATGACGTACATCCGAGTAAATAAGATGGAGGGAAGATTGCGAGTGAAGGGCATAAAAAAATGAACTGGAACGCAGACATAATAAGAATAGCCTACTAGGACAGCCATTAGACTGAGTATGTTATACAACATTATTTTGGACTTTTCTAAAGTATACTTTTCACATTGCCATGGCAATAAAGAATAATGTCTAAAATGAACATGATGCGCCTACTTTTGCAGAACCTCACTGCTACACAAGCACATCGCACTGCCAACTTATTTGCACAGTGCTGCTTCTCAAACGACTTTAGCAAGCTAGCTAGGAGGACATATTATACACCTACATACTAACTGACAAGAGAGGGGTCAACGGCTTGTTGTAAGTGGAAAGATAAAATCATGCCAGCTGCTTTAAAAACACTAACTTTGAGATGTTATAGCTTTATAGGTGTTATAGATTTTGTTCCTCATTAGCTGTAGCTAGCTTAAACTGGCTATGGAACAACCTGTGACAGAACTGGATTAGTAAACTCAGCTGGGGCCAGTTACATCAGCTATGATGCATCAATTACACAGCTACATACATACAGTATAAAGCCACGGTCACACTAGACCTTGAGAATGTGAAATTGTTTTGCATGCTGCAATGGTCATGATATGACGTCACGCTGTGCAGCGTCTTTTTAAAAACTTAAACTCATACATCTAAAATGTAAAAACATAAAATCTACTCCACTTTCCTGCAGTGCTGCAGTTTTAAATTTACGTTCTTTTAATTCATATAGTAAATCATGCTGTGACGTATCGATATGCCGTTGGTTACACGTTATCACGTGATGCGAATTCGCAGGCCAGAGTTCACCAAGCTTGAACTTTGGAATGCAGCGAAATGCAAAACTTTTTTTGCACTTGCTTGCGTTTCCGGTCTGACGCATTCGCATGTGTATGAATGGAAGTCAATGGAACGAAAAGTCTAGTGTGACCGCGACATAACAGTTTTGCTTTATTGGACTGCACATGTAGCTTCCTTTGTTTCAAGTTGTCAGCAAGATAAGTGTTTAGTGATCACTGTGGGCCAGGTACACACCGACATCATTAAAAAAATTGCCTGGGCTACACTAACTGTGTTATCGCTTAATACAATGCATTCTCAGCAGAGTGGAACTCATCAAGAAAGTTCTCCTCATTAAGCAAACTACAAGAGAAAAGCATGAGATATGAGGATAGAAAAATATACAGTAAGTTCCTAAAGCCCTGGGTCGTCACTGTCACTGATACCAAAAACTGATACAATAGCAAAAAACTAAAATGTTATTGAACATACTTTTTAATTCATAACATTAATATACACATTAAATTAAGACAATAGTATGTAGAAGAGTGCAATTTTTCTTAATCAAGTAAACATTGTTAATGTTCTTCCAAGTAATTAATTCATAACCTGTCAGTAATACTACAGAACAAAGCAATACATTAAAAATAGTGACTGGTCTTTTGTTTTTGTTTTGGTCAATGTTATTTAATTAATCAAGGTTTATCACACTGCAATGCTGAATGCACAATTCCAATAGTTTGACACATCATTGTTCTTAAGACCTGTGCTATTTTAGTATAATTGAGGTACTATAGTTAGTAATATGTTGTTGTTATTAATATGTAATATTTTTTTCATTTTTAATTTGAATTTTAGTTTAAGAATTGTGTTGTTTTTTGGCAGCCGACTTATTTATTTATCACATCCAACAATTAATTAATACATTTGCATATGTTAATTGATTTTAAGCTCTGTCTTGCATTTAAAATAAATATGCAAGTTAGCAGGGAAAATAAATAACAAGTCATTCACTACCATCTAGTTCTGTACGTATGGAGTTCCTTCCAGACTGTAATCACACCTCTGAATGTCGTCCCAGTGCTGCAACTCTGGCATTATCAACACGAGATTCTTGCACGTATGTAGGCTACAGTAATAGTTGGTTTGTTCATTCCACTTGAAGGCCGCAGTTGACTGTTCACAGGCACAATGGCTTGACCGTGAGGTTATAGCTTTTTCTTTTTTTTTAATGTAAACATGCACCCGATGGATGTCTTGACTGTTTTGCCTCATTGCTTTTTTTAGCGTTTCGTTCACGAGTAACGTTAAAAGAAGTACAAATGAGTCTAGAGACCCTGCTTTTTCCATTTCGCGGTTTCCTGTATTCAAAGTGTTCTTTGTAAAGTGCCTAAATAGACTACAGATATTGCATAAAGACTGTTATTGTTTGGCTTTTTAAAGTTTCAGTATCGACTTCAACTTGCCATCCAAATGATATCAAGAGGAAAAAAAATGTAAGCGGAACAGTGCTTTCCGTCCATCTGTTGGTGCAAGTGGGAAGCATGAGCTCTAGTAATATGATAAACTCTGTGTCAAAAAGACAATGACCTGATATAGTTTGAGATATATTATTTAGCTGAAGCCATTTTTTTCCAGAAGGATGTTCAAAATTATGTTTCAAAGTTTAGTCTGTTTACGGCCATAGACCTTACAGGACAGCACCATATTTAATTTTTGACATGAAAAGGAGGCTTTTTGTTGCTTATTGTTCAGCTGATGAAAATACTTTCCAAAAGTAGATAGAAACTAGGCTACATAACATTTTTAAAAGTTGTGAGCTGTGAAAATTACACCATTTAGGACCTTTTTACAGTGCGTGCCATTGTAAAGACTAAGTCGTAGGTATGAATGCTACCTTCACATGCTATCGGAAATTTCCTACTTCCCACTTTGGAAGTTGTAATTACGAGTTTGTCACATTCAAGTGCTTTGTTATTGGAAACAACAGGAATCATGGAGGACGGCCCATTCGTGAGCTCATTCTTGCCTATTCCTTGCAGAAATCTTATGAAAGCCAAAAGGTTTAGAAGATGTTGAGTCAATATCAAACAGGTTTTGAATAAAATGTAGGTCTAGAATCTCATTCATAAATCAGATGGTTATTTATATTTACGTCATTATACATGACTGTAATGGCAAGAGAAAGCAATATAAAACTTGTGGGAGGAACTTCACAATACTACAGCTATGTTTCACCTCACCACCATGTTTCAAGTCTATGGCCCGCCCAACTCATAAACTCGTTTATCAAAATTATCTCAGAGTTTCCCTGTTGTAAATACGATTTTAGAGGCCATTCATGTCCAATTTCTGACTAGGAAACTCGTAATTCCGATGGCATGTGATTGTGAAGGTATAAGGTCTGTTGAAGCTCACAGCTATTCATTTTCTAGTCTAGTCTTACTTCTGCCAACTGATAGGGTAGTTGTTCCTCCACAGGGTTAATATCAGCTAGCTTTACCCTAAAAGCTGTTTATGAGATATACCAACTTGAAAATATTTCCAACTGAGGTTTTATTGTCTGTCACATTCTAGCTACCGACTTCCCTATTTATACCCATGCCAAGAAGGATGTGTCTGAACATCGAAAAGCTTTATCTGTCTTCAGGTTTGATTTGATCAAATTGAGCATGAGCCATGGTGTTTCATTTTCACTTTCTTAGCTCAATCAAGGTATGTTTGTTCCAAGTCGATATCTATTCAGTCGATTGTGCCCAACACTCATGCCACAAATAAAGTGCTTTTAGTCTGTGTTGTTTATCCTTCTTATCATGGATGCTTTCAGGAATTCGGGTCACCGAAATGTTTTATTCTAAATCTCATTAGATTGAATCAGTTTGATTTTGTGACTTCAGCTGGCCAGTTTGTACAGCCTTTTGCCTTAATGTGATGAGGTTATAAATTCGCAAGTAGCTTGTTTTGCTGGTGATTTTTAAACAGCACATTATGCTGATGATATGAGTCTAGACTAATTTTGTTCACTAAAGATAGCCTGCTCTATCACATGTTTGGCTTGGGAATCAATTTATGAATTCTCTTAGCAAATTGCACATTGGCAGACCTCAGCAGCGGTCTTGATTGCAACGGCTATGTTCTAATTATTGCTCCCAGTTAAATAACCCAATGTCAGCAAGGTGCCATGAGTTGTCAAAGGATATAATTAAGAGAAAGGCATTTATGAATTTCCTCACCTCTGACTTAACCCATAGCATAGCAAAACCACAGAACCTGGATGTGAAAATGCAGTCAAACCGAACTGTCTGACATCTTTTGGCTCTAAACTGAGATGTTAATTAGAGAAAAGATGTATCCCTGTCGTTTTGAAGTCAAGAGCCCAGTCTATGCATGTTCACTTGAAGAACCAGGTTCAGAATTTTAAATGAGCTTTTAGAAATCAACAACAGCAAAGATTAAACTTCAGGTCACTTTTAATTGTATAATTGAGTGGAAGAAGAAGGAAAGACTTTAAGCCTAATCATGTGTCGCAAAACAGATCATGTTTTTTAATCAGTATTTTTGTCTTGCTTTCGAGTAAATCTATATATCTATACATGTATTGTTTTTTTAAATTTTTTTCTTGTTTAAATAATAAAACTCAGTATATTTTGTTAGATTCGCATTCGCAGAGCAAAGCACATTCTTTGCTCAATGAAAAGAAAGAAAACACACTCATAATAAAATCGTGACAGAACTCCACGCACATGCCACTTAAAAAATCTTTCTGTTTGAATTAATCTAGCACGATGGAAGTATGCAGGTGTCTTTGAGTTATGAATGAAGCAGCATGTAGCAGACTCTGGGAACAGATTGCCAAGCGGGTCTAAAGCAGATTAGAGTTAATTAAAGGGATGTTCCTGCTTGTCATATCCATGGATCCACTTTCTATTTACATACTAATGCTGAGAGCAGGCGGAGGAGGAGAGCGCTCCAACATGACATTGCATGCTTTAACAGATGAGGTTCGAGTTTTTCATTCTTTGAGAAAGTATTATCAGTGTAGACACTTAACCTGTGTATACCACCCCTGATTGAATATACTATTCTTTTGCCTGTCTGTTGGTTTTTTTTCTTTTTGATGTCTTAACCACCACACAGTAAACAAGAAATGCATACATATGTATATGTATAATTATTTGCACTGTTATGGTTGCCCTTGAGCATTTCATTTTTAAATAACATACATTTTTGCTCATTCTGCATACCACACGTAAGCTGCATCAAAAATTGCATCCTCTTTGAGTAAGTTGTTTTGAATAAGTAGTTGCTTTGTGACTGTTATATAAATGTTCTATGTAATATCAAAGTGTGTCGTATGAATGTAGTCCGGACAGTACATTTGTCATGTTGCCATTGTCGTGTGACTCTTTTGACATACTGTTTTTCACTTACTTTATAGTAGGGAAGTATGAATTTTCAGAAACACCCATAACCTACTCTCCTTATTAGTATTTTGTATATGTATTAGAAGTGCGGCCATTGAGACTAAAGATCCAGCCTTGTGGCCCCTTGAGCTTTCTAAAGGAAAAGGAGGTCCGGTTGAGGAGGTCCTGTACCGGTAATGACAGAGACGTCTGTTCTCCTTGATGCCTTGCATACTGGCTGCGAAGGTCACATGTGTCAGGTTTCGGACAGAGCCTTTGAGTCGTGTTCGTTTATTTCCTTTCACTCTTGTCTGAGATCCTGCTTCGGCCAATTAGTGCAGGCTGTCATTTTTATAACAATGCTTTGTTTTCAGTGAAGACTTTGAGATGTTTTGAATATATTTCCATCCCATGAATTGCCCTTTTCACATTAGAGGGCAAAAGAAAAAAAAAGTGTTTTGTTTACTTTAGTAGTCAACCAATTTCACAACTTAAATGTTATCATATTTCAGACTGCAGTCTCTCGACGGCAGCTGATTTAACATTCCTGCCGTAAAACCCTATTATTAGGTTCCACTCGGATTGAGACGAAAGCCGAAACTGAATAGAAAAAAGGAAATAATGTGATGAGACAAACATTCAGTGCCAACTTCTGCCAATATGCGCTCTATCTGAGTGAGGCCTGTCTGGGTGTTAATTGGATATTGTTGTTCATGTTGGTCGTAAAAGACATCAAATGTTTTTGAGTGATTGTAGAAATCATATGTGCCATCCACTTTCTGTTTAATGTCTCCTAAGGGCATAGCAGATGACACGGCCATTGTTTTTGTCCACTTAGGCACATGATTGTTTTTGTGAATGAAAATAATGAGGTTGACTTACCTCAGCAGCCTAATTTAACTACCATATTACAATGTGACATACTCAGAAGCAATGATACAGGATAGCTATTTTCTAAAACATAAATGCATCCAGAGAGATTTGTTCCTATAACCATCAGCTAAATAATATGTGGACAGAAAAACAATATCCTCGGCTTTGTTTTTGAATTAGACCCACATACTGTATCTTTGGCTGTTACTGAAATAAACACTTCTGTGAAATATGATTTTTGTCACACAGGTCATTACGGTCATTTTTTTTCAGAATAAGGCTGTGCTCGTCTTTGGCTTCTGTAAGTGGCAGGCAGCAAATTATAAACAATCATTACTGACATCTCTGAAAATCAATTCCAACAGTGTCAGTTTTTCTTTCTTTTTTTGGTCAGGAGCATATCTAATTTTTTTTTTGTATGGTACATGCTATCTTTCTGTCATTCGGACTCTTGTCAAAACACGTTTTGTTTGGTATCTAATCGATTCAAAAAGGCCTTATATTTTCTCCAAGAACTTTCTATCCAAAAATTTCTGTATGCATTTGTAGCTGTAACATATACACATTTACGTAAGAATATCTTTTACATCTTTGTAAAATATCAGAAATCATAATGTAAATGGATTTGGTTTTGTTAACCAATGTTGAATTTAAAACACACAAGCTGGTTCTTAATGATCTCTTCTAGATTTGTTTTAATGAATACAATTAATAGTGTTTTCACGGCTTTGAGTTAATTAGCTTTAATGGTGATTATAAAGGAAAGAGCTCATTTATTTGTCAGAAATGTCAGTCTGATGGCATTAACCAAACCTTTTGAATTTTGAATCTAGTTAACCAATTAAAATGTCCTTTTTTCTGGTCCCACTTTATATTAAGTGTCCCTAATACCTGTGTACTTAGTAACTAGATGTGTACGTAGTATGTAACCACAGTGTAAGTACACATTGGTACATAGTATCTACAGCACTAATGTTTGCGTAACTACACATATGTAACAACCCACAGAATCTTTTGTGTAAGTACAAATGTGTGACAGGACATTGGTAACAACACTTTTTGATAATGAAAGTACAAATGTGTAACAGGACTAACAGCACTTTTTGGTAAGAAAGTGTTACACTTTATATTAGATTTACCATGTAATTACTCTGATGTTACACAGCAGCGGCCAGTAAGTTAGGCTTTACATATAAATTGTGGTTGGTGTCCAGAATGTTACACTTTATATTAAGTGGACAGTTCCTGAGGAGTTACCATGTAAGTACACTGGTATTACAGTGGTGCACCAACTCCACCAACTCGAGATCCAACTTTACATATTCCTAAACCTACCCATCTCCACCCCCTGGATCCCATTTCCACCCCTAAACCTACCCATCTCCACCCCCTGGATCCCATTTCCACCCCTAAACCCATCTCCACCCCCTGGATCAAATGGTTCCAATTACTCTTATACATATTGTTGTTACAAAATGTAGTTATATATGTCCTGTTACACGAGTACTTAGTGAAGTGAAAAAAAGTGTTGTTACCAATGTCCTGTTACACATTTGTACTTACACAAAAGATTCTGGTTGTTACATGTTTGTAGTTACAGAAATATTATAGCTCTAGATACTATGTACCAATGTGGACTTACACTGTGGTTACTATGTAAGTACACAGGTATTAGGGCCACATAATATAAAGTGGGACCCTTTTTCTTTAGGTTTATTTCATCATTTGAAAAGACAGAAAATACTACACCTATAGTTTAAACCTACACCACCTGCTATATGAAGGATAACCCTTCATAAAACTGTGTTTGTATGCAGGTCAGTAATAGCAGAGAGGCTTCATTAATGTCCTTCCTGAATAATGCATATTGTGTTTCTGTGCTTTGTTGCTCTATATTAAATCAAGTGGAGTTTGTTATTGTACTGTATGCAAGATTCAGCCGGCTTGTAACAAGAGAGAGTTTTGGGTAGGAAGGGCACAGTGTCCTAGCACGGCTCTTTAATCTCTCACTTTGAAACTCCGTTCCACCCAAGGGTGGCTAACTGAAAAAGGGCTTCCTAGACCCCCAGGAACAATCACTCACTGCGTGGAGGTGATGAAACAGTATTTTTTCAATCCAAGGAGAACTGCCTTTGTGCGGTGAGGTGTGATGGAATTAAACATGGGGGTTTTGTGCTTATCTGTACAGTATATTAGGTTTCTTACCCAGTATTATACTTCTGAGACTTTGTGTGTGTGTGTGTGTGTGTGTGTGTGTGTGTGTGTGTGTGTGTGTGTGTGTTTGAGAGAATGTAATTTTTTTTATTTATATAATTATCATGTATATTTTTTTTTTTTTTGTACAATAGGGTTCACCATAGCCAAAACTTGGCACACACTGTGTACAAAGCTTTTTGGTATAATAAAAAAATCCCTTGCTGATGCCATTCTAGTTACAGAAAAATAACTGACTGACTCTTTGCACAAAGGGGAGCCTTTTTGTCTTCTGAATGTGGGCATGCATTTGAAACACTTTACGAAGCTAGTACACTTTGGTGTCTCATTACCTTTTTAAGGTCATATTCCAATTTTCTTTTTTTTGTTGTGAGAGCTATTAAGGACATTTGCAAATGTGTAAAGCACTTTGAGTGTCTAGAAAAATGCTATATAAATGTAATGCTTACTTTTAGATATCTTATGTATACCTCAGGCGTAGAACAACAGAATAAACATTCTTGCTTACGTTTATTACAATGCACCATTCACGATTTCTCTTTCCTTTCTTTAATTGGGGATTTTGTCTTGTTACACCCCAGACACTTCTTTGACTTTATTTTACAATTAAAATGACACAGCAGAGTCATTATTTGACATAATCTGTTGAATTTATAATAAATTCATATTTTTAAATAACACATTTTAAGTACCAAACACATAATGTTTAGCTCTGCCCAAAATTTTGTTTGCAAAATGTGCATAGCATTATTTTGTTTTGCTGGATATTTAGTTGAAAAACCAAACAAAGTGTTGGCATGCAATGGAAATTACAATCATTGGAGTCATCCGAGAAGAGTTGTCATTGCAGGGGAAGGTGAAATTAATATTTTTGATTAACAATTATGAAGGCACACGAATTAAAAAAAAAACTGCATGGATAAATCAATTTAAAATAAATGCTGCAACATTCCATTAAACACAAAAATTGTCAATTTTGATTTGATGGTGAATTTCAGGGCCTTGTTTTGTACCGTATTTGTGGAAAGTGCTGTCTGTGTGTAGTCACAATACTTCAGTTAATGTCCATGCATAAACTTTGTATGAAGGTTAATATACACATCTTCTTTGACTTTCTGCTTTTTGTTTTATTTTTATCCCTATTCCATCTCTTCCTCTTCCTGCTTCTTCCCAGGCAGACCATAGAAAGACTTCTGCAGCTGGCCTTTGCAAATGGCCCAAAGCTTTACAAAATCCAAGTAAAAGCTCAACCTGCTGTATTCAATGTGTGCTGAACAGAGACCAACCTATTATTTCGTCCATTCCGTGCCTTTGAATCTGGTGACCTATTCCAGTGAAAAGCAATTTCAATAAAGGTCATACACATGACTAGGTAAGGGAGAAATGCCCAAGAGGCAAGGTTTTCAAAGGATGCTTAAGTCCTTTATCTTTTTATTGTTGTGTGTGGCATTGTGAGGGTATCATTACAGGTTGAATTATAGAATGCAAGCTGCAAACTAAGGCTGTACATTATGGCAACATTCATCAAAATAATAACCCGAATTTCTTAATAAAATGGTTAATTAATGTCTAGTCTTGTTCACTATGAGATTGTAATTGGGTTTGTGCCCCTCAGGCAACTCATGTCTAAATTTGTGTAGGTTGTGGATGCTTAGGCTGGTGAATATGAGCCGGTTTATACTAACTCTCAATCAGTTTTCTTTTCTTTTTTAAAACACTTTATGTGTCTCATTTGAGAGATTGTAATAGATGTAACCGCAAATGCTGCAGGTTTAAAAGTTAAATACATTATCTTATTGTTCCTTTTTCTTTTTTTTTCAATCATGACAATTTTCAGTCAGTGTGATTTTTTATTTCATACCAAAACCTAGAAAATCTGTTTCTCAACACTCTTTAGCACCTCAGGTTGAAACATTTGCAAATACAGCTTTTCCCCATGCAATTCCCTCATATTACACTACATATCATGATGGAAATTCTTTGTTGCCATATGTTGTGTGAGAGCTTCCATTTTTGAGTTTTGAAGTCATTACTTAAATGTTTTTTCTAATTCCTACTCTTTTTAGCTGACATATTGTTTGTACATGATCTTGTATCTTATTGTAAGCATTTCGACACCCCTCATTCGCAAAGCTCTACACGTTGCACACTTCTTGCATGTTTGTTTATGAAACATTTTGGAAAATTTGATCATGCTTTCAGTCTTTACTCTCAAGCTCTGTTTATTGTATCATGTTTAATTCCATTCTTCAGTTTTCCTCATATGATCAGTTGCCCCATGTTAAAAAACAACAACAACAACAACACTTTCTGGGCCTGGTTATGAAAAAAGAAATCAAGAAAAAAATGGCAAAAATCAATATATAAATAAGACATGAAATAAAGATCCCATCCACTCCATTCCACCCAAGATCTATCTATCTATCTATCTATCTATCTATCTATCTATCTATCTATCTATCTACATATGTATCACATTGTTGATTTGATTTAATAGACTCAGTATCGTCTCATCTCTTAGCTTCTCATTTCTTCAGAAAAGTTAACTTACCCACACAGGAATGTTTTAAGCCCACTAAATATCCATCACCAATCATAGTCCAAATGAAAGTTATTAACATAATCTCTGTGTAAAGGTATTTGAGAGGGACATCTGTGTGGAGAGACCCATTTTTTTTTCTTTGGATATTTGCCTCCACACAGCACTCCAATTCTCTCTGCCCTCATGTAAATAGTGCATTCGCCGGCTGTTGCTCCCATGTGAGTTGTGTGAAGTCCTGTGAGTGTGTGATTTCCCTTCAGGTATCTCCCTCCCCTTTCTACTACTCACACAAACTATCATTGGACATGTCAGCTTCTTCTTCCACGTTTTTTCCATCAACACTGGTTTGTTATGTTTCCTTTGCTTGCCAGCACAGCTTTCAAACTCCCTAAACTCACCTTGGTTTGGGAGTGCAAACCATTATCAACGGCTTTGAGTTTTTGCCATTGTCTGCTGTATCTCCCACTATCTGCTTCCGTGTTTCATGCTGCAGCGCAATTTTCCGGTCCCCGCTCTGTTGCCATCAACTTTTCAGCTGAACTTTCCGGTTTCCACTGGTCGTTGTGGACTGGTACTATTGTCTGCTTGTTCTTGTGTTTCAATCATACACTATCACATGGATATGTGTTCACTCCAACAAATAACAATTGGACTGTTTTATTAATCTGCTTACCCCCAGGGCATCCCAGGATTGGTGGTCTTTGTTTCTTCCGTATTGCACATTCTGATGATTTTAGCAGGTCCAATCCGTTTTCTTCTATTCAGTCGTTCTAGAAACCTCGCGCTGCATGGTGGTCAACTGGCAACAAAACCATCATTAGTGTATAACATAAATACACACTGCACAGTCTGGAGACCCCATCGCAAATGAAACTCCCTGCAGTTCGTGTGACAACACATGGAGGCCCCATAGACAAAATGCTCGTGTTTTTGCGCGTAAAATCCGGAACCTTATCTCTATATATAGCTTTTTATTCTTGCAGCTTTTCATCACTGTCTTTGTCCTTTCCGGTTGATATTGTACAAGCTCTGGGTTGCCCTAAGACATGCTGTAAAGTTGACAACTACCTAAAGTACTCAAATTCACTAGAGCGATTATTCTTAGAAATTAGAGTGCCGCCTCTGCCTAGCCCTAAACCGGCTGCGTTGCTACAACATCCCCTCCGACACTACCCTACGTCCACTAGGTGGGAAGGAGGTTGCCATAACGCCGTGCCCCATATGTGTTCATGGTCACACAAAGAACGAAGCGCTCGTAAACATTTTTATTCCTCGCGCTTGTAACTGTATTTGTCCCCTTCCTTCTGGCGCGCCAGGCTCGGGAGGTCACTGCGTGCGGTCTTTGCAAGTTCGTTGTGAAAGCGAAACACTTGTTTTTTGATTTGGGTATCCTTCCAAGAGGACGTCTCTGCTTCGGTCATTTCCCTGTGAGCGGAGTCCTGGTGTCTGGCTTGCTGCTAGGCTACGGCTAAACAACATCTTTTGCAGTGGTTATTGCGCCTCCGGGCCTGGAACTTTGGTTTTTTCCCCTCACCATGGACGACGGTCGGTGTTGCTGCTCCTTGTCATCGTGTGACCGCGACCCTTCTCTTTGTCTTTGGCCTTTGCCACAACAATGGACGACATCCTAGAAATCATTTTGTGTTAAGTTGTATCGTACGCTTACACCCACTGTTCCAGAACACTTTCACCCCATAATATTCAGATCGTGGTGCAGCATCCGTTTTTCTGGATGACCGACCGTTTTCCTGAGTACTTGGGAGAGTAGTACTACAATGCCGTTCTCGTCTTACGCAAGAGACTGCTAAGTTGTACTTTTTTATACTTTTACGATCTAGTTTTGTTGTAAATCTCTCTAAATATCTTAACCGGCGAGTTGTTGTCGTTGGTCAGGGTAGAGTAGGCTTTTTCGTTCTTGATTCATTGTTCCTCCTGTATCACAATGCAGACATGGTTTTAATGTGTTACGTGCCCTTATGAACAGGCTTCTGGCACACATAACGCGTAAAAAGTCATTAAGTCATTATAACCCATAATTATGTCCCCACTGGATGCAACAAATGGCAAGTTTATAATGGGTTTTATTGGTTTTTGAATCGTCGTGCGTTGGGGGTTCTATCCCCGGCCTGCCAGGGCCATTCATAACATATGATAGGGGCTTAACATTTCTGTTCAGTCATGACTTGAGAGGTATTTGGCGAATCACATCAACTCTGGATAGCTGGCCCACTCACTATAGCACACTGGGGTTCGCACGTTTTTTTTCATCCCATACCGATTAGCACTTTGTAAAATAGACCCTCTTTGCGTTTCAGAAAAGGCGGGCAATGTATGATGATAAAAAATAATGTGCACTTAAACACTGTGGCAATAATGTGTTTTTTGTGAACCTTTTAAACCGCATAAGACCCATAATTCATGGACACTACCAAATTACACCAAATAATGTTCTTTTTAGTGCTGAGCATCATATGACCCGTCATTAATTACATTCTATGCTCGCGAGCTTTTCGTCCTCATTTCCAACCATGACCCTCGGTTCTAGTTGATACATCTAAAATTGATATGTTCCCTCTTGCCAGCCACCTTCGGTGGTACCGACGTATTGGGATTATCAACCATTGATAGAGACCAATACACTTATGGTGTAAGAGACTTGGTTAATCGAAACATTCCAATTGGCACATTGGCATCTGTGCTGATTTGTAACATCATTTTTCTTCATGTCGTGCCTGGCATGGAAGTTCCATGCTTGATTCTCGCGTAGAGTCATGTATAACTAGGTCAGCAGTGCAATGATACTCATTCTTTCTCATCTCGGAACCAGTGGTGCTCTCTCATATCGTTCGGCCCTGACTTCTCTTTTCGAGGAACTCACCGATTCATCGACGCTGTCTTTAAAGCTCTCTGTAATTATGATCTTCTGCTCTGGTGCTGGGAATGGACAGCACTTCAGCGGGTGGTCGTTTTTTTACTGTGTCTGGGGTTTGGGTTGCACACATCAGGCTGCACTATCCCGTTTGTGTTGCAGGCGTCCATCTCCCCTGTGCACTTCAGCACATTAAAGGGGTCATATGATGTGATTTCAAGTTTTCCTTTTCTCTTTGGAGTGTTACAAGCTGTTCGTGCATATATAAGATTTGTAAAGTTGCAAAGACTAATGTCTCTAATCCAAAGAGATATTCTTTAAAAAAAGTTAAGACTCGTCCACGCCCTCTTAAAACGCCTCGTTTAAACATGCCCCCACAAATGCCTCGTTTGTAATGGGTTTTTATTGGTTTTGTCTCGTCGCGCGCCAGGACAACACAGCATCACTTATGTAATGGGCGTAAACTTTTCTGGCACAAACAACCCTGACACTTTGAGGTATTGGGCCAATCAAACGGCATTGCCCTGGGCACAACGCTCTTGGCTGGTGAACCTGGGACGACCTCCTCCTCTGGAGTCAGAAGCATCTGAGATTGCTCCATGCCTCACATTCCGTATGCTGAAAGCACAACCGTGCAACCGACAAGCTTTCACAAGCTGGGTGGCTCACCCGGAGAATGGAAACTCCATCCCCATGACAGTCCCGATGATTTGGAGGATTGTTTCGGAGCCACTCAGTTAACCCTGTTTTCCCTTCTCTCATAGGACCTCCCTCAGACTGCCAAATTGTTTTACCACTCCCCTGACTGAGGAGGACTACTCATAGCACGGACGCACTGGCATGCAGCTGGTCTCGGGGCCTGCGCAAATATGCATTTCCCCTAGTGAGCTTTCTCGCACAGACACTGTGCAAGATCAGTGAGGATGAGGAGCAGGTCCTGCTTGTGGTGCCTTACTGGTCCACTCAGACCTGGTTCCCAGAAATAATGCTCCACTTGACAGCCCCTCCCTGGCAGATTCCTCTGAGGAAGGATCTACTGACTCAGAGATGGGGCACCCTGTGGCACCCGCGTTCAGACCTATGGAAACTTCATATCTGGTCCCTGGAAGCGGTGCGGAGGTTCTAGGTGACCTACCCCCGGAGGATTTGACACCATCCGTGGGGTTTCGGGCTGAGAGCACCCCACTTGAATTGGAATCCTTGTTCGTCGATTGTTGTTCTTCTCACTGGAAGACCCCGGAAGATGCCCGATCAAAGTCGTGTGGGTCCTTTTTGCAGGCCGGGGTTTGGAGCTAAGTGTGTCGCTCCCTCGCACCCTTAAAGTCGTAGTTTCTGCGATTGCTGCAAACAACGACCTGTTGAGGGGAAGTCGTAGGAAATCATGACCTGGTTCATCAGGTTCCTTAGGGGGCCTTTATAATGTTAAAATCAACCCCTGCCCCCTCTATAGCCTACTCTGTTGATCCTTCCTCTAGTGCTGGGTTCAAAGCACAACAGCATGGCCCATTTGAGGATCACTCCCATGTCAACTAATGCTTGTGACCGGGCGGCGGGGGTGGCCCGGCATATGTTCCCAACGGTTTTCCACTACATTTACTCCTTTCAGGTAGTCAGTGTTATCCTTGCAATGCACTGTCAGGCCCGGTATAGCAGACCAAGCCCTAGCTTTGCTTTGTCCCGTCCGAGCCTTGAGATGGTACGTAGATCGGACACAAAGCTTTAGGACCTCAAATCTGCTCTTTGTCTGTTACGGAGGCCGGCTGAAGGGGAATGCCGTCTCTAAGCAGAAGATGGCCCACTGGATAGTGGATGCCATCACCCTGGCTTATCAGGCACAGGGTGTGCCCTGCCCGTTCAGGTTGCAAGCTCACTCTACTAGACGTGTTGCATCCTCCTGGGCGCTGGTTCGTTGTGCCTTGCTGACAGATATTTGTAGAGCTGCAGGCTGGGCGACCCCCAACACGTTCGCTAGATTCTATAGCCTTCGTGTGGAGCCGGTATCCTCCTGTGTTCTCACCTCAAACGGGTAGAAGCACTTAGGGGCCTGGTTAGTGTCGGCAGAACATCCGGCGCCAGGCCCTCACTCGATAAATCCATGAAAACTGGTAGAGGGCTGGGTTCCATATATAGAGACCTAAGCGGATCCAATATGTGTAAAGTCCACGGTATAGCCACAGAGCCCGTGTTTCCCCGACAAACTTTTCTGCCTCCTTTCAAGATGGTTACAATCACCTCTACTCTTCCATGATGCACCTAAACGATAGTTCTTTTCGTCGGTTAACGTTTTCCAGTTGTTTATTTCCAATCTCACTGAGTGGGTGTGCACGACAACAGTCCCTACCTTCTTCCTTTTCGATTCTGTCCTACACCAAAAAGTGGTGCAGGAGGCTCGCAGCATGACCGTTGAAGAGGCAGCATCCATGCGCTTTGGTGGGGATCCCATTTCGTCTGTCACCGTGACGGACTCAGTAGTGTAACCGACTGAAAGGGCAATGTCTCCTGTTATGTATGTAACCCCTCATTCCTGAATGAGGTACGGGAGATGTCCCTTCCCTGCCCAACTGCTGTCCCCCGCTGAGCAATGGCCGCAGGGCCAATATGTGCAATGCATCTTTTTTCCTCAAGGTGGCACTGTTTGATACACAATGATGATGTGACGTTTAACTCATAATTGCCGCAGGCATAAAACAAACAAATATCATCAGCAAAAATTGAACTGGTTTGAATGGCTTTACTGCAGAGCAATTACTATACGCAACGAAATATAAATGTCACTGCCATTTGATGCTTGATGTGGTGAATAAGCTGCCAGTGATCAAAATATTTAATATATGACGCATTGAAAACAATAAAAAAATATGGTTGAAATCGTGAATGTGAGGCAGATGCTGAATGTACAGTGGAAGTGCGCTCTGACGATGACAGCGATGGTAAAATCATCTGCTCAAATTGAACCCTTTTAAGTTTCAAAAGGTAACGAAATATGCTTTATTTTATTCTTCTGTAATTGTTCTTAAAATATCAAGAGAGTTTTTTTCTATTGCAGCAGTTAGAGATCCATTGTTTCCGTTGGTCGGGCTAATATTGGTCCGGGTCTCATTAAAGACCTGAATCTGGTTAATAATGATTGGCGAAACATTCATGCATTTAAGGGTTAAAGGTGAAGCATATTATTTCTAAGCCAATAGCATCACCAAACTGATTTGCATAAAAAATAAACAGGTTCTCCTGAAACTTTTCTCCATCTACCATTGGTCAACAAAACTTATGCCAGAGCTGGTGGGGATGCTCAAAATAAGTAAGTTGTTTTGATAATACCATTAAGCTAAATGGTCTGTCGTACTTTTTTTCTCATTTAGTTAACTTGTAGGGCAATATTTAAAAAAATGTGGAATTAGTTTGGCTGTACTGCTCATTAACTTGCAAAATAGTCTGAAAGCACAACATGAAAAAGAATTGCGACAAGCTTGTGGATTATAACTCAGCATTAAAAAAGAAATAGTGATATTTTGTTGCTTTATTGCTTGGGGAGAACAAAATATTTTAACATAAAAAATGACACATTTTAGCTCTAAAGGAATACTGCGAGTTCAGTACAATTTAAGCAAAATTGACAGCACCTGTGGCACAATGTAGATTGTCACAAAAATTCATTCATCTTTTCTTTAAAGAAAAGGCATAGCCTGCATCTAGGTTACAGTGAGGCACATACAAAGAAAGTCAACACATAAACATTAAAATACTGTTTTCATAGTACAGCTACATGACATAAACAACATGCATAGTAATAGGATTTAAATGTGGAAAACAATCACTTATTAACCTTTTATGTGTAAAGTTAGTGGATTTTACAACTGAATAAAAGAACAACTTTACAGCTCAAGTTATACATTCATTTTGAAAGAATTATTGTGTTTTATGAGTTAAAGCTTCACATTTCATTTAAATTCTCTAAAAATTGACGTTATTCACTCCGATTGTAAGTACCTCACTCTAACCTTGTTTTTCACTTTTATTTATTTATTTAAAAAATGAGGGAGATGTTAAATGTAGCGAATTTAGCTCAACGACAGGAAATATGAATAATTACCCATAACTAGTTATAATTAATTTTGAATATTTTAGATCCGCTGTAGATAGTTAGCTGACCTCTCAGGGTCAACTGTCCTTGTCAATTCTAAGAACGTTAATTTCCTGTTAAAGGAAATAACTTTCTTACTGTAAATTTCATAACTTGTCGTACATCTGCATGATTAGTGAACAATGCCTGTATGAGCAAACAATGAACATGTCAATGTTATAGCAAGTCAGGTTTTTATTAACTACAGAAACCCTTACACTGTTCTACATACTAACATAAACACATAAACGTGGGTCTAACATCCTACATACACAATAGACGTCTAACGTCCTACATACACACATAACCTGGCTAACATACACATACCACACAACCACCCCACCATACAGTTGGTATTGGAAAGGGTTAAAGTTTAACTCAGTATAGAAAGAGGCATAAAGAATGAATTTTTATGGAACACTTTGCATATTCAGCATATCTAAACCTGAGGGATACGTCAGATTTTTTGTTCAAACACACCTTTGTAAAAAGGTGTAACTGATACTTAATGTATCAATTAATAAGACTAACTTTGATACTTAGCGAGTCTCGGCGGTATGAAAGAGATTCCTGATGCAAATCTTAAATCTTCCCGTAGATCTTTGCTGAATTCGAGTCGATGAAAAGAACCAGTTTGAGTCAGAGAATTTTTGATGAATGGAAAGGACTAGGCCGAAGAAAGGCCTGGCACATATGCTTTGGTATCCTGAAGCGTTTTTTTTTCACATCTTCATCTGCATCTGACCGAAACACCGACTGGGGCGGGTCACATGAAGCCGGTCCTTTAAGGTCGGAGAAGATCCCCACCTCTCAAGGTGGGCTTATCCAATGAGAAAGGAAGAAATTCCAACTGGGAGGTTGCAATTGCTGGAGGGTTTACGACCCCTTTGGTGTGGAAACATGTACCTTAGTATCTGGAACTTGAATCGAAATTATTAAAGATTCTCAGGACACTAATATGTTGCCTATGTATCAACATATAATATACACTCTTGTTTCGATCATAAGAAGGCGAATTCATAGTTACTAGACATGAAATAGTTACTTATATGTATGAGTGGTTTATCGTAAGCATGAATGAAATATTCTATAATACAACAGATTAATACAGAACAGCAATAATATACACAATGGCCTTAAGAATATGTGTGTTCATTCAAATAATGGTTTTTCTATTAATTAACTAGAACACAGTCCATTTCTACTCTGCCTTTCCTTGGGACATGCAGGGATTTTCCCTGCTTTACATACTTTTGGCCAATAAACCCAGTGATATCAGCGTTGGTTGCCATGCAACAAAGAGGCCTGTTCGACTTCCTGGGTTGTTACGCATTCCGGGGGGAAGGGTTATGGGTCCTCATATGGCTTGTTAACTTAGGTTACAGAGTATTTGTTTAAATATAAAAACAAAATATATATTGTGTTTGATTGGTCCAGACGCTACATAAAATTACATTTGTATGGTAGTAATCAACATTAGGCTATACAACAAATGCTGTTGTTTGAGCATAACTTGTATTGAACCCGCTGTACAATAGGCTATTCCTTTAAGGCACAAAAGCAGAGATACTGTTGATGGATCTACAAATGAAATCCGCAGAGACAGAAGTTCCTGTCAGACTAGGACTCCATGTGCAATCTTATTGGTTTGCTCAGCATGCATTTAGCCGCATTCTCTCATGTGCGATGTTCTTTTATAAAATTGCTTCCTGTTTAACCACAGTCTACAAAGATGTGCAAACCTCAAACCACAAACAACATTTTTTCCTCCACACTGTTCTGTACTTCCGATCTGCTAAAATCCAACGAACCTGTCAAAACTATTTCAAAGGCATCTTGTTCTTTGCTCGGTTGTTTACATTGCCACATACTCTCTTTATTAGCAAATAAGGAACATCTGAAAGAGGAACATCTGAGATGATCTCACACTTAGAGAACGTTTATGATTTATTTTCGGAATACAGTCATATGGATGATTCTCAGCACGTACGTCGCCGCATATGTTCCTCTTTGTGTTAAAAGAGAAAAAGTGCATTAAAGTACTATTCAAATCTTGCTATTCAGGAAGCATCCATCATTCACTTACCCAGTGCTAAAAGACATCTTGTCTGCACAGAGTGCCTTGGCAATCGCCCTGGTATAGCTTTCACACCTTACATGTATTGTTGTTGGCAGGCTAATGCATTAACAAGTATGTAGCGCCAGGTTTGTTAGATGGATACAGAGCGTTGAGAGGAGGGTGTTTGAACGGTGGCCTCTGAATGTACATATCTACTTTTTAACTATTGATCTGGCACGGCTGTTAAACCGTCTGCGTGAGGACAAAGTGATGAGGCTCTTAGTCTGGGCCGGGGATCCGTCGAAGCCTTAAGAGCGTGACATTAAAGGAAGTGTTTTGTCTGAGATGTCATTTAATGTTGCCACTCTTTTGTATAGTTAAGGCGGTTTGGCTGTCTTTAAGGAACTTGCCGTTATAAAGAGCTTCCCGCACTTAGCGCTTAATGAGCTCGGTGAAAGTGCAGACAGACGGAAATGCGTGGAGGCTAATAGATTTATTCAGAATAGTATAGTTTACAGCTTTGCCTCAAGTTCCCTAAAACAACCTGCCGATGGTTTTGGAACGCATACATCATGCCGAAGTGCTATTAACGTGTTTCACAGCGTAATTCATTCACCCCGGCTGCGAGAAGGGCCTCCATGTGGATTGCAAAAGCCAAGGTTTTTCTGAGTGGCACGTGGTGGTACATGAATGGAGGCTCGTACATCACGGCAGCGGTGCCTGATGGGTTTGGAACAGCACTAAATCATCGACTGCTGTGGAGAGCTCTAGCCCTGCCAGGTTTCCTCATTGTGCTGCACTGCAGACCCATCCCCACCACCCACGTGAACTAATCGTAAATGCTATGAAATTCTCTGGATGACTTGGGGCTGATAGAAAACCATAGAAATGTTGAACGACATTGATGTCTTTTGATATCAGCATTGAGCCAGGGTATGATGTTTCCCAATGGATTTCCCCCCCGTTCGATATTTGTCAGTGCTTGAGACATACAGCGCAAATGTGTTTTTGAACAAGCTGACCGATGGGAGAATATGTCACTCTGCCGGCGTTTTCTATTCTGTCTGTGCTCTTGTGCTCTGACCATGGGATGTCATACTCCTGCAAGCTATCTGTTAGCATTCCCATTCATCTCAGTGGCAGTGCACAATCTGAAATCTGCCATATTGGCTTATGAAACCACAGAACTTTTTGAGTCAATCACCTGAGCTGTTAATGCCATGTGATTAATCACTCTGGAGTGGCAGGGAAATTACATCATGACAACACTGATTATCAATTTCTCGCCTTTAATAATCATACAAAAGTGAATCTGGCACTGGTAAAACATCCGCTGTGCTATTATTATTATTATTATTATTATTTGCTTGCACAAAATGGTTTGTTCAATCAACACTGTTTTTATGTTTTCCTTTGCTGCCAGAGCAGTACTTTCATCTGTAACTACTCTAGTTTGGGAGTGCAAAACTATTATCAGGGCTTTTTGCCATTGTTGCTGTACTCACTGTGTTTTCTTTACCATGATGATGCAAATTCTCCTGTCATTGAAATACAGATCAAATTTCAATCTTGGGAGCATTTCCCTGCAGTTATCTGGTACTGTTTGGCATTGTTGCTTGATCTTGTGTTTTAAAATGGACACATCTAACTATAATTTTTACTAAAACAAAAAAATTCTGGGCTGAAAATCCACAGCTTGTTGACAATAATATTATTTTATCATTTATATTGTGTGTAGCAGTAAATAGTTAAACAATTACAAAATAGGTGTTATATAGAAACTTCTGAACTTTATTTATTCATCTAGGTGATCTGACTAAGGTTGTGGACACAGTTAGTATAGTTTAGCAAAATGTTGGGGCAAAATCCAGTAATTTCAATAGGAATGCACATGATTGGGTGTTTCAGATTTCACTGTTGTTAAAGTTGCAAAATCAACCAACAGGGGCTAATGGGATCATGCTAACCAGTCCAACCTTGACCCCCCTGGTGTATCCAATAAACTAAGGCCAAAAATATAATAAACACATATCAGTGTTCAATATGGCGCTAAGTTTTGTTTCAGATAAAGCTCCCAGAGTCTGCCAGCATTGCTATGTAGAGAGGTTTGTGTGGGTTTGATGTGGTTTAAATGACAACCCTGATGGAGCATGTCATCCTGGATAGACCTGTTTCCACCCTGAGATGAGGCGCGCTTGGAAAAGCAGTGCAGAGGTTTTCCTAATCAACTAATTTGTGCTGCTTCTTCCTTCCTGCAGGCAGCACAGCGGATTATCAAAGCCCACAATGCATAAACACAATAGCAATCATGTGCTAGAATGCTTGATAGATTCAGAGCCCTGGGATGTAAATGACTCCACTCATGATTACAGCATTTCTGTTTTTGGACTCCCTGTGTTGTCAGAAGACAGGCATGCTCTCTTTTTGCAGAACGATACAGAGCCTTAAAATCAATCTATTTGGTTTATTACAGCAATAGACTACACTGATAGCAGGAAATGGGAAACAATTGTAACATGAAAATATGCAGTTACATTTGCAAAACACGCAGGTCCAAAACAACTTTACAACAAAATTCGAGTGAGAATTGCTTTCTACAATAAAACTAACTGCTTTAGAATTTCAGGTCAATATATTTCTTAAAATATTAGAAAATCAGACCTTTTATGACTGGTTTGTATATTTTACCTTGTAAAATGTAATTTAATACAACTTAAAAAAGTAATTTTAATTGTTCTTTTAATTGATTATTGATTTAATTAATCGTTGAACTGTAAAACATATCTTTAAAACTTTGGAAATATGATTAAGATGTGTACACCCATGTAGCTATACAAGGTAAATATGTTATTACTTTTTACTTGATTGTTACACCATAACATTTTAGAGTCATTTAATTGAAACTTTTGTTGAAAATGGTATTAAAGTTTTTCCAAAAACATATATAACCAACATGAATACAAAGAATATATTTCTAAGAACTTCTTAGAACACCTCTGTTTACATTTTTTGAAAAGTTGTTCTTTATTTAAGACCTACATATATTATCAATTATTTTGAATTTGTCAGTCCTAAAAAAGGTCCACAATCCAGTCCATTCCAACTTCCAATAACGTGGAGACGTAGCAAAGGCATGGTGCACATTCAAACTGAGGGCATGTACCCTCTCAGAAGCAGCTCATTTTGTGAGCAGATGGACATTGATATGATAAATTATACATCTAGAGTGAAGTTAACTAGCAATCATAACACCAGACGATAAGCTGTTCTCAACCTTTGTGCTAAATTAATTTCATATCAAAATAAGCATGGGCAATAATGTACACAATTGACAGGGATCGTTGATTGCTAAGCCTTTGGTTAGTTAATCTAATCCTTGGCGGTCGTGATTGTGCATGTAATTATGTTGTAATCATGCCAGTATCCAATAACTCAATTCAAACAGGAACACACTAAAAATGGTTAAGCATCTTTATCATTTCTCATTCATGATGTCAATTCTGATCTTTGTTGATCCTGAATAAATCTCTAGAGAGGATGATGCAGGCTCTAGTGTTAAGGGAATAGTTCAACCACAAAAATAAATTCTGTCATCATTTACTCACCCTCATGTCGTTCTGGTCCACAATTACATTCAACCCTTGTTTGATTTATTGCTGGCAGTAAAACACAGCATAATTTTCCAAAAAAATATCTTCTTTTGGGCTCTATAGAGTACAGGACAGTCATACAGTTTGGAACGGTGAGTAAATGAAGACAGAATTTTAATTTTTGGATGAAGTTTACCCTTTCAAAGTGTTTTCCTGTTGTCTTTGTCTCATGAAAACATGGCTAGAGGTTTCAGAGGAAACAATGAAATCGTGTTTAAATGTTTCAGAACTTCCCGGCTATATTCAGACAGACTTGAGGACAGAAGCGGTTGTGGGTATGGTTGACATTTACCATGAATATTAATGATTGCCCTCTACCATGCACACACACAAGTGCATTCACTCTCCTGCCGGAACACTGCAGTAGACAGCAGGATCACCCCGGGCCTGCACTTGTTTTCATGTCTATTTGAGTCCGCCGTTCCAGGTTCAAATCCACTTTGAAAGCCATGTGGAGAGTGAAGACTGGTCTTCCTGCACTGACCTCTCTCAGGTGAGCTATGCCTGTTGCAAGGTCACCCGGGGCTGGGTTTGCTTGACACCTCCACCTTAGCTACAGGCCAATGTAGATTAACTAGATTAAACCTGAGCACGAGGTCATCGCATGCAGTGTTTGGAAGCACTTCTGGGTGTGTTTCCCATACAATGTAACTCGCTACTTTATTTTAGAAATGAACTAGGCATGACTGTTTCCAGAAGCCTTAGTAAGTTTATTACACATTTGAATTGCGGTGAACTCATTTGCATTATTGACATCACGCAGGTGGTGAAGTAGTAACTTATGCTAATTAATCAGTTTGAGAATGAGTGAACATGCCATCTGAGGACTACTTTGCTACTTTTGTTCTTCATTGTTTTGCTTTATATATTGTTTTCTGTTGATTCAATCATGGATTCTCTCTTAAATTAAACTCCAGTCCACATGTCTTACTAAAGCTGGCCACACACTAGACGATTTTAAGACCGATTTTAAGCCCGATTTGCATCCCCGAACGATTGGGGGGGGTTCAGAGATTATAGGCAAAACATCGGTTGACACTGTCTTCATGTCTGTGGTCTCACTCTTGGAGTGTTTGGCATGGTAATGTACATGACAAAGTTAATGTATTTGGTCTTGGCGGAATAGATCTGCTACGCTGTTGCTGCTGCAGCAGAGCAAGTACCGAGGCTTGCTTCTGCCAATACATCCACAACATGCTGCTTTGAGCATGGAAGAAATACTGCTGCTGCAAATAACATATATTAAATAACCCTCAAATAGCGTACATGAATCACCCCGTAGCAGATCTATACAGGTGGAGCTGGGAAAGGTGGAGGATTTCCTGAAGCGCACTGCACCTGATATCAAGCTCTAGCCCCGTATTTGAATGTTGCGCCCGCTCTGGTTGCTGATACAAAAAGAACCCAATCAGCTGCCCCATGTGATAAGGAGGGTCATTATGCATTGATTTGACCTATCGGACTAGGCGCCGTTTAGATTTCATGCATAACTTTGGATTTATGTGGTGAGGTGGGTGTTTGAGGGTTAGCATCAATTATACTGATGGAAATTTTTTCTATACTTTTGTAGGATATATTCATACAATTCAAGAGCTTGTTTCTACCTGGCTGTTGTGTGTGCCAAAATCAAGCAAATAAACCAACCGCATGAACAGAGAAGATAAGTTTGTTTTTGTTCAAAAACATTGAACAAAGCTAATAGAAAATCTGTTATTACTGTATGTAACATTTGTTTCTAGTTAAAATAATTATTCGATTTAAATGAAAAACTTCTTGAATAATTAAAAAATATTAAAAACCGAGATAAAAAAGAACACGAAAAAAATAACTGTTTGTGTGAACAACCTTAAACTATGGTTAAAAGTGTTTGCTGATCCTGAGACAAATTCATTTACTACGAATTATATAAATATCGTGTCTCAAAGTATTCACTGATTTTTATCTGTTACATGTTGTTCGTATTAATATGTTGACGCATGTTTCCTATTCTGCCGTTTCCTTTCTTCTCGCAGTTCCTTTTGCCCGCGCGGTTGCTTTTTAAGTCTACCGTGACTAACCCCCAGGTGCCACCCAACGTGGAACCCACTGGAATAAGTTTTGGAGCGATTTTTACCCTGGAACGGGCTTTGGCCAGCTTTGGCTGTGAACTGATTAGTTTTGAGTAGCAATTGAGCTGTTTTTGTTACGCAGACCTGGCAACCCTGATGTTTACATCAAAATGGTTGCTGTTTACTTACCTGCTTTTCATCAGTTTTGTTTTGCCGATGAGTATGTCACCTAATTAATATTCATGAGCACATCTGTTAAGTTTCATAACGTGTCCCCTCACTTTCCGGATGATTCCTACAGCTCTAGTTGAAAGACAGTGGAGGGCAATGTGTCCTCGTGCCAGCTGCCATGATAGAACTTGGATGTTGACAGCATATGTGCTCACTGCAGAAGCCAGCACGTCATAATTTTTCAATTGACTTCAGTGCCTGCAAATCGCTCATGTGTCAAACGACTCTCTGTTCAGCCTCCTCTGAGATCTCAGGCAGGTGTCGTTTGATCAAACCTGGTAAGCACGTTTCTGCATGCACACAATGGCGAGACCAACAGCTGAAAATCTGTCATTGTTAAAAGGTTACATCAAGTTAACTGAGAGGTCGGCAGGCACTTCAGTAACCCGTTTTGAAAGTAGTGGGCACAGATCCATATTTGTCAGAGCGTGGCTGTAAAGACATGCATGGCTGGGCTAAATCTCGCCCATTGTTTGGGTAATGATGGTGCTATTACTCATATGTTGTGGTTTAGATACGCAGCTGGAGACCAGATGATCGTCATTGTCACCGAAAACAAAGGCACTGAAATATTCCCACATCATTGCCACATTCCAAACAGCTCAAGTTGATATGCTGTTATACGAGCCAGACAACACACCATGGGTTGACTCTTGCCCATCTGTTTTATGGGCCCAACTATGTATCTACAATAATAAACAGTTTAACATAATTGTAAACCATTATAATTTGTATATGAGTGGTGATATCAAGTTTGATCTTATACTGTACAGTGGTCCCAAAAAGCATTCAGACACTTTTGGACACTTTAAATTGGATTTTGAAGAATGTGGGTAACTAAACACTGGAACATTTATCAGAATATCTCCTTTTTCGTTCCACAGAAAAAATAAAATCATACAGATTTGTATGACTTGAGGATGGGTAAATCATGAAAGGATTTTTGTTTTTTGATTTTGGGTGAACTGCCCCTTTAACTTGTTGTGGAAACAAAGCAATAATGAGGATAAGACCTGCCAACATATAGCATCTGTTACATGTCCAAGAACTGCTGTCATATGATGTAATGTTTATAGACAAAGTGCTAAGTACGGATGGCTGTGTTGAAGAAAGTAGAAGCTCAGAGAGCTGTGGATGCTATGTATTTAATTGGGAGGTGTTGAGAGGACCTCTCTGGAGTGGCGCTGTCTGCGAGTTTCAGATGAGTTGAGATTTTGATGAATGTACAAAAATCTCTATAGCTTGCCATTTAGTCCTAATGAAGTTTTTGCATTTATTGTCAGGGGTGTCATCCAGCAGTTTTTTTTAGTGGTAGTCCTGATTAAGATCAAACAGTGCTATTTTAGTATTATTTATATACTGTTGTTGTATTTATTAATATTTTGAATTTGCTTTGTTTTTATAATGTCAGTTTTAATTTAGATTTTAGGTTAAGTCATTTTCATATGTTTTGTAATTTTTTGGTTTTTTATATTTTTATTTCTATTCTTAATCTTTATTTCAGTTTTAGTTTTAGTAATATTTAGTACTTCCTCCTACCTTATAATATATAAAACTTATATATATATATATATAAACCTTATAATATTACATAATATATAAACCTCAAGACAATGTATTTTTTGAATTAGTTATTATTATTTTTTATTTAATTATTTAATTTAAACCAAGCAAAATCACAACTGACAGGGTTATATGACAAGGAGAAAATTAGAAACATTATTTTTATTTTATTGCCACCAGGAGAGGGAAATGAGGGTGAGTTGATGTAGTGGGAGTTTTTTTTTTTTTTTTTTTTTTTTTTTTTTTTTTATTTTATTTTATTTTATATTATTTACTTGCTTGCTTGCTTACTTAGAATTTTGGATTTTAAATGCGCTTGGCTCAAATACCGGAGGGGGCAAGTAAGCCCTGTTTTTTTTTAAGGAATTTTTTGAATGAAACTATCCTTATTTTTTTCGGGAAGGACTTTATTTCAATCCATAAATGTTAGCTTTTTCCACATCAAGAAGTCATAAGATTAGGGTTTTTTTTTTTTAAAACTCCTGCCATGTTTTCCTTCAGGAAGAAACCCATTATTCTGAGCTTAATAAGAAGATAAACAGATCACAAATGACGAGCTCATTTGTTGCTTGAGATCTGTGATCAGACATGTGGCTTAACAGCTCAACCTAAAAGCCTAACAATAAAGTTATTTTATCCTTTGCATGCTGCTAAAATTACATTTAGAAAACAAGCAGCTCTATTTACTACTCATATCAAAATTCTTCTCTCACGTACAAAAAAAAGAACAAAAACTGTCAAAATACACTATATTAAAGGGGTCATAATATTCTGCTAAAACTAACATTATTTTGTGTATTTGTGTAATGAAATGTGTTTGTGGTTTAAGGTTAAAAAAACATATTTTTCCACATACTGTACATTATTGTTTCTCCTCTATGCCCCGCTTTTCTGAAACGCGTCGATTTTTACAAAGCTCTTCGGTCTGAAAAAGCGAGGTGTGCTCTGATTGGCCAGCTATCGAGTGCGTTATGATTGGCCGAATACCTCAAGCGTGTGAAGGAAATGTTACGCCCCTCACCATACTGTGATGCCTGCGGCAACCACATGTGACGACCCCGGGCTGGACTCCGCTTCGTCCACGGTGAAAGCCGATCCGGCGATCCACAGCGCGAAGTTGATGTATTTCCTCAGCGACCAGCACGGATCAGCTCCAGGCATGACGAAGCGATATCGTCCTCTTTTGGAAGGCCAAACAAAGTATTTTCGCTTTCACAACGACACACATCGCCTTCACGACATGGCGGCAGCAACAACAATACTACAGCGAGCATAAGTTACGCCTTCTTTCTTTGCGTGAAAATTTGGGCGGCTTTATCACATAGTGAGGTAGATATGTGGGGGGGTGTTCGAACGAGCCGTTTTAGGGGGGCGTGGCTGACTCTTAACTTTATAAAGAATATCTCTTTGGATTTGAGACTTTAGTCTTTGCAACTTTACAGATCTTCTTTATGCACCAAGAGCTTGTAACACTCCAAAGAGAAAGGAAAAATTGAAATCGCATCATATGACCCCTTTAAACAATGAATTTGATTTGATAAATAAATAAATAAATATTTTGCTAACACTCATGCTTGAGTAGCCACGTGTGCATTTGTCGATCTTAATGTCATTCAGTTTAATTCATAGACAAAGTGACTTTGAAAGCTTAATAAGATGTTAATTGAATGGTTAATGGCTTGAATCTAATTTAGTGAAAGGGTCACTGAAATAAGCATGTGTATGAGTCACAAAGAATTGATCTTCCAATATTTAAAAAAAAATCAGAAACACAGAGTGGTTCCTATTCTGTGGTATGAGAATAGAAAAAAAACCTGCATTGTGTTGACAATAGGTCTGGGAACAAATTACTTTCTGATAGCTCAGATTGTGTCCGGAGTTTCCTTTGTGCATGTGTTTTGTTAACTGGTTTCTGCAGAAAATAAAGCAGTGAAAGGAGTCACTGTTTCTGCTTTGTTCACTGTGAAATGTATTCTTCACCAAGGAACCTGCACAGACAGCGAGGGATCTGAGCTTTGACCGCGGGAGCAGACGAGGGCAGCCAATGCATTCAGACATTCAAACAGACAGTTAAAGAAATCATAAACAGAGAAAAACTGACACCCTGCTGATTTGTGTTCTGCATATTTAGTGTCAAATATCAATTCCATACAGTTCATTATTGCTTATAGCTGAGTTTAGGGAATCAGTTGTGAAATAATTGAATTTCTTAACTGTTCATTTAAAGATTTAAACATGTGAATTGATTTTCTGTTCTTAAGCATTTTTGAGTCAATAATCAGCAGCAATTTCACTCCGCAAACATGAGGTTGATGTTACATGCATAATGATTTGTGTTTAGGTATACCTGCTCATGAATAAAGATACAGGAATGTTGAATGGAATGAAGCCGTAATGAATGATCAAACAGCGCAAGCATGCAGTTACAAATATGTTAGACAGTAATAAAGAACAATAAAATTCATATCACACTTTTATAAACATGATGGACAAGTGGTTGTGAAAGCTAAAGAGAACCAAATAAAGTCTTTTAAGGAACAATATATTGTTGGGCTTGTTAAAATAATAGGGGAAATCTTCTAAAGTGGAGCTGGATATATGGATTATTATTTCTCCTGACTGTGACTGCAATTAATTTTGGCTGTGAACTTTGTGTATCTGAACTTAGAACTAGTGTAAATTGTTCCTCAACACAATCCTATTTGTTGAAGTATTGTTAGTGTGATTTATCATTTTAAATATACTTTTTAAATGATGTCAAAGATTGCAATCGACGGGCAGGAGATATGGATTTGGAACAGTGCAACCTGTTACTAAACCTCCTTTAATTGGACCCTGACTGAGGAGCTGACAGTCATGTCCATCAGGGTCTCACTTTCATACAGTTCTTTAAATTAGTGACTGACTTGTCATGTTTAATCCTGTTTCACACATCCTGCATTTGTATATGAAAGTGAAAAAGCAGCATAGCTATCTACAGCCTCCGAGGGTGCATTTGTTGCCACACTAACGCATTTATTGTCACCATAAACAGGTAAATAATATGGTTTCATTGAATATTGACCTTGATATTGAAAACCGGTCCTAAACAAAAAACTAAAAAAAAAAAAAAAGTACTAGAATTTACTGAATGGAATGAGAATATTTACACAAACAAAAGGGTACTTAATTTTAGATCCTTAAACCCATGCAGCTTAAACGCTGGAAAGATACTCTAGCTACAATTACCCATATGTGAAAAAGAAGCCCACCCTCTTCGTGCTTTAAAAAAGACTTGTACTTATGTATGGAATATATAGCCTTTAACAGAATATACTTAAGATTAAATGCAATAAAAGTGATTTAATTTAAATGTATTCAAAATGCAGGCGTTTGAGGAAGCGGACTTGCCGTTATTTGACACACACACATAGTAATTTCATAATTACTTCTATTGTGTTTGAAATATGGTTAAAGTGTACTGCAGAATGTACTGACATGCGGGGGTGTTTTATGGAAAACTAAAGTATACTTTAATGTTTTTAAATTGAAATTTGTATGTCTTGTATTTACATTTATTTGTAATTACACATTTATGAAACTGCCGTTTATATCTTTTAATTTGACATTATTATAAATTGCCCTTTGTGAGTGTATGCAAGTCTGTACTGTCTTTAAGTACACTGAAGTAGCCTTTTATTTCATTACATTATCGGTAAATATGGTGTGTTAAAAATATATACTTAAGATTTGAAGTTCACTACAGGTGCACATTCAGTACAGTTAAGTGCACCTCTTTTTATCGCTTCACACCCCCCAGTGACACGTGTTTCAGCACGTGACATCAGTCACACAGTGCTAAGACACACAACAAATAGTTTTGCTATTCAGGTAAATCTGCGCGCGGAAATTTGATAGTGGGGTTAAAGAATAATTTACAGCCAGCGCGAAAACAGTCACCATCATATAAGACATTTTGAACATTTTTCATTAACGGGCTCCAAAAGTTTCAAGCTCTAAAAAGTTATAAAACCTTAGTAAAAGAATGAATCCATACAACTTTATTGGTTTAATCGAATAATTCTTAAGTGATACAATCACTTTCAACAGAACAAAATGTATACAGAACCCAAGTCAGTTACAGCGACACATCAATAACATCTTTCTTTTGGCACTCTGCTTACTTGTACATTGTGCACTTGTTAATATGGGTGCCGAAAGATTCACGCCGTTTATGTGCTGCTGACTTGTGATGTGTGAAACAATTGATTTTTTTAAAGTCTTTGTTTCTAAACTTGTTGTAGGCTATAAAGGAGAGCTGTAAATTGCAAACAGTGTTTTGTCTCTGATTTGCTCCAGAGAGATCTGAGAGCCTGTTGACCTGTTGGATTTGGAAGCATATGCAGCAATTTAATTAGGGAGTCTGACGCATTTAGACTGGACAATGAGCATGAATCATTGCGTGGATCTCGTCCAACTCGTAGACTAGACAGCTTTGCTCTCTCTGCCCACTCTCTCTCCCTTTAAACACAACTCATCACAACAGATAAAAGAGAAAAACAAATCCTATCCATTAAATTCTATCACAGCGACCACATGCCTCATTTCTGTTAAACAGGCAGTTAAGATGCCCTTGCTTTCCTGTCTCCCTTGCGAATGCAGGGTTATCTGCTTAGCTAGCTCTGCAACCTGATGCACAGAGACCCAAACACTCCCAAATGTCTTCAGAGTTTTTATCGGCTATATCGTGCAATATGTTCAGCAAAATTGTTGTACGCTAGTGTTCTTTTTCAGTTGGATGTTGGCCATGTGATAAAACAGCAACGTTTGGGCTCTGGCCCCCCATTGTGACAATGTGCCCGCTTCATATCGAGCTATGAGTCGATAAAGCCAAAAATACAGCTGTGAGAGATGTTTATTTCACCTTAATTCAGGGAAATCAAGGTGAGGTGATAAATGGGTGCTCAATTATTTTTTTGTTTTTTTGTTTGTCAGAAAGAGAGTAATGGAAAGAAATCATTGTGGTATTGGCATACAAAACAACGTGTTATGAAATCATATGTCACTCTTACCATATCCAATGGTGATAATATGAACATAATTTGAATTTTCAGGAGTCCAGATGTTTCTCTCAGTGCTGTGTACACAATTATGCTCAGATGTCTTGTCTCCCTTCAATCTGAATTGGCCACCAGCTTTTTCCCATAAGTACTTTTTCTCTTGTCTTTGAAAAACAAAATAAAGAAAAAATAAAGAAATAAAAGACAACTTTTTACGCCACAACATTTCTAAACCTAAATTATGTGTTTCATTACACTCACTAGTTGTGAATCAGTGAGTTAAAATGTAAAAACGATCCAAGTTGTATGATTTTATGAATTGGGTTGTCAAGTTGTCAGAAGAGAATGTTGGCTCAAGAAGTTGAAAATATTTGGGGAATTTTTAGGGAGCGCATGTTTCAGTCCACCGGAATGATTTTGGTAGTTGGACAGCCTGAGAAATGACTCCCTGGACAGCCCAGGTATCTGGTTAAAAGAGAAACTTCTGTCATCATTTACGCACCCTCATGCCGTTCCAAACCTGTGAAACAGAAAAGAAGACATTTTGAAGAAACTGTTTTGGTGACCTTAGTAAAAAAGTTATATATTTAAAATACATTTATTTCATACTATATTGTAAAGTTCAAATCTATTAACATATTTACTGACATGTCACTCAAGACTTTCTGATATGAAAATTGTAATTGAACTTTATTTGGAGTACTACTTGTTCACATGCACATTTCTTATATTAAGCCTAAATGTTTTTACGTCACTTTTGATGAGGACTTTGATAAAATTGTCTTAATGCACGATATTTAAATGTACCTTGCAAGTAGCAGCAAACAATTAGTTGATTCAGCACTACTTTCACAACGAATAGAAGTGTTGCATTAGTCAAAATTAGGCGATTCCCGGTTAGCGATAGCTCTTAATTATCCCAGTTTTTAGTATACTAAAAGTAAAATTGCGAGGTACTTTTATTAATAAGATACATTAAATATGGATGTATGTATGTCAGTCTACTTACATTCAAATAAATGTATTTCAAATACATTTTAGTTATTTTATTTTTCGCCTAGGGACACTTCGTTTGACGTTTTATGTTCCACAAAAAAGAAACAGATAGATAGTAAAGTTTAGTATAGACCCAGTTCTCCACTATTAGCTATTTGTCTTATTAGCATGCCTATGGGCTATTTACCCTATTGGCTGGATTTATTAGTTACTTATAGAGGCACATATTCTCCATTGACCCACTATAATTCTCACTATACTTCCCTACCCATAAAAAAAAAAAGAGCAGAAAAAAAAAACAAAAAAAAAAAAAAAAAAAAAAGAAAAAAAAAAAAAAAAAAAACTAAACTTAACAACTACTTTAATAAGCAGCTAATTAGGAGTTATTTGGCCGAATTCTGTATTTAATGGGTTTGTTGAATAGCAGCCAATTAGTACTTTAAATAAAGATTGGGACCAGAATTGTCTAGTAACAGTTTGGACGACCCAAAGATAATAAAATAAACTACATGAATTTTCAGTAAATAATTTGGAATAACGTGAACTATCACTTCAACATTAGTTAACATTATCTAGCCTGTAGAAACCTCTGTTGAGATTGCTGCAAGTCCTGTATCCATGGTAACTTCTATAATTAGTGGATCTCACTTTAGGATTGTGGATATACTGTATGTGTAGAAATCCATCTGGGAATTAAACACATTTTTAGAAGTTGTTGAAAAAAGTACAGCTTCTACAGTATACAGAATATATTATGGTCTGATGTCAGAGCTCATGACAAGCCCAAAAGGTTTTGCTAAAAATAGGCCATATTTCTCGAAAATAAAATTTTTATCAATGTGATTTTATTTCCAGAGCCATATTGTTGTGCTCGGCAAACAAACCTTCAAATTCCGTAGTGATTGCCCATACCAATTCGACTAAGACCCATGTTTAATTGATCTTCTGGCCTTAGTTAAGAGTAGTCTCTACCAAGCTGACGACGTATGTCACCACTGTCTCATTATCTTCCAGCACACCCCGAAAAAAATTTTGTTCGTTTTAGCTTGCAGATGGAGAGTGTCACTGAAAATAAAATGGATTACTGTTCAAGAGCTTGTACTGTCAGTCTTCAGTCAGTCTCTAATACCTGACTTGAAAGATATTTACCACAACAGTCTATCTCCATTTCGCTAACAGCAGTGCTTCACTGTTGAAGGTAGGAAGGTACTTTTCAAAGCGAGGGAAGATCATTTTGCACGGAAATCTTTGCATTGTGCATGGGTGATTTGAGAGAGCTCTATTAGTCATGCACCAAATGGAGAAAAAAGCTATAATGAGTCTGGCGCGACTTTCATCACCCTCCCGTATTCCAGCAAACATGACACATGAGTCTAGGCTAACTCACTAACTCAAAGTGCTTTACTCTACACAGGCCATTTCCATCCAAAAAATAAAAAGTCATAGGTGTGGTACAGTCATGGTGGCATTTTGAAATAGAAATTAATGATTACTCCTAAAGACCTACTTGAAATGAATCGCTGGTCCCCTTACAACTGCATTTTGCTGTCAAGTTTATTGTGCTCATTTTTATGAAGTCTGATTGTCAGTTTTCCATAGCATATGAACATATCAATTCAGTGCATCTACCACACAACACAGCTTCCTTATTAGTGTGGATTTATAGCATGTTCTGTATTGCTATAGAATCACTAGAAAAAAAAAATCACTATTATAATAATGTTTTTTGCGACTGTTTTGATTTTTTGTGACTTTTAATTACTTGCTTCACAATTGTCAGAAAAAAAATAGAAAATATAATTCCCTTTCGTGGAACTTCGAACTGCGTCCTCTAGGGGTCGCTATGGGGAACGCCTCGTCGTGACCCGTGGCTGAAGCATACATTGAAAAAACACCAAAAAAACACCATGGTCGGCGACAGCCATGACGTCACTACCATCGCAACTAGTACAAAATAGGCGCCGGTAACGCACATCATCACTCTCTTCTTCGTCTTCATTGACTGTTCTGTTTGAAGCGTGCATTCCAAAAAGCAAAGTAAGAGTATTTCTTTTCCTACTATGGTGAGCACTAGTGGAGCGTTTAGAAAGTGTGTACATCCGTGTCAGCGGTTTCTGACACCCGATGATTCACACAATCTATGCGTTGTTTGTTTGGGCGAGGAGCACGCACGCGATGTCTTCGAGGGTGCAATCTGCGTGCATTGCGAGCGTTTTTCAATGAAAAAGCTCTTTTCTCGTTTGTCTCTTTTTCCGATTAAAGAGGGGCAGCCATCTGCTTCCCACAGTTTAGGACCCGCCTCTGCTGAGGCACGGAGGAGATTGAGCTCGTGGGGATCTCAGGTGGACTTAGCCGATGAGGCTGAAGGGGGGGTTTCCCCTCTTCCGCGCATCGGTGTCGGGTGAGAGACAGCCACTGGACGATGATATCCTCTCTTTGATATCATCTGATCCAGGGGCCAGTGCTCAGTTGGGCCCAGCCCAACAAGAGCAGGAAATGGATGTGGAGAGTGAAGAAGCTGAGGATGAGCTTTCCCAATCCACCTGCCCTGAGTATGGTGAGCTGCTAGAGGTAATGGATAGGGCCACGGCGAGGCTCAAATTACCGTGGAAACGAGCCAAGGAGGTGACATTGCGAGGTCGCCTCGACGAACGTTATCTTTCTGGCAATAACCCTCCAGCTCAGGTGAGTCTTCCTTTCCTTCCTGATCTCCATTCTGAGATTGAGAAGGAATGGGAGAGGCCGTTTTTCTCACGCGTATACCGGTTTCAGCATACGTGTTATGCGAATATCGAGTCAATGCGCGAAAGTGGCTATGGGATGATGCCCCCTGTGGAAGAGACGCTAGCCAGTTATCTCTCTATGGGTGAGACATCGTCTTTCAAAACTCCCTCCTTGCCATCCGTGTCCCTTCAAGCCACATCTCGCACGAACGGCAAGGCGTACGCAGTGGCAGGTCAGGCTGTGGCTTCGTTGCACACGATGGTGGTGCTTCAGGCATATCAGGCTGACCTGCTGAAGGACCTGGATGAGGGGCAGGGCTTTTCCTCTGCCGGAACGGCTGAGCTGCGGCGCACCACAGACTTGGCGCTCCGGGCTACTAAGCAGGCAGCCTCTGTCATGGGCAGAGCGATGGCTGCTATGGTGGTGACGGAGCGGAAGTTGAGGGTGAATTTGGCGGACATCGGGAAGAAAGAAAGAGGCTTTCTTCTCGATTTCCCCGGTGTCGCCCTCGGGGGGGGGGGGGGGGGGGGGGGGGGGGGGGGGGGGGGGGGGGGGGGGGGGGCTGGAAAAAGGGGGTGGGGGGGAACTGTTTGGCACCTCCGTTGAGACGGTGGTCGACAAATTCAGGGATGCGAAGTCGCGCTCAGCAGCGTTCAATCCTTCATACCACGAAGGCCCAGGTCTGAGCCCGAACAAACCAGGGTCCTGGCCCGTCTCGGTTCGAGGATCAGAGATGGGCACAGAGGGCTAGTGTCGCGACTTGCGCCCCGCCTCCACCTGTGGGTGGGTGTAGGAAGTATCGTGGGTCAAGGGGAGGCAGGCGAAACCCGAAGGGTGAGACCTGGGCAAGGCGCCAGCGCTTTCGTCCGGGTCAAAGTAATACTTAGGTATTCATTCTCTCCCGCAGGGGGTGCAACATCTACCTTGTCCTCCCCTTTTTCCAATTCCCCTTTATGACCACCATCTCCAGTTGACCGAGGTTAGCTGTAAAACGTTTTTCAAACAGTCTCCTACTGAGCCCATGATGGTTGTTGGTTCTATGGCCAGATCATAGTAACCGCTTGACTGATGGTCCGGTCAAAAATCCCTGAACAGAGCCCCGGCAATAAGGCTCGTGGTGGGTGAGTATGATCCATAGGTCATGAGAGTGTATACTAATGGGAGACTGAGGTGGTCATGTGTAATAAATGTAAAGTTACCTGCAGCGGCTGATCCGGTCAGAAAGATCCTCGGAGCAAAGCTCCAGCACAGAGGTCATGGGGGTGAGTACGATCCAAATATCTGATACTGTATATTGGGGGGGGGGGGCAAAAGGAAAAAGAAAAGGACAACCGATGCTTGTGTCGTGTGTAAACCTTCTATAGTTCCGTGCAGTGTTTCCCGGGACCTGTGCGGTTCTGTCCCTTGCTAGAAGCCCTCAATGAGGTGCCGTTGCTGGGCCCAGAAGCCAGGTGCTCTACTTGCAGTAGGCGTGTCCCTCGTCGACATACATCCAGACGGTAAGAAAAACCGGGCTTCGGCTTCATACCTCCTGGATAATGCGGCCGAATACGGGCTCTTGCGGTGAGCCTTCTGAACATCATGCGCCCCGTTGCTCCGCTGCAATGCACCCGCTACGTGCTACCGTGCCTGGTCACCCCGAGGGCTTCTGCCACCGGCGTACCCTTCGTGCTGAGGCATTGACCAGAGTACGGGGCTCACCAGATCCTCCTTTGTAGCTGTCCTAGGCAGATGCTCCCATCACTCCTGAATGTGCGAGCCGCCCTCTTCCGGCGGCCATATGGTCGGTCTCCATGACTTAAATTCCGATAATTGATAAGTGTCCACTTGCAGCAGTCTTTGCGCATTTCTCAATGCCACATGAGTGGGGGCTGTTCCCTTGAAGCTGTTCTCATTTCTTCGCTAAAATCCCATAGCTGGTAGATGTGCACGTGTTGCTTTGCCCATTTTCTATAATTCCACTTAGGTGGTAAATGGGCACAGGATTTTTTGCCCATTTCTCTAAAATCCTGTGGAGGTAAGGGTTACGCGTGCTGTCTTCGTTCCCTTTGTTTCAAAGTGGATTAACACCCCGGTACCCTGGGTTCCACTTAAATAGTGTGTCTTGGTCGACACACCTTGGAGACATCACTCCCCTCACCTCTGAGGGTGCTGGAGCTGCTGTTCCCGACCAGCCATTACGTCCGGGTAACAATAGAACCCTAAGAGTGCTCTTTCCGCACCTTCTAAAATCCACGTGAGTGTTAAGTGTGCACGTTATCCTTTGCCGCTATTCTAAAATCCACTTCCTTTGTGGGAGGGGCAGTTATAAAAGCTTTGCCACCTCTAACATTCCACCTAGGTTTGTGGGTGTGCCACGTATGCAGGGAGGTGCCACTTCTCTAAAATCCACGAAAGGGGTAGGTGCGCACGTTCTTCTTGCCCACCTCTCGGGGGTAACTCCTTGTATGGTGATGGTTGTACGCTTTTCGGACTTCGTTGCCCTTTTCGGAGAGGGGTTAGGCCCTGATTTTCCTGGGCTGCCTCTCAACCATTGTGTCTCGATCGACGCATCTCAGAAGCACGCCCCCTCGATATCCAAGGTACTAAGAGGGTGTTCCGTCTAACGATCATTGTCGCTCATCCGAGGAGTGATCCCCAATCCATGGGCTGTCTTTGTGGTAATGTTGAGCACTGCTCTCCTTTCAGGAAGGGTCGCCTGGAATGGGAACAGTATTCCTCCGTTGAGGAAAAACGGAGGTGCCTCTTTCATGGGAGGCTTGAGCTCGCTGTCTTCCAGAAGACCTCGTACCAGCTGCATCAGTAGTTTTGGGCCGTCCTCCGCCTCCCTGATGCGCTGTCGATGTGGCTAGCCTGCAGTATGCTACCCCTTTGATTTTTAATCATGCTGCTGGTTGGGGGCCCTCCCTTCTCGGTGAGAGTTGGGTTGGGCTCCCCCAGCTAGAATGTGCTACTGCCAGCCGGGGAAAACCCGGCGTTAGTAAGGGTCGAGTCCCCTGGGCGTCTGAGGACCAGGCGTTTGTTCCCACGCCGAAATTGTTACTAGCTGTTTCCGCTAGTTGGAACGTGCTGCGGGTTGAGTCCCCTTCTCGGTGAGAACTGGGCTTGTTGCTCCCCCAGCTGATAACTGCTAGCCGTTCCACCAACGGAACGTGCTGTAGGTCGAGCTCCCGCTAAATGGATGTCTGCTCCCTCAGCTACAAGTTCGCGGCTAGCCAAGCCAGCGTGATAGCCGTAGGTGAGACTTATGACTACTCAGAGCTCCATCTATAGCCTGCCCTCCAGAAGTGCCACAAGAACCCCCTAGAACGGTTGTATCCAACTACATATGGACATTCTAAAATCCACATAGTGGTAATTGGGCACGGTATCTTTGCCCACTTTTCTAAAATTCCACGAAAGTGGTATGTGCGCACGTTCTACTTTGCCCACTTCTATAAAATCCTATATGGTAAGAGTTACGCGTTCAGCTTCGTTCTCTTTTTCTGAGTGGTTTAAAACCCCACTTCTGCCTGGGACCCACTCCTCCTGGTATCCCCGAATACCTGTTCTGACAGGGTGTTTCCACTAGAAGCCTGTTGAGACAGGTCCTTCTGCAAAGTGAGGTAGCCCTGAGTGACAGGCCAAGACTAGTTATTGATCCAATAAGTAGGCTCTTGGTTGTATTCCCGTGGAGGAATCCTTCATGATTCTAGGCCCTGGTGCCACCTCCGAGGAGGCTTTTTATGGAACAGCTGGTACGGGGGCCCCTGCCGTCCCGCAGTTGGGCACCGAGCCAGCCGCCCTCATTATACCAGAGGTCAATCTCGAGAGACTGACTCCCGTGTTAGACTATTGGTAGCCTGGGTTCTACTACCATCTTGTCCCGTCGGTGGACCTGCACACTGTGAGGCTCTAGTAATGTCCCTTGGCAGCCTAGGCGTCTGGCCGCAGGGAGTACTGTCACTGACAGCCGTCTAAGTCCAGGACAGGGCAACTCCCATAGCGATATGGTGTAATTGGTACTTAGTGGCTCGCCATGGTTCCGGCTTGCACTCCCCTCAGCATGGCGGCGTAGGTATACCATTCCCCATAGCGAGCCCTAGAAGACGCAGTTCGAAGTTCCACGAAAGGCAACGTCTCGGGTTTACTTAGTAACCATGGTTCCTGAGGGGAACGAGACACGCGTCCCTTAGCTTTTGTGCCATGCTGCGGACACCAGCTTCAGACGAAGAAGTGATCATGTGCGCTACCGGCGCCTATTTTGTACTAGTTGCGACGGTAGTGACGTCATGGCTGTCGCCGGCCAAACAAGTTGGTGTTTTTTTTCAATGTAGGCTTCAGACAGTGTCATGACTAGGCATTCCCCATAGCGACCCCTAGAGGACGCAGTGTCTCGTTCCCCTCAGGGAACCATGGTTACATAAGTAACCCGAGACGTTTTTTTCTATGTAGTGTTCTGGAACACTATTATTATCATACTGACTGGGAGAAAATTCATAAATGGAATACTGTAAACAGAAATCATCACACAACATCAAATGTGCCTCATCAAGCCATTGATAGTAGCGAACTCAGTGCACCACTACGTCTGACTGCATTATATACACCAACAAAATAATTTTTAAGAATTAGATCAGGTGGAAATTACACCCTAAAGTTGGCATAAAACTGAAACGACTTGCCGAATAAGAAAAAAAATACATATATAGAGCAGGAATTTATTTTGAAAGTAAGGAATGACCTGTTACCACTTTTTGCAATGAAGATCGCAGCAGGCAAAATTGAAAATTTTCAATAAAAAATCAGAATACAGTATTTTATTGTAAGAAATTGCTGTTAAATAGTGTAAAATCCTGGCAATTTTTGTAGTATAACTGGCATAATATCTCATTCAAGGTAACAAGCATGCACAAATGGACAGTGAAAGGAAGCTACAATTAAACAGCGCTTTTATTGGATTTCAAAGCCTCTGTGATAAGATAAACAGTGTGTTTAATCCTGCTGTGTGGTCTCTGTAATTTTGCAGAGCCGTTGGTTGGCCGTCCCGGAGGAGCAGGAGAAATATGTCACAGAGGAGCAGGGAAGGAGTGACAGCCCCCTGGGAGCCGCACACTCCGCCGAGGCCATTCAGCAACTATCTGACACGGACAGTCTGTCAGAGATGTCCTTCTGCAAAAGCGTTCGGGCTCGGCTCTCCAGACTACAGCTGGAACTGCCTCTCTGTCTGGAAACATAGTGTTTGAAAGTTCCCTCTCCACAGAGAGTTCGGCTACCGTGCTGAAATGATCTAGGAAGATGTACTGTGACATTTTCACTTACCAAACGTGCACAAGGAAGAGAAGTTGGGTTTGACAGCTAAAAGCGCGGACATGCTATGGATTTCCATAATGATTTTTCATCTTGCTATTTTATTTGATGAATGCTGAAAGGCAGTTGAGCTAAGACCAATTAGACTCCACAAAATCTTCGGAGGCAGGAAAGTTAATTGAAGCAGAGAAACTTTGGAAAGCCATTAATGGACAGACAGGCTTTTTGATTAGCGTATGCAAGTGCTGATATGAAAGAAGAGGAAACTTGGACCCTCATTATAACTCAGATCCGTAAGAGAAACTCATCTTTGTTTAGTTTTTTAGACTTTGTTGCATTGATCGTTCTGTTGTTGGTGAAGGACAGGTAGTCAATGCTGAATGGATAGCTCTCAGTATGGGAGGCCAGCTTTGGCGTCAGGCTCCTGACAATCAGTTGATCGATAGGATTTGTCAGTAGTGTTTGTTCTCACTGCCTAAACAGCATTTTTGGGCATCATAGGTACCAGTTCTAAGGTTTAAAAAGTTCAGTTATAGGTTTTGAAACATCCTGTGCATTCAGTTGAAGGTATTTTGGTTTCTAAGTCAAAAATGTAAGTTTTATTGCTGCCCTACAAAACAAACAACAAAACTGGAACTGTGAAAATTGCTTTTTACATTGAATTTTAATTTGATTTGATTATAATTTAGTTTTTTCCCCCTGAATCGGCACATGGTTAAACTAAATTAAAACTCTGTTTAACCAACCCAGGCTCACTGAAAAAAAAAAAAACATGCCTGCGCCAACATTTCTGCTAAATAATATTAGCTTCCTGCATGTTTCACAACACTTTCAAAGTGAAGTGTCCAGTGGGTAGCACTAATAGAGCTCAATGTTTTGTCTAAAATGTTGGTTCAGAATCATGAAATCGTTGGTATTGCGGCAATTTGGTAATGAAATTACCAAAATAAAATGAACAAAGTAATGTCTAGTAAGTGGCATTAAAAGGTTAATGTTCTATTGCATTTAAAAAGAACGTACCACCTACGCTAAACCCTACCCTAAAACGATAGTGTTAACAAAGATAAAAGGGCATTTGCTAAACTGTCTTTTGTCTTTGAACTGTTTTATCATTACTCGTACCTAAGCGCTCCAAGTGCGGTGCTGTACCAGGTGAGCTACCGAGCAAGTTTACTTCATCAGAAAAGGCATATGGAGCTGGTAATGTGATGCAAACATCAAAATTAGTGCTGTCAAATGATTAATCGTGATTAATTGCATCCAAAATAAAAGTTTTTTTTTATGTGTGTGTACTGAAAAAAATGTTTATATATTAAATATATTTATATATAATATAAATTATATGAATATAAATATAGACATGTAAATATTTTCAAAATATATACTGTATGTGTGTGTATGTTGATATATCATAATAATCTACACAGTTCACACACACACAGTATATTATGTAAACAAAAGCTTTATTTTGGATGCGAGTAATCGCGATTAACATTTGACAGCACTAATCACAATGCATTAGTTTAAAAATCATGCACTATGGTAAAAGCTTTTTGAGGTCATAACATAGGGAGTGCTAGTGTTAGAGGATCAAATAAAGATGGAAGAGATGTGTTTTTAGCCGTTTCTTGAAGATGGCTAAGGACTCAGCTGCTCGGACTGAGTGTGCAGTCATTGAACCCGAGGGAACAGTTAATGTAAAAGTCTGTGAAAGTGATTTTGTGCCTCTTTGGGATGGCACAATAATACACAGTTCACTTGCAGAAACACCCACCCCACCAAAGCTTCTAGAGGGCACATAAGTCTGAAGTAGTGATTTTGCTGATTGCCTTTTTTATTTGGAAGGTGGGACTTCCTTTATTATACTGTAGCTGCCATTTCGGGCATTCCAGTACCTTTCATTTATTGTAATACAAATGGCTCTTCTCAGTTCACAGTCTTACAGACCCGTGCAGTAATAACTCAATTCTGACTGCTTAGTTATTGCATTTCGCGTGAATGAATGTCTTAGAAAATGACAGTTTGTGAACCACAATACTTTATAGTATAAACTCCATCCTGACAGGACTCAAAGAGAAACGGTTCCAGTTGGTTTCCTAGTGAAACATAAAGGTCTGGGACCTATAATGTGTGTGTATTGGGTAGTAAGGCTACAAGCCTGAACGCTGAGGAAAATGAAAACAGCAATAGCCATGGTCCTGCTGCAAATGCCAGTGGTAGAGCCCTGGGGGCACTTGTTGGCAATTACCCTTATCTAAATTACCATGAAACAAAATAAACAATAGACGGCACTTTAGAATCACTGCGCGTTTATTCTTCATGCTACCTTCGGTGCTGAATGGAGGTTTGTATTTTATTCATATCGCTTTAATCTTGGGGAAAAGGAGAGAGCGGCATTATTGTTTGCAATCACAGCTGAAATAGAGCAATTATTTGAAGAGGTTATCACCACTGCCCTAGTCTTAAGCACATATGGTGAACAACCCACATATACAGTTGTGTGCTTGGCAACAGAGAAAAGTCCAGGAATAAAATCGTTTTCTCTTTAAGGCCTTGTTTATGACCTGTCATCTCTGCTGTGCATATACGCTTATTTTTTCCAGGGTAACACCGCTGCAGATCACAAAAGTGCTTTAATGACACTGAAAAAATGAAAAACTATTGCTGTAAATTAGGATGCATACTTCATTCTTTATAAATATCAGATCTATTTAATCACTTTGAGACTGCAAGCGTTTTTAATATTGCTGCTAATGAGAAGGATGTGAGAATTTAAAAAATATATGCATTTTTATTTATATTCAAATAAAGTATAATATAAAAATCTAAATAAAGATATAATAAAAATGATAAACATATTTATTATTTATGTGAAAAGGGTTTCCTTAAAAGTTTTTAATCATTTTAAAAATATTAATCAAGTGTATTTATTTATTTATGCATGAGTATGAGAAGAATCTGTGAATTACTGTATATATCCTCGTTATATTATGCTGTTTTGTTACCTTTCAAACTTAATTATTGGAGTACTCCAGTTATAAAATGGTGGGTGGGTGTCAATTTGGGGTTGGAATGAAAAATTGAAGTGCAACAAGGGATAGTATGTGACATGAGAAGTGAAGCAGAAAAAGATAGAAAAAGAGAAAGGCAAGTCCATATGTTAGTAGGTGGTGTCACCACAAATCTGCATTAGAATCTTGTGATTTTCTTCTATATCTATTCATAACGCTGCCAAACAACAACTGCGGGGTTCAGCGGGTATGCAACTCATCTTTACTGACAATAATAAGACACCTTATGGAGAAGGTAGGAGCCAAAGCAACTGTTTAATATGCTGTTGATATTTTATGCCAAAATATTTAGTGCTGTTTTATTATGAAATATGTATACAGTATTTGTTAGTATTGGCTTATCTTTGTAAAAAAAAAAAAAAAAAAAAAAAAAAAAAAAAAAAAAAAAAAAAAAAAAATCTTTCATTTTCATTTTAATTTTAATATAAGTTTTAGAAATTATATCTGCCTTTGTCTTTTTTAACTTTTCATTCATTCGTTTGTTCGTTCATTCGTTCATTCATTCATTCATTTTCATTCATTTTCACAGTTCCATTTTAGAACTTTACATACAGTATATGTTATTTTAGTTTTCTTTTTTAGTTTGTTATACCTGGTAGAATTTTGACAACATCTTGACTTACATCCTTAATAATCTACAATGGGTAGCGGATGTCTTTGACCAGTGGGTCTGTTGCTGCTTTGACAAATAACCTGTTATTTAATTGGCCAGAAAGGAATAGAATATTAAACATCTTAGGGCTAAGCACTAAAACCGATATTTATGATTCAATTTGTAGAGGACGTACAGTATAGAGTAGTTTGTGTCTATTTGCCAGTGTGTAGCTGCATTTAATTTTTTGAAAGCCTCGTTTTGATAAACGCCATACGTCTCCTGAGGCATATATTACTGGACGCTTGCAAAAATTCCATTTAAATCGGTAGATTAAAAAAATAATTACTATGTTTACGGCAGTGTGTGATTTGTTTTTTGGTGACATTTGCGATGAATAATGCAGTGACTGAACTACCTGCATTCATTGTTTTACTGATTTAATAATTCATGGTCTTTGGCTTTTGGATGCACAGTGGGGCGACCGCTATGTGTGCAGCTTTGGGAAGCTAAGTGCCTTATTAATATCACAGGTGATGGACTCCCCACTTTTAATGAGCCTCACTGTCAGCCTGAACTTTATAGATTAGTTCAAGGAGGGTCTCTAGGGACCTCGGGAACATACTCACAAGACTGTTTGCTACTCTTAAGGGTGCTCACAGCCCCGCTTCAAACTGAGACGCATAGGGCTAGGTGCATAAAAGCACTTCTTAAAATAGTTTACAATAAAACCTACTGTATTTGTCGATCATAATGAAAAAAATAATAATTTAACTTAGAATTTCTAAGATCAGGCCTCTGCTTGTCACTAGACCATTACTGTTTTACAAAGCATGATACATTGTGAAGATTTGCATAAAACAAGCATCTCCGTCATCAGTCATTAAAGTTCCCTGCATGATACACAAGCTAAAAAAAGTTTTGAAGTTGTAAATAAAAGATTATAATAAAGAAAATACAATCTCAGTCTTTCCTGTTTAATTCAGTGTGTTACTAACAATTTCTGAATGTTTTTCAATGCAATGTGTGGCATATTACAAAACATCCTGTTACTCCATAATGCAAGAACAGTGATGCTACATTAGACTGTGATCATTTAATATTTATTGCTGAGAACCACACTATAAAATGTGGTAACCTACAGTTGTTACCTTAGAGATATCTCTTCATGATTTAACCCATAAAAATGTGCTTTGTTGGTATAAATTATTGTATGTACAGTAGGTTGGCTCTGTGATATTAAATACACTTTTTGACCAGTTAACAGTAATATTGTGAAATATTATTGCAATTTCTACTATTGGTTTACTATTTCAATATACTTTCAAATACCGGCATATTTTCATTCTGTGATGCAGCACTGGATTTTCATCAGCCATTACTCCAGTCTTCAGTGTCACACGATCCTCCAGAAATCATGCTAATATGCTGATTTATTATCAGTGTTGAAACTGTGCTGCTTACTATTTTTTTGGAACCTGTGATACTTTTTTTCTTTGAATAAAAAGTTAAAAATAACAGCATTTATTCAAAATACAAATATTTTTCAACAACATTAATAATGAAGTCTTTACTATCATTTTTTTTTATCCATTTAACATGTCCTTGCTGAATAAAAGAAAAAAAAAAAAAAAATTTACTGACCCCAAACTTTTGTAGTGTACATTGTAACAGTTTTCTTCCCTCTATTTTTGATCAAATATATGTATCCTTGATGAGGATGAGAAACTTCTTTAAAAAACTTCTTACTGATCCCAAACTTAAGGCAGTGTATAAATGAGTTCCACAAAAATATTAAACAGCAAAGCTCTTTTGAACATTGTATGTGGGAAATGGTATGTGGTGGTAGAAATGGCCTTTTAACTGAATATTACTTATGGTCCTCAACTTTCAGTGGTGTTTTCTTTCGTCTTTGCACAAATACATGTTTAAATATTAACAAAGGTCAGGATTTTGGATGCTGAAATTGTACAATAGACAGAAAAGAGAAGTGTTACAAGAAGACCTAAAAACATGACGACTGCACATAGCTGCTATTGTTCTTAAAAAGAACCATCCCGACTCAGACAAAATGTACCAGGAACATCTGCTTGGCACCCCACGGACATACTTCAGCACTGTAATCAGTCATCTTGGCAAAACTACTGCAATTTTCCAGATTGTTCAGAGCGGGCATAATTATCTCTGCGAGTCACATGACTTGTGTTCAGCAGCTCACTGTCCCTCCACTCCTCCAGCAATACTCAAAACATTGTGATGGTACAGGTATGAGACATGTAACAGTATGAAAACACTTATCATGTATGCAAAAATATGATGGCAATATGAAATACTTTGATGTAAATATATATTTCAATATAAAAATCTTACAATTTGAGGCATGCATTATTTTGTAGATGATTCTTTAGTTTTAAAGTTTAACTCTCAGACTATTTTTGACAACAACCCTAAAATGTCAGTGCTCTCATGGGAAAAGGACATTATACTAGAAACTATAAACTTCATTATTTTTCTTCTGTTTTTCATTTCTCTGTTTATAAGAAAGCAATCTATTTCATTTCAGTCTCATTTGTTTATTTCAGAACAACAAAGTTCTGCAGTGATAAATAAATTGAACCATCTAGAATTTTCCCCCGCAGGCAATATGAATGATGTGCCCTTCAAAATGATTTGAAGTTTAGGGCAGAGCAGTCATGTCTCTGTACAGATCAATTTCTTTCAGTATGAAATAGTTCTGGTCAACAAGAGGTGAAGCTCATAAACCCGTCAAGCACCTGCATATTAATGCAAAGTGATGCAGAGATGAACAATATTCCCAAATACTGAAGTCCTAACAATAGCTTTGGGGGAATACATAAATAGAGTGACTCAGCATGCTAGATTTCATCTGCATCTTCCATGTATTTTAGTCATTTGGCTCAGTATAGCTTAAGTACTAGCTTTTATGGGGTGTTCATATATGCTGTAGTTATGAAATGTTTCACAGCAAGGTAGCATGCACACAATAAAAATAAAAATAAAAAGTGCAGTTGTTACTTTAAATCATATCTTACCATGACCATCCAAAATGACTAGTTGTTAGTGTAATCTGATATAGTTTGGTTGATTATAGCCTACTGTTGATTCAGGAGAGAAATATCAATCACAGTTTACAAGAGAAAATAGTCCAAAACAAATATGTAAGTGGATTTTGATGTGAGAAGACAACAGAAGAGGACTTTTTCACTATAAGAAGTGTTACTTAGCATTATGGACTCATATTTTGACCAGAAGTGATGGTTTGAAGTTAAAATGCCTGATTGATGGATTTGTTTCTTACAAACACGCAGCTTTTTAGTTCACAAGACATTGATTGATAGACTGGAGTCGTGTGGATTACTGTGATGTTTTTATCAGCTGTTTGGACTCTCATTCTGACGGCACCCATTCACTGCAGAGGATCCATTAGTGAGCAAGTGATGTAAATGCCACATTTCTCCAAATCTGTACTGATGAAGAAACAAACTCGATGGCCTGAGGGCGAGTCAGTTTTCAGCAAATGTAATTTGTGGGTGAACTATTTCTTTAAACATGACTTGATATTTGGATGCCAGTTAATTCATATGTTGCATGAGAAAAGGTTATTTATTTATTTCAGTGTGCTAGGCAATTCACATTACTAGATAGCAACATAAATGCAAAATGACTCTCATATCAGCCGGAGCAACATAAATAAAAAAAATACTGTGTGATCCATTGCGGGTTTAGCCTGAGTTACCTGCAAGAAATGTGACTTTAGCAAAGCTAATTAAACAATGATTATGAGTTTGTTCTCGGTGCTTTGAGAACAAATTGGGGCTGAACATTTCATTCTACTTGGAGCTGATCTCTTGGCTCCCTCTGCTTATTATATTACAAAACCAAATGGGGAATAAAGCAGTACAGAAAAAAATTACTCTCGACACACTGAACATTGTAATGACAAAAGAAAACAAAGCAATAAGCCAAACAAGAATCAAACAGAACAAAACAAATTTCATTAGCAATGCTGCAATTAATGCTTCAATAGTTTCATATTGATCGTCAATATTGAGTACTGCATTAATATTTGTGGTAGCTTCAGGTTTTGCTACCTAAAGGATCTATCCTATCAAATATTAATATAGTGTTCTTGGCATGATAACCACGTAATTGTCTTTCATCTATAGCGTTTTTTTTTATGATGACACAAAAGGAGGTTAATAAATGAACAGGCAACAAAATTAGTTGTTGTGGCATTGTTATGCCAAAAAAAGGAAAATTAATTGCACAAAAGCATCAGTAGCTCAACCAGATAAGATGAAAATGTGATTGCATTCAAATGGCCCTCTGCAGTAAACAGAGCAGTTTTAAGAGCAGTTTTGCAAAAGAAAAACCCAACCAGGTGACTTTAATGTGCAAAAAGCTTCAGCAATCTCTTTAAATGTCTGTTATAATGTTATTTATTAGCAAAATGCTATTAAAATTGATTATGAAAGCTTTATTTTTGAAAAGTGATTTCTATAACTTGAACACATATAAACCATAACTGTTCCAGTCAAGATTAACAGAGTAGGGGCCGTTTAAGACCCTCCTGTTTGAAATAGGTGAATAGAATTGTGAAATGCTCCAAACAACAGATCTGCAAAATACGAAAGGATAAGTACGTCCTTTCTTTTTCTGATAAAATGTAAAAATGCAAACTAGCACAATACATTTATGCATTTCCACCACATTTCTCTGTTTGACTGTGTGAATAATAAGTACTGTTGCTTTGTTCAAATTTGGCCCTCGGCACATCTTGCCATCATAGACGAAATGCTAATAGATCGCAAAGTTTTCTTCTTGAAGAAAATATATTTCTCTGGAACATGTAGACAGAAATGTAGAATTTTTATTACAAAACATTTCTAATGCCATTAAATATGACATTAAGTACAGTATGTGGATTATGCAAGCAAATGTTTGATATGTACATTTTTACACTTTCCACTTTGCTGCGGTTCATTAATGTGAAATAACAATATAAGGTAATTTATTTAATAAGGATATTATTTAGTTTGAACCAAACTAAAAAGAAGATTAAAATTCATTGGAAAGCAGTAACACCGTAGAGGTCTAATTAGGAAGTCGACTGGGTTCTGATGTGTTCTTTGAGTTCCAGGAGAAAGCACACCATGACAAACCCATGATCCCACAGGTCCCTGTACCAGTTTTAGCATTTCAGTAAAAGAAATGTATATGAAAGAGAGCATGAGAAAAGATAAGAAGCATGTCATGGTAAGTAAAGACATTTTTTAGGTAAGCATACCTTCTCAAAGGCATGTTAAGAACGTATAAACACATCAAATACTCCCAGAGCTCTTCCTTCGATGCACATTGTGAAGGTTGAATCATCTCCTTTGCTTTGGTTTATTATGGGTTGGTTGGTCTTAACATAAGTACAGAGTAAAACCTAAGGGGTCAAAGTTTAGCTGGTTAGCAAAGGCCCAGTTCACCCCTGTGGTAACTGCATCTGCTTACAAAGAGAAACTCTTTTGACAACAATTAGCCATGGATTCTGATACAAAGCCTAATGTGTTATTAATAATTATATTATATTGTATAACATTTTTGAAATACAATTTTTGTATTTTAATACTGTAAAAATGACATAAATGTACATTTATATAAATATTATATACAATTGTAATATACATAAATTGAATATAAAATTGTATTATTTATAACATGCACTACTGTTCAAAAGTTTGGGGTTTGTAAGATTTTTTTATGTTTCTGAAAGAAGTCACTGTTGTCCTGACGTCACATGAGTAATGGGTCACTTGGTATTTACAGTTCAGGTGACTGGCTCAGAATGTTCTGTGGTTCCATGAGCAAAGATGCTCCCTGGAGGTCCTGCATCAGCTGAGTAACTGCCAGTGAGATGATTGGGATGCTAACAGCTTTCTCCAGGTACCTGGTAACACCTGAAAATGTATCATGATTTTTTTTAGCCTTATCACCCTATTGTTATTTCCTAAATGCAAATTCAAAATTTATTTGCAGCATAAATTAAGAAACAATTTAAATAAAGTCTTTTCAAAGTTAACTTTCAGGAGGTGACTTCCAAATTTTCATAATTTTCATTTTCATCACCAAAACATTCAACTTTTACATAACTAATTGCAAATTCATTGTGTCGCCATTGTTTGTAAGGTAATTGACATTGTGTTTGGAAGGTATTTCGGCAATAAACCCCTACGTAAATGAGCCAACCACGATAATGATTTTGGACTTTACAAGCTGTTATATTTGTCATGGCTTGTCTCAGCAATGAATTCTGCACATTGTGCAGAGTGTCTTCAATAACAGAGTCAATCCAACATTTGTTGGAAAGCACCTGTTTGTTTACACTGAGAACACGGAAATCAATTTTCACAAATAGTGACAGCTTACCAGTGTTGTGCAAGTTACTTCCAAACTGTAATACATTATAGATTACTAGTTGTCTAACTAAAGTAATTAGTTACATTACAATATTACACTCTCTGAATTGTAATGCGTTACACTACCTTTGAGTTACTTTTGAGTTACTTTCACCAAAATAACTACAGAAGTAGAACTTAAGGTAACACTTTATTTTAGGGTCTCTTAACTAGTTGCTTATTAGCACGCATATTACTAGAATATTAGCCAGTTATTAGTAGTAATTAAGCACATATTAAAGGGGTCATATGATGCTGCTAAAAATAACATTATATTGTGTATTTGGTGTAATGCAATGTGTTTATGTGGTTTAAGGTTTAAAAAACACATTATTTTCCACATACTCTACATTATTGTTTCTCCTCTATGCCCGCCTTTCTGAAACGTGTCGATTTTTAACAAAGCTCATCGGTCTGAAAAAAGCAAGGTGTGCTCTGATTGGCCAGCTATCCAATGCGTTGTGACTGGCTGAATACCTCAAGCGTGTGACGGAAATGTTACGCCCCTCACCATACTGTGATGCCATGTCCCGGCACGGTGGACAAACATAAAACCCCATTACAACTCGGCATTGTTGCATCCAGTGGGAACATAATTACTGATTATAATGACTTATACTGTGTTTTTGCGCATTGATTGCGTACGCGCAGCTAAACATAAACCATGTCTGCCCTTGTGGCTCAGATAAACGACAAACCAACAAGCGCTACGCGTTTGAATCACGTGGCAAATTCTTTCAATAAAAAAATGTAGCCTACTTTAGGCGGTGAGTCGAAGCCCAACTGTCCTTGCAAAGTTGGAACTGCCCAACTTTAGAAACAGCCTTTAGAAACAGCCCATTGTATGCTACTCCGCAGGTTTCAGGAAGAACACAATTGCTAACTTCCATACAGGCGTCACACACGGCGGGCTTGAGTGAGGGTCGGCGGATTTGACGAAGGAGTGGCCGGCGGGCTTGCGGCAACCACATGTGACGAACCCGGGCTAGACTCCGCTTTGTCCACGGTGAAAGCATCCACAGCGCGAAGTTGATTTATTTCCTCAGCGACCAGCACAGATCAGCTTTAGGCACGAAGAAGCAGATATTGTCCTCTTTTGGAAAGCCAAACAAAATAGTTTCGCTTTCACAAAGAAACACACATTCTCTCCACAACATGGCCGCGGCGGCAACAATACTACAGCGAGAATAAAAGTTACGCCTTCTTTCTTTGCGTGAACATTTGGGCGGTGTTATGCAAATATTCCCACACAGTGACGTAGACATGTGGGGGCGTGCTTAAACGAGCCATTTAAGGTAGGCGTGGCTGACTCTTAACTTTTATAAAGAATATCTCTTTGGATTTGAGACTTTAGTCTTTGCAACTTTACAGATCTCCTTTATGCACCAAGAGCTTGTAACACTCCAAAGAGAAAGGAAAAATTGAAATTGCATCATATGACCCCTTTAATGCCTTATTCTACATCCCTAATCCTACCCAATACCTAAACTTAACAACTACCTTACTAACTATTAATTAGGAATTTATTGAGGAAAAATTCGTATAATGACTGTGGGCTATCCAGGCTACTAACAATATAGCTTATAATTGGCAAAGTGAAGGCTCAAGACAATGCAAGAAAGGATGACAGCCAGAATCTCAAACGATCCAAGTCTGTTAAAAGTATGGTAGAGGTAAAGTGATTATCTGGCAATATCTGTGAATAGCTTGGGTCTATTCATATTAGACACAACAGGACTATATGTAAACTCTAATGTCATGACAAGATGCGCATACGTCCATCTCGCGCATGTACAGTCTTCTGCCATCTTCACGTTTCGCGGCTCTCCTGTAAAACCCACCCTAAACACGCCTTCACTGGACTACGTTACACAGTACAAAGTTCCACCAGCGAGAGGGAGATTAATTAACTGTTAGAAATAAGTCTCTTTTTTTTCCTAGATGGTTTAATAACAACTTGAAAAGTATTCTATCTGTGTTTGATGATTTTGGTAATATGTTAACTTATGAAAAATTTATGAATCTCCATAATTTTCCAGTCCCACCAAAGGAATATAATACTTCGATGAGAGCCATCCCAGTAGGCTTAACCCAGTTAATTAAAAGTCACCTTAAATTCAGTAAAGGCAACAGTGTTTATCCGGCTTTATGTTTGGGTGGTATCGGTATTTTAGATCGGAAATGCAATAACAGACATATCCGCAAAATATTTCAGACAAAGAGAAAGATTACTCCAAGAGGGAAATTCTATTGGGGTTCCTTTATAACAAATACAAATTGGAAAAAGGCCTGGCTTTTGCCAAGTAAATTTTGCATTTCTAACAAGGTCAAGGAGATTCATCATAAAATCCTTCATAAAATTTACCCCGTTAATTTGTCTATTTCTAAATATTCTAATGTTGATGAATCTTGCTCGTTTTGTGGTTTTGTTGAGGAAACCGCTGCCCATTTGTTTTTTGATTGTGGTGTTACCAACAAATTATGGGTTGACTTAAGCACCTATGTTTCTAACCTTACAAATGTGTCCCATACCTTCGTCCTCAAAGATGTTATCTTTTACTATGAAAATCCAAAGCTATTATCTGTTGAATGTGTTGTTAATTTTCTTATATTGAATGCAAAATTCTTCATTCATAAGCAAAAATGGCTTAAATCGCCTTTGTCTTTCCCTATTTTTCTTGTTGAATTGGACTCTCTTGTTTCATCTCTTAGACTTACTAATAACAAAATGAGTGGCAAACTTTTGATGTATTATGACAACTTTTCTAAAAAAGATTAAGTTTATTTTTGCACTTTTATGTATCGATAATAATTCATTTGACATGCAAATACAGAATATTTGTTTTCTGTTTTTATTTTTATAATTGCTTTTTGTTGGAATATATTCATGTCTCGCTTCCCTGTTTCTGTATGTTTCTACAAGTTTTGTAATAAAAATAAAAAACACAAATAAAAATAAAAAGAGAGGGAGATGAATGAAATAAATCGCTAAACAAATATATCAGAAGCTGTTGTTTAGTCTTTATTAAAAAAAATTGACACCACACGCGGCTATTGACTGACCACGAACAGGAAATAGAACTTGCAGCATTTTTTATTTTTTAATGTCTCGCGGTCTTGCTGTTTTTCTTTTCTTTGAACAATTACATTTTGGGCTAAAAGTGTGTTGTAACGCATGCGTTACTGAGATTGTAACGAGTAATAATATTACCCAAACTTGATTAGTAATGCGCTATTTTACTGCATTACAGGAAAAAGTAATATTCTACTTTAATGTTGTTACTTTTGTAACGCGTTACTCCCAACACTGCAGCTCACCGAAAGCTTTGTTTCTTTCTGTATATGTTGCATAACGAAGTCTGCTCTGTCGTAAAGTCAGAATCTTCCCAAATCAACACATTTGTGACACTATATTAACCTCCTATTTCCATGCACTTGTTATCTTTCAAGTGTTATCTTCACATAGCATGGATTATGACTAGGCAGTATCGCTATCATCCAAGGGATCTATGCATTATCAGCCATATCTTGAGTTAATCCACATATATTCCACCATACCTGACTGCACTGCAGCTCTATGATTGTCTGTTTTATTACAATACCGTATAGTAAAATGCATTCTGATACTGCTGAGCCTTTTATATCGTCATTCTCGGTTGTAGAAACTGCAATTGTTGTAAAAGCTGCAGCGATTACAGTGTTTATATCACTAATAAATAAAGAACACAGCATTATGATCCTGAGGAAATGTCTCAAGTATCTGTGCGGAATGTGTAAATCTGAGCCAGAGACAGTCCATTTAAATGAAAGTGTCTTAATGAAGCGTCTGACAAAATGAGAGGGAGACGGAAATGAAATCAGCTTCGGGAATTGCCTACACTTTCACAACTTCATTTTGCTGACATTATTTATTGTTTATGTTTATTAGTATTGATCCCTGCGGTAATTTTAAAAGCCTCAAAGGGATGATGATATGTCTGCAGTTTGTTATTATAATGTTGATTTGCATATTCGTGTAGAAAGGTAAAAACTCTTAATCCTTTTTGCTTTTTCAGTGCTCCATGAGTAATAGAAAACATGCAAATTCTGTCAAAGCTTTGAAATGGTTTTGTATATGTGATGTAGCATCTCGACCAATCTGACACACTAATTTTTATTTGATTTAACAAATCAATTATTCATTAGATTAACAAATCGTCACAGTCCCCTCACTCAATAAACTGGATGCCAGGATTTCTGCTGAACACCATCCCTCCTTGGTCACCATGACAACTAATCATGATATCACTGGTTTTATGACCCCCCAGAAATGTGAGAAGGATAGCCCACTCTTTGTCCCAAGGAAAGGCAGAGTAGAAATGGACTTTTCTAATTAATTCATAGGAAAACCTTTATTTGATTGAATACCCATATCCTTTGGTCTTTGTGTATACCATTACTGTCTTGTATATGGTCTGTTGTAGTGTATGCTGTTTTATTCATGTTATCATAGACCACTAATTAATATAACCTCACCTATACCATGTTTGGTATCTATGAATTAGTCTTCTGATGATCTACACGAGAGTGCATATTACATGCTGATATCTATGCAACATATTGATGTTCTAAGAGTCTTTACTAATTTGTGCATCAACACCCAAGCGAATTACATATGCAAAATACAATGCTTAGAGACAAAGGGCCATAAAAACTCCCCAGTATCTCAGAACTCCCACTTGTGATTCCGGACTTCCTCATTGGACAAGTCCTTCTTGAGAGGCGTGAATCTTTGCAGGCTTTAAAGGCCACACTTCATGTGACCCCCCCAGTCGGTGGTTCAGTCAGATGCTAAGATGAAGATGTGAGAAAACGCTTCAGGATACCAAAGCATTGTGCCAGGCCTTTCTTCGGCCTTGTCCTTTCCATTCTTCAAGTTACTCTGACGCAAACTGGTTTTTTTCATCAACCAACTTCAGCAAGATCTTGGGCCTTAAGATTGCATCAGGACTCTTTTTCAGACAGACAAGACGTGCAAGTATCAAAGTTTGTTTTATTAATTGATACATTAGGTATTATTTGCACCTTTTTACAAAGGTGTTTTTGAACTAAGAATCTGACGTATCCCTAAAGATCTGCTGAATATGCAAATGGTTCCATAAAATTCATTCCTTATGCCTCTTTCTGTACTGAGTTAAACTTTAACCCTTTCCTATACCAACTGTATGTGTGTGTGCAGTGTTATGTTAGACCAGCTTATGTGTGTATGTAGGATGTTAGACCAGTTTATGTGTTTATGTAGTATGTTAGAATAGTTTTAAGTGTTTATTTAGTTAATAAAACCTTACTTGTATCACACCTGACTTGGTTCATTGTTTGCTCATAACTGGAATCACTTAATCATGCAGATTTACGCTACAAGCTTTTTAGAATTGTACAGTAAGAAAGTTATTTCCCTTAACCAGGAAATTAACATTCTTAGAATTGACAAGACAGTTGACCCTGAGAGGTCAGCTAAATATCTACAGCGGCTCTAAAATATTCATAATTAATCATAACTAGTTATGGTTAATTATTCATATTTCCCATGAGCTGATTCGTTACAGTGAATAATGTGAACTATGAGTATTTCCTGTTGAGTTTGCTGCGCGTTTACCTTAGATTTTTGCTCTAGTTCTCATAATTAACTGATATAATATCACTATGACCTCCAAGCTCTTCTACACCAAATGAAAAAACCATTTGGGGAAAAAGGGTTAAGATGTTCAGGGCATCTGGCAGTCTCCAGACTAATGATTTCTGTACTGACATATTAACCAACCTCTGCTGATTGAGAGAGACGACCTTCTCTGACACTTCTTTGGAGTCCACCATTAAATGATGCCCACAGCAACCTAATATTGGCATCAAACCATCTCAATATCCCCAATTAACTGAAGTTACACATTTGCTCTGAAACATTAATTACTCCTTGTCTATGGGATTTATTTACTGGCGATTTACTTCCTTAAAAAGCATCAGAAAGTAATTTGATCATGCTTGATAGTACAGTTAATTTCAATATTCTTTATAACTATGCAGTAGGCAGGGTAGAGTGGGGGAAAACGCCCCCTTAAGGACTGTGTAATTTTTTTCTGTAAAACAAAGGTTAAATGTGTTCAGAAAAGTTATCATAGTTTTAGTGACACTGACATAAATTATAATCCAAGTATGAAAAATGTTCAGAGTTTTCATGTTATTAGATTTTTAACAAAAATTTTAAGGGGGCGTTTTGCCCCACAGGTGGAGTAAAATGCCCCCATGGGTGGGGTAAAATGCCCCCAAGTCTGAAAAAGCAATTTGCTTTAAAGATTTACAGCAAAATCAGAGTACAGACAGTTTTAGCTTAAAAAAAAGAAAAAAAGAATATAATCAACAATTATAAATTACAAAATTATAATAGCCTATTTGAAAAAGATTGTTAGCTGATGCTAACTGGCTAGCTAACTAGCTACCTGATGCTAACTTGACATGTAATTTTTTTTTTTTTTTGAATATAATTTCCAATATTTGATTCAACCAACAAGTGAGAATGTTTGATTGAAAAAACAAAGGATTTTTATTTCAGAACAGAAACACCCCGAATTGCCATTGCCCCCTGGGCGTTTTACACCCCCACAGACTATGCTTGAGAAAAAAATTATGTCATTCTGAAAATATTATTATATTTTTATTAGATAACACGTACTCCCTATCTACAGGCCCTACTGTTCTCCTATCATATAACTGTGATGTTTTACAAAACAACAAGCTTTAAAACACTTTTTTTCTTACTGCTGAAAATTAGATCATTTACTGTGAAATCCGTTTTCTCTTCCGGTACATCACCAGTGTTAGCTTCATGGTGAATTCTACGTCACTCTTGTCAACGTAGTCCATAGTTACAATAAAAATTTATCTTGACTTTATCTTGTGGTTATTTCACTCTACCCTACCATACAGTTTTTTCAGCATAACAATTTAAGCGAACTAAAAAATAACTAGAACTATGTCAGAATATCTTAAGATTTGTTTGCATCAAACTAATTTTGCATTAATGGCAGCAGCACCTATACAGGAGTTTCATCAAAAATCTTCTAAAGCTTCTTTATTTCCAAGTTTTAACTAGATTTGAGTCCCAGTTCAGTGTGAACTTTTGAACTCCATGTGTGCACACACATGCATACAGACACATAGCTCTCACCTACACGTGTGTTGTTGGTGTTTCTAGCTGTTAAACATGGTCCCGGCAGAGGGGCGGTGGACAGATGTGTCACATTCATGACCTTGAAGGGTCTCTCTAATCTGGGAAACCTTGGCTAGGGCAGGAGAGCTCAAGTATTTCATTACAAATAATGTAACTTCCATTAATTGTGCTCTAAGATGCAAACATTACCTACTGGAGGAAATACTCTGCAGTCTTGTCTTGCAGGAGCAGATGTTCTTATTCTGTTTTCTTTCCTTTTTTTTCTTTCTGTCTAAAAGGATCTACTGTATGTTTCTGTATGTTGTGGGGAGGTTGACAATAGCATCATCATCAGTGGTGAACCCTTCAGGTTTATTTAAAAAACTTTCAGATTTATTTAATTTATTTCTGGACCTTTCAGATTTATTTAAATACCTTTACAATCTATAATAACACTAAACATATTTCATGTTTTCTGAACCATTTGTTTTTTTTTATATCAAGATCAAAGGCACCCTGTGCGTCATTTATTTTAATGAATACATTAAATAATAATAGAACATAATAATAAGACACAATCAGGAAGCATAAGTTGCAATCAAATTAAACCAATATCAATAAAAAAAATCTATGTCAAAATTCATCTTTGCACTACAGATGCAAAGATACTTGCACTACTGATACAGGTGGCACAGAAGAACACACGAGTGACATTTGGGAATATTTAAAGACTGTTTAATTAGGCCCAGAGGTGGCATGACAGCGTTTAAACTCATAATAACAATGTTATGAACTCAATGCATTAACTATAAAGTTATGAATATAGAAATATTAAATATTGATGCTTTAAAAATGAAACTAAAACGGCCAGTAGGTGGCGGCAAGTCACTATCGTTTGTCACTGAATCATTCATTCAATGTATTAGTTCAAAAAGCTGATTCTTCAGGAATGAAGCAGAGACTGTTCAAAAACATTGTTTCAAAAGGCGGCACTGCACATCATTTCAAAGGAAGCGCTGTGTTTGCTTGGAGATGACCATCTGCTCAATGCTGCCCTTGTTTGGAACTGTTCGTTTGGACCATCATGCTCCTAAATGTAAGCCACTTAATATTCATTTATTGTTTATTTAACTGCTGTATAAAATCAATATGATATTTGATATTAAAACTCACTTTATAATCATGTAATGCTTACAACTACCCACGGTGTTTAGGAGAATACAAGAGGGCTTATGTTTTCTCATATTTCTTTATGGTTTTAAAGTGACATAAAACTGATAAAACAGCTATATTTACAACCCGCGATGTACACGATACAACAACTTATACCGTTAGTATTAAACATCATTGGATATGAATGTTATCGTTCGAAAGGACCACGTGACGGTTTTTTTTTCATATTCCATATTCCGCGCGAGCCGTTATGACGTCACAGTTCGCCTGTTACGGTATAGGCATGAAAATCACTTGCTCGTTTTGTAGATTGAAGTTTTGGAGTATTTGGTAGCGACTGTTAGCGACTGACAAACGGTGTTATCATGGGACTGCTTTCAAAACTCAAAAAAGCGATTGGTTTGGAGAGTGTACGCGAACCGTGTGTCCAACCCAACGACTCCCCGGCGGCTGCTGGTGCTCTCGAGACCGATGGAGGGAGAAAGCAGAGGAGCTTCTGGAAGTGGGCCGCTCCTCACTTTCCTTCCCGCAGACCGGGAACTTATGACCTGGCCAAAGCTGAGGAGGAACACGGGACAGAGGCGGGAACACACTGGAGAGATAGCGATGGTACAATCACATCAAATATTGATAAATCACTAAATATGCAGTTACAGGAACTTCTGTTATTCCTCCTTTACATTATTAAAAATAATTATAGTACTAATAAGCACTGTCCCAAAACACTGTTGTAATTATCACAACAAACATTTTAGAGTAACAGTATAAATATTTTGAGTTTAAATTTTAGGATATCAATTCAATTCAGAACTACTCCTAAATCAAGAACCACATTAATTTGAGTATGCAATATTTTACCCTTTTTTTTAAATTGAATTCATATTATAGCTCCAGCTCCTGAAGACCTCCCTGCTGCTGAGAAACAGCAGAAACACACTGTCCTGGACAAGAGTAAGATTAATAAATATATGAGAATTAGAAAATGTTATTATACATTATTTTGTATAGAATCAAGTTTACATGTAACATTGTATTTCATACTTACCACAATTGTTTGTCTGTTAATAGGCCAGTGTGTACATGAGCCCTGTGTACAACCCAAATACACCCCCATCACGTCAGAGAACCGTGCTGTTGAGACTGATGGAGGGAGAAAGAAGGCCGGGAGAGAGGAGAAGAAGAAGAGCTTCTGGAAGTGGGCCGCTCTTCACTTTTCATCTCGCAGAACGGGAACTTATGACCTGGCCAAAGCTGAGGAGGAATACGGGACAGAGGCGGGAACACACTGGAGAGATAGCGATGGTACAATCACATCAAATATTGATAAATCACTAAATATGCAGTTACAGGAACTTCTGTTATTCTTCTTTTTCATTAAAAAACAGTGCTGTCATTATCACACCAAACATTTTAGAGTAACAATATAAATATTTTGAGTAAATTTTTTTGGATATCAATTCAAAACCACTCCTAAATCAAGAACCACATTTATTTAAATATGTAATATTTTACTCTTTTTTTTAAAATTTTTATTTGATTCATATTATAACCCCCGCTCCTGAAGACCTGTGTGTGTGTGATTGTGTATGTATATATATATATATATATATATGTTTTAAACTAACCACAATTGTTTGTCTGTTAATAGGCCAGTGTGTACATGAACCCTGTGTACAACCCAAATACACCCCCATCACGTCAGAGAACCGTGCTGTTGAGACTGATGGAGGGAGAAAGAAGGCAGGGAGAGAGGAGAAGAAGAAGAGCTTCTGGAAGTGGGCCGCTCCTCACTTTCCTTGCAGCAGAGCTGGAACTTATGACTTAACCAAAGCTGAGGAGAAATACGGGACAAACAGCAATGGTACAATCACAAAAACATGTCACGATGATGCAAATATTGATAAATGCCTGATTCTTTAATTACAGAAACTTCTGTTATTCTTTCTTTTCATTAAGAAAAAAAAAACACTGCTAACATTATCACACCAAACATTTTAGAGTAACAGTATACATTTTTTAAAGTTGACTTTTTTAGGATATCAATTCAAAACTGCATCTCAATCTGTTAATAGGCCAGAGTGTACACGAACTCTGTGTACAACCCAAAGACACCCCCACCAGATCTGATGGGGCTCCTGTTAGTGCTGTTGAGAATGATGGAGGGAGAATGGAGGCAGGGAGAGAGGAAGTCCTCCTTACTACTGAGGAACAGCTCGTGCAGGACATCCTGGACAAGGGTAAGGAATCTGTGAGAGTTAGAAACTGTTATTATAAACCATTATATATACAGTATAATATAAAATTGCATTTCATACTAACCACAATTGTTTGTCTGTTAATAGGCCACATTCGCAAGCAGTATAAAATCGGCCGCATGCTTGGTGAAGGAGGATGTGGTAGTGTTTATGAAGGGACTCGCTGCAATGATGGACTTAAGGTATCAATTTTCTTCACTTAAAAACGTAGCATATCTGTTTAGGATTTATGACTGGTGTGATATCAACTATTTGCACGTGCTAATTGTTCTTTGCTTTGTTGATTAGGTGGCTGTAAAATGTTCAAAGAAGATGCCAGACATGCCATATATCAGATTGGTGAGTAAACTGCATTCTCTATGTTATTGTCTCTTATTCACTGTTTTCAGTTTATCACATCCTATATTAATGTTAGCCACAGACTACAATTGAGCTTTACTAGGCAAACTGTTTTTATTTGTGAATTATTTGGGAAACCACCTCCACCTAAGCATCATGTTTTCTTTCTTTTAGCCTGGTCATCCCAAACGTCTCCCCATGGAGATTGGCCTGATGCTCATGGCCAATAAGGGCCCCAGCGTTCCCCAGATCATTGAGCTGCTTGACTGGGAGGACGACACAGACCACTACGTGATGGTCATGGAGCGCCCTGTGCCTTGCGTGGACTTGTTTAGTTTTGTGGATCACCATGGAGGAAGCCTTGACGAGGGGACGGCACGAAATATTATGCGGCAGGTCACTGATGCCGCTAAAACTTGCTGTGAACGTGGCGTCTTCCACCGTGATTTAAAATTGGAGAATCTTCTGGTGAACCTGGACACCATAGAGGTCAAATTAATTGACTTCGGGTGCGGTGCGCTCATGAAGAATTCTGCCTTCAAATCCTTTAGTGGTATGTGTTATGAAGTGCTTTATTAATTATTTCACAGAAACACATCTTGTATGTACTCAACATGCTGCAGTAATGTATTAAACATCAGAAATCTCTCCTGCAGGCACAAGACCGTACTGTCCACCCGAGTTCAACATGAAGGGCAGGTACCACGCAAAGCCGACCACAGTGTGGACACTAGGGTTCATTCTGTATGAAATGCTGTGCGGGGAATGTCCTACATCCTACGACCGGCACATGATCACTGTGAACCTCTGGACCAGACCTGGCTTGTCAAAAGGTGAGATCTTCATCAAACAATGAACTCCAGGTCATACAAAAAGGACCAATAGCTTCAAAGAGATCAGGTGTAAAGTATAAGTTTATAATCAAATGACTTTCTTGTCTTTTTGCACAGAATGCTGCCAGATGATTTGTGATTGTCTGCAGCCTGATCCACAGAAGAGACTCAGCCTGGATGAGATGCATCTCCATGACTGGTTTAAGGTAAGGAGTCTAAGACTAGTTAAGCTATTTGTTGGTTTAGTTTGATCATCAGTCGCCATTAACTTAAAATAATTTTTCTCTAAATGTAATGTATTTAGACAAATAATGCTGATTTATCTTTTGTTTCAGGTCACAGAGTAAGACACAAAGAACATCAGAAAACAACTCCTGTCACAGCAGTTAAGCTTTTTGTTGGTTAAGTTTTAAAAGTGAAGTGACATGTGGCGACCCATACTTGGAATTTGTGTTCTGCATTTAACCCATCCAAGTGCATACACACAGCAGTGAACACACACACGGAGCAGTGAGCAGCCATTTTTTGCTGCGGCACCCAGGGAGCAGTTGGGGGTTCAGTGCCTTGCTCAAGGGCACCTCAGTCGTGGTATTGAAGGTGGGAGAGAGCACTGTACATTCACTCCCCCCACCTACAATCCGTGCCGGTACAAGACTCGAACCCACAACTTTTGGGTTACGAGTCCAACTCTCTAACCATTAGGCCACAACTTCCACAACGAGCATCAGTCGCCATTAACTTAACATCATTTTCTCTAATGTACTGTATTAGACCCAAATAAAGCGATTTACTTTTGTTTCCGGTTCACAGAGTAAGACACACAGAATCATCATAAAACAACTCCTGTCACATGGGGGCCACCCTTTGTTGGGGTGTCGTGGTCTGCAGTCAGCTTTCTCGGGCGGACTGAACAAAGTGGCCTTTCCATCAAGTCCCTCAGCCTGAGTATTGGGCAGGCCCTGCAAGTCCTGGTAGCAGCTTGCCGCTTGACTTGAGCAGCATATTAGTGTCATCCCATATTGCTTGTCCTTGGGGATCTGTAAATAGTTTATTTATTTATTTATATTTGTTTATTTATTATAAGGAAGTTTGTAAGAAAATATCTAAGGAATTTTGTCAGAAAATGTGTAAGGAATTTATTTTGTAAGAACATTTGCATACAAATTTATAAGGAATTTGTAAGACAAATATAATAAAATTATATATTTATATTGTGCTGTTCCCTTATAGTTTCATAGTACATTCCCCTACAGTCCTTTAGGCTCCTGCAGAAGTCATTTATGTCATGTCTAAACCTGCATTTGCAAGATATATAGTATAATATACTATAGTCAAAATCATTATGAGTCACCCAAAATATCAGCCTGAATCTAAACAATTAAATGAATCACAATTTGTTTGTGAAGGTAAGAGAAATTACCTAAAATATTTGTTAAGATTGTTTTTCTAAAGCTGCTAATTTATTTTTATGTTTCAGTGTATGTCCAAACAAACAAAACAATGTCATTTACAAATTATATCTAATGAGATCAGGAAGGGTTAAATCTGTCTAATCAATTGTGTTTTATTATTTAACTTACAAACTCTATAACCCTAAACTAGTGTATGAACATAGAGGAGTTACAGAAAGTATAAAGTCCACAATATTTCCATTGTTGTTAGTGATTGTGGACCAGTAGTTCAAAGACTGGTCATTCCAGCTGAAGAGGCTGTCTACTCGCCCTACTCTCCACTGTCTGGTGTCTCTTCACCAAGGTTATAGTGTAAACGAGCCTTTCAACAGATGATTAAAATTAGATTCCATCTCAATTTCAACACATAATTGCTACTTGTTTCACTGCTTTTTTGCCCTGCTTTCCAAAACCTTCAGCAAATGCACAAAGCCACAAACCATGTTCCCCAGTGCTTGGATGTGTCTCGATTCTAACAGTTCCTACAAAACCTACAAAAAAGTCACACAAATAAGCCAGAAGCCTTATTTTCTTCCATTGGCAGATGAATTAAAGCCCGCTATATTGGATGGGAAGACTGCCTGCAGCTTCTCTCATGTGTTTGACCTTGAGTGTTTTGGTTTTGGCATTAGCACACCACAAAGTAATACTGAAAGGTATAGTGATGAAGCTCAAAGGTTGCAAGCAAGGGTAGCAATAAAATAACCATTCTTTTTTAGAGCACAGAAAAGAGGTGCTGTGGTCATTTTTATGTCCTTTTTCTGGCCTGTGCCTCCTTCTTGTGTCTAATTAGAAAGTGGTCAGTCCAATCCTGTCCCTGCCAATCAAAGATTGATTTGGCACAACCTGCTCTTGCTCAAGGTCAGTGGTATGTCTGGCATACTGTTTCAACATCACATAAGAGAGCCTTTCTGGCTTTTTTCAGTGAATCTTTCTGAAGGTTATATCGTTGTGCCAATAGGTGGCGACACGTGACTGTCATTAAAAGTGAGTCGCTGAATACTTTTTTTCAAACGATTTGCTTAAAAATGCTGATTCATTCAAGAAAGAAACATATTTGAGTGAGTGACAATCATTTACACAACCAATTTGCAACAAAAAAAACCTTGTTTCATTCATATTGAAATACGTTTGTGACTGATTCACTGAATCATTCACTCAACAGATCTTACTTGCAAATATTACATACATGGTAAGTGTTTTGAATTGAATGGATGCTACTCACTTTAAAATTTTACTCCAAACAAACTGTTAGTCTGTGAGTTATTGTGTTGGATTTTTTGGTGATTCTTTCTGAAGGTTACATCATCCTAACAGTATGTAAGAACAAAGTCTTTAGAATTAAGTAAAGCCGGGCTCACACTGTGCGAAGTCCTTTAGGATTGTTCTTGTCAGACTGTACGAACATGATGATCATGTCACACTGTGGGTTCTCAGTTGTCATTAATGTCAGACTGTACAACAGTCAAGATGCGTTAAAAATGGGTGCGCGCAAGAAAACTTGTCCGGAGTTCTACATTATCAACACATAAACGTTCAGTGACTGCGAGCTGCATTGCACGCGGGGTTGTAATGTTGGTTATCATTAAAAGTATATGAATGACGCAATACTGGCGTATTTATGCAGAATAGTGCAAGCAACACTACACACCCACATGAAAACAGCAAATCATAGCAAAGGCAACGAATCATATGAATTCCATGAGTGGAGTACGAGAGCGCCGGAGTTTATGCGGTTTGAAGAAATCTCTAGCATTAATTCTGATAATGGCTTGTCTTGAAAAACGAAGACAATTTGACGTTCGTCGTAGGAGATGTCACACTGCAGGACTGTGCGCCAAATCTTCGGACACTGCCAGAAGTTCGTTGGTGGTAAAATTTGATCGCAATGGTCATTAATCGGCTGTCGGTGAACATGTCAGACTAACGATCAAAGACTACAGATTTTAACCTAGGATTATAGGAAACTTTTAGGATTTTCTAAATGTGTCTCCAAAATTGCACAGTGTGAGCCGGGCTTAAGAAAACCATTCTCTCAAATGATTAATTTAAAAGTGCTGATTCATTCAGGAATGATACATATTAATCAATGAATCATTCCCTCAACGGATTCATGCAAAAACATTGAATGATTCAAGAACGAAACAAGTATGAGTCACAAGTCATTTGCTCAAGCAATTCGTTCAAAAACCTGTTTCGTTTGTAATGGAATTTTATGAATGATACATTGAATCATTCACTCAAATGATTTTCCTTGCAAATAATGCATGCAAGCTTTCTGAATCAGTGGATCCATGTCATATAAAAAATTAAAAACCTGATAAACTGTGAATAAAATGCTGATTCATTCAAGAAAGAAACATATTTGAGTGAGTGACTGAATCATTTACACAACCAATTTGATAGGGATTTTTAGTCTAGTTGGCAACAAGTAACTGTCTTTAAAAGTAAGTCACTGAATCATTCTTTTAAATGATTTAAACTATTTTGAAAAGCCATTCATTCACAACACTATGATTTCATCATGGTGACTAATTGAATAATTTACTCAACAGATTCTTTCAGAAATGCAGATTCATTTGTAACTAAACAAGTGACTTTCTTTATGACTGAATCATTCACTCAAATTATTTGTTCAAAAATGACGATTCACCATGCATGTGTTGATTCTGTAACTTTGGAAATATCTTCACTGGAGGAACATCTATAGGGTAAGTTACTCAGTTATAACTTTATGTTTATTCAACTGCTGTATCAGCTATATCAAATCGCATTCCTGCTTAAATTTGCCCCTGTGCTACAGCCCCAGCAGATACAATATGATCGACAGGGATTTCTTTCTCAACAACCACTCTGTTTTCAGCGTTAATTTACACCATAGAGAATCTCCGTGCATCTCTTGAAAGAAATTCATTAATCGCCAGCAGATTGGCTCTTGTAATAAAGCAGCTGTGGTCTGGTTTCCCCCCAACGGACCAAAGGAACCAGTGATATGAAATACAGCCTCCCTCTTTGGGTCCACTTAGGGTTGCTAATGAAAAGTCTAATAGAAACTAATGATATAGCCTTGGATACGGTCACTGCACAGCTGTTTGTGTAGCCATTTGAGTGCTCTCTACATCTCAGCTATTTGTATCAGTTTGCAAAGATTGTACCTGGATTTAATTAATGGCCTTTGTAGCATTTGTGTACTTAGTGCCGTCTGGAGTGCTTGGGTTAATTTGACCCGACTGCTTGCTAAAACAGAACAAGGGAACAGGTCCCACAGGTATTGTTAACTACTGTCTATCGCTTTGGTTTGTCAAAACAAATGGCGGTTGCGTGGTCAGATGAACAGATCGTCTAAGACTTGCATTAGTGTATAGGCAGCTCGTTGTTAGCAAATTCCCCTTCGCATTCATCCACAGAAGCGTTTGCATCTGAATGGTGTTCAAACAAGACTAGCATTAGAATTGATCTCCTCTCAAGACACCCAACTTAGTTTTAGCAGTTATTCTGGCTTATTTATGCCGGCGTTTTGGTTTAATTAGTCTGTACCAATACACAGATGAATTTGATCAACGCGTCTAATTGTTACTGGGAACATTAGTGATGCAAAGAGCACAAATTTAGCCATATCTAATGAGGCCACTATCTTTTCATCCAATATTATGGACTTGTTTGGACCTCTTGTTTTGTTGGCTGAATTGATTACACACTTTGTCTTGTATGCTGCAATTCACATTGACCGCTGTGCATATTGTAATTGGTTTACCAATTTGGTAAACAACACTTTAGCATAAGTGTGTGTCGTTTTTAAACATTTAAATATTTTCTCCTATCCTAGTTTAATATACAGAGACACTTTTAGTGAGCCATTTGTAGGTTTAGGTGCATGTTTTAAATAAATACTGTGGCTCTGTAATGATGTTAATTTTAGCCCTGACCAGCCCAACAGAAGTACATTGACTCTACCAATGGAGTGAAACGGTGGGGTTCCCATTCATTTCTTCCATAGGGGAACAGATTTTTAAAAATTTTTTTACACACAATAACTGTGAGCTACATTGTTAATCAGTGGTATATATACTTTGTCGAAGCCATTAGCCCACTTTAATGATTTATGTTTGTATTAAATAGTCATGTGTAACAGTAGAATTCCTGGTGAAAACTACACTAAAACCTAACCTAATGGTATCATCTAAGTTAACTGGATTTATTCAAGTCAAAAAAATATAATATTGCTAAGTCAATGTAAATACATTAATTTATACCACCAAATCTGTTTTTGATTAAAATCAGAGTTTGTAATGTTGTGGTTCACTTCACAACTAGTTGGTTTGGTTCAGGGCTTATATCTTTTTAACGAAGACTTAAAATTCCTATGAGAAAAATACTTCCAGAAACAAGCTAAAAAAAAAAAAAAGTGGGCAGGCACTTTGCACTTTATGGCATGAGGTCTGTAGACTGACCAATGGCAGAAAGGGGAATGTTTGAGAAACCTGTTTGAAAACAGTCACTGGTTGAATTTGGAAAGCATACAAGCATACTTCTCTTATTGTTTCAGCCATATAAAGATAGTAAGTAGTTCTGATTTCATTATTTTTGCAGTTCTCTTGGTGATGGTAGGGGAACAGAAATTACATACTTCAATTACACGCACTTTAATTGTGTTTTGTCAGATTTGTATAGCCTATTCTTTGTTGAGGACTTTCATTTTATAAAAAACAAACAAGAAGCGAAAAGCAATTTTCCTCTTGGCAAGACAGTTGGTTGTAAAATGCCTCAGTCTGGATTGAATCCTTAAGCGGCTGTGTGACATCAGGTTTTGATCGGTCTCTGAGCTTGAGTCTGCCTTTGATCTGTGCTTGTCAGATCCAGAGAGTTAAATGTGACTGGGAGAGTGCACCTGCGACCTGGCTGGGAAGATTATTCTGTGTCAATATTCATTAACCCCGGGCCATTTCCATCAGTATGCTCACGGCTGTAAGTGTGAGACTTTATCTACAGGCAACACGGCCACGCGGCTCCTCATTTCATTTTCATATTTAAATGCCTGTTCTCTTGAACGCACCCTGTTGGCACTTTTAAATAGCTGTGTCCTACTCTGCTGGTTCTGAATAGAGGAAAAACAAAACAGGAATGTGTGTGTTTGCTCTCCGATACCAAATGAACATTTTGAGTACATTTGGACCACTCATATTAGGCAATTATTTATGAAATAATTTGAAAGAAACAATTTATCCAATAATGAAAATTCTGTCATTATTCATCCTCCTCACTCTCTACTGTAAAAAAAATATCATAATTTTAATGGGAAAAGACTGTAATGCTATGGTAAAAACTTTGTTTGGTTAATGGCAAGTTATTTAAAGTTCTGGCAATAGTGTAAATTTCACAACAGTGAACACGTTAATAAATTAAACATGTTACATATTAACATTAATATTTGAGAATATGCATATAAACATAAATTACACTATTACGATCATATAAAATAATATACATAAATTATGTTAACAAAATAAATGTAATTTGAATAATTATAGAGCTTAAATTGGATAAATAGACATACATATCTGTTCCCACTTTAAATGTCTTAAAAAATACAAATGTCTACAGCAGGTATTTGAGGTATTATATGTATTATGGTTATCATAATAAATAACTTAATCATTGCATTACATTATTTTAAATCAAATATAATTGTATTATAAAAAAATATAGTAAACGAACACAAAAGCCTATGTCCTTTTATAAAACGTCTTCAGAAGTCTTTATTTAGAGACCATAAAATACAAAAGTGCTCAATGTATAACAAAAACGAGCAAAGTGCAAGCATAACATTTTGAAAACACATACGTTTCTTAAGTTTAGTAAATATTCATGTTGAAATATCAATAACAATGTAAAGGGTTGTTTATGCAGTTTCTTCTCTAAATTAGCAAAGATTTCAGAGCAAATTCGTGGTGTCAAAAAGTCAAAGGCTTTCTTGCAATGATGTCACAGTATTGTGAATAACGACTTAAAATTCATCGTCTTAACTTTGTCATCGTTCATTTTTGCTGAACTGTCCCTTTATGCTTTTAATATGTATAAGCTAGTGACACCACTTGCATGCAGTTGTGGGAGTTTGTGTGTTTTTTGTTTTCTTATGTTGCAGATCTAAGAATCGGCCTTTCTGTACAAATTCATACTGCAGCAGAACACCAATTCATCTTATGGCAGGACCCACTTAACCTCTGGTGGGCTCGGTAATTGCCTCTTTGGCCTATGCACCACTTCAAACGGTGACAGGTGGGGAATTTGAGGCCAAAACCTATGCAGCGAGAGAATGGTATTTAGCATTGGGCTTTCTTTTTCAGTCAGTATTCCCAGGCCTTTGAAAGCATATTAAGGACACAGCAGGGAAGTGGTTAATCATGTCCTCCTCACACCTCCCAGCAGTTGGGCTCATCCCTGCCAGGCTCTGACATTTCCTCCCTTCAGCCAGACCCCGCCATCACCCGCTCGCCTAATAGACACTGACATATAGCCGCTTGAACGTCACAGGAAACTTACAACTGCAAGCCACAGCAGACCTACCTTTCTTTTCTCTTTCTATTTTTAAAACAATACAGGTTCAGTGTGGAAAGTGTTTGTATAAAGTGGAAATAAATCTGCTGGGCCGAAGGCTGCAAGGGTGACAAGCCCCAGTTTGACAGTTTACGAGGGCGTATCAGTGTTTGATTGGTCTGCTTTCTGAGGTCACTGATTTTCAGCTCTAAATGAGCCGAGGCACCGCAGTAAACCTAGGCCATGGACCGCCGCCGGCCAGCCTGAGCTATTCTTTCTCTGTTTGAAAGTCATAAAGAAAAGAATTACACAACTGTGTGGATGAGAGAGCTCAGAAGAGCTAGCAGCCTATGAGTCTAGAATTTATTGTTTGATGTTACGCTGTTGTGTTACTATTAATGAAGGACATTGCTTATTCATTTGAAAGCTCTCAAACTCTTTAGAAAGCATCTACAAGACAGCATTTCTTTGAAGCTGTAGTACGCTTTCTGTATTTAGGAGAGGGTTGGATGATATTCAGAAATCATGAACAGTCTTCTTTATCATTAATGAGATTTAGAATTTTTAGAAAGATGTCTCTGAATATTTATTGAACATGTTTATTATAGTGATATATTTAATATAACTGGTTTTAATTAACAAATGTGCTTTTATGATGTCATTTTACTTTATGTTTTATTATATCTATATATATATATATATATTATATATCATATATGCCAGGAGTTTAGATGCAAAAGCTCTAAGTGGCGTCGAAATTTTCATCGTTCATCATTTGTTTTTTAATACAGGCTCTATGTGTAGGTTCAGTAATATTCCTACTCTAATGGCCCAATGTATGTATTATATTATATTATATTATATATATTAATATATATATATATATATAGATATATAATATTAATTTGGGTTATGTTTTTAAACACTTTGTACCTTTACATTACATTTAATTATGATATGGTATTGTTCTAAATTTAATAAACTTGTCTTTTTTTTATGGCTCATGGTAGATTCCCAGATGATTTAATAATATAATATAATATAACTTTATATTAAGTGGTCCTAGTACCTGTGTACTTACATAGTAACTAGATGTGTACATAGTATGTAACCCACAGTGTAAGTACACATTGGTCCATAGTATCTACAGCTGTAATATTTGTGTAACTACACATATGTAACAATCCACTGAATTGTATGTGTAAGTCCAAATGTGTAACAGGACATTGGTAACAAAACTTTTTGGTAATGAAAATATAAATGTGTAACAGGACTAACAGCACTTTTTGGTAAAGAAAGTGTTACACTTTATATTAAGTAAACAATTCCTATGGATTTACCATGTAATTACTCTGATGTTACACAGCAGTGGCCAGTAAGTTAGGCTTTACATATAAATTGTGGTTGTGTCCAGAATGTTACACTTTATATTAAATGGACAGTTCCTAAGGAGTTACCATGTAAGTACACTGGTACCACACAGTGGTGCACCAACTCCACCAACTCAAGATCCAATTTCATATCCCTTAAACAGACCCATTTCACACTGGATCAAATGTTCCAATTACTCTTATACATATTGTTGTTACAAAATGTAGTTATATATGTCCTGTTACACATTTGTACTTACACAAACCATTCGGAGGGTTGTTACATGTGTGTAGTTACAGAAATATTACAGCTGTAGATACTATGTACCAATGTGTACTTACACTGTAGTTAGATACTATGTACACATCTAGATACTATGTACACAGGTATTAGGGCCACTTAAAGGGGTCATATGATGCGATTTCAATTTTGGAGTGTTAGCTCTTGGTGCATAAGAAGATCTGTAAAGTTGCAAAGACTAAAATCTCAAAACCAAAGAAATATTCTTTATAAAAGTTAAAAGTCAACCACACCTACCTAAAACGCCTAGTTCTAACACACCCCCACATGTCTACGTCACTGTGTGGGAAGAATTGCATAACACCGCCCAAATGTATACGCAAAGAAAAGGGTGAAGCTTTTATTCTCGCTGTAGTATTGTTGGTGCCGTCATGTCGTGAAGACTATGTGTGTTTCGTTGTGAAAGCGAAATACTTTGTTTGGCCTTCCAAAAGAGGACGATATCCGCTTCGTCATGCCTAGAGCTGATCCGTGCTGGTCGCTGAGGAAATACATCAACTTCGCACTGTGGATCGCCGGATCGGCTTTCACTGTGGACGGAGCGGAGTCCAGCCCGGGGTCATCACAAGTGGTTGCTGCAAGCCCGCCCGCCGCCGCTCACTCAAGCCGGCCTCCGCTCACTTAAAGCCACTGTGTGTGATGCTGTGTTTCATTGTGAAAGAGAAACTACTTTGTTTGGTCTTCAAAAGAGGACATGACTAATAATCAGTGGTTAAGTTGTATTTACAAACACTGTTCCAGAAACTTCAACCCAAATATTCAGATGTGTGCAGAACATTTTATAGAGGACTGTTTCCTGAACCTGCAGAGTAGACTACAATGCCGGCTGTTCAGAATCACAGACTGTAAGTACGTTTTTATATTAAAGAATTTGCCACTGATGATTCAACGCGAGTTTTGAGCAGTGTAGAGTAACACTTGCTGTTTGTCATTTCTCCGATCACAAATCCAGGGACATGGTTTTATGTTTACGCGGCGCGATGCAACGTAATGCATAAAAAGACAGTGTAAGTCATTATTATCCGTAATTATGTCCCCACTGGATGAAAAAATGCCTCTTTATAGTGGGCTTTAATGTTTTTGTCTCGTCACTCAGGCCTGACAGGGCATCACAATATAGTAAGGGGCGTAACATTTCCGTCACACACTTGAGGCATTCGGTCAATCACAACGCACTGGATAGCTGGCCAATCAGAGCACACCTCGCTTTTCAGACGATGAACTTTGTAAAAATCGATGCATTTCAGAAAGGTGGGACATAGAGGAGAAACAATAATGTACAGTATGTGGAAAATAAGTGTTTTTTTAACCTTAAACCGCATAAATACATTTCATTACACAAAATACACTAAATAATGTTCTGTGCAAGCATCATATGACCCCTTTAATATAAAGTGGGACCTAATATAATATAATATAATAGAATATAATAATATGAATCCTATAATTAAGGTACATTCATTTATTTGAAATTATTTTAATAAATACTATAACAAATGTTGAAAATAACATTATGAAATATACAATTATTTAAGGCAGTTAATGATTTTTTATTCTTTATTTTATTTTATTGTATTGTATTGTATTCTTTTTTTTTTTTCGCATTACAATTTCTTGACCTGTTTGCTACCTCAAATCTGTGAATTGAATTGAAATTTAAAAAGCGTTATCATTTCACTTCTGAATTGCACACAACCCTGAAGCGGGAGATGCCAAACTTCTCCTTCAGATGAAAAGAATAGAGATTCTCTGAAAGAAGTGTTTAGCAAAGCAAATTGATTGTGCTGTGTCATCAACTTGCGTGGGCTTGCTAATCAACCTCCTTTTTGATAACTTCAGTGGCTTCAATCAGAAAAGTGAGGCCAATCGATCAGGACAAACAGTCCTTGAATTCACATTTGGAAAGCAACACAAGGCACTCGTTTTGCTAAATCTTCTAAATGTGTGTGTGCCGAGATTTAATGGCTTTGGAGGTTTTGTGAAAGTTTCGTGTTGGTAATCAGGGAGTATTAACCGTAACCTCTCATCTAGCAAACTTTGAACCTGAGATTTACTGCACTGTCCCTCTTAGAGCTGTCATGCCTGGACAAACGTGAGCTGCGTTTTTCCACCACTTTTTCTCTTTCATCACTCACTGAGCTGAGACCAAAAGAGTATTTGGATTTAAGTTGTTAATGTGAGGCTAGCTGAGCCTAAATGCGTTAGTGCCTTGAGAACTGATCATCCGTAGATGGGCAGGCAAATTGGTGCCCTAACCATGATGAAGTGCGCTGCAGTGTGACTGTTACTGAGCCGCCCTAATATTGAAGACTGCTGGAATTCCTGCTGACTGAAATTGCAGAGACATCATTCAGAATGATTGTGACCTGACACTCCTCCTCACTTTCTCGTTATTCCCTCTTAGCCTGTGATAATGTGCGCTTGACACAGTGGTTTCATTTTTATTTCGATGTTCAGAATCTAATTTACAAAAAATGCCCTTTTTTGTGAATAGTGCCTTCATGTAAAGATATGAAACTACATGAATATATATATATATTTGAAAGTAGTAATAGTTCACCCAAAAATGTAATTATATCTTGATTTAATTATTTCTTATTCCATGGAACACAAAAGGAGATGTTTAGCAGAATATTCATGCTGACATTTTCCATATAATGAATCTGAATCGTATCCAGTGGTTGTTAAGCTCCAAATGTTTGTTTCTGTGAATTGTGGGGACTTTCCATAGACTTCTATTACCTTTATACTGACCAAACAACATTTTCTATCCCCTAACCCAGGGGTAGGCAAGTTCGGTCCTAGAGAGCCGCAGTCCTGCAGAGTTCAGCTCCAACCCTGAAAAAAAACCTCACCTGCCTATAGCCTTAGTAATCCTGAAGACATTGATTAGCTTGTTCAGGTGTGTTTGATTAGGGTTGCACCTGGACTCTGCAGGACTGCGGCTCTTCTAGGACTAGAACTTGCTACCACTGGCTAACCCAACCTAACACTACACCTACCCCTACAGAAAAACTGTTTGCTTTTACACTTTCAGATAAAGATCATTTACTATTTTTAATTTCTATTTATTTTTTAACCTCGGGGGGACAGCAGGCTGGTCACCACAAGGTTAATAATTAATTTTTATCTGGGATGTCAAAGCTGACATCATTAATTAGTCTTTGGTTGATTGCTGCTCCCAGAACATTTTTATTGGTAACTATGTTAATATATATTAACAGTTGTGCTGCTTAATATTTTTGAGACCACCCCCCCCCAGGATTTTACTAATAGAAAGTTTAAAAGAACAGCATTTATTTGAAATTGAAATCTTTTGTAACATTAACAGTCTTTACTGTCATTTTTGATCAATTAAATGCACTCTAGCTGAGTAAAAGTATTGATTCAATTACTTCACACAGGATGTATTGGTTCTCGCGTGTCTCGTAACTGATTGCGGTGTACCAAATTCAAATATGCATCTTCATAATTAAAATATATGGCAGAAGGGAACATTTTATGCAAAACTGAAAATTCCTTACCTTTAGAAAGCTTGGGATATAACCCATGAGTCATTTGAAAAAAATGCCATGATACTTTTATAATGTTTTTCCATCATTTGATTTGACAGCCCTTGTTCATCATTCACTTAAAGGCAGTGTGAACATCCAGCCTAACTTCATGTGTGTGTGTTACACAGAAGAAAGAATATTATGTTTGTTTTGAATGAAATGAGGTGAGTACCTAAGTACCTGAATTTTCTATTTTCTATTAAAAAAAGAGCTTTTTTTAAATGCAGCTATAATCCTGTTGGACATTATTTTTGTATCACATTGTATGAATATTTGACCTCTCCTTTGTAAGATTTGTTTTTGGTCCACATTTTTCCTGTTCCCTGCTAAGAATGATATTTTTCTTGCAATTCAGAACAGAAAAGCTTTGAATGGAGCATCACCCCGACTCTGCTAAAGGACACTGACACGCACCAAACAACTGGGACTGAAGTCATCGTGTCATAGCTGGAGATTACTTTAGGGTCAAGGGTTTTCTCTGTGGTTGTTTGGCAGCGGGCAGAGCTGAATTCAGTCCCCTCCAGCATTGCACAGGCTTGTTCCCTTCCGAATGTGCTTCAATTCAAACCGCCAGTGTTGCAGAAGCCCAAGCTGACTTCTCTGTCTGCAAAACACGATTTGACAAGCTGTTACTGTAGATCAGATCAGACATGTTTAAGGTAATAGAGATCATGAGGCATATATTAAATAGTTTCCTTTCAGAGGGATTTAGTGGTTACTGAGTGATAGTGAAAACACATTATTACGATTATTAGGTTGTTGATCAGAAATCTAATGGAGCAGAAGAGCATATTTTCAACAGTCTGCCACTAAGCCCTCTTTTGAAAATCCTCTTTGTTTCTGTGTCTGTAATCAATCTTCATTAATGGTTTGGCAAAACTCCACAAAAGCATCTCGAATGAACAGAATGACATTATATCTAATAATACAAGATAGAGATACATTTCATTGTCATGGACTGAATTTAGCACCATTTGAATGGTTTTTCAGGGTGTCATGTGTTAAGGAATATTTAAATGTCTAAAATTAAAAAAGTAAAAAAGGGATGTGATGTAATTTTATTTGCATATAGGCAACAGCATGTTGCAATAACTTGTCACTGTTCAGATCATAATTCAGGGATTTCACATCTGTATTAAAATGCAATTGTATATTTTGAGTGTGTACGTGGCCATAGTTATCTACAGTTCTCTGATTTTAGAAAGAAAGAAGGCCAATACATTGTGCTAAACATCCAAAGGCTCATACCGATCAAATATCAGCCAATCTGCATATATTGGTGAAAACATTTTCAAAATATTTCAGCATTTTCTCTATTTAAACTCTGATAGATTGATTTAAATAGAAATTAAAATACTACAGTATACTTTCCAAGTCAGGAATTTTCTCTTTTGGGTGGTGGAGAAAATTTAACTGACATTTCAGATTGTGTTCCCATGTAACACAAGTAAATAATTTTTTTCAAAAATGTATTTTCCAAACAGTGCTAAAGACGTATTAATTAGACTGAATTAACTCTATAAGTACATCTTAACATAAAAGCCAGGCGGGGGTTGACTGCATTTTGTGGTATTATGTATAATTTTACAGTCTGTTGTTAAGCTTCTTTGTGGTAAACATTTTATATTAATGACCCATAAGCCCCCATATTTACATCATCTGATGTAGTTTTCCTCTGTTCCCTTTGTGTAATGATGCAAACTACTGTGATCGCAAGACACCCTATTATTTCATGCTTTTTTGTTTATAGAACAATATGCAAAGGTGTACCATAATTAGTATCTACTGCTTTGTACTCCTACATTTCACCATACAGTTCAAATCCAATTCCCCCATTCAGATACACAAACATTTTATTTTATAAGCCTGAATATAAAACTCCAGTTACGGGCTCTCCTCACAGCGCTTATTATATGTGTAACAAAGTCATGATACAAGAACATTTTGATCGAGATTATGGGCTAGTAATAAGCCTAATAAAGTCTAACAAAACTTTGATTGCATGACCTTGATACAAGCCGAGAAAGTTTGTCAGATAATTGCTATCATAATTGAGTTTCTTCTTCATCATCTATTCATTATTATATTCATTTAATTACTTTTTTTTGTAAAGCAATTACATGTAGACAGTTCTTCTATTTTAAGTGAATAAAAACGCCATTCCTTAGTGACTGTATTCGTAATTAAAGTATAAACTTACAGCTATATTAACCCAAACACTGCAGTTATCGAGCACAGTGCAATTTCCATTGTCTCAGCGCACCAAAGCAACATGCCATACAACACACACCCAATAACCCTAATGTCAGCAAGAGTAATGACTTTATTTAGAAGTTGTAAATATATAAAGAGATGTTTTCCATTGATTTACTTGGACAACTGATGGGGAATAAAACCACAATAGGAGCTACAAGCTTCTCTTTTAAGGCTCCTTTAGGTCACTCGATCCACCGGCACCAAGATGAACATTGTTTTTATGATGGTTCTCGGTTATGACAACCATGCACGATGCAGACTAATTGCTTTCGCAGCACAGGTCAAGCCATCGTGGAGTGTCCCAAGGGTATTTGGAGAGAAACAGGGGAATAATTTCCCTGTGCACTCTTCTGTGGTGTCCAGAGACCTGTTACCAACTGATCCAGGCAGAGCAAAGTAATAACCCTCCGGCTGTGTTTGGTTTTGACTCTGGCTCATGTGAAATTGAAGGGAGGGAGAACATTGATCCGTGTAAGGATGGAATGACCTCCGAAACAAATGTCAGAGTAAGTCTTAACCCTTGAACCTCTGCTCAAATGCTGTTTTTCTGGCTCCTGTGCCCGTGTGAGACGTCCATCTGTACTGAATGCATGCACACCCGGTATTATTTTTCGACTCCGCTTTGGTTGAGCTCGGCATGTAAGCCGCGGTCGATGTTTAGTATTCTGGAACAACTTAGCCTATCGGTCCTTCAGCCACCTTCTCTCCCTTGAGTCTGGACATTGGCCGTGGGCAAAGATGTGTGGTCCCTTTCCTTCTTGTCAGTAGCTTTTCTCAGATAAGCATGTGGCCGATACATCCCCTTTTATCCTCCTTTGTCCTGACTCGCTTACCTTGGAGTGTGTTGACTCTAGGGCCACAATATGGAGCAGCGAAGGCGTGAAAATCCAAAAGGCCGCATTAGAATTCCATTTGAATTCCTTTGCTTCAGTGCACAATGCTATTAGGTGTGATTATTTCCGCAGTCCGGCAGACTTGCATTTGTCGGACCATCTGTCGATCAGGGTTGCAGGCGCAGTGCAAACACTTATGGCAATATCGCCGACGTGCCATTTGAGATAATTTTTTATTGGGTTTTCTTTTCCCCCTTTTTAAATGATGCTTTGCTTTCGATGAATGTGATAGTTTGAGAAGCACAAATGCGGCTGAGTGGCGTCCGCATGGATGAATGGCTCCATTTCCTTGACATCAGAGTCCTGGCAAGAATTTATCTCCTTCACGAGCATCCGTAGGCTTCAGAGAGGAAGCATTATCATCAGCCGATTTGATGGCTCGGAGCTCACGAATCGTGTCGCAGGCCACTGGAAGTCTAGCTTTGTAATGATGAGTGTTGTATCACCAGGCTGCAGATGTTCGTCCTGCAGGGTGTCCGAGAAAAGATAATCAAGCTTCTTATGGCTGCCATAAAGGGGGACAACGTGATGCGTTTAAAGCAACATTTGTTTAATTATGACCATCCTGGTGAGGCTGGCACTGCATTAACCTGCCATTGGGCCAATCTGGTAGAGACACACTCCGTGGTGGGTTGCAGCCTCTAATGGGGTCTTTTGGGCTAACCTTTCTTGACCAGCTGTAGGAGTAAAAACACATTCTCGTGATCATTAATGTAGGACTTTTCTGTTGGAAATTCAGAGCGAGTAAGGCTAAGATGTTTTCTGTGAAGTGCCAACTCGTCTAGGTTGTTACGAGGGTGGGAAACAATGTTCCTGAGCACATTAAGAGCCCAGTGGACGTGGCTGTCCTGTTGTTTGTTCATTCGGCTAATGTTCCCGCTCATTGTGCTCCACGCTGGTGTTCGAGAGAGAAAGTCACAGTGCTCTATTACCACACTTTTCAATTAATCCATTAGCAACCCGTGCAGTCGACTGAAAAGATTGCTTAAAATGCTACTCTAAGAAATGTAGAAAGTGAAAAGGCATATATAAAAGACGTCAATGTTTTCTCAGATTTTGTAGCGCATATTAAAAAAATTATACGATAATGCTGACCAGCGTTCAGCATTGTCGTGGCAGATCAGAGCACTTGTCAAGTCTTGACAACCTGATTAATTGATGCAGGTTTGCTTTAAGGGCAGGAAGCTGCTGACGTTCTGTGGAATCACAAGCTTTGTTCCACTGTCTGCGCTGAAATGTGCCAAGAACACAGCTTTGCTTAAATGGAGCAGTCAGATACATATCATTTGTTTTGGAATACTTAAAAATAAAATGGGGTAATTTGAAAGAGAACTGTAAAATCATAATTAAAAAATTAAATATGCAATGCTAATACACTATACCATTCAAAAGTTAAGGGATGACAAGATTTTTATATGTTTTTTAAAGAAGTCTCTTATGCTCACCAAGGCTGCATTTTTTTTATTTAAAAAAATGCAGCAAAACCTATTGTGAAATATTATTATAATTTGAAATAACTTTCTGTTTTAGTAGTATTTAACTGATTCATGTGGTGGCAAAATGTAATTTTCAGCATCAACACTCCAGTCTTCAGTGCCACATGATCATCAGAAATCATTCTGATATACTGATTCGCTGTATTTAAAAAACATTTCTTATTCATATCAGTGTTGAAAGACAGTTTTCACTAGTAGCTTAATAATTTTTGAGGCAAGCCAGACTGTGATGCATTTTTTGTAATTGTTTGATAAAAGTTCAAAATAGAAAGTTCAAATTATAGAATAGAAAGTTCAAAGACCAGCCATTTATTTGCAAAAAAAAAACGTGATATATCTTTACTTTCATAATTTTATCAATTTAATGCCATCATTGCCATAAAAGAAAACATTATATATATTATATATATATATATATTATATATATATATATAGCTATATATATATATATATATTAATTTGCTATGCAGTGGTAATAATAATAATAGTGACTTTTTTTCAAGCCATTGATCATCAGGTCCTTGCTAAACACTGTAAAGTGCATAAAATAATAGTAGCTCACTCAAAAAGTTTCATTTCGAGTAATTAGATGCTCATTTAGCTTTGGATGTACCGAAAGAAATGTTCTCTGACGGGGAGAGTTGTTAATTTGGTAATTATTTCACCCAATTATCCCATTACCACCAATATGACCCATCTGGGCCATTATGTGTATCACATGATAGGCATTACCATGGGTTAATAAGCCAGCCAATATGAGCCACAAGTCTGCCACCTCTCATGTGATGCCTTGTATGAAAACACAACAAGTAATACTTAAAAAAAGATGACCACTATATAGAAGCTATTATTTTTGTTTTTGATATTTATTTTGCTTTATTTCTGTATTGTTAGTAATTTTGTGAAGAGGTTCTGCCTCTATTGCTTAGCCCGAAACCATTAGTTCAGAAACATATTTGAAGGTTCTCAGAAGCTATTCGTGATAGAGGCAGAGGAATGCTTTTGTTTTTCAGAGCGGTAGTTGTGCCGTGTTCACAGAGACCGGGTGGCACGTCTGATTTATGCACAGGTGTTGAAGTTGAGAGATAGCGACAGAGCCTAGTCCGTATAATTAATTCCCTGCACAGTTCAAGCCCCTTCCGTCATCACGCCCAGCGCTGCTCTCTCTGGCTGACCTGCACTCTTCTCCTCTTTCACATTATTACTCTGGGGCGGTAGCAGCAAAGGTGGTGCCGCTGACCCAGCATACGTGCTGCTGACATGTGTTGCGAGATTATGGCGTGCAACATCATTTGAATTAGGTGTAGTGAATATTTTAATAACCCAACATGTTACGCCACGTCTGAGCCGTGGTGAGCGCAGGAGCGTGACTTTTGTGCATGCATCTGTTCGTATAGAAATCCAATTATGTGTGTGTGTGTGAGTGAGTGTGTTTCTGGGGGTTTGTATTCTAGGTCTGAGTGTTATGTGTCAGATTTTCTATGCGCTGTTTAGCCACGGGCTGTTGGCCACAGTGCTACATGCATCCCAGACTGAACAGAGAAACATTGAAAATGAGACGGCCAACTAAAGCAGTTGACACCAGCTCATTCGATGCACTCTTCCTTATGACAGTGGTCTACACATTCAGGTGTACTAGCTAACCCCAGAGGGCTACTGAGAGACAGGCGTCAGGGAGAAAAACTGTGGTTGTTGATTGTTATCCTATAAAACAGAAATTATTTTAAAAATAACAACATTAGGCCTATCGTTTGTCATTGTATTTAAAATTATTCTGTTCTTGCCATGAATATAGCCTTCGGTGGTGACATGGCATAGCAAAATATTAAGGTTGTCAGTAGATTAATATTGTAGAACCATGATTATTCTTAGTATTTTGTACAGTTCATTTTTAAGGAAGGAAAACAAAATAATGTGTGCAAGTTTTATACACGTTTTCATGTTTATGTATTATAGAACGCATGAACTATTTAATGTATGTATCATAACTTTAACCCCCCCCCCCCCCCCCCCCAAGTTTATCTTGGCTTTAGATATACAGGAGCAGACTAGTGGCATTTATTTTAAAAACAGATACAATCACATTTTTCAAGAAAACATTTCACAAAACCAACTTTGGTTTTAATTTAATCTGGAACAATGTCTGTTTTTTTAAGACAAACTGTATTTAGTTTCTTGTTGTAACATATTAGTGGATCATGTTCGTAATTAATGAACAGTCTGGTTACACCAATGCGAACGTGACTTTATATATCCACTGAAAAATCATCACCAGTTGGCCAAAAAATAATTTCAAATGGTAAAGAAGTGCTATAGCATTATTTATTTGCAAATGAAGCTTGGTTTAAAATTCTGTTATTTTCAAGTGCAGCCAACGTTTTTGGGGATATGCAGTTGGACAAAATAATGTGATAACTCATCATCATGAGGGTTAGTATAATTTGTGTAGGCTACAGTGAAAAACCAAATGTTGCAATTATCTTGTATCTTTTTGTTGTCTATATCTAGGTTGTATATCCGTGTACACTCTTAAAAATAAAGGTTTTAACAGGGGGTACTTGCAGTGACGCCATAGAAGAATCACTTTTGGTTCCCCAAAGAACAATTCTTAAAAATAACCATTGGTTTCGTAGTGTGAAGAACATTTTAACAATCTAGTGAACTTTTTTTCCACATGGAACCAAAGATGCCCAAAAAGAACCTTTATTTTTAAGAGTGAATTAGTTGTGCTCGGCATTGCACTCCGCTTTACTGAAAGAGCTGTAGGGATCAAAAAGGTTGGGAAACACTGATCTGGATGTTTAAAGTAATACTACTGCTATCTTGCAGAAACTGTTTTTGAACTGAAGTATAGCCTTCCTAAAAGTATAAAGTATAGCCTTCCTAAAAGCTAAAATCACATTGGTAAGAACCTACATTCAGTATCTGTAGAGCGTGTGGCTGAACACATGGGTGTTTGCCCTTTGGGGCAGCAGGGGGCTTCTTCCCACAGATGAATTAGTCTGGACGTGGTTGTGGTCTATCACATCGCCCGAGCAGGTGTAATCGCTCTGTCGCCATGTGCTTCCATGCAAACAGACATTGGTAGGTCCTCTGTTACAAGGAGAGATAAAGCAAAATACGATAGATTTCACTGTCAAATGGGTGAGGAAGAGAAATAGGCGAAGATTGAGACGTGAACACCCTAAGGACAGCTCAATTATCCAGCCATCAATCAGCTGGGCCCTGATTGGTTGTGTAGACAGGTCAGGAGTGATACTTTGTGTTGGATCGATGTCCCAGTGGTCTCTCTCTCTCGGTCTTAAGCAGCTAACCCACCCACCAGGTCCCCGCACAGCGTGTCAGACGTGGGCTCCTGCTGATTCACAGGTTATTCTAGTCGAGCGGTAAGTCTGCTCCATTACACAGGAGGGGCAGAGGTGTTTTTTTCCAGTGACACTTTACACTTATGACTGTTTACTGTAGCTCAATGACTGTCAGTGGAATGGATTTGCACTTTAAATCCACTTCAAATGTACACTTTTTTTTTGGTGTAGTAGTAGTAGTAGTAGTAGTAGTAGTAAGCTTATAGTAGCAGGTATATACACCACTGTTCAAAAGTTTAAGATTTGTTAACGTTTTTTAAAGAATTCTCTTGCTGCATTTATTTGATTAAAAATACAGTAAAATACTAATATTGTGAAATATCATTAATTTAAAATAACTTATTTATTTTAATGTTTTAAAATGAAATTTATTAATGTTTATTAAGATTTGGTGGTTATTATCAATTATTATTCGTGCTCTGTTATTATTAAAGGTTCTTGTTGTTGAAAAAAATTCAGCTTAATATGTTTTTGGAAACAATGATACATTTGAAAAGTTCAAAAGAACAATTTATTTGAAGTAGAAATCTTTTGTAACATTGTACATGTCTTTACTGTCACTTTTAATAATTTTAATCTGTCGTTGCTGAATAAAATGATTAATTTTAAAAGTATATTTTAAAGTAATAATAAAAGTTATTTAACTTTGTTCAACGCTATAAATTAACATAAAATATACATAATTTTGGCAGAATTTGAAGACAACATTGTATGTATCATTTGTGTATAAAACAGTCTAAGAAATTCAAAAACCCTAGTTGCCAGATACATTGACGTGAGAGAAATCATTATAAACATATTTCACTAAATATAGTTTCATATAATTAACATTACAGACTGTTTCAAACACTGTGTATGCTATATATTTTATTTATTCCATGGTCTGTCTGAATACTGGATTCTGATTGGCTGGCAGGTATGCGGTAAAACCGTTTAATGCACAGGTATTCCAAGTCAGTTTAATCATATTAATGCGCTGCTTTAATTGATGCACACTAACCAACACACATCACTCACGTGCACACACACACACACACACACACACAGAGAGAGAGGTCAGAGATCGCTGATTGCGCTGCACACACACAAACTTGTCAACGCTTCCCCGTGTTTTTAATTAATAAAATAGCCTAGATACTAGATCGCTACATTATATTCCCCAGCAACGAGGTGGTAAAATCGCTGTTTTTGAAGACACACACAGCTGTCATCTCTCTCTCTCTCTCTCGCTCTCTCTTAAAATGATCGATCGATAATTAATTGAAATACATGCTATAATTCATTCAAATAAATGTGGCTTCGTGTCGGGCGGTTCTTTGCCTTCACGTTGTGCATTTAAAATCCTTTAATGCACGGCTAGCCGTTGATTATCCCTTACATATTTTGGTGCTTTTATAGTATAAAGTAATTGTTGTTAGCTAACAACAATCAGTTCAAATCAAATACATCTGTTCAGTTTTAGTGAACAGCCCCTTTGGCCCGACTGTATATCAGTGTTTTTTAGGTTCCATTTCAGTTGCTGATCCATTTGAGATGCTCCCCAGGGTTGCCATGTCTGCATAACAAAACCAGCCCAACTGGTACACAAAACTAGCCCAATCGTGTTCAAAACGTCCTTCCAGGGGTCCCACCTCGGTCGAAATCACGGGGGAAGGCTGTTTCGCTTCAGCCAGCAGACTAAAAAAAAAAAAAACATCCCATGGAAGCAGTATAAAAATAGTCCAATTCAGTGGGAAAACCACAGACTTGGCAGCACTGATGCTCCCTTACAAGTTAGCTGCCTGTGTAGACAGTAGACCCCAAGGTGACTAGGTATGATGTATGTTTGATTGATTTTAAAAATGTGAACCTGATGTAATGTTCGCTTTTTCAACAAACATAAAAACTTGCTTTTATATTGCATGTTTATATAGTCTTATGGGAAAAAAAGAGTGTTACATAATGTGTCAGGGCTTTCTGTTTTTTTGGGCGGAATATTCAATCTTTTCTTCAATCATTACTTCTGTTGTCAGAGCACAAGATGCTTCATTTCACTTGGCACATCTCTTCAAGCAGCATGTTTTTTTGACATGCAGAACAAGAGTGTAAATTGAATGCGAATCACACTTGTATTGAAATTCCAAAGAAGAGTTGGATGTGAACTCATGAAACACAGGATAATTCTCCAAGCGAGATACTTAATCTTAAAGCAATTAAAAGTTTTAGCCTCGTTAAATTATGTATGATGTTTTAAAAATAAATAGGCGTAATTTTTTTTTTTTGCCAAATCAACCTATTTACCCCCAAGCAGTAAATAGGTTGATTTGGCATGGCTCCACTGTGGACACCAGAATGTTCTGCCAAGATGACAAACACTATGGTTCCTCATCAGTCTCTTAAGTTATACATGCTTCGACGATGGAAGATTTCAAAACATCTCTCATGTCTGTTTTCTTCGTACACGACAGGAGGAACCTAAGTGCTTTTAGGCCTTAATAACATGCTATGTGCCACATTTGATCAGAGCCTAAATTCTATATTATGGTCTTCTTCTATATTTTAAATATATATATCTACATGTAAGAATCTATTTATAGACTGTTTTAACCCTGTCTTAATGTAATCACAAACAGTGGGAATATTCCATATCTTCATACATTAGTCATAAGCGATGCTTTTAGTCACAAGGCTGTGACTCATCAAAGACATGAGGCCAGCTTGAAGACCCTTGAAGACAGCTGCAGTAGCTTTACTGTGAGGTATCAACAAGGGATCTAGCATCATTTTCCGCTGCCATTACCAGCATTAGAGGACAAAGCTATCTGCAGCATTATAAAGCTTCAATAGTGTTTAATGTAACCCCTAAATAACGTGAGAAATGACAAGCAAGGCTCAGTGGTTTTGATTAAGATTCATTTTGTGGGGACTTTTATCTTCAATGTAGCATTCAGTTAGAGGTATAAATGACTTTGGAAGTCATTTAAATATAAAACCAGATTTGAGACTTCTACTTGGCTTTGGTTTAATAAAAATGAAGAAGTCACCCGACTGTGACTGGAAATGTATACCTTGTCTAGTTTTAGACTACCATTCAAAAGTTTTTATGGTTGTGAAATAATTCTCTAATGATCGCCTATAAAGAGTGATATTGATATTTCGTTTTAGTACTTCACTTACTTTCTATTACATAAGACAATTGTATAAATTTAGATATGGCATTATTTATTTACTTGAAAGGACAACTATTTGTCTTAAGATTTTTTAGCCCTACAGAATGTAATGGTGTATGTGACGGCAAACCATGTTAACAAACAAACAAAAAACTTCAGTATTCTGAAAATATTGTATTTTATACAACAATTAAATACCAGTCATGATGCAAAAGCTAAGAGCAAAACAACACCATAGCAAACAAAGCAACAGGAAACGCATGCAAGAGGTGCATTGACTCGGATCATCAGCGATGGCGCGGAACTAGTTGAAATTGAAAAGGGAAAAATAGAAACCGCTCTTAATTTAAATGTTGTCAACTTTTGTTTGCATCATTAATGCTGTAATATTGCACCCCCTGGAGCTGCCGAAGTTCAAAATAACACACAATGTATCTACATTTGACGACAGGCGATTAGAGAGGTTGGTTGCCTTGTTGCTGCTTTTGAAACCAATGGAGCATAAAAAGCAAAAGGCTTGACATTTGATATGATGCTCATAAGGGCTCCTCCGCAATTAACTTGTATCATAGCTGCAGGTGGTTCGGAAATGTGCCTCTTAACATCCGTAACAATGATATCAGTCGACTTGTAATCAGTAATCAAGCCAAATTGTTCTACTAATCAATGCAATATGGAAGCATGAAGGAGTGTGATTGCGCATAAGGGTTGAAGCAGACTGGTTTGTGAGCATGGAGTGCCTCCTGTTATCCTGCTCATTCACCCTGAGACAGCTGTTAACCCAACACTATTGCAGTGAGTGAGCGTTGTCTCATGTTGAATAGCGTTACATATCTTGACTCTGCTTTTCAGGACAGGAAAGTACATAAGCAACCTTGATTATGACGAATCATGGTATGCCACTTTGGTAAAAAAGAATGAGAGAGACACTGACAGGCAAAGATGAGTGAGAGAAAAGGATTAAATTACTCTGTTTATGCCACGACACTGCTGAATACTTGATTTTGAATGGTTGCCAGACATTTCGTTTAATTTTCAATATCCGTATAGCTGTGAAGTACTTCCAGGTCTTGACCTTATTACAGTTACATAACAGAATTTAACAGACCTATTTAGCAAAGCAAAAGAAGCAGAAAAAGGCAAAATCACTGCTAATCGAATTGCATTAAATATTAATTAATTTAATAATGATAATTATTTTGTATTCATACATTTTTAGTTAATTTCCTTTTTTTTATTATACATCATATTTTAGCTAGCAATGGTGGATTGGGTTGTCTTTAAGTAGGATACACTGTGACGCTTTATACACAATTATGATAACCTGAAAAATGTCTTAAGATAAACATGTTCGTGTTGAAACTGGGGTGTGTGTAATTCAGTGTAATTCAGTGCGTAATTCAGCGGTCCATCGTCAATTACTACTTTTAGGTCACATGCATTTTTACTTGATTCTGTTCAGTCATGGTGAACTATTTTTGTTAATAACCCACTTAACTAGATTGACTGTTGTCCGTGGCAACATACCGTTGCTACTTTTGCTATGTTGCTGTATTATTAACAAGGTGACATTGATGCAAACATATACTAAACACAGGAAAGGATGATCTTAAATACTGAAACAAACAAGGTAATTATTGATAATAATTGATTAAGCTGATTACAAGGAACTGATAATAACTGTAACCATGACAGCCAAAGAGAAGTGGGAAAATCAAACAAAGTCCATGAAACTAACTGAACAAGTATGTGACAGTACTTTGTATATATGTGTATATATATATATTATATATATAAATTTACATGGAAATATTTCTTAAATATTACATGATGGGGGTATATTAATACATTTATAAAGTACACACACAAACATATATATACAATATATGTAAAAACAACCTATTCTTATTTGGATGTGATTATTAATCTGTATCTATATTATAATACTATATATTTAAGGGGATGTAATGTTCCTTTTGTTCTTAGACTGGTTGTTTTCTTCACTGTAATGAACTGTTCAGTAAGTAGCCATGTAAAAATCTGGAAAATATACAGTGATCTGGTCATTATCACAAAATAAACACTTTCAGAGTGATACAAGACCCTTGCACTTCACGTCAGGCGTTTCTTTTGCGATAATGACTGGCTGCCTGCACGTTATCTCTTAATTATAGAACATTATGAGATTTTCTTTGTTTGACTTTGTTTAATATGCACCTTGGTTGACTACTGTATGCGGGCTGTACGACGTTTCCAAGGCCACCACTTCCTGTTATTTTCACCTTTGAGAGTCATTGTGATCAGCATGGCTCAGTGCCGCCCTCAGGTCAGCTCTTCATCTGGATATATCAACGGTTCGCTCGGTGAGACAGGATGTTGAAGGGAGACAGCGCCATCCGTCCTTGCGATTCTGCCAGGCCGCCATTTCGCTGCGATCACAGCATCCAGCCAAGCCGCATTGGCATTCGGCTAATGCCGCCAGGCTGCCGTTTTCACGTGTGTCTGAGATTCATTGATGAGCGCAGAGAGCTGCGTCCCGAGCTTAGCCTTGGAACGTGGCCATATGCCGGTGACGCACAGCCAATTCATTAAAGACTGGCTGTCTGCCCTGCGCTCAGTGCACCGGGCGGCACCTGTGTCACTCTGAAGAGGCTTGTGCCTTACTCAGTCGGACAGTCCGGACAGGAGGGATGGAGCCGCTCTCACAGTCACTTTACATTTGCTTGTAGTTCACTTACACTGATTATCTGAGAGGATTGCTCTGACTCTTTATGCCACTAGAGTTCCTCATAATGGAGCCACAGTTCTGCTGCATAAGCAAGAGTCCAGTGAGGAGGATATTATACAGTACCACTGACACAATGCTGGACAAGCCATGTCAGAAAAAGCCAAACATTTTGGACCCTTTTAGTAGTTTATTAGTGATACTTGCTCTAAGGGTTTAGTCATTGTCTAAACCAATGTCAACTTTTTTTTCTGTTCATGTTTCTGTTCATTATCAGTATTTTTTGTTGAGCAACAGGTTTGAGTGTTTTTCCAGTGATGTGTATGCTTTTGTCTTGATTTTGTTTTTGCTGACTTGCTAAGGGTTTTCCACATCTATTTTACTAACCAAAAAATCAGAGTTTTTGGCCAGTAAGCAACCAAGGCCCCAGTAACCACTAGTCAAGTCAAGTCATCTTTATTTATATAGCACTTTTAACAATACAGATTGTGTCAAAGCAGCTTTAAAAGCATTGAACACTAAGCACTAAACACTCACTCACACCTTAAGTGCATAGTCACATGATAAAACACACTTTGAACAATTTAGTAGCTACTCAGAGCCTTAGCAACTGTGTAGTAACACATTTGAAGCACTCAAGACATCAGTGACCACTTTCAAATATAAACATTTACATGGTGGCCATCATAAAAGTTTGATGGATTTATTCAAACATAAATTAAATATTGAAAAAGTTAAAATTAAAATAAATGTGTTATATGGTGCATGTAGCTATTTAGCAAAATGCTCCTCTCTGTTTTTTTTTCTAGCTGACTAAGGAGTTTCCGAGTTTTGAGGTAAATGTGACGTTACAGTATGTCCGTGACATCCTGTTTACAAGTTGTTGACATCTTTCCGCTGTTGAAACAATGGCTGCATCCGAAAGCCTAGGCAGCTGTCTTGCTGCCTCGCTGCCTTATCAGGCAATAACTTTGCAGGCAGCATTTCTGCACAAAGTCACCTCATGAAACTGATTTCGGACAGGCTTCTGAGGCAGCATAATGGTTAAATGATCTACAACAAAATAGAACGAGTTTTTGTGATAACTAAATTAATATTTAAATCTTATATGATGTCTGCTAGAACTAACATCAAAAGAATTCGAAATTTCAAAATTTGATCAGAAGAAGGTGCCTCCGGAGACTGGAAGTAAAGCAGAATTTGGGTTCGGACATGCCTTGATTCCTTCCTGGCTTGGAATGCTGCCTCCAAAGGCAGCATTTTAGAGCTTTCGGAAGAAAGCCAATGAGTGAGCCATTACATTGAGGACCAGCATATTATGGTAGTAAGTTGTTACTTTTTCTTGTACATCCTTCTGATGTTTATTAATGGTTAATTCATTATGTTGTCACGTACATGGGTTAGTTGGACTGTATATATATATATATATAATAGATGATACACACTGTATGTGCTTGTTAAGGTGATTAGCTGATGAGCTCCACCTGGGCCAGACTGATTATATGATCGTGCTCCTCCCGAACCTTGTTAATAAAACAATTTCACGAGTTCACACTAACATATAATGTGATTAAGCAATTAGTAGCATATTTGGCGTGCTGTCCAGAGGGAGGGCTCCAAGCTCGGGTTAAAGCCCGAACCCAGACAACTCCCCAAAAGAAGCTAATGGCATGGGACAGCAGCCGGAGAGAAAACTAAGTAGCCCCCAAAAATATGCGTGCCATGAAGAAAAGTAGGGTGTGCGAGGAGGCGGCAGGGCAACTGGGAGGGGTCGTGCGGTGCTTGAAAGGGAGCTGTGGCTCTCCATGTCGGATGGCAAGCCCTACCTGCCACCAAATGAGGAGCACGATGGAAGGCCAGGTGAGGGACTCTCACTGCATCCGAAGGGAGCTGCGGCTCTGCTGCACTGGAAGGGAGAGTCCCTCTTGCAGCTGAATACGTGGCGTGGTTTAATGCGTTGGATGGAGGGCTCTCACTACGAACGAAGGGAGCTGCGGCTCTGCTGCACCGGAAGGGAGAGCCCTGTCCGATGCTGAATAAGCCTTGAATCTCGAAACAACAGCCCGGTCCAATGCTGAATAAGCAATATCTCGATAACGTACGAATGGAGGCATTGCGGCGCGGCCTCCTGGCTCCCCCCCCCCCCCCCCCCCCACCCCCCCCCCCCCCCCCCCCCCCCCCCCCAGACGAATGAGCAGGCACGGCGGTGGCCGTATCGAATTAAGCAGGGCACTGCGGCGGCAGTATCAAATGAGCAGGGCACTGCGGCGGCGGAATCAAATTAAGCCGGGCACTGCAGCGGCAGTATCAAATGAGCAGGGCACTGCAGCGGCCGTATTAGATTAAGCAGGGTGCTGCAGCGGCAGTATCAAATGAGCATGGCACTGCGGCAGTAGTATCAAATTAAGCAGGGCATTGCAGCAGCGGCCTAAAATTTCTTTTAACTGATCAGAATTAGATGGGCTTGCTTTGTGTGAAAATTATTGGTTCTGATATAGCACTTGAAGGTGTCCGATGACCATCGACCGAGAGCTTGGATCTGCTGCTATGAGAGACCTTTTTGAGCTGCTGTAGTTACTGCCCCGATTCAGAAGGAGTGGCTGGAAAATCTTTCTACGGGTATGACTGGTTGGACGATGTTTATTGAACATCGTTTGGAGAGATGTTTTTTTAAACCAAAAACGAGCGACGGGGTGGTTACAATCATCGACAAAAGAGGGGATGTAGACGAGAGCTTCTGAATTGTAGACAAGAAAAAGGGCCTGATACGGTTGGATTGGTGATGGGAGGTTAAATTCTGACGTGGTGACTTTTTGATGACTTATTTACTTTGATGAAATGGGAGTGTCGCTGTCAAGCACGGAAAGGTTGGATGGAGTTGAATAGAAGTTATTGTGAATTCCAAGCATCTCAGGAAACCACAAAAAGCCAGTATGAACATAGCGTCGCGTCTACGAGCGGTATGGAGTATTTGGGTGTATGTGGTACCTCTGTTGCAGCGGAGAATGTGGACACGTTTAGAAAGGATGTCGAAAGTTATCGGCTGTCTAGCGTCCGGGCTTGGAGGATGAGAGCACTGAATTCCTTTGATGAAAAGAGAAGTTTGAGAATTGTTTATTTCAGGAGAGGGGGTACCGTAGATTAATTTGTGAGAAAAAAAATTGAATGCCGCTTAGCTAGCCTTTGATTGACCGGGCTTGGAGGTTGTTACAGGTGTTAAGGTAGGAAACGAAAGATGTGATTGAGAGGAAGGAGAAATCGGGAAATGGCAGGTTGTACGAGAGGTGGAAAGCTTTAAATCATCTCCAAGCAGTTAGATAAGATTGGATGGTTCTGGGTGAAACTGCTTGGAGGATAGAGTCAAGTGACGAGTCGAGGAGAGGTTTTAAGGGATGCGTTATGGGAATGCGAGTTGCGAATAGTGAGGTACTGGGGTTGGCGATGGGTCCATCTCCGGAGCCAGTGCTCTGAATTTCTGCGAAAATCTGAGACTTGATGGCATTAGGCACGGGGGGTGGTTCCTGAGCTGCAACATTCGGTGGGGTAAGTGGTGGGACTGCTGTGAATGAAGTGTACTGAGGTTTAGATTGGAGAGAAGGGTTAGAAGGAAAAATAAGGAGGGGCCGTAACCTTTTGCGGAGGCAGCCTCACGCACAGATTAGCCTCTGGTGCTTAGGGAAGCACGTAGGAAGAGGTAGAAGGAAAAGAGGGAGGAGGCCAGTAAGCTTGCGTTGCTGGCTGATGCTGCCCTGCTTGGACGTCTGCAGCAGGGGCTGCTGGCCATTGATAGGAAAAAGGAGAAGCGGAAGGGTAAGAGTAAGGTGGCGGAGCTTGAATGGCTAGCGGAGGCAGCCTCACGCTAACGTCTGCCGCCGGAGGTAGAAAGGAGGAGGAAGGATAGGAGTTTGGGAAGCTACGCCAGCAGGCAACGTTGCGTGCAGCGCTGTAGCTGAAGGCGCCGCAGTGATTGGTTGAGAAGGAGTGAGGCAGTGCAGTGTGAGGAGCAGCCGAGTCTGGGGCGCGGCCCAGGCTTGCTGACGGCCTGCTGCGTCTTGAAGCTCGAGAGGAGCCGGATCTTGATCCGGAAGACAACGTAATTTTGAATGAAGTAGGGAGCTATGAGGAAGAGGAGCATGGGATGCAATTGTCATCAGAGGCAGCCTGACGTTTAAATCGGCCTCTGGATTAGTGTCTGCTATGGGAGCTGGAGGCCACTGAAAAGAAAAAAAGGGGTCATTAGAAACGGGAGGAAAAGCCTGAGATGTGTGGGCTTGAGGCAGCCTCACGCTTCCTTCAGCTGCTGTAGGCCACGGGAAGGGAGTGGGGTTTGTGACATCCTGTAGAGCCTGTACAGCCTGCACCGCTAGCAGAGGCAGCCTCACGCTAGTGTGTGCTATAGGAGCTGAAGGCCACTGAAAAGGAAAAAGGATTACAAGTAACAGGAGGAAAGACTGAGATGTGAGGGCATATGTTGCAAGCGTAAGCAGCTTTGTGATTGTTTCAGCTGCTGTAGCTGTAGGCCACGGGGCTTGTGATATTCGGGGGAAAATGCTGGAGAGCCTGTGCAGCCTGCACTGCTAGCAGAGGCAGCCTCACGCTAGTGTGTGCTATAGGGGCTGAAGGCTACTGAAAAGAAAAAAGGATTACAAGTAACAGGAGGAAAGACTGAGATGTGAGGGCATATGTTGCAAGTGTAAGCAGCTTTGTGCTTGTTTCAGCTGCTGTAGCTGTAGGCCACAGGGCTTGTGATATTCGGGGGAAAATGCTGGAGAGCCTGTGCAGCCTGCACAGCTTGCAGCGGCAGCCTCATGCTAGTGTGCTATAAAAGCTGGAGGCCACTGAAAAGGAAAAAAGGATTAGAAGTAACAGGAGGAAAGACTGAGATATTTGGGCATGTGTTGCAAGCGTAAGCAGCTTCGCGCTTGTTCCAGATGCTGTAGCTGTAGGCCACAGGGGCTTGTGATATTCGGGGGAAAATGCTGCACAGCTTGCCGAGGCAGTAGTGGTGGAAATTGATTCTTTCAAGAGATTTGTTCATTTTCAGTTCGTTCACCAAAATTATTCGTTCAGATTCGTTCACTGATTCGTTCAGTGACCATTTCTTCATATTACATAAATACGCCAGCAGCTGGCGAAAAAGAGTGTCTTATCTGTTGTCTTAAGTCAACGAACGTATTCACTTATTACAAAAAACTGATTTGACTTTATTAAATGTGTGCATAATGTTCAGATGACCAAAGCACAAGGTTTTCTTGCATATTTAACATTTTAAGTGTTTGGTCAGGCATTTAAACATTCATAAATCGGGGATTAAACGTTGAGTTATGTTCTGTATGCTAAATATGAATATATAAACAAGTTTATTTGCACAGTACCTATAACTGCGCTTTGCATCTGCTTTCTGCTGATCGAGATTGACATGCTTAATGGCTGACTGACCCAGCCAGTACACTCTCATTCATTTCGTTCACGAACAAGATATGTACCAGTTCATTCAACTCACGAACGACATGTACCAGTTCATTCAACTAGTTCACGAACGAGAAGCTCTCTCTCGTTCAACTTCAGAGTCAAAAGAAACTCATTCAGTGAAGGGCGTATTCGTTCACAACATTCAACAAATCACATGCTCCGTCACATCTCATACTCGATGGCTATTGGCTCGAGGTTTAGTCATTCTTTGACAGGATGAAACAGTCCACAGAGCTACCCGGTTCACTGAACTGCGCATGCGCTGCCAATAGCGCCACGCTGCTCTGGAGGGAGGAATTTCAGTGAACGAGAAATATGAGTCAATGGATTACGTGAACGATTCGTTCAAGAACGTAACAACACTAAGAGGCAGCCTCACGCTAGTGTGCTACGGTAGCTGGAGACCACTGAAAAGGAAGAGAGGTTAGAAGTAGCAGGAGAAATATGACGACTTTAACATCATAAAATTACGAAAAGACATGCTTTTCCTCTTAACCACACAATTAGTAGTAAGTATTGAAACAGCTAGCCAGCCAAGCAGCACATCAGCTGGTAGAGAGGTGCCTAGCAGTATGCCCAATGCATGCAAATTAGGTTGCTAGTTGTACAATAATAACAGTTTCTTTATGATACACCTTATTTGTTGGTTTGCACCTATAATTGTACTCCGTTTAACTTAATTTCACGAAAATCAAATCTTTTTCATCTTATCTGTCTATCAGAGTAAAATGTGTAATTTAAAATACAGGTAAAAATCTAGTGAAAATTAATGTAGAAAATTTTAGTAATTTCATTGCGTGTTCTACGCAGTTTTGCATCTTGGTTACAAAAAAATGACATCAACATCCATAATGTCATCACGTCGTTTAACAACAAACGACCTACCTTTAGCGACTTTACTTAATATTATTGCAACAAGGCCTGCGGTGTTAGCGGAGGCAGTCTCGCGCTAGCGACTGCTACGTGAGCTGGAGGCCCGGCTGCATGTGGTGCTGTGGCCGGAAGAGCCTCGGTGAAAAGTTGAGCCAAAGAAGGAAGCGAATGAGGTTTTGCTGCAGTGAGAACTGTGGCGCGGCCCAAAGCTCGAGGAGAGCCGGGTCTTGTGAGGGACAATGATAGTGTCGAGTGGGCGAGTTCGAGGCTTTGCTCGATCTATTGGCCGCCTTGACTGATTTGCAGGATGAAGAATAGATCGTACAGATCAGCTTTGTTTACCCTCTGTGAGAATGGTTCGTCGGGAAAAAAAAAAAACAAAAAAACACAACAACAAACAAACAAATCGGCGTTTGCTTCCGCCTTAAATACTATCCACTTTCCGATCGGAGGATACGAGGATGTCGGGGAAGTTGGAAGTCTCGCCAGTGGAGGCGAGGTTAAGCCTCGGTGTTGTGGAGAGCATGTGGCTGGTCGAGCAGAGCGACGGCCGCGATGAAGCCTGGTGCTCGGTGGCGGTGACTGGCGGAAAAGGAGTGAGCCTAGCGCCGGCAGATTGCGACAGAGGATACGAAAGATCCCCAGTACAGGTCTCATCATCGTATGGAAAAAGTTGAGTCTGTGATATAATGGCTCAAGGAGCAAAACCGAATGCTGGAAAACTTTCGTTGAGCTGAGGTAAGTTGGCTGTATATATATAAACGTATTGTGCTTGTTAAGGTGACTAGCTGACGAGCTCCACCTGGGCCAGACTGATTATCTGATCGTGCTCCTCCCGAACCTTGTTAATAAAACATCATATGCTAACAATTTTTTAATTTTTTAATTTTCAGGAATGTGGCTGCATTACCCTCACCTTCACCGGCTCGCACCAGGGCACGCAGGTGTCGTTTAGTTTTCAGTGCGATTGAGAATCATACTGAGTAAGTGCACAGACATTATATTTTACAGATGTAATTTTGTTTACATCATCATAATACATAATAAACATCATAAAAAAGTATATATATATAACATAAAAAACATATAGGGTCTTTATCATGTCCATTAGTTGATGGATATGCTAGTTCTTTGTGTCATTAGCAAGGAGTAAGTGCACAGACATTATATTTTACAGATGTAATTTTGTTTCTATCATCATAACACAAAAAGTATATGTACTTGTATGATATTACTGAAACTTGTGTCTTTATGCATGGTCATTAGTGATTGATGATGATGATGATGGTGATGGAAAAACAAAATACAATAGTTTCTTTTATTGTGTTATCAGCATGCTCATGTTTTTATTTATTAGATTTTTTTATAAACAGACACGACAGTGAAACTGATCAGCCACCTGTTCCAAAGAGAGCAAAGGCAAACAAACAGACAAGGTGCAGGCAGTCCACCATGTCATGGAAACCACAGACTGATGATGACACGTTCCAAAGACTCTGCGATTCCTACCTGCACAGGAACCTGGACCACAACTGAGCTCTGCTGACTCACATTCGCCAATGAGTCTATTCAAACAGTTTTTTTCAGAGAGTGCTGTGTCAACTCTGTGCCAGAACACCAATGCTCAGGCTGCTAAGGCAGCTGCAAAGGGACTCAAATATAAATGGACCGATGTCAGCATCAGTGAGATGTACCGCTACATTGGGATTATATTTTACATGGCCATGGTAAAGTTGCCCTCCATCAGGGACTACTGGCGACAGAGCAGTATTTTCACAGTACCTTTTCCAGCTACAGTTGTGCCAAGAGATAGATACCGAACACTTTCATGGAATGTGCACATGAGTCACCCAGATGCAGACAAAGAGAATGACAGAAAGAGGGGCACATCTGAACATGATCGTCTGTTCAGGGTTAAACCTCTTATGGACACTATCCGTCATGCTTGCAAAGCTATTTATCATCCAAAAAGAAATTTAGCTGTGGATGAGAGAATGGTTGCATGCAAAGCAAACACAGGAATGACACAGTACATGAAAGCCAAGCCAACTAAGTGGGGGTTCAAGTTGTTTGTTCTAGCTGATTCCTCAAATGGATACACCATGGACTGGATACACCATGGACTTTTCTGTGTACGCAGGAAAGAACAACTATCCCACAGGCCAAGGACTATCATATGATGCTGTGACATCTCTTTTGGACTTAAAGTTTTAGGCTCTGGGTACCATGTGTACATGGACAAAGTCCAAAGCTCCTAAAAGACTTGCATACCATGAAGTTTGGTGCATGTGGGACTTACAGAGACAACAGGAAGGACTGCCCTCGGAACGCAGATAATTCACTCTCTAAAAAGTCTGCTAGGGGATCCATCAGGTGGATTCGGGATGGGCCTCTTGTATTTGTAAAGTGGATGGACACACGAGAGGTATCTGTCTGTTCTACCATCTATCCTGCTTATACAGGAAACACTGCGCAGAGGAGAGTGAAATCAAAAGGTACATGGAGGACAAAGACATTTCCATGTCCTGCACCTGTGACTGCATACAACCAGCATATGGGGGGCGTTGACCTGTCTGATCAGCTGATACAGTACTACACTGCACAGCACAAAACAATGAAGTAGTACAGAAAGATATTTCTACACTTCTTGGACATTGCTGCCACCAATGCTTTCATTGTGCATAAAGAACTATATGGTAACTTGTCCCATGACGAGTATATGGAACAACTTATCACAGAGCTTTGCGGTGTCTCACAGAAAGTAGCACCAAAACGGACCAGTAGTGACCATGTGCCAGTTCCAGGAACTGACCTGACCTCAGATGCCAGGAATGTTGCCACTGCTGGTCGCAAATGCTGTGTGCATTGCAAATCAGTGCATGATAAGAAACAAAAAACACCATGGAAATGCCAGGCATGCAATGTTCACCTCTGTCTTCAGTTGAACAGGAACTGCTTTCAAGAGTGGCACAGAGATGTGTGACTGTGTATTTGGTGTAAGAGTGGGCTTTTACAAACCTTACACCCCCTTTTTTATATTGGATTGTTCTTGTTTGTACTTTTTTTACCCTGAATGTCTGTTCTTGCATAGTTTTGCCCTGAATGTATTGGTTGTGCCTCTACATGTGTACATTCAAGTATAGTACATAAGATTGTCTGTGTCCCTCTCCCCTCACACCTGGACATGTTTGTTCCTCGAGTTATTTTATGTGATAGTTATATATATTCTAAATAAACTGCAAACAAAAAATACAGTGGGTACGGAAAGTATTCAGACCCCCTTAAATTGTTCACTCTTTGTTATATTGCAGCCATTTGCTAAAATCATTTGTTAATTTTTTTTTTGTACACACAGCACCCCATATTGACAGGAAACACAGAATTGTTGACATTTTTGACGATTTATTAAAAAAGAAAAACTGAAATGGTCCTAAGTATTCAGACCCTTTTTTCAGTATTTAGTAGAAGCACCCTTTTTACAGCCATGAGTCTTTTTGGGAAAGACGCAACAAGTTTTTCACACATGGATTTAGGGATCCTCTGCCATTTCTCCTTGCAGATCCTCTCCAGTTCTGTCAGGTTGGATGGTAAACGTTGGTGGACAGCCTTTTTAGGTCTCTCCAGAGATGCTCAATTGGGTTTAAGTCAGGGCTCTGGCTGGGCCATTCAAGAACAGACACAGAGTTGTTGTCAAGCCACTCCTTCGTTATTTTAGCTGAGTGCTTAGGGTCATTGTCTTGTCGGAAGGTAACCTTCGGAACAGTCTGAGGTCCTGAGAACTCTGGAAAAAGGTTTCGCTCCCAGGAATCCCTTGCTACTCTTGGCCGCATTCAGATTTCCCTCGATTGCAACCAGTCGCCTGTCCCTGCAGCTGAAAAACACAGAGTATGATGCTGCCACCACCATGCTTTACTTTTGGGACTGTATTGGACAGGTGATGAGCAGTGCCTGGTTTTCTCCACACATACCGCTTAGAATTAAGGCCAAAAAGTTCTATCTTGGTCTCATCAGACCAGAATCTTATTTCTCACCATCTTGGATTCCTTCAGGTGTTTTTTAGCAAACTCCATGCGGGCTTTAATGTGTCTTGCACTGAGGAGAGGCTTACGTCGGGCCACTCTGCCATAAAGCCACAACTGGTGGAGGGCTGCAGTGATGGTTTCTACAACTTTCTCCCATCTCCCGACTGCATGAGGCGTGCAATGTTTTTACTCAGTCCTATTTGGTACTACAGCTCTCAAGCTGTGGTTAGAAGCATATTTTTTTATAGATCATGCTTTTGAGCACAATAAGCAAGCTAACATGTGGTACAATCTACAGTGGGGCAAAAAAGTATTTAGTCAGCCACCAATTGTGCAAGTTCTCCCACTTAAAAAGATGAGAGAGGCCTGTAATTTCATCATAGGTATACCTCAACTATGAGAGACAAAAATGAGAAAAAAAAAAATCCAGAAAAATCACATTGTAAGATTTTTAAAGAATTAATTGGTAAATACCTCTGTAAAATAAGTATTTGGTCACCTACAACAAGCAAGATTTCTGGCTCTCACAAACCTGTAACTTCTTCTTTAAGAGGCTCCTCTGTCCTACACTCGTTACCTGTATTAATGGCATCGTTTGAACTTGTTATCAGTATAAAAGAAACCTGTCCACAACCTCAAACAGTCACACCCCAAACTCCACCAGGCAAGACCAAAGAGCTGTCAAAGGACATCAGAAACAAAATTGTAGACCTGCACCTGGCTGGGAAGATTGAATCTGCAATAGGTAAGCAGCTTGATGAGAAGAAATCAACTGTGGGAGCAATTAAAATGGAAGTCATACAAGACCACTGATAATCTCCCTAAATCTGGGGCTCCACGCAAGATCTCAACCCATGGGGTCAAAATGATCACAAGAACTGAGAGCAAAAAACCCAGAACCACACGGGGGGACCTAGTGAATGACCTGCAGAGAGCTGGGACCAAAGTAAAAAAGGCTACCATCAGTAACACACTGCAACGCCAGGGACTCAAATCCTGCAGTGCAAGACGTGTCCCCCTGCTTAAGCCAGTAAATGTCCAGGCCCATCTGAAGTTTGCTAGAGAGCATTTGGATGATCCAGCAGAGGATTGGGAGAATGTCATATGGTCAGATGAAACCAAAATATAACTTTTGGTAAAAACTCAACTTGTCGTGAGAAGAAAGAATGCTGAGTTGCATCCAAAAAACACCATACCTACTGTAAAGCATGGGGGTGGAAACATCATGCTTTAGGGACTTGTTTTTTTTCTGCAAAGGGACCAGGACGACTGATCTGTGTAAACGATAGAATGAATGGGGCCATGTATAGTGAGATTTTGAGTGAAAACCTCCTTCCATCAGCAAGGCATTGAAGATGAAACGTGGCTGGGTCTCTCAGCATGACAATGATCCCAAACACACCGCCCGTGCAACGGAAGGCGTGGCTTCGTAAGAAGCATTTCAAGGCCCTGGAGTGGCCTAGCCAGTCTACAGATCTCAACCCCATAGAAAATCTTATGAGGGAGTTGAAAATCCGTGTTGCCCAAAACATTACTGCTCTAGAGGAGAACTGCATGGAGGAATGGGCCAAAATACAAGCAACAGTGTGTAAAAACCTTGTGAAGACTTACAGAAAAACGTTTGACCTCTGTCATTGCCAAACAAAGGGTATATAACAAAGTATTGAAATGAAATTTTGTTATTGACCAAATACTTATTTTCCACAATAATTTGCAAATAAATTCTTTAAAAATCAAAAAATTTGATTTTCTGGATTTTTTTTTCTCATATTGTCTCTCATAGTTGAGGTATACCTATGAAAATTACAGGCCTCTCTCATCTTTTAAGTGGGAGAACTTGCACAATTGGTGGCTGACTAAAAATACTTTTTTGCCCCACTGTATACTCGTTCATTCCCATTTAAATATAGACTTTTCAATCTATATATATTATTATATATTATTTAGTGTCGTGCTCAATAAGTGGTGTTTTGTAGAGTGCACATGTATGCAAATGTGTAAGGGAACACCAGAGTGTGATGAAAGAGGGAACCTGCAATGAATCAAACATCAAATGAAGCAAAATGACAGGGAATAAAAAACAGTTAAGTAGTCATCAGGTGCCATGTTCATTACAGCAACATCTCAGAGATCTTGAATCGATGAATTAGTAGAAGTTATTACTCCACTACCTGCATATGACATTATTATCGACTGTCCTATATTGTTAAACCAACTTGCTTCAAACGATAAAGGTGTGACAATGTTCGGGAAACAGTCATGAGTAGGTAGTTTCTACAATGAAGCATTATACTATGGTGGTTAAGGAGCAGATTACGTCATTATATGGGAAATGCACCCCAGAAAACTGCACAGCAATGGCAATAGGCAGTTTGATTACGCTAATGTGACTGCACCTTAAGGCAGTGAGCACAGGAAGGCACCACTCACTTTTCCTGCAGAAAATGTAAATCTAGTTATTCTATTTTGTTGTGATGTTAAAGGAGCATTTTTCAAAGATATCACATATAAGTTTTGCTTACTCAGAAGTGTTCACAGAGCAGAAAGAAAAAGGTTATCTCTATTAACCAATCATTTTCCTGCCTGCCTTAAAAACACTTCAGAGGAAGCAAAGCTGTGAGCTTAGAAATGGCCGGACATTAGCAGATATGTCCACCTGTATATGTTTGGTCCTGCTGAGAGTGCAACAATTCACTGGTCTGTAAATTGAGATGGTGAGCTAAGTGAGACGCTGGACTCTTTCACTCATAAGGCCAAATGCAATGTGCAGTTGTCAGGTTCATCTGCAGAATGGATGTGACCAGCGCTGGCTCCTGTTGCCAGTAATTGCGTTTCACTCTTAAGTGATATTTACAGCGAATGCCCGTAAGTACTCAGCACCACAGCAACAAATGTAAGAGGAAACAGTGATTATATATGACCACAAAGGTGTACTTTATTTCCAAATCAATTATGAATCAATTATGGGGAAATACATTCCTTCCAGAACCAAAGAGACATGTCTGCTGCCCTAATGAATGTTTAAACAGTTGCTGACTGAACTGTTTGATAAAAAGTTATTTTATTATTTCAGCACTTTTCACTTTTTTTTCTTTTGCTGAGAATGTGAAAAAGGTTTAAATATTCAAAACAATTGTTTGCACCCCATGATTTATAGATGCAAGTTACAGGCATAGTTCACTGAAAAATAAAAAGCTATTTTGTCCATGGGCCAAAAAATAAAAAAAAAATAAAAAAATCAAGTAATCAACATGCTAGCTCCAAAAAGGAGCTAAAAAAATGTTTTTTTTTTTCTTTGCTGCGAATGTGAAAAAGGTTTAAATGTATAAAACAAGGGTTTACCCACATGGTTTATAGATGTACATTACAGGCATAGTTCACTGAAAATAAAAAGCTATTTTGTCCATGGGTCCAAAAAAACAAACAAACAAAAAAAAGTTACACCACAAAAGTGGTCCGTATGACTCTTATTAATAATAACCCCCTTACAACCAACCTCTAAAAATCACACCGCTATTTTTCTGTCAGCTAAGTCTGCCACATACAATCAAAATCATTACATTAAGGATACTATGTCATAAAGTATGTGAGAAAAAAGTAGAAATTATGAAATCATGAATGACCGAAAGTTCAAAAAAATCACTTATATGATAATTAAAGTCAAAGATGTGATTGTGAATGTGAATTTGAGATATACACTATAACCCGATCTTATAAAGGTAGAAATAATCACACAAATTATGAGATGAAAATTATAAAGAATTTGATAACGATTTGACTTTTAATCTCATAATTTCAATGTATGTTATGAATTAAACTTTTAGTCATAATTATGCCTCTATTTCATTATATGGCTTACTGTAGTGTCAATTAACTTGCACTTTGTGATAAATTTAAGATGTAATCCAAAGTAGTAATTTCCATCATACAAAACCAGAAGGGGGTATTAGTTGAGAGCACTGGCAGGCATAGGTGAATATTAGCTTTTAATGATTCGATAATTTGCAACCACAAAGCTAATGTCATTGCTATCGCGTAGAAAACTTTGCATAGTCTATTGATATGTACTTTCAGCTTTATCTAAGTGATTATGTACATTTTGGGTGAACTGTCGTTACCTGAAAGTGACGATTCAAAAATTTTCCTTCCATGTTTGCAATGAAAAACAGCATACAGATTTGGAAATGACATGGAGAGTAAGTGACACAAGTTTATCTTCTTTCGGGGGAGCTGAGAAGCTTAGATATCAAAAACATAGTTAAGGTACAAATCCTGGGGAGTATTCCACGTGTTTGTATGATTTCACCTTGTAAAACATCTTGGTAAGAGCTACAAGCGAATGAATTTATTAATTTTCAGTGTTCACTTTTGTTTTCTCTCTCACTACTGTGGGACAATTTTGTCCTTTATGGCTATTCAAGCTCGTTGTTGTTTATAGCTTACTGTATTGTATTCCTCAACGCTATCAGCTGTGGCCTCAGATTACCTCTTGTTCTGGTGCCAGGCAGAGATTGTGTAGTTGTGGTGAGCTGTTAAACTTTTCAGGCCATCCGTTCTTATTGAGACAGCTCATTGCCCTCTTACTATCTAATTGAAGTGTGGGTGAGTGATGCCTTACAGTAGAGACTTTCGACAGACAGTCTGCCAAAGGGAATACCAAGGAAGGCAAATCAATATCGATAGCAACTGACTCAAATTAGAGGAGCTGACAGCCACTGCTAAACAGTCTGGACGTGGTGGTGTTGGATCGCTATCTCTGTGATTTTTAATAGTGGACAGTGCTGCATGGAAACCATGTGGAGTTTAGGTATTGCATGAATATGATCAAAACCAAAAGTGCCATATGCAGTGATGGGGGACACTATATTTTCTTTGCTTCAGGGGATGCATTTACCCAGAAATCGTCTCTAGGTTACGTATGTAACCATGGTCCCCCGAAGGGAACGAGACGCTGCGTCGGAGAACGCTTTGGTTTTTTTTATTTTATTTTTTGCCCTTGCGTGACCGCGTTTCTGAAGCACGTGTCAAATCCGTCCAAAGGAGCAGCGAGACGTCACGAGCAGGGAGACGTAAGCACCAGAAAGCATAAAAGAACATCCGGCCGGGCGCAAACCAGCTTCAATGAAGTAGCACCTGCAGGGATGCAGGGAGTATGGCAAAGAGACACAGCATCTCTTTCCCTCGGGGAACCATGGTTACATACGTAACCTAGAGACGTTCTCCTTCAGGAACTCGAGCTGCGTTGAATTTGCTTTTGGAACGAGAATACCCATTGCGCCATACTACCAAGTCCCTGCCTTTGTGTGTATCCTATGAGCACATCACGAATAGAGAACTTGGGAACCTGGGGTAGAATCCAGGTCTAGGTTGTAAAAGCGGACACAAGTGTGTGGAGAGGACCAGCCCGCCTCAGCACAAATGTCCTGCAAGGCCACACCCAAGTTGAAAGCCTTGGAGGACGCCATACTCCTGGTCGAGTGCACTCTGACACCCATAGGAGATGGGAGGCCAGAGGAATCTTAGGCTAGTGAGATGGCCTCGACAACCACCTACCCATAGTCTGCTTGGTCGCCGGAAATCCCTTCTTGGCGGACCAAAACAAACAAAAAGCCGATCTGCCTTACGCCACGGGGCAGCTCCATGTGTGTAAGCGTCCAGTGCTCGAACTGGACAAAGCAGATTAAGCCTTTCTTGGCCTACATCCTGGTACGGAGGAGGACAGAATGCCTAAAGTACTATAGGCCCTGGCGAAGAAATGGGCACCTTAGGGACATACCAGACCCTTGGGTAAAGGAATTCCCTAACCATGCCTGGAGCAAACTCCAGGCATGAACAGAGAGTGCCTGAAGATCCCCGATCCTTTTTAGTGAGAAAATAGCGAGGAGAAAGATGGTCTTGAGCCGGAGCAACTTGACCGAACTTCTTCTATAGGTTCAAAGGGGGCATTGCATAAGCCATCCAGAACCACAGCCAGGTCCCATGAGGGCACCTTGGTACGCTGTACCGGCCTCAGCCTCAGGGAGTGTCCACGGAGGAGGAGGAATGATGTGCAGGTTGGCAAGTGGGTGTCTGCCCAATGATTGACCACCCAGAAGGGCGTGGTAAGCAGCTAAGGCCGCCACGTATAACTTCAGAGTGGAGGGAGATAACCCTGCAGCGAATCGCTCCTGCAGAAACTCCAGAAATGAACCAACTAGGCAGTTGACTGGGTCTTGCAGTCGCACCATGAAGTGAAAAGCTTCCACAAGGCGTACTGTTTCCTAGTGGCGGAAGCTCTGGACTGGAGTATAGTCTCAAAAACCTCAGTTGAGAGACCAGATGCTAAGAGCTGTGCCCCCTCAGGGGCTGCCCACAGCTTCCATAACTCCGAACGATGACTGTCGTTGTAGTAGAGACCACGATGTGTTGTCTGTGCGGACAAAGCTTGCTGCCCCCTTAGGGGATGGAACAAGGACAAGTGTGTCAGAGCGCGAATACCGGCCAGCCCTGTGTGACACCGGGCAGTTGATGTGCCAAGTGAGATGATGGTCTTTCCACAGACCCTGGGCAGAGCGGCCATTCATGACCGCTCCCCAGCCCGTGAGATAGGCATCCGTCGTTAGCCTTACGCGAAGACAAGGAGCCCCTAACGTCGGGCCTTGAACCAGGGACCAACGTTTCTTCCACATGTCTAAGACACGTAAGCATCGCCGCGCGGACCATGATCATGCATAGCCCGGCTTCCGTCCCGCCTCAGGGAAGAATCACTGTGGTTCGAGCCCCCACTGCAAGGGTCTCATGACAGCAGGGCCCATAAAGGTAACAACGGCATTGGTACGCGCTGCAATTCAGGCCCAACAGCCTCGAGAGAAACACTCGTGTGACACGGTGCAGTGACACCGGAGTCTTCTCTTACTCTCGTGATTGTCGTGAGGATTGACTCGATTCGAGAAGGAGACAGACGTGCCTGTATCGAGGTTGAGTCCCACACCATGCCTTAATAAGTGGTTCTCTGTAGTGGAGAACGAACACTCTTCTTGGCATTTAGTCTTAACCCCAGCTCTCTCGTATGGGGGGGCGCGGACGGCATCTCAGAATGCCGAGCTACAGCCAGTTGCTGACCGATTGAGCTAGTGTAAAACCAATCGGTAGATATAATGATTGATGCGGATGCCTGGAAGTTCGCAGTGGAGCCAGAGCAGGGCATCCACACCAACTCTTGTGAAAGTGCGGGGTGAGTCAACAGGGCGACAGGGAAGCACTCTATATGGTATGCTTCGCACCGAGCAAGCAAAACCTCAGGAACTTCCCCGTGTTGAGGGTAGGATGGAAAAAGTGGAAATAGATGCGGTATCTGAGACTACGTAAACAAACCAGTCATTTCGGCTGGATACCTGTAGATGTACTTAGTCGTCTGAGCAGTGAAGCTTGAACCGCAAGCCAGTTGATAGCCGGTTCAGAAGACGGAGGAATCTAAAGATCGATGAGCTGCAACCCACCACATCCTTCTTCGGAAACGATGAGTAACGGGCTGATGTAGAACGCTGAGACGCGCTATCGAAGATGAGAGGAGGAACCAATCGTATGCGTACGGCCCTCACTGCTCAAGAGGTACTCCTTACTTCTGTCACCAATTATCCCCTGAGAGGCGCTTGCTCGGGGCCCACTAGTGTGGGGGTGACCCCGTTGAAACGAGGCGGACGAGAACCGGACTGGATTCTGTAACCTTTCTCTACATTCTGCAGGACCCATTTTGAGATATTTTGTAGAAGTTTCCATGCTACCAGAAAATCTACTGAGGGAACCAGCCTCTTGAGGCTGGCGTCTGGTATTATTAGAGTAGCCAGTTTGGTGCCCTGAAGCGGATGACCGACAGGGAACGACCGATCTGACTCCTGTAGCACCCTCACTTGAGGGGGCGAGCTCTCCAGTGCCGTACCATTGCCGGGCGGCAGCTTGGAATTTCACTCGTCTGAGCTCACTTGAGCCCTGAAACACAGAGGTGGCAGGGGTATCAATGAACCCCCATGAGGGCACTGAAGGAACAACCGACCCGACTGCTGTAGCACCCTAACTTGAGGGGGCGAGCTCTCCCGTGCAGTACCATTGCCGGGCGGCAGCCGGGAATTTCACTCGTCGGAGCTCACTGAGCATGGGGGCCACCGAGGGGTTGCGTGGTATGTGCACCCACCATCATTCTTCGGAACGAGAGAGTAACGGCTGTAAGAACCCGGGCGCGTCTCCGGAGAGAGGAGGAACACGTTATATGGCCCCCTTCCTCAAGAGAGTATACTTCTTGTTCCATTACCAGAGCCTACTCAGGGCCCACTAGTGTGGGGATGACCCCAATGAAACGAGGCGGACAAGAACCGAACTAGATTCTGTAACCTTACTCTACAATCTGCAGGACCCATTATGAGATATTTGGTAGAAGTTTCCACGCTACAAGAAAATCTACTAAGGGAACCAGCCTCCCGAGGCTGGCGTCTGGTATTATTAGAAGAGCCAGTTCAGTGCTGACGCGGATAAACGCGGAATGTGAGCCGGCAGGATTTATCAGGAGCCATTATATTCAGATAATTTTGCCGACCTGAGGCATTGTTAGCACCATCATTGAGGTGGGGCCGCGCTCTCCGCCGTGCCGTAACAGTTTGCCGGGCCAGGACAGATGAGAGTCGCTGGAAATTGCGGCTCGTTGGAGCTCACAACTGAGCCCTGAACGAAGCCACAGACCAGGCTGGCAGGGGTTATCAGTGAACGCGGCAAAATGAGGGCACGGCAGGGAACGTCCGACCTGACTGCTGTAGCACCCTCATTTGAGGGGGCGAGCTCTTCCGTGCCGTACCGTTGCTGGGCGGCAGATGGGAATTCGCTTGTCGGAGCTCACTGAGCCCTGGATAGAAACCGGATCTACCTAGGGTGCCGGGGGGCATGTACCTCAAGTAGTACGCTACCACTCGTAGGGGCACTGAAGCGACCAATACTTCCCGATACCTGGCTGCTGTAGCACCCTCACCGTGACGGCGTGGGCGAGCTTCTCCAGTGGCCCGTTTACCGTGGCCAGGCCTTATTCAGCAGGGCTGGATTGTTTGCTCGGTCTGGAGCTCACTGTGAGCCTGAAGAACCGAGGGATGGCCATAGGTTCTCCAGCTGCCGTAGCACGACACTCACGCGTTTTCACGGTATGCAAGTAAAGCCTCCGTGAGGGCGCACTGAGGGCGGATTGGGCACACCGTATACTGAGGGTTATCCTTTCCTGCTCATGGTGGGCAGACCCTCAGGGACCTGACAATGGTGAGGACATTTCGCGATGTGGTTGCGTCTATAGACAACATAACGGTCCGCAGGATTCCGTGTTAGGTCTATAAGACCCCAAACTGAGAGCCATCGCCTCCAACCCCTCGTCTTTTCTGTGTGCAGGGTGTGCGGGTCGTATGCAAACGCCTCTGTTTTTGAGACTGTCGAATTATAAGGAGCTTTATGACCTTGGGCTGCTCGCCGTCAGCAGCCCCACCCTGAGCAGGTCGCCATGGTATGCTTGTAAAAAATGCGCCAGCCTGACCTACCGCCGTATAAGCTTTCCCAACAAGACTAGATGTCAGCCTAACGGGCCTGCTGGGAAGCTTCGGGGCCCCATTAAGGTGACACGGTCATTGCTGAGGATGGAGAGAGATAGCTCGAAAGCGTCTGCTCCACCACTGGTATCGCCCCATATACCTTATCATTCAGACCCACGATGTTCTTTGAATAATTCGAGACTGTGGGGCAGTAATACGGGATGAGTACGGTTTCTCCCACGATCTTGGCACCTCAGCTAGATGGAGACGGGGAAAACAAAAAACGGAAGGCCACCGTCGTGAAGGCTGTGATCTGGATTAAGAACATGCTCGTCTAATTATTTTTAAGACGAGCGTCCTGTTTCTAGGCTTGCCAAACAATATTTTATTTTTGGCGCGAAACACACCCCATAATCACAAATCACACCTCATAAGTGAGGGACTGTGGTGGCGAGTCCACAATCTCATCCGTGTCGACGCTCATCACATCAACCTCCTCAGAGGAAGACAGATGAAGCGTCTGGCTCTTTCTCTCGCGGGGGGGGGGGGATGCTGCGAGAGGAGGAGCAGAGCCGCTGGAATCTAGAGGGGGGAGACCGAGAAACGGTACGAGCCCGTCTCGCGATCCACTCCGCTAAATCCCCCGCGATCCCCGACGACAACAGTCTAGCGCTGTGATTGATCGGCAACAGCGGTACCGTCTCTTTGGCCAGTGGCCTCGACGAGCGGCCGCTGTCACAACGCACAGCCAGGCAGAAGAGAGCGGAGCGTGTGATGACAATCAGCTGCTTGAGAGCTGACCGTGCATGCTTCGCTCCTAACAAATGACACACAAATCGTGTGTATTCCCTGCTGCCAGATATCGTGGGCAGGGAGAAACTCAGCGTTTGTAATGCCGTTCGCTCGCATAGACTTTCTCATTGTTTTATATATATGAGGGCTTGTGCGGACAGACAACAGTAAATAAACAGACACATAAACAGAGCGCTACTGAAGGGCACAAGCTGGTTGGCGCCCGGCCGGATTTTATGCTTTCTGGTGCTTACGTCACCCTGCTCGTGACGTCTCGCTGCTCCATTGGACAGACTTGACACGTGCTTCAGAACGCGGTCAAGCAAGGGCATTCCCAAAGCAAATCTCGACGCAGCTCGAGTTCCTGAAGGGGAACTATTTGCAATGCGTTTATAGGTGTCAAATGTTTATCTAGTCTTTTCTCGGTTAACGGTAATAAGGCGACTGCAGCTGATGGCCTTGGATTAAATAAGTCCTCATCAAAACACTGTTACTCTTCAAAAAAAAAAAAGGTTTCGAACAAAACGGCATCACTTTCAGTGTTAGTTTAAGAGTTTTCACACTGTGCTTAACTCTGGGTTACCGTCTTTTTAAAACACGGGGTTACAGCCTCTTTTAACACTTTCAGGGCACTTTTAAAGCAAAGTTTCACACTTGTAATTTCCAAAGAGGGTTAGAAAACTGCTTTTAACATTGTGTTTTGAAACCCTGCTCTGTGGAACACAAGATGATGTTGAAACTGCACGTTCTTCTTTTCTTTCCACTGAATTAGAACTTAGTAAAAGTTTTTGGAACAACATAAATAAATTATATAGAAAGTTCTTTTTGGGTAAACTACTCCTTTAATGTTGTTCATTAAATATTTACACACTATGTACAATAGCAGAACATTTCAGTTGCTGTGTTTACAAATTAAAGTAAAAAAAATATATATATTTTTTTCAATTATTAGTTAGAATTTCATTTTGCTCTCTTGTGGGTGATGCTGTTTAAGATGTTCAATGTGTCTGAAATATTGGGCTAATTTTAAGCAACAATAAACAAAACGTATAATGTAAAAAGTGCTCTGACTATCTCTCTCTCTCTCTCTCTCTCTCTAAACATTAACGGTAGAATTCAGGAAGTCAACACATTACAACAGTTGCTAACACAAACTTTTAAACAACCTTGACCAAGAATAACCATAATTTTTTTGACCCCCGTAATTTGTGTTGCTAAACCGGTTGGTTTTAGTCAAAAATTACATGATCGAAAATACATTTTGGGACTTTTTTAAAAACAGGCTTAGCCTCCCATCCATAAATCTCTAGTGAAGTAACCGCATGGACTACTAAATGCAAATAATGATAGATGCTTTTTACAGTGTAAACAAGCTGTTTTTGGTTGCTATTTATATTTGGTGCAAACAGGAATTTACACTTTTTTAACACTTGTTTAAATATCCACTGCCAGAATAAAAATGTTGAATGGCAAACGTGTTAACTGGAGTGAAGAAGAGTAATCACACTTCCATTTTATGCATTTGCCAAACTCTTTCATCCAAAGTGACTTACATTCCATTCAGGGTATAAATCAGTTCATGCTTTCCCCGAGAACTGAACCCATGACCTTGGCTGGCTAGTGCAACATGCATCCCCCCCCCCCCCCAACCCCCCCCCCCCCCCCCCCCCACTTTTATTGAGGATGAGGAGTAACTTGCAAGAGCTAACACTGTGGTTACATACTACGTACACATCTAGTTAATATGTAAGTACACAAGTATTAGGGACACAATATAAAGTGGGACCTTGAAAAGTTGTCAATTTGTGATGCTTGGTTGTGGAATCTGCCCACACATCTGATCCAGCTGTTGATGAACTTTCCAGCTCTGATGCACACATGCTCTCCATTTCATCATGCCAGTTTGTTTCGGACACTGTACACTCCAAATATCCAAGCTTCCTTCCAGAAGGAATGATAGCCTGCGTCCGTTAACACCGTGCTGGGCCTGTCAGTGTTGATAAAGGGTCTGTTTAACAGTTAAACAGCTATGGCTGAGAAGAGAATGATGGATGGGGATTTGTTTGTGCCCCAGTGGGCATCCTAACAGTGACATTGCAGGCACTGCATATTTCATCTCGACATGGAAACATTCTGTGCAGCACAAGCCTGTGAGGCACTTCTTGATGCTGAATTTGTTTAAGGTGTAATACTCCTGGTCTTTCTCATGGCAATTAACGGGCTTATTGAGATGCTGCACTCGTTACATAAAGATTGGATTTTTTTTTTTCCTTGTTAGCCAGCTCTATAGCTTATCTTTGATGAATCTTGCAGCTTCGTTTAAAACACTGACTGCCTTTAAAAAAAGCCCTTCCCATATCCATTGAGTTCAAAGTGTGCAACACCACAAGATTTCCCAAAGGAAAAAGCATGCTCTATTTCATAGTAGGCCATGCGTTACATTATTTCTGGGTGGTAAAAAGGATACATGTGGAATTTGCTGGAGTACATGACGTATGGACCTGTTTATATGTGGTGTCCTGCCGTGTTTAGTTTTTTTTCTCTTGGGCGAGATACATCTCAGGTAGTGACCCATTAATCTTGTGGAGAGTGGTAATAATTGCTGCCTAGCCCCCTCACAACATGTCTCTGGCACTCAATACTTCTTGTTTGATGTGAAAATAATTAGTGGGGGCCTGAAGTTCACGAGTCTCTTCAGTATCTTTCTACCATGAGAGGAGCGGTTGTTGTAATCACTAATCAGAAACCTAAACTTGGTTAGCAATGGTTCAAAACAGCAAATTGTAGGTAAGCAATGGTCAAAACAAAAAATGTTTTTGACTGGGCAAAGATAAATAAAAGGGAGGCATGAAACTCATCTTCCTTGATTACCGTAGCAATAATTAGGGGTGTCAGTTTTCAGGAATTTACTTAATGATTAATTGTTATGATAATACCACGAAACATGTGGAGGACTATATGTGTGTGTGTGTGTGTGTGTGAAGCAGCACACAATGCTATTCAGAATAGTAGGTCTTTTTTTCGTATATTTCTTGATAAAAAATACACGAAAATAAAGCAGACTATTGAAAATTTTTATTCCAATTTAAAATAATAGATAGTTTTCTCTTTGGAATATTTTAAAATGTAATTTATTCCTGTGATGGCAAAGATGAGGAAACCGTATGTGCTGGCCAGAAGTCTCCCCCCCTAGGTTGGTCACTGATGCGCCTTCATTTCCATGATTGTGGTCGCTAACAAGATCAATTATTCGGTTACTTATTATTATCATGTTGAAATCTACAGTTAAAAAGTTTTTGCAGGTTTATTGAGAATTAAAAAGTGGTTATCAGGTGAAAGAAAGCATTTTTAAACTTTACTGTCAATTTGGATCTGTGGACCTGCCTCCTTGCTCTAAAATAAAAGTATTAACTAATTAAAAACAAATGTATCTTAAAAATTCTATACTCAGAACTTGATGGATAAATAACTAGTGAATTTGTATTTCTTCTTTTCTGTAATAAGTAAACTACACTGGACTTTAAATGCCAATAGTGTTCAGGTCTTGTTATCGTTTAATGTATTTCATTCACACTTGACTGTAATTGTTTATTATTTAACATAAAAACAATAGGTTCAGATATGACTTCTTATTGTATGGATCAAACGGTTTTGTTTAATTACATATTGTGTTTAATTGCATCATTATTACGTGATAGCATGCTGTGCCAATACAATGTATATCGTATATTTATACTAGTCAGTCACAGCTAGTCAGTCTAGTCAGCCACAGACCACCCATTTCGACTCATCCCTGCATTGATCAGTTGCAGCTCATGAACAGTGGACTTCATCCCATTTCAAACGAAGAGAGTATGTCCAACACATGACCCCAGGCCTCATGTGGCTTTAATGGTACGCCAAAGGTTTATGAGTTGAATAGTCGGCCACAGAGCTGGAGGTGGGGGGTTTAAAAGACACAATACAGCGGTATGAGTAGCTGACCCGAAGTGAAATGATGGTGGTGAAGCTGGGCAGTTTATGATGTAGCGCAGCTTTTATGGTGGCAAAGAAGGTCACCCCCTCAGATGCTAGTTTTAGAATGGGAGGACAACCTCGGGGGGTAATTTACAGAAAGACAGATGGCAGCCCAGCTGCTTAGTCACTTCCTCTGAGGGAATATCGGCAGGTTTGACAGGTGTCCGTGCACAGCAGGCGCTCCTGGAGTGTCACAGTGTGTTTGCAGGTCCTATGATGCACGCTTTTTTGATCATTCCAATCACAAACATTGCAAATACAACGTATGTAATAACAGTAGAAAAGCCGGATGCAGAAAAGGTGACATGACAACACGATGCATGAACAAGCACTCTATATTTGTATCACTGGTCACCCTATATGATGCTGCATTTCATAAAACGTTTGGCACAGTATAATTTGTTTTAGCGGAATTGAATGTCAAGCAGTTGACAGATCCATGGCTTGACAGATCCATTAAAGATTTATTTCAGTGGTATCACACTTTGACTTTGTATGCCTTTATTACATTTTGAAGTCAAAAGATTTCTTGAGGATGAAGGTTTTGTCATTTGTGCATACTGCAGGCTGGGATTTTTTTAAGCATTTTTTTTTTTTTTGGCAGTCAGAGCAGACACATCGTGTTTGAAATGCTTGAAGAACTTTTATTCTGTGTATCTAAACCATGTTTTCCCTGTTTAATGCAGTCAGATAACATCTCCTGTTTAATCTTACATTTTTTAATATTTTAAATCTCTTTGAGAAGTTCTTCAAAAGCATCCGATACCACTGTGCGGCTCCAGATCAGAAAGCAACGCGACACAATCCCATCCGGACACGTATCTCTGATTCCTCTACACAGAGATGGTACTGAATCTAATTAAGTCTTTGAAAATCTCTAAAATTAATCAAGTCGAGCACACCTGTAGTAGGTTTTCAGGGACTTGTTAGTTGCTTGTCTAGGGATGTGCCTGAGAGTAGACTAGCTAAATGAGATAATTAAACCTCAGGGTGTAACTGATGAAACCACGGGTGTAGGAACGATCTGAAAAGTTGGGGAGATGCATTATTAGTCTGCCTCATGAATATGAATTAGCTGATGTAACATTCACCAAGTAGTTCTGAATGATTTGCTGCGAGGCAGGTAAGCGGGCGCTGGCCTTATTAGGATTACCATTAACCGCTTGCTCATTTCTAAAAGATTTCCAAAAGGAGGACACGTCCCCCCAAGTTATAATGGTTGATACACCCCCAGTGTAAAATCCTTGTGATCCTGCAGCTTTCTCTGGAAATAGAGTGAATCAGACAGACTCAGGAGACCAAACCGCTTGCTCTACATGAGGTATGCTTTGTATTTTAACACAACACAAACCTAAGGAAACTGAGGGGTCCCTAAAGGTACAACAACGCAGATTTTATTGCTGTCAAGCTCAGACCAGCTTTTCTACAGATATGTCATTTAAACGCAGATTTTTGTATACACACATTGGGAGTTCCCTTAAAGCTTTTATTTTGCTTTGTTTTATTTCAAAACTGTACTAAGAATATGAATGTGTTCTGCTCAGTTATAAATAAAATTTGTGGCCATCCAAGATGTAGATGAGATTGTTTCTACATCAGAGAAATTTAGCATTACATCATTTGCTCACCAGTGATCCTCGAATGATGGGTGGCCGTCGAATTAAGTTTTTTCACACAGCTGAATAAAAAACAAGCACAGTAACCCAAGTAGGTAACTAACACAAGTATTTTGGAAGCAAAGATCTGAAGTTTTAAAAAACACTTTTCACTTCACAAGACGTTAATTGATGGAGCCGTGTGGATTCTCATTCTGACGGCACCCATTCACTGCAGAGGATTCATTAGTGAGCAAGTAATATAATGTAAAATTTTTCAAAATCTGTTCTGAGGAAGAAACAAACTCATGTACATCTTGGAAGACCCGAGGGGGAATATATTTTAAATGTATTTTTTTTGGGTGAACTATTTCTTTAAAGAAAGCCACTTCGAGCTATAAGCTGAGAAAGAGCAAATGACACATGTTTAAACGTAGTTGGGTTTTGCACTGATTTTTATAGCTTTTAAATTCATCAAAATGGTTTCCATCATGAATAATAACCCTCCAGGATATAACTTTTTACAATAATAGAAATATTCCTTAGCTGCTGCCATATTGTGTTTTTACTATCATCAGAAAGAAAAATACTAAACAGTGCGCAGAACAGAACTGGAGATAGATGTGTAATTTTGCATGCATAATTAGAGGGCATGATTATTTCCCATTAATATGTTGAGCGAGACAGAGTCCTGCCGTGTGGTATTGATTGTGTGGGATTCTTATTAGCTGGCTGAATTAATGTGCATTGCTGTCTTGCTGACTTTTGATCTTGTTTTATCTTTTTAATTGCCCGTCAAGGGAGAGTTGACAGTTATAGACATCAAGAAAACTGAAATCCATTTCTCTTGAGCTTGCACACATTGTTTACAAGGACACAGCAGCAGCAGCTTGTGTCAAGAATCAGTAGTTGTGGTTTTTCTCATGGCTGACGTAAGTGGGATGTGTGAGGTGTTAATGTGTGAGGTATGAATTAAGAATAGAGTAATTGTCAGCAGTTTGCACTATATTAAGCATCAGGAAGCCTTTTTCCTTTTCTTTGTGTCCGTGTTTTTGGAACAGGGATAATGCATGTTTGTGCTGAATGATGACAACAATGTGCTTTGTAGCAGCTGCCTTGACCTGTTTTATCAAACAACATGAAAACACTCAGAGCATAAAACAAAAAGTATTTCACAGCCTGTTCAGAATATTTCTGAATACTTTTTATGCATAGTGAATATAATTCAATTCACCTTTCACAGAATTCATATACCTCTGTGGCAGTTCCTGATAAGTCAACTGATGTGGTGCACTGCGTCTGCTGGACACACCCACAATTTGCGATGATGTCATGAGAGTCCTAAACAGGAGTGAAGTATTGTTTTGGAAAGTTTAATTTAATTTAGCCTTTTATGTGCTTTTTTTCATCTCATTGACAAATTGAGAACTGTCAATGAGAAAAGAAAACGGGGAAAAAAATCCAGTTTAAAATAGAAATGTTATATTTAGATTCACATTGGTTCATATGGTTTTGAAAAACTTTCATACCTTTTTCAAATGCTTCAGTCTAATGAATCAAAAAATATTATTTGGTAATCATCAGGCAAAACCTTAAATTTTTTCCCCCTTACAGCTTGTATGCATGTGAGTTTGCACATCTTTATTATAATTATTATTGCACATCACAACATATAATATAATAATACAATCTATATATATTATAATTATTAGTAATATATAATTCCATGCCCAAAATGTCCAATTTAGCCCTGTGAAAATGCATAGAACAATTTATTTATAATAACATTTATAATATTACCGATCTTTCTTTTTTTTTTAATATATTAAAATTGCTTTTTTACGGTATTTTTATACAATAAATGCAGCCTTGGTGACTACTTTCAAAAACATTACAAATCTTACTGGCCCCAAACTTTTGAAAAGTAATGTGTTTTAGTTATTGTATGAATTTTTTAATCATAATGCCATTGACTCATATCTTATAAAAAAAAACTGAAGGCTAGAGATGTAAGTTTTGGATCAGTAAACATTTGACATCTTTGCTTTACATCAGGAAAGCAGTTAACCTTGCAAATCTAACCACTGAATCATAACACTTTTTTCCCCCCCTCTGTCTTTTTTAGGCATATATCCCAGAGTAACGACAGAATCGATACATGCAATTGCCCGAGAACTGATAAGATTTTAACACTGTTTCACTTGGGCGATCCTTTTAAATACATTATCGCATGCTGAATCCAGTTCTCCTCGGCTGTAGCTGTAGTTGACTGATGAGCCTTGACAGATTTGGACAAACAGCCGTCCCTGGCGACATACAGTCAGAGATCAGACGCTGTTCAACAAATAGAGGCGAGACTTCAAAGAGTGTGACAGTTCCAGCGTTACCTGTCATCTTGGCCTGAACAGCCATCAATTAGGTTCAAAGAGAGGCTTCTGGGAAGTGTTGCACACCAGAAGCGCTCAGGCAGGTGCTAAGGTGATGCGATTACATTATTTTGCCACTTAAACGTTCACAAAATGCGCTAAAGAGATTACATACGCTTGCAGACTGTGGAGAGGAACGTGAACTGTATCTCGGTGAGCCACAGGAAGTGGAACGGAGTAATAAATAATAACATAGTTTATTAAACCAATAAGTAGGTTATAGCAGTCCACTAAAGCACAAGGGATTTCAGCCCTTTGCCACTCTTTAGCTAACCCATGGCTTGCTCTCTGCAATCTTGAGCAAAGGGCATCTATTATTTATTAAATCGACTACTGGGGAGATGGGATACGTTATAATGTGTGCTCATCTTATTAAAATTGGCCACCTTGAGTCAAAGATTTACAGGTTTCATTTCACATGAGCGTGAAGCAGAGTGGACCAAATGGAATAGATTACTTGCCACTAAAGCACAGACTTCTGGGTGTTTCTATGGTGCCTTTATAGCTGCGACCATGTGATCAGAGATCTGTGAACGTGCTGTGGCGGCTGATACTGTATGTCTACACCAGACTCTGAAAAATGGAGCGGGGCTCCATCAGATCACTAGATTGCTGGAATTGTAGATTGGAAATGGCTTGGATTGAATTCACCGGACAGATTCGTTTAATGTTCCCCTCCTTTTGTTTGATTGGTTGTGTCGTTTTAAATCACTCGGGTTCAATGAAACGATCAGCACTATCAAGTCTCTCTTGGCATTTTGTACTCATCATGTGATATATTCAACTTGAGTTGTTCTGTTAATGTATCTTTCTTACTTAGTGGGAATACAGTAAGTGTGTTTCTTGTGCTCGTGTTTGTTTTGTTTTGGAGCATAGCATTTGACCCTCACTGTGACGGTTAGGTGCTGTCCAAGGGCAGTAATTTACAGCTGACACTAATCTTTCCTCAAGGCTGTAGTGTTGCCCTCTCTAATTCAGGGTCACTTTGACTCCTCAGCTGCCTTGACTGTCATCTTTCTGTATTCTTGTTTACAGTAATGACTGATCTCTAACCTCTGTCCTGTGGCAGAAGTGATGAAAAATGTGGAGTGTATTCACTAAACCGTGCATATTATTCATTATGCACTCAGAATACATGATTTTGGGGCCCACTTTTCTTTCGAAGTGATCTATAATCACTTCACTCCAGCTCCACTCTGGGTTTCTCATGCTTTGTTGATCCTGGGTCTCATGATCCTTCAGATATCATTCTAATATGCTGATTTGCTGCTAAAGAAACATTTGTTATTATTATCAATGTTGAAAACAGTTGTGCTTGCTTTATATTTTCTTATGCTGACTAAGGTTGCATTTACATAATAAAAAATTAATAAAAGCAATAATATTGTGAAATATATTACTACTGACAATAACTATTGTATTTTAAAATGTAAATTATTCCTGTGATGGCTAAGCTGAATTTTTAGCATTATTACTGCAGTCACATGATCCTTCAGAAATCATTCTAATATTCTGATTTGCTGCTCAAGAAACATTTCTTATTATTATGAATGTTAAAAACAGTTGTGCTGATTAATATCTTTGTGGGAATTGTAACACTTTTTTTCAGGATTTTTGATGAAGAGAAAGTTCAAACGAATAGCATTTATTTGATATACAATTACCATGTATTTATACAATCTATAACAAATTGTGGTGTATACCCACAATCCTGTTTACCATCTTTGTCACTCATTTTCATTAACTATTTGCTTTTTTGATCTTTTTCTTTCTCATAATATAGCACACTTCAGTATTTTCTTCATCTCTAATAATAATCTTTGAACACTGGAAGTACACTGTAAATTCTTGCAGTAAATTCTCGCTGAAATTGCACATTTGTCCACTAACATGCGTGTAATTCTTGTGATGACACTCCACTGTACTCAACAGAACACTGTACCTTGAGTTTTTGAGTCACTGTCAGTCTTTACAGTGCAAACACACCTTGTTTCTAATATAGTATTCAACTAATTTGTCTATGTCTACTACTACAAAAAAGGGCCAATACATAAAAAAAAGGCCGACAAATAGCTAAGATCAACTAAACGATGCATTCATGTATATTAATCAAGAGTGGAACGACTTTCATATTCAAGGCCTGGAGGGGTCTTTTGAGATAAGACACATGAGTCATAACTCAGTAAAGTTGTATGAAAATGTTTAAGTGAGACTTTAATCGAATATGCTGATGATCCTGTCAATGGAGTTCTGACTCAGTGATAAGCAACAGGAGTAAATTCTTAACGCGTTTGCGCATTGAGCTTGCACAGCATTCAGAAGTGGTGCGTAGGAGCCTCTTGTATAGGTTAATGGATTGCGTTTTTCAGTCAAGAGAAATGTCTATTCACAGATAAGGCATTTTAAATGATTTCAACCCTAGAACCCTTATTAGCATAGGCTTTACGTACAACTTATGAAATCCAATTATTAAAGTAGAAGTATATAATTTGCACATTTTCTCTATAATTAGCGTGTTGTGAAATAGGCTCTGAGTGATGGGCTCTGTCTCTGGAGTGAGGAGGTTAAAGACCTTTCAGCACTACCACAGTTTTCTAGCCATATCTGTGATTTTCATCTCAGCCAAAGTGGATTTAGCGCCGCCTTTTTCATTGCGGGAATTAACGCAATCTTCCCACACGTCTCCCAGGACACAGTTATCAAAAACTCTCCCCCTGAATCAATTCATTGGGAATTCTAACCCTTGGAAATTTTTGATGAGGCTAAGTAAATGATTTTTTCGTAAGTCAAGGTCATGTTTGCTGGACAAATGAACCTCGACACAATAGGTTCCAGTTTCAGGGATTGTCATACACTCAAGAATTTCCATTTCACACCTGATTTCCTCAGACCATCTCGGAAAGATTGCCAGCTCGTTCACCCCCAACTATCCTCTGCGTTTTCTGAGGAGGAGTCAAAACGGCGGCCAGCTTTGTACTGCTCAATATTGTCTTTTCATTAGAACCAGCAATTTGGTATGTTTCCTCCCCCGAGGCCTTTTGCTCTCAAGCTATTGTATGTAATTTTCCAATGATCAACGCAGTAATCACACAAACAGGCCTGATCTATGAGGAGATTTATATGCCTGCCGAGGCCGGCGTGTCATCCTCGGCACGGGAAATGGAGTGAGAGTTGCCCCCCGCGCAGCCCGAGGAGCTTGTTTTTGCTCAGCAGGGGTGGCGGCTCCTCACAGCGAAGGGGAATTTTTCTACAGTCAGTGGGGGTGTTGTTGAAGCGCAATTACTGGTAAACAGAAGCTTCGACTACCTGTTCCCCAGCCGAGAGATAGGAGCTCAGCCCGGCTCTCATCAAACCTCACACGGTTGTACAGTAGTCGAGAAACAAGGAAATTGTTCTTCACTGCTATTTCTGACATGTGTCTGGTATTAAATAAAAATAACAAAAGGCTTTTTGTGGCTTTAGAAGCTGCTTTTGTTGAGGATGTCGAGAAAACGGCTCATTCGTTGAGCTGAATGGGGAAAAGTGGTGATTTCATGTAGAACATCTGAAAAGACACTCAGGTCTCTGAAGACTTGTCTCTCGATGGCGAATAAATGGCTCGCGTATCTGACGCACCTGGTAAAAGGAGCGTTCCAACAGAGAGGGCGATGTAGCATGTGTGAAGTTGTATTAAGAATGACAGCCGGCAGTTGCCGGTGACAAGAGAGGCTTGTTGAGGGCAAAATAAACAGCTGGTGGTGTGAACAGGGGGAAAAAAGACAGGGAAAAGTGTCCCGATTGAAGTCTGTGTGCAGAAAACACCGGGATGTAACGGAGGATGGACTTGTGGAATGACCGGTGTCTGAATCTTACATTATGTTGTTATGTCTGTCAAGCAAGACTGTCAGGGGACAACAGATCAGCTTTGAGTCTAATGCCTTCTGACAATTTTGCTACATCTCTTCATGTGCTCTGGTGCTGAGCATATGTCAGCTGTCCCACAGCGGCAGCGGACAAGAACACTTGTCAGGGGCATTTTTCATTTGAACCATGAACAAATTAAAGATTAAGGAAACTCTTTGCCAGGGTCTACAGGTATGATTTAGGTGAATAGACAGATATTAACATAACTACATTTTCCATTACCATGTAGCTCAGCTGCTAGAGAGGAATGTAGCTTACAAGCTACTTTTTTTTGTTAGCAAGTAGTGATAAATTGAGTCATAATGCACATAATTACACATAATGCTGATCCCTCCTCTATTATGTGTGAGCATTAAGTCCAATACAGTTTGGTGAATTAAGCTATTTCAGGATGTGGATGTTATTGGCAATAGGTGTTCTCTGGCTCCTGCTGATCATACCCACATGTTTTTTCTTGTCCAAAGCTGGAAGATTTTTGGTATTCCTTTTTCGACACTTTTTCTAACGTTCTTATATTTCCTTGAACCATGCCCTTGGAGCTATTTATGGTGTACCGGCGGTTTTGGATGAACTTTCAAAAAAGTATGCAAATGTTCTAGCCTTTGCCACACTGATAACTCACAGATGAATTTTATTGCGCTGGAAGTCTTCTAAACCTCCTCCCACTTTCTCGTGGTTAGAAGATTTGATGTCTTTTCTATATATTGAAAAAATTAAGTTTGCATTATGAGGTTCCACTGACAAATTGTATAAAAACTGGGAATCTACTTAATTTTGTCAAGAATACACCACTTATCTTTGCTAATTTATATATTTTATTTAACCTATGAATGGCTCATTTTCATTTGTTTTATTATATTTTTATGTCTAATTATTTAGTTGCATCAACAAATCATTCTATTGTATTTTTAATGTACTATTATTAATATTTCAGTACCCTTTGTATATCCAAAAAAAAAAAAACAAAAAACCTTCAATTCCACCACAACTTCACAAACCATAAACCAGGTAAAAAATAAAAAAATAAAAATAAAATTATATATATATTATATATAGTCTATTATATATATATATATATATATATCTAGTATATATATATAGTATATTCTATATATAGAATACATTTTGAGTCCTCAAAACCTCTGTTTTTTGCTGGATTATTTTTCTTCTAATTTATTTGTTGCATTAGTGAAACTTAATATTTCTTGTCACAGAGATCCTATTTTTGGACCATATAAATACTTCACTGATAAGAAAATGTAACTTATGGCCTTAATTATAGAATGACCACTTTTAGATAAAACATGTATAAAATTCAGTGTCATGCAATAAATATAAAATGATTTATGGTAATTCCTCTGTTTTTATATTTTTATAATTTTAAATCCACCAATGATTGTGCAAATTTAAATACAGTGAAACACCCTGGTTAAAAAAATGTACGAGAAGTTCATTAATATCAATACAGTATATTGTGCTTATTTGTTTTTATTTTTACGTATTCTGAATGATGGAACTGTAAAAGTTTCCAAAACAGTTTTAATGTGACCTTCATATAACAAAAAGTTTAAATACGTTTTAATAAAAATCAACCCTAGGGACATAAAAGTCCCTGAATTTGAAGAAACAGCTACATTCTGTATCATCTGACAGTTTAAAACGATAGTGCCCCTTCAAGAGCTTAAATGTAGTTAGCTACTTTTTTGAGTGCTTTTAAAGAGTTCCTTGACTTCAATTAGATGTTCAAAGTATCTTCAACAAGACAGATGTGTCACTTTGCACAAAGCCAAAATTAGGCTTATTTGTTCTACATTTTGCTTGTCTGGCTCTTGCATGGTAGGATTTGTGAAATAAAAAATAAATAAATAAAAAACTATGGAAGGGTGAGTCATGTAAAGCGAGTAGGGTTGAGTGAACAAGTTAGATTAGCCACAGGGGAAAACTCACAAAATACCTCCAGCCGAAGGAGGTCATTGAAGAATTAGCAAACCATGGTGTAAGACTGATGATCCTCTGTCCTGGGTGCAGCCACTGTGAAGGGACCTGACAGTGCATTAATATCTACATGGCTGGGATCTGTTCTTGTGAGAGGCTGAGAGCTCAGGCGTGGGTGGAGAGGAGACTGGGCGGACTGTGGGGTAGAGAGCGGGCCAAACTTCACAAACTCCAGAAGTAATGATCTGTTACCATCATCTTGAGAGGACAGCTCTGGTCTGGCTTTGCTTCTTCAGAATAAAGGAGAGAAAACAAACTCAAGCAGAACTGAGGGTGGGGTCCAGGGTTATTACAGTTAACTAAAGCGATAAGGATACATTTACATGACAACAATTTGCTAAAAACGGAAATGTTTTTTCTTTGCGTTTTTGAACATTTTTGCATACAGACGAAAGTGTTGTCAAAACGTTCTCCTTTCACACAGACCAGCGAAAATGACAAAAAATCAAATAATTGAATAAATTAAATACAATTTTAAAACACATGTGCATGATGTCACTATTTTCTCAAATTTGCATTTTTGTAGTTTACATGGATATGATAATAACAGTATCATTTTCAAAAACTTGCACTTTGAAACCAGATTTCAAAAGTTTGTTTTGTTTTCAGGACCCCCAACATGCTGTTGTCATGTAAATGAAATAAAATGCCAAAATGCATAAATTGAGGCCAAAATGCATACTAAAATAAAACTATATAGACATATTAATCAACTGCTAAAATGACAGAAATGCAACAAAATAACTACAACTTTAACTATAATTTTCAATGAAAAGGAAAATATAAAATAAAAACTTATTCAGCAATTTGTGTAGACTTCTATATTTAAGCACTATGACTTATTGTAATCATACAGTGGTAGCCAAAACTGTAATACTGCGTTGAAAATGTCATTTTTGTAATTATATTTTATAATCAGTTTTTATCTTTAAGTGTGTAAAGGTTACAGATTTAAAAAAAAAAAAAAACATAACATTGATGTCTTTTTTTCTGACATTCATGGTAAAATTCAGCTTTTCACTCGAATTGTTATGCTGATAACATAATTTGTAATGAAAATGTATGTATTAAATTAGAATGTTTTGAACCCCACTGTATATGAAACCTGAAGCTCCATGAAATCTGAGAGGTTTATTTGAGTCACAAACCATGCAAACTCACCTTCAGGGTTGTCAAGTTCATTTTGATTCTGCTGCACCATTGTTAATGTGGTAGGAGGTGAGCTTGTACACCTTATGTCTCTGGAATGCATGGAGGAAATAAAACTTTGCATTGGGATTGGTGATACAGGAATGCTCATATATGTTTCACAAACACAGTTTATTTGTGGTTCCTTTCCAAGAGTTTTTAACAAGACTGCATGATGGGAAAGCACCACTTTGAATAAGTTTTGCCTCATCTGGGTAAACGGCACGGCAATTAACTAATGCGCGTCTGGATGAGGTGAGACGCTGATGTGCAGAAGCCTGATTAATTGTGATTCACAGCGGTCCGGTGCTGCTTAAATCTTTGAATCTGAAGGTTTTAAAGCCGGTATAAACGGAGTAGATGCACCCTGAGGCTGTAGATCACAGGTGGTTGATTTGGAGGGTTGATAAGGTACCTCATCACACTTGATGGCAAAGCAAGCGTAAAATGAACTGTGCATCCAGTGTCACAAGGGCATTACAGAGAGGCAGTCATGCACATTGGCGTTTGTCTCTTTTTATCTGTAAACTCGCACAGATTTCACGGCCTGGGCTCTAAGAAGAATTGTGATGGTGGAGATGGGACGGTTTGATCTTGAAGTATCAATACCTTGGATACTGATGTTGTGAGAGAAGCACGTGAAGATCAAAGGTTTTAATTTGTTAATATAGCATGAAAATGTTATATGTTATCATATGAATTGTTAAATGTTATGTCTATCATAAGCTCTGATGCTGTCATAAGTCAAAAAATTAACTGTGTTAGCAAATACTCGTAGAATAGGAACTAATATTCTGTAAATGTTCTTAATGCATATCTGCTGAAACCATTAAACCGGTCTAAGATGGGTTGCTGATCTTAGCTGGTCTACTGGTCTGGGTAGACTGGTCTGTCAGCTGGTTTTATAGGAGTTTTGTGCAGTTAAAGCAAGACCAGCAAACCATGTTTTTTTTTTTGTTGATAAAAGATCGGATAGTTTGTTGTTAGATGTATTCATATTAAAATTATATATTGTATAATCATACTTGATTGCACATGTAATTGCCATTACACTAATTCCTATATTGCTGAATGGTTTTATAGGGGGACACTTTTAAGCTTGTTTAGCTAGACCAACTAAAACCAGCAAACCATGTTCCCTTTCAGTCGGTCACTCTCGACGTCACGTCGGAGGACCGACGAATTGGGATCTCACTTAGCGGGACCAATCTACTTCGAGTGTAAACTAAACGAGCCAATGCACATTGGCATGCGATTATTGCATCCAGCTGCTGCTGATCACAGCGTGAGTATAAGTAGGCAGCAGATGCAGTGCATATTCAGCTTTTCGCATCGGAGCCGAATGTTCTGCTCCTAACTACTCTACTGAGAGAAAAGACTGAAAGAGTTCAGCACGCTCTTGGAGAGCTCTTCGTGTTGGCGGACGGCGCTTCAGCGGTGGTGGTTTCCCGTGTCGAGTGGGTTGCACACATCAGGCTGCACTACCCCCTGTTTGTTTTGCAGATGATCATCTCCCCTGTGCGCCTCATCACGCTAAAAGAGCTTTTTCCCCTAAAAGAGCAAATTCGGGTGCGTCTTTTTAAAGATGACGTTGCGTGGCAAATTTGAGGTTACGTCTTTGTAAAGACGATGTGGGTTCTTGCTATAGACAACGTATCACCCGTGCGTTTCTGGATGTGGTCGTTTCCTGGCACAGGGTGATGGTCACGATCACTGCCTCTCGTGCCTGGGCATGAAGCACGCTGAGGTGGCTTTCGTGATGACTCATGCTCCCATTGCGGGGGTATGACCATCTCGGAGTTGCGGACCGGACTCCGTTACCTGCAAAGGGTCGGAGTGCCCGTGCCACTGCCTAGATCTGGGGTTCCCTCTGGTGGCAGCCGGGTGCGTCCTTTTTCTGGCGGTGGGCGGAGTGGTCTTACGGTCATGGTGAGGAATTCTCCTCCGGGGATGCCCCAGCCAGCCGGGACTTCGAAACTAGCGGAGCTCTCAAAAAGAGCAGGCTCGACCCTCCGGGGGGTACCACCTGTTTCTTCGAGGCTCCCCCTGACGATCAGATGTTGGTTGCAGCATCGGAGGGTGAGCCAGAGCTTTCTGGAGAGGAAGATTCGGCTGCGCTGCTCTCCTCCGGGACCGTAGCAATGCCTGAATCGGATCCAGAAATAATGGCTATGCTTTCCCGGGCAGCTGTAGGGGTAGGGCTCGAGTGAAGACGTTCATCGTGTCCCGAGCCCTCAAGGTTGGATGATTGGTTTCTCGGGGTGGCTTGTGCTGGTTCTCAGCGCCCCGCCTCGGGGCCTTTCTTCCCGGAGGTGCATGAGGAGCTCATCAGGTCGTGGACGGCACCTTTTTACTGCCGGGAACTGATTTGCTGGATCCTCCTCCCTCACCACCTCGATGGTGGGGCAGTCAGGGTTACAAGTTTCCCGTGGGGGACCATACCGGTGGAGCTGTATCGGGGGTTGCATGCAGTGTTGTGTCCTATCACCACCCGCCTCAAACCGGCAGAAGAACCTTGCCTCCCCCTCAAGAAAAACGCGGGTCTGGTAAGAGTCTCACTGGCCCGCAATGCTATATGACCAGTTGAGAAGCTGCCTCCGCTTACACTGCTGCCGCTTAGTTGCAATTGCACCAGCCAAGGCACTGAAGGTTGAAACTGCACGAGGTTTTCACTCCCGGAGTTCGCAGAGACGCCGGCAGCGCGTCGGACAGCGCTCGCAGAGCGGCAACGAGCGACGAAAGTTTACGCTTTGTCTCTTGTTCGTGCGCTGTCCCTTTATGTTGGTCTTGGAGGCTCCATTTCCTTTATTTGACCAGTTGCTACTTTGCCTATATGGACAAGACACGATTCTTGCACGCCCCCGTGTCCCAGGCCGGCCTGACGGCGACACGGTGGAGAACTTCCCCCAGGCGTTTCTCTATGATAACACCGGACCTTTGAGCATACTTAGGCCATCATTACATCCTTTGCCCAACGTGCAGCTGCTGGGCCGTCGCCGAGTTCGGCCCCCTGCCCCGTCAAAACAAGAGTCAGCTCTCGCTGTCGGCCCTCCGCAAAGCTGTGCCGTGGAGCCTGTCACAGGGCAATCCGCTCCGCCCGTCATGCCCCTGCCAACCTGTGGCAAAAGAGAAAAAAAACAAAAAAGAAACGGAGAGCAAGAGGCCCAGAGACTGGCGACCTTCAGAGGTGGAGGGTACTGCTCTTCAGGAATATGGTAACCCACCACTCCCTCCCACCGTAGGAGGTCCTACGGAGAATCTTTTCCATCCTTTTTCCCAACCACTGCCTCGTCGGTCGGTGTACCCAAATTCCGACAAAGAGCAAATCCCTCTATTGTCGTACACCCTTACCCTCCTCTCCTGCTCAGTGAGCAGCAGTGGTCGGATCGGAGGAAATAACCCAAAATTGGTGTTTTGGACTACCACGCACCCTCTGCTCGAACGCAGGTCAGTGTTCCACACACCAGACCCCGCCTCGGACCGGCTAAGAGATGCCTGGGCCGGGTCCCTGCGTTCTTCCTTGCTGCCCCACTGTGGGTACGCCTGTAGTTCCGTTGATGCCACTAGCGCGGTGTCTGGCTTGAGCTACCCAGCCCGTCTCTATGGCTCCTTCGAACCGTCAGGCTCGTCTATGCGATTCAGTCGCCCGGCGTCCCTCCCCAAGTTCAGTGGCATCCGCTTCATAACATTGAAGGCGGCCGATGGTCCTGTCTTGCTGGCGGAGGTCGCAGTCCTACTGGCGAAGGATGCGATAGAGCCGTTCCCTCCAGCCGATATGAAGATGGGGTTTTAACGGCTCCTATTTCATTGTACCCAAGAAAGGCGGTGGGTTACGACCAATCTTGGACCTGCGTGTCTTGAACCGGGCCCTTCACCCGGTTACCGTTCAAGATGTTGACGCAGGAACGCATCTTCGGGTGCCTCCGTCCCCGAGATTGGTTTGCAGCGGTTGACCTGAAGGACGCGTACTTTCATGTGTCGATCCTTCCACGCCGCAGACCATTTCTGCGGTTCGTGTTCGAAGGACGAGCATATCAGTACGAGGTCCTGCCCTCCGGGCTGTCCCTGTTGCCCCGTGTCTTCACGTAAGTTGTGGAGGTACCCCTTGTTCCCTTGAGAGAACAGAGCATTCGCATTCTCAACTACCTCGACGAAGCAGTCAGGATCAGTTGTGCGAACACAGGGATTTGGTGCTCTCACACCTCAGCCTGTTGGGCCTTCGGGTCAACTGGGTAAAGAGCAAACTCACCCCGACGCAGAGGATCTCTTTTCCCGGTATGGAGGGGACTCGGTAAGAGCAGGATGGCGGTCCCACTGATACAGTTTCAGAGGCTCCTGGGGCATATGGCAGCTACGGCGGCAGTCACGCCGCTGGGGCTGCTCCATATGAGACTGCTGCAGCACTGGCTCCATGGCCGAGTTCAGAGGTGGGTGTGGCAACGCGGCACCTTCCGGGTTCAAGTTACACCGGCCTGCCGCCAAACCTTCACCCCGTGGTCAGATCTCACGTTTCTTCGTGCAGGAGTGGCCCTAGGAGCAGGTCTCCAGGCATGCTGTGGTTTTCACGGATGCCTCAACCACCGGCTGGGGTGCCACGTACAACGGGCTTGCAGTGTCAAGGGGCACCCCCCCCCAGCCCCCCGCTTGGACGGGGCCCCAACTGCACTGTCTGCCTCGAGTTGCTGGCAGTGCACCTTGCCCTGGGCCATCTCAAAGGGCGCTTACGAGGCAAGCATGTACTAGTCCGCACGGACAACACAGCGACCGTTGCGTACATCAACCGACAAGGTGGTCTGCGCTCCCGTCGCTTATCGCAACTCGCCCTCCACCTCCTCCTCTGGAGTCAGAAGCATCTGAGGTCACTTCGTGCTGTTCACATTCTGGGCCTTCTCAAAACCGCCGTCCGCGATCTGCCTGAGCTGCGCTCCCCCCCCCCCCCCGGAGAATGGCGACGCCAGCCCCCGATGGGTCCAGCTGGTTTGGTGACGTTTCGGAGCCGCTCAGGTAGACCTGTTTGCCTCGCCAGAAACCTCTCACTGCCAGTTGTTATACTCCCTGACCGAGGGAACACTCAGCACAGACGCACTAGCACACAGCTGGCCTTAGGGCCTACGCAAGTATGCATTTCCCCCAGTGAGCCTTCTGGCACAGTTGCTGTGCAAGGTCAGGGAGGACGAGGAGCAGGTCCTGTTGGTGACACCTTATTGGCCTTCCCGGACCTGGTTCCCGGAACTAATGCTCCTCGCGACAACCCCTCCTTGGCCGATTCCTCTGAGGAAGGATTACTGACTCAGAGACGGGGCACCCTTTGGCACCGCGTCCAGACCTCTGGAAACTTCATGTCCGTCCCTGGACGGGACGCGGAGGTTCTTAGTGGCCTACCCCAAGAGGTAGTTGAAACCATCACTTCAGCGAGAGCACCGTCTACGAGACACGCCTACGCTTGAAGTGGAACCTGTTCGTTGAGTGGTGTTCTTCTCGCTGAGAAGACCCCCGAAGATGCCCGATCGGAGTTGTGCTGTCCTTTTTGCAGCAAGGGTTGGAGCGAAGGCTGTCTCCCTCCACCCTTAAAGTTTATGTCGCTGCAATCGCTGCTAACCATGACCCCGTAGAAGGGAGGTCGCTGGGGAAGCATGATCTGGTCATCAGGTTCCTTAGTGGGGCGAGAAGGTTAAATCCTCCACGTCCGCCCTCTATACCCTCTTGGGACCTGACTCTAGTGCTCACGGCACTACAGCAGGGCCCATTTGAGCCTTTGCAGTCAGTTGAGCTGAAGTTCCTTTCAATGAAGATTCTGCTCCTGCTTGCATTGGCCTCCATCAAGAGGGTAGGGGACCTGCACGCATTTTCGGTCAACGATTCGTGCCTAGAGTTCGGGCCGGCTGATTCCCAGGTAACCCTGAGGCCCCGGCCCGGCTACGTGCCCAAGGTTCCCGCTACTCCCTTCAGGGATCAGGTGGTGAGCCTCCAAGTGCTGCCCTTGGAGGAGGCAGACCCAGCTCTAGTTTTGCTCTGTCCCGTCCGAGCATTAAGGTGGTACGTAGACCGGACACAAAGCTTTAAGACCTCAGTTCTTTGTCTGTCACGGAGGCCGGCAGAAGGGGAATGCCATCTCTAAGCAGAGGTTGGCCCACTGGATAGTGGATGCCATCACCCTGGCTTATCAGGCACAGGGTGTGCCCTGCCCGTTCAGGTGGCGAGCTCACTCAACTAGAGGTGTTGCATCCTCCTGGGCGCTGGCTCGTGGCGCCTCGCTGACAGATATCTGTAGGGCTGCGGGCTGTGCGACCCCTATCACATTCGCTAGATTCTATAGCCTTCGTGTGGAGCCGGTAACCTCCTGTGTTCTCACCTCAAACGGGTAGAAGCACTGAGAGGCCCCGGCTTCGGGTCGGCTTCGGGTCGGCTTGCAAAACCACTCCAGAGAGTCCATATAGTAGACCCTGTTGAGCTCCTCCGTCCCCTCGGCAGCCAGACGTGGCGGAGCGTCCGGCGCCAGGCCTTCACTCGTTGAATCCTCGAGAACTGGTAGAAGGCTGGGTTCCATATGTAAGACCTAAGTGGATCTCATATGTGTAAAGTCCATGGTATAGCCTCGAGCCTGTGTTTCCCCGGCAGATTTCTGCCATTCCAAGAGGGTTCAATCATCTCCATTCTTCCATATGCACCTAAGGTATGTTCATATGTGTATTGCTTCCGAACCTCCTTCGGGAAGGTTCGAGCTTACGTAACGCCCCTGTTCCAAGTAGAACAGGTACATTTTCCCAGTGTTATCCAGTCTCACTTCCGTGGTAGTGGCCATACAGTAGCAGTATCTGGTCCGCTTTGGGCACCCTGCCTATCGCCCAAAAGTAGGGGCGCAGGTGGCTTCCACAGGACACTGGGGGGCTGTAGCTATTGCCTTTTGGTAGATCCCAATTCGTCGTCCTCCGACATGAGTCGGAGTGGACCATGACTGAATGGGAACGTCTAGGTTACTTTTGTAACCCTCGTTCCCTGAAGGAGGAACGGAGACGTCACATCCCGTCGCCACAGCTCCTGTACCACCGCTGAGCGGCCGGGTCACCGGCTCGGCTCCTCAGCGAAAACCTGAATATGCGCTGCATCTGCTGCCTACTTATACTCAAGCTGTGATCAGCAGCAGCTGGATGCAATAATCGCATGTCAATGTGCATTGGCTCATTTAGTTTACACTCGAAGTGGATTGGTCTCTCTAAGCGAGATCCAAATTCGTCGGTCATCCGACGTGACGTCTCCGTTCTCTCCTTCAGGGAACGAGGGTTACATACGTAACCGAACGTTTTTTTTTTCTACAGCAATGATGATAACCAAAAGTCGGACATTTCAGATCTATTAATGTTAAAATATTCTATTCTATTCTATTCTATTCTATTCTATTCTATATATTTTATAATTGTTTATTACCACTGCTTATATTGATAAGTACTGCCTTTTTATTCTCAGAAATTGTGGAAATTATCAATATTAGTGATATTATCCTTGGCATTGATTAGAAAACAAAAAATTTACTTTGTGATCAAACAGTGATCAGCTTGAATTATATTGTAAAGGAATACAGGAACATTCAACATTTACAACCCACATGCCCTCTTGTAAAGAAAAATGGAGAAAAGTGCTCCTCCAAAGATCTAATAAACCCCAGATTTTCCTGGGTAAGTTGAGTCAAGGAGGTTGCTGATTACTAAAATGCCTTCTGGATGTGTTACCTTAAACACAGTCTTGAGGGCTAGAGATGAGTCTGATTGAAATGCACGACACACTCAGTAAAGGGATTTATCCTCCTCCTCTCGCTCTATCTCTCCCTTCCCTTCCCACTCATCTCATATTCTCCATCTGACTCTCAAGGAAGACAGTGAAACTTTTAGCTATCTGATGACACTTTTATCAGTTCACTTTTTGATCCCTTAAGGTTTGTTTTGGAGAGGATTCACAGGCACGCTGCCTACCATTTCACCAACAGCGGCTAGAAATTGCTCATGTACGAAGGCATCTCAGGGATGGAGATTTCCTGATTGCCCAAACCAAGTGGCTCATTCCAGGAACATGAGATTGTATCACCATGGAAAAAAAGTGGTAAATTCAATTCTAAAGTTAATAATCATCAGATTTCCCGTCACACAGCACAGCTCGGGGAGAGACAACTTTTGACTCTATTTACCTGTCAGGAATATCAGAAAGTACAATTATCACTGTCAAAGGTGAATATAAACAACCACTCACTGAAACTGAGCCGGTTCACGCAGCAGCTCTATAGAGCTGTTCAATAATGGCCTTATTTTATAAGCCATACCGAAGGCTAATTCACCATGGCCTTTGGACTTTTTTATTTTATTTTATTTTTATTTATTTATTTTTTTTTTTTTTTTTGCATTGGGGTTACATTTTATTTTAAGGTGACGTTATAGTGTAACTACACAAATAACTACTTAGTAATATTAATAAACTACATACAATAGGTTTAAGTTTGGGGTTTGGTTTAGGGTTAATTGCTTGTAATGATGCATAATTTGCTGTTATTACTATGGTTAACATTCTTTGATATGAGTTTCACATTCTAACAAATGACATACATTCATACCTACAAAGTCCAAACATGAATTCATAACATTTGATTTACAATATTCAAAACAGCTTTGAAATTTGTGTACGAGTTATGACTGTGTTTAATTTGTATTGTAGAAGAACACATTAAAAATCTCTTCAAGTGATGTTAACCACAGCCCTTAATTTACACATAAATTGAAATCGATATTTCTAAAAACCCATAGGAAAAAGGATACCCTTGGCTTGAAAATGCTCATTTTGCCAGAACGACTCAAAGCAATTATGAATATTAATACAATATTGTGTGAGCGTGTGTGATTGGAATCATATCCTTTGGCGTGCATATTCTTGCCAAAACAGTCCGATCCTGCCAAAGAACGTCAGCAAGGGGGCGAGGAGCCCACCTCTGGTCAGCAAGACGTGTCCAAAACTGATAGCGATGGGTGATGCAAACATGAATCGACAAATGATAAATGTTAGAGACCTTTAAAGCGGAAGCAGCATTAAGAATGAATGAATGAATGAATGAATGAACAGATCATTTGCATAACACTTGCTGAGTCTTTATTACAGAATTACCACTTACGCTACCATTTTCTCTTTGTTCCAGCACTACAACCTGAAGAGATCTTTTGTGCCACTGTATTCCTGCAGCGATGCTTCTTCACTTTCATAGTCCAAGCAGGTAGGTCATGAATACCAATATTAACATAAGTGAAAGGAGCGATAACAAGCCGCAAAAGAGTGCTCTCTTTCTCTATTGCTCTCTCGCCGTCTCTAAGCTCCCGGCCTACAGAATATGTTCTCATAAGCACTTTTATGCAGAATGCGATTTGTATTAAGCGGGAGAGAAAACAGCCTGACAAACAACTGCTTTCAAGTCTACAGTACAAATCCCCAGCTCCACCCCCTCCAACTGTGTGTCTGGGAAGGAGAATGATGAGGAACGACTTCTAGTGTCGACAATGCCTTAATTTCCCCTTTTATCCTCTGCTGATGTGAGCAGATCTCAAGAGGAAATGCACTGAGACAATTTAAAAGCAGCTGGCACCCAACAAGGTCTCTTGAAGGGGCTGTTAGCTAAATGCGCTCATATATATGCGTCTACTGTAAATAATATTTTGGGGATGGACCACTCATTAGTGTTTATTGTTCTTGCCACTCCAAAGGAGTAGATTGAATTCAGCTGGAAACCTCGGGTTGCATCCTCACGGTCTGAATGGCTCTGGCAGAGGCGAATAACAGTATTTACCATGTAAATAGCTCCTCTGTTGATTCAGTATGACTTGGCTTTAAATGCAGATTCATTCATGCTTTTATTCTATAGCATATCCATCTACAAAAATTGAGGGCTATTCATAATGAATCAGAGTTATTACTTTTGGGGCCCACATATGTATTATTCAGCGAGAGCTTTTCTGATACAGGGCTGTGTGGATTGACGCAGTAGATCCTGAAAGCATTTCTATTCTCTTACTTTTATCTACAGCGTCTCATTAGCATGTCAGTTCATGCAGCTGTGTGTGGTATTGCACTGGGGTGCATTTACTAAAGAGTTATATTTGCATGATAAAACAAGCTGCTGATGACATGATGTAGATATGGTAATTACACCTTTATAAGCACGAGACCCTAGTCTTACAAATGTCTGAATGTAATAATAGAGCTCTTGGATGCATTTTCAGGATTGTAGATGCTTTGGCTCTGGATTCCACTTCATTGGATTCAATAGTCAAATGCAGTCAACTGAAACAGGCAAAAATAAATGGATCCTGCTAGAGATGGTCATACATTATTTTCAAAATCATCTAGTCAGTGTGTTATCTGAATGATTATTTGACTAATGGGACAAAGGTACACTCTTAAAAATAAAGGTGCTTCAAAAGGTTCTTCACAGCGATGCCATAGAAGAACCATTTTTGGTTCCACAAAGAATCATTCAGTCAAAGGTTCTTTAAAGAACCATCTCTTTCTTATTTTTTTGTAATCTGAAGAACGTTCTTTCGCCACGAAGAACCTTTTGTGTAACAGAAAGGTTCTTCAGATGTTAAAGTTTCTTTATGGAACCATTTAGACAAAAAGGTTATTCTATGGCATTGTGAAGCACCTTTATTTTTAAGAGTGTAGTCATGTATAATTAGGCTGGTTTTGAGTTCATTTGAACCAATTCGGACAGAGGGCATTTACATAAGCCATGTTTTTTTTTTTTCTTCAAAACCATTTAAACAAGGGAGTAGAGCACAGGAGCACAGGCAATATGATGTCTTGCTATTTTTTTTTTATTTTTTTTTACAATGTTTTGCTAACTATTTTTAACTTGACACAAACTTTAAAAACATGCAGCCTGCACTGGGATGATTTAAAAGCACAAAGCAGCCAAAAACATCCAGTTGTTGATGGTTGAAGTGGCAGTGCTAACATTTAAAAAATATAAATACAGGGGAAAAAAATGTAATTTTGTGAAATATTATTTGAACTTTGAAAAACATTTTTTTTTTCCATTTTAATGTATTCAGTAGCCACTGTTTCAGTTTTCAGTATCACATGATCCTTCTGAAATCATTCTAAAATTATGATTTGCTGCTCAAAGAAACATGTATTATTATTTATCAATGTAGAACAAAATTGAAATATAAAATCTTTTGTATAAGAATTTGAAAGCATTTACTTCTTTTTTCGCCCTTGCTCAATAAAAGTATTAATTTCGTATTAATTTCCCCAAAATTTGACCTCAGTAATTGAATAGACAGTTGTTGGGTGACTAGCTGTCCATCGTGACACAAAATGCTGTCCTTTTTTTTTCATGTTGACATGAGTGCATTTCAAACTCACAAACAGACACAATTGTCTTGAAATAAGATGAAAATATCAAGTGCCTCCCAAAAAGCATCTGCTGAGTGTCTGTAAAATGACTGTTCGATTGGTTGCTTTCTTCATAATGTGCCATTTCCATTAGATTAAAAAAATGTCACTTGTCTCATGAGGCCTTGTCTATGTGTTTTTTGAAAGCATCTCTTGCCTCGGGCAAATGAAACAAACATTCCCCGATCATTAGCAATGACAATCAGAGGTAGCCTAGTCTTCTCAGACAGCCTGATGGAATGACGTTCACATAATAGCAGCCACTGGCTGATGCATCAAGACGCCGGCCGACTGAGGGCAAATTACACAGCGCAGCAATCACCAAATGGCTCCTCCAGGGCAGAATCAAGATGGTGATTGCAGGGCTGGATAGATTATCTCAAACATAGGCAGAGCAATAACATGCCCATACTTGCTCATTAGAATTTGTGTATTGTGCTCACCAAGCCATCGGAGTGCGTCTGATTAGAAAACCAAATCCATAATTCAGGGATATTTACATCTGCTCTTGTCTGTCCCGTCTTTTGACTGTAAGTGTCCAGAGTTTTAAACAGGAGGCCTGCAATACCTAAACCATTAGCTAAATGTTGCTTGCAAATGTTTTTATTTTGTCAGGCTGCATGGCTACTAATGATGCTTTTGCCCCTAAATGGAATTGTTACAGTGTTGTGAACAATTGTGTCCTCACCAGTTGGGTCGAGTCAACAAAGTAATTGCACAGGCTGAAACAACTTTTAATGAGTACTCTGAAGGATGTTCTAGTATAAGGCACTGAACAAAGTTGTTTTATTATATATGTAGTGTGAACTAAATTATTATGATCGCTAAAATGTTACATACAGTAACATACAATAAAATCAAGGCTATGGATTGTGGCTGGAAAAACCTTCAAACTACCTTTGGTCTATGACAATGATGTAATAGGTAGGTGTGCACTTGCGTTCCAACTTCTTTGAACAAAAAAAACAAAAAAACACGAGTTGCTTTAAAAAAAAAAAACATTCTAATTGAAAGCAACATTACTGTAAACTGCTTGCTTTAAACAATTTATTGTATAAGGTGCTGTATAAGTAGGCCTAAATGGGACGTGACTTGACTTTACTGTAATGGTGAGAATTGCAAAGTTGGTGCAAAAATATCCACATTGCTATGATCAGATGCTTAATTAACTGCTGTTATTTCACTGCTGTAGTTTATGTAGTGCTTATTTTTTATTGAGAAGAAAGTGGACAGCACATATTTATATCTAACATTACATCTAAACACCATTCTTAGCAGCTTGGGTGGCGTCGGGGTGTTCTTCGCTATCAGTAAACTACTCCAAAGTTATTTTGACCTAATTTTTACCCCCCAAACAAAGAATAAAAACTTCACCATGCATTTTGTCACAATTTGCTGGAGCACGGGTACGAAGAAACAAGAAGACGTGGAGATTTCACAAAAACGAGAGTCTTTTAATAATCCAACATGAAACACAAGGAAGACATTCAAGACCCGACAAAAACAAACTGAACAGACTGGGACTTTTAAACACAGAGCAATCAATGCATGGAATCAGTCAATTAACTGGGGCACGAAACACATGGGGAGGGAAAACACAACAAAACCAGTCCATAATCCTGACATATCGCCCCCCTCCTGGAAGGCGCGTCTTTGTGCCATAGAACAACAGAAGGGGGGGCACGGGTGGGAACTTGGGAGGAGGCTCAGGAGGAGGAAGGACACCCGGGAGGGGGCCGGCATACAGAGACAGAGGTGGTGGCGATGTAGGGAGAAGCAGGGAAGAAACAGGAGGAGCAAGGGCGGATCAGACGGAGGAAGGAGCCAGGGAGGAAACACGAGGGGCCCGGAGCAGGAGAAGCACAGCAGGACCCAGGCCACAGCCATAATGTCGACCCACGGTGGAGCCGACGGAGGGAGGAGCCATGGAGGAGGAATGACCGCCGACTCATCGGCGACCGATGTGAAGGCGTGGATCCGGGAGGCCTCGGTGATGCCTGATTAACGAGTACTGGGAGGAGCCAGGGGATGAAGTAGCCTGACAGAGTCCCGAGGCTCAGGATGGTCCGACGCCCAGCCCAGGCAGAGCCAGGAGGGACTAGTTAGTACCGGCTGATCTGTGACTGCCGGCCACGTGCGGAGGGATAAGCTAGATCCATTGTGAAGCCATTAAGAATGCGGAGTCCGGGCTTATAGGCTGGAGGCGAAGTCAAGAGAAACCCAGCCCCGGCTATGCTATGAGGATGGTAGTCCTGCTGATCTCCACAGCATAGATGGTGGGCTGAGGGTGAGCAATTTGTAGCAATAGCCAACAATACCTTGTATGGGTCAAAAATTATCATTTTTTTCTTTTATGCCAAAAACCATTAGGATAGTAAGTAAAAATCATGTTCCATGAAGATATTTCGATTTTTTTTCACCCTCAGATTCCAGATTTTCAAATTGTATCTCGGTCAAATATAGTCCTATCTTAACAAGCCATACACCAATGGAAAGTAAAAGCAAAAAAAATTATTGACCCTTATGACTGGATTTTGTGGTCCAGGGTCACATATCAGGGCCTTACATTTGCTTACAACATACAGAACTACCACATTTTGTTATAAGTTTGATTGCATCATATAATATTTGCTGTTAATATTGTTCATCGTCTGTTTTATTACGTTTTATATTGATTTTTCCGTACTGCTGGTTTGTTTGGTCAGAGGAGAACTGGCCCCCCGATTGAGTCTGGTTTCTCCCAAGGTTTTTTTTTCCTCCATTTCTGTCACCGATGAGTTTTGGTTCCTTGCCGCTGCCCCTCTGGCTTTGCTTAGTTGGGGACACTTCATTTCCAGCGTTATCGTTGACATGATTGCAAAGATATTATTTAAACTGAGCTGGATGTTGACATCACTGAATTCAATGATGAACTGTCTTTAACTGAAAAATAAGTGTTTACTATTGTCAATTTGCATTATTGACACACTATATTCCTAATTAATGCCGTTCAGTTGCTTTGACACAATCTGCATTGTTAAAAGCGCTATATAAATAAAGGTGACTTGACTACATTTTTCAAGCTAACTGACTGTTCAGTGTGCTAGTGTAGCATACTGTTAGCATGTAGCCTGCTATAGGTTAAACATTTCAACATATAATTCAGTTAAAATCTTTGGTATCATAAAGTTGTTGGTGTTTTTTTTCCCGACAATATAATTTTTTCCGACAATATATTTTGAACTTTCTATTCATCAGGGTCCATTTTTTTGTTTACACTACTGTTCAAAAGTTTGGAGTAGAGTGAAAGAAAGAAAGAAAGAAAAAGAAAGACAGAAAGACAAAGAAAGAAAGAAAGAAAAAGAAAGAAAGCCAGATGCATAAACTGAGCACAAGTGAAAATACACATTTTGATCTTAGCGAATAAGGTAGTTTTTAAATTTAGGTATTGGGTAGGATTAGGGATGAAGAATATGGTCATCTCTGAAATGTTGCTTTAACATGTGGGTACGGAAAGTATTCAGACCCCTTTAAATTTTTCTCTCTTTGTTATATTGCCGCCATTTGCTAAACTCATTTAAGTTAATTTTTTAAAATAATACCTAAACAATTATAATGTACACACAGCACCCCATATTGCAAAAAAACCCAGAATTGTTGACAGTTTGAGCCATATTTAATTAACAAAGAAAAACTGAAATAGCCAAAAAGGTCCTAAGTATTCAGAAAACACCCAATTTGCTCAGTATTTAGTAGAAGCACCCTTTTGATCTAATACTGCCATGAGTCTTTTTGGGAAATATGCAACAAGTTTTTCACACCTGGATCTTTTTGGGGATCCTCTGCCATTCCTCCTGCAGATCCTCTCCAGTTCTGTCAGGTTGGATGTAAACTTTGGTGGACAGCCATTTTTAGGTCTCTGCAGAGATGCTTAATTGGGTTTAAGTCAGGGCTCTGGTTTGGCCATTCAAGAACAGTCACAGAGTTTTTGTGAAGCAACTCCTTCGTTATTTTAGGTGTGTGCTTAGGGTTATTGTCTTGTTGGAAGGTAATCCTTCGGCCCAGTCTGAGTTCCTGAGCACTCTGGAGAAGGTTTTTTTCCAGGATATCCCTGTACTTGGCCGCAGTCATCTTTCCCTCGATTGCAACCAGTCGGCCTGTCCCTGCAGCTGAAAAACCCCCCACAGCATGATGCTGCCACCACCATGCTTCACTGTTGGTACTGTATTGGACAGGTGATGAGCAGTGCCCTTTTTTTCTCCACACATACCGCTTAGAATTAATGCCAAAAAGTTATATCTTGGTCTCATCAGACCAGAGAATGTTATTTCTCACCATCTTGGAGTCCTTCTGGTGTTTTTTAGCAAACTCCATGCGGCTTTCATGTGTCTTGCACTGAGGAGAGTCTTCCCCGTCGGGCCACTCTGCCATAAGCCCCGACTGGTGGAGGGCTGCAGTGATGGTTGACTTTCTACAACTTTCTCACATTTCCCGACTGCATCTCTGGAGCTCAGCCTTAGTGATCTTTGGGTTCTTCTTTACCTATTTCACCAAGGCTCTTCTCCCCCGATATCTCAGTTTGGCCAGACGGCCACTCTTAGGAAGGGTTCTGGTCGTCCCAAACTTCTTCCATTTAAGGATTATGGAGGCCACTGTGCTCTTAGTAACCTTAAGTGCAGCAGAATTTTTTTTTTTTGTAACCTTGGCCAGATCTGTTCCTTGCCACAATTCTGTCTCTGAGCTCTTGAGGCAGTTCCTTGGACCTCATGATTCTCATTTGCTCTGACATGCACTGTGAGCTGTAAGGTCTTATATAGACAGGTGTGTGGATTTTCTAATCAAGTCCAATCAGTATAATCAGACACAGTTGGACTCAAATGAAGGTGTGTAGAACCATCTCAAGGATGATCATAAGAAATGGACAGCACCCGAGTTAAATATATGAGTGTCACAGCAAGGTCTGAATACTTGGACCATGTGATATTTCAGTTTTTCCTTTTTTAATAAATCTGCAAAAATGTCAACAATTCGTTGTTTTTCTGTCAATATGGGGTGCTTGTGTACATTAATGATGAAAAAAATTTACTTAAATGATTTTAGAAAATGGCCGCAATATAACAAAGAGTGAAAAATTTAAGGGGGTCTGAATACTTTCCGTACCCACTGTACATACTAATACACAGCCAATATGTTTATAACAAGTTTTGGGGGTGCTAATAAGCAGCTAGTTAATAAGAATTGGTCCCTAAAGTGTTGCCTATTTTCAAATTGTTAAAAAAAAAAATTCAAATAAATCCTGTTCATTAACTTAATATTCATCAGTCCTCAACATCAATATTCAATTTAATATTCAGTCCTGGAAAACAATTACAGCTTCCACAAAAAATATTAAGCAGCACAACTGCAAAGCAGCAAATCAGCATATTAGAATGATTTCTGAAGGATCATATGTCACTGAAGACTAAAGTAATGATGCTGAAAATCCAGCTTTACCATTACAAGAATAAATTAGATTTCATATATTCAAATGGAAAACAGTTATTTAAAATTTTAATAATATTTTACAATATTGCTGTTTTATTTCTTAGTCAAATAAATATAGTTGGTGAGCATAAAAAAACTTGTATTCAGATATATATATATTCAGAAACATCTTAGCGACCAATCTTTTGAACTGTAGTGTATTATACATTTCAGTATAAACTCAACGAGCTGACTGAATTGTTCATGACAATAGCATATTCTAATAGCTGAGCGTGCTATCCCATGCTAATAGTCGGAAAAAAGGAAGGCTATTGATGTAAAATAGAACAAAATTCTGCTCTCATCCTTCCTTTGTGTTTGAAATGTAAGTGATGCACAGCAGATAAAGCGAGAGTGGGAAAGCTTTGCTCATTTAGAAACAACACTCAAGTGTGAGAGCTTGAACCATGTCAGATACAGGGACACTGGGTGGATCCCATTTGCTTACACGTTGTCTCCTCTGTTTAATGTCTTTGCAAATTAGCACTTTTCTACTCAAATGTGGAAAGTGAAAACGTTTTATCTTTGCTGAGCATTCACTAGGAAGTTTTCACCTCTGTATCCAGTGGTAAGCAAACTCATAAAACTACAAGGAGGAAATAATTAAAGCCTAAAAGTGTTTTATCTCGTAAAGGAACGGAGCCATTGATTTCCTTCTCCTCTATCTTCTTTGCTGTTGCACCGCTGTGATCAGAGGAGCCTTTGTGTGGCAGCGTAAGAATAAAAGGAGGACCACAATGAGGATGGAAGACAGCCACACTCATTATCAGCAGAAACAAAAGTTCCTGGAACAAAAAGTCGTGTGAACTGTGTGGGAAACATTCCTTATTTTCCCTCCTTCTGCTGCGCGAGGCTTCTTTGATACATTCACGCTTTTATATCTTAATGAGCAGTATGATTTAATCCTCCTTCGACCTGTTGCATGCTCAGCGGTACCCTGCGCATCTCCACCACCTCTTATGTCGCTGACATATGGTGTGACCTCATTCTCTCCCCTGATTATTGGAAGAAGAGTCACAACTTCTTGCTACTGGGGTTCCTCAAGGCTCAGTGCTTGGACCTCTTCTCCATCTACATGTCATCATTAGGATCTGTCATTCAGAAGCATGGTATTTCTTTTCACTGCTATGCTGATGATACTCAACTCTACTTCTCATTCCAACCAGATGATTCAACGTTAGCTGTGCGCATTGCAGCCTGTCTGAGAAACATTTCTAGCTGGATGAAGGACCATCACCTTCAACTCAACCTTGCTAAGATAGAACTGCTCGTGGTCTCAGCCAACCCAGCACTTCATCACAACTTCTCTATACAGCTAGGTTCGTCAACCATAACTCCTTCCAGGACAGCCAGGAACCTTGGAGTTGTGATCGATGACCAGTTAAGCTTCACAGACCATACTGATACAACGGCCCGGTCCTGCAGATCTCCCTTATACAACATTAGGAAGATTAGACCCTTCCTATCAGAGCAAGCTGCACAACTGCTTGTCCAAGCTCTTGTTCTCTCCAGACTGGACTACTGTAATGCACTCTTGGTGGGCCTTCCCTCATGTACTTTCATGCCTCTGCAACTGATCCAGAATGCAGCAGTGAGAGTGGTCTTTAACGACCCGAAAAAAGCTCACTTTACACCTCTCTTCATCAGTTTACACTGTCTGCCAGTAGCCATTCGCATCAAATTCAAGGCACTGATGCTTGCCTACAAGACAACCACTTGCGCTGCACCGATATACCTAAACTCGCTACTTCAGACTTATGTGCCCTCCAGAAGCTTGCGTTCTGCAAGTGAACGACGCCTTGTGGTGCCATCCCAAAGAGGCACAAAATCACTCTCACGGACCTTTTCCTGGACTGTGCCCAGCTGGTGGAATGACCTCCCTATCTCAATTCGAACAGCTGAGTCTTTGGTCATTTTCAAAAAAACCCCGTCTAAAGCACCTTTTTTTTTTCGGGGCCCTAACGTCGGTCGCCGTGTGGCCGGCGTTTCGACGCCACCCCCCAATCCGTGTCGTGTCGCGGGGGGGACCTTTCGTGGGCGGCGCGCCGGGGTTTCCGGTCCACTTCGGCGGCTCGGCGCGCGTTTTCGTCGTCGGGCGGCGTTTTTTTTTTCGGCGCACCACACCACACCACAAACCCACCCCGTAAGCCCAGCACTGACGAACTAAATACTAGCACTACCTATCTAATCTCTTCTGTCTATTCTATTCTATTCTATTCATTTAATAAAAAACTTGCTATGTTTACTGTGCTAGACTAACTGAGACTTGTCACAGCACTTGCATACTGTTGCTCTCTCATTCGTCTGATCGCTTCTATTATTCTCCAAGTCGCTTTGAATATAAGCGTCTGCTACATGATTAAATGTAAAAAATGGGGGTTTAATGCTTAGCTGGTCTATTCCGGTTGGGATCACTTTCCTGCTTGCTGTGTTTGTTTCTTATGACAAAGGTTACTCAATTTAAAGGGATATTTCACTCAAAAATGAAAATTCTGTCAATAATTGCTTACCCTTATGTCGTTCCAAATCCGTAATACCTTCGTTTATCTTCGGAACACAAAGTAAGATATTTTGATGAAATCCCAGAGCTTTCTGCATGCTCATGGTACTCGTACTCTCATGAGGGAAGGCTGAGAGTGGCCGGGAAAAGGAATGGTTGAATAAGTCCTTATTTTTTGTAGTCTTTGCACACAAAAATTAGCTTGTAGCTTCATAACCTAAGGTGAACCACTGATTCCACATGGACTATTTTAGTGATTTCCTTACTACCTTTCTGGACCTTGAATGTTTCAGTTGCGTTTCTGTTTATGCAGGGTCAGAAAGCTCTGGTATTTCCTAAAAAAAGACTTAATTTTGTTCCGAATATGAATGAAGGCCTTACGTGTTTGGAAAACTATATGAGGTGATAGCTTATGACTTAATTTTTAGTTTTGGGTGAACTGTCCCGTTAAGTAGGTAGAGGGTTCTAGTTACATGTTATGTCTCATTTACATTTTCATTCCATTCTCTCACACTACTATAAACAAATACTTGGACTGGATATTTTAAATCCTCACTGGTTATGATTGATACAAAGTTTATTTCATCTCTGCTTTCACTCCTCAGAATGTGGGCAATTGTTTTCGGGGGGCTGACTTTATCCTCCATATTGCCCTGCTGATTTATCAGTCTTCAACACTGCATTTACTGAGCACTATATATTCCAAAATACGTGAATGGTGTAGAGACAAGCATACTGCAGTCTTTAGTGTCACATGATCCTTCGGAAATTAGTCTAATATGCTGATTTGCTGCTCAGAACATTGTCTTCTTATTATTCAATTCAATACAATTCAGTTTATTTGTACAGCGCTTTTCACGATACAAATCGTTGCAAAGCAACTTTACTGCAAATTAAGTTTCTTCAATATTTAGTGGTAGCTTATCAGTGTGACTGTCAGTTAATGTACATATGGAAGAAATGTACGGAAAAATCAATTAAATACATAATCACAACAGACGATGAACTCTATTAACATCAATTATTATATGATGCAATCAAACTATAGCAAAATGTGGTAGTTCTGTAAATTGTTTCAGGGTTGGCATCATCTGAGGTCCTCTGAGGGGTTGGCATCATCTCTTCTCAGGTGTTCTGGATCCAGACTGAAGCTTGTGTAAATCCTAACCGTGGCAAAAACAGAGAAACAAATAGAGAAATAATTAGCATAGCTGCTGTTCAAACCAAGCAAAATTTATTAGTTTAACCCAAACTAAAAAATAATAATGCTGAATTTGATCAGATATAACTGCAGTACAAGATTATGATATTTTTTTTTAAACAAACAAAATGAATTGTGGTATATGTTGTGCTGTTTAATATTTTTGTGGAAACTGATCATATTTTTCTTTGAATAGAAAGTTCAAAAGTACAGCATTCATTTACAATAGAATTTTGTAACATTGTAAATGTCTTTACTGTTACGTTTGATCGATTTAATTAATTTTTTGCAGAATAATTCTTACCAACTCGAAACTTTCAAATGGTATTTGACATATTACATATAAAATCACTTTTGTTATAAAAAGTCCTTGCATGATTTTTTTTTTTTTTTTTTGTAGTGGCTTTCCTGGGCAATAGCAGTGAAAGTGATTTTCGTATTCAGGGCTTTAAACAATTAATTGAAGTAAAAAGTGTGACAACTAGCCCCAGTCCCTTCATGTGCATGCTGCTCTTTGCCAATCGAGTTTACTTTTTTTCTTTTAGCTGCACATATTTACAAAGTACAGTACATTTTGAAGTATGTGCATACCCTTTTGCCTTTCAAAACGAGTTTTTTGACTACAAGAAATCTGAGACTTTTGATGCAGTACTGAGAATAGAGGACACACAGTATAATTAATTTATCATTATCACTAGCAGTTTAATGTTTCTCTCTATGTTTAGACTGGTATTAACAGCCACAAAGACTATTCAAAGATTCATAATTGGCCCTGCTTCCCTGAGAGAATGAGATAAAGTACAACCTTGTCGCATGTCGCACAAAGTCGACTTTGCCATCCTTAAATAGCAACCGTGCTCTAAAATACATATTTTTTATATTAAGTGGGAGTCAGAAATATCTGCTCTGTATATGCTACCCTGTCTTTACTTGCTTACAGAACTGTCTCATTATCAACTCCCAGAATGAATATTACTGTCATTTGATTTGACCAGCTATGTCTGAGGCCACAATTGACTGTGTTCCGTCCAGCCAATCACCCGTGTCCAATTAAACGATATGTCTCAGGAAAGTTGGGGAACTTCTCAACTCCTTTCTTCTTAGGCGCTTTAAGCCAGTCAGTCGCTCTGAGCTGCAGTCACGCACTGTAGACACCTGATTAATGCTCTCCATACCATGTCCGAGCAGCAGGGGAAGCTCATCGGACTCCAGCTCCAAACACAGCTCCAGGAAGGACACAGGAGCTTAGAGGAGCAGTGAGAGTGATTGCATTTACTTTTATCATCGCACCTGCTATGTCTGCAGACCACTACAGCAAAATACCATAAGACCTCCCATACAAGCGCTGTTAATTTATTCAGCATCCCTGATGTCCAAATGAAATTGGAGTCTATTGATTTTTACTTGCTTGAATCCCCCCATTGCACAAGTTTTTTTTCATTCATTTAGACTGTAGGAGAGAGTTTGTAATGCATACATTCCACCCACACTTGGGAGATGGAGATCCAGAGCAAGAGAAAGGGATGGTTTCAAATTTAATCCACAAATACAGTGAGCTGATAAAAAAAACGAGGTCGGATTTATTCAGAAATCCCTTAAATGCAATTGCTCATTACTGCTACTGCAGTAGCTATTTTTCAGTCATCCAAATTTCTTAAGCTTGTAAAAACTTTACATTGAGAGGTTTGCCAGATGTTCCGTATTTATAATTTGTTTACAATTTAATATTTTATGAATTATAAAGTAAGATTGAGGAAGATGCCCCCTTAAGAACAATGTGAATTTACATTTAAATTGTAACCTATTTAGATATAAGTTTAGCCTGTGCAGGATGATGATGCATCATCCAATGTGGTGTTATAGAAAAATAAATAGAAACATTTGCTAATTTAGCTGTTATAGGACAAACTATAAAATTATTCAAAGAGGCTAATTTCTTGATAAGATGGTTCCCTGCCATAAACTTCTATGGAACGTATAAATGTTTTTTATATAATTCTTATTAATATGCAGTATACCGGTATATATATATATATATATATGTGTGTGTGGGTGTGTGTGTGTGTGTGTGTACCTACTTAACCATATTTTGGGGACAAATTTGTTGACCCCAAGTGATCCAAACCTGACAAAATCTCCAAAAACCTCCTTTTGGGGACATCCTCATTTGTAAAACTGTTATAAAAAAAAAATACCTGTAAGGGGTAGGTTTGGTGTTAGGGGATATAGAAAATACAGTTTGTACAGTATAAACCATTACACCTATGGAATGTCCCCATTTAGAAAGTAAAGTAAGTGAACATGTGTGTCATTAATGTAAAATAATAAATTAACTATTCAGTTTAATCACAAATATTTGACAAGTTCAATAATTGAATAAATGATGACAGGCAAAGGAGAATCTGTCACGGTGCATGCATGGAGATGAAGCGAGGACTCAATTGCAGGAGAAATGGTTATTTATTTTAATAATAATAAAAAAAAATAAACACCCCGAGGAGAAAAAACAACAGGCAGCCTAAAGCTGCACCACATGCCGACACGAAACATCACAATGAGAAATGGATCAGCACAGGATGACAGACACCAGGAGAATAAATAGGAACCAAATGAGGCTAACGAGGGAGACACAGGTGGATCAACTTAAACTATAATGAGGTAACAAGATGGGAGGGGCAAGACAATAGACAGGAGAGAGCACATGGCAACAGACAAAGCACAACACAAGCCATGTGCTCACAGAACACAGTCATCTGGTGGCCCTCCTGGGGTGGGAGTGAAGCTTGAGCTTGGGCAGAGCCCGCAGGGCAAGGAGCCTGGGCGGCACCGGCAGGGTACCAGGCTCTAGGGAGGCCTCCCGGCCTTGAAGAACGGAAGAAGCCTTCTTCCTCCTCCTCCATATCCGTGAGTGTGGCACTGCAGCTTCGTCGGCCGCCTCCCGGGGCACTGCAGCCTCTTCGGCCACCTCTAGGGGTGGCGAGGCGGACCCATTCTTCCTCCTTCCCCTCCTCCGTTTCCGAGAGTGTGGCACTGCAGCTTCATCTGCCACCTCTGGGGGCACTGCAACCTCTTGGGCCACCACCGGGAGCGCTGCAGCGTCATCGGCCGCCCCTGGGGGCGCTACAACCTCTTCGGCCACCACTGGGGGCACGGCAGCTTCATCGGCCCTTACCGGGGGCGCTGCAGCCCCCTTAGCTGGGGAACGTGCCAGGAACTCCACAAACCCCTCAAAAGATACATGATTGCATCCTAGCATGCTCCAGGGACTAATGGGCTCATCCAGGGCATAATTTAATAAGTCCCTTAGCGCAGCGTCATTTTAGCCCAGCCCCTCTGCCACATTCCTGAACTCCATGGCAAACTCCCTCATCTCGGTCCCTCGTTGACGGAGGGAGCTCAGGATCTCCAGCTGGAGCATGCGCTGGTAGAAGGGGCTGGAGAGAGTAGAGACCGGTAGTCGGTGTGAGCCCATTCTCCGCTGAGTCCCCATGTTGGCTGATCCGTTCTGTCACGGTGCGTGCAGGGCGATGAAGGGAGGACTCAATTGCAGGAGAAATGGTTATTTATTTTAATAATAAAAATGAAAAAAACAAACTCAAACCACCCCGAGGGTGAAAAACAGACAGGCAGGCTAGGAACTGCATTACATGCAGACATAACACACACAATGAGAAAACAACGGATCAGTACGGGATTACAGACACCAGGAGAATAAATGGGAACTAAACGAGGAGGCTAACGAGGGAGACACAGGTGGATCAACTTAAACTATAACGAGGTAACAAGATGGGAGGGGCAAGACAATAGACAGGAGAGAGCACATGGCACAGACAAAGCACAACACAAGCCATGTGCTCACAGAACACAGTCATCTGGTGGCCCTCCTGGGCACACCTGCTGAAGACTGTGACAGAATCTCTATAAAAGAGATTCATCTGAAATGTAAATGTATGTACAGGCACATGAATAATTACATGCAGTATTTAATATTTAATTGCTCATATTTTAATTGAAGTTTAAAATAAATTAACTATGTCATAATAGCAACCCTACGAATTCAAATAAAATGATTTCACTTGGTTTTAATGAAAAGCAAATATATCTGAAATTTAATTCATGAAAATACAGAATAATAACCCTATTGATTACAATAAGTATTACATTTAAAAATTATGTGGCATGGCTTCATGTGCTAATCCTGGGGGACCAGGACGGTAAAAAAAAAAGTAAAATCTCCTAAAGGTCTAATTGTATAGTTTTACTTTAAAAAAAAAAGGTATTCCACACATTTTAAAATCATCTTACCGATCTTGCCCTGGATTTAATATCATATAATATTTTTCAGGTTTGATGAGTGTTCATGATGAATCATTGGGCTCTTCCACTGTAACCTCTTTTCCACGCTCATTTAAAATCATCATGTTTGTTTAAAACGCTGGTATATTTTGTGGGATGTCCCTGCTGTCGCTGTTGCTCCATTGCATTGCTGTAGGTGAAGTGAAGCCTTTAGCCCTTCTGATTGTGGTGCTAATAAAATGTATTTATTCATACATCTGTGTGCATGATTTATTCACCCAGAATAACATTCATCCCTAATTTTGTCATAATGCTCATCCAATAATTGCCATAACTATTTTTTTTTTAAATGTCATCTGTCTTGATTTCATGTCTCGTTTAACAAGCAAAACACACACATTCTCATTCACTATGCCTGGGTTGTGTATATGAGACACACATCCTCAAACCTGTTTAATTGGCTGCAGTGGTTAGTGTTAGTTAATTGATATGACTCATAAGTCCTCATGGACCTGTACTCCTCAATACCATTTTAATGACCTTTGAAAGTTTTGCCAGAAACAACTCATTAATTTTCATAGATGGAGATCAGGAAGTGTTAATGTAGTCATGTGTCACTGCATGATTAAAAAAATGCAGTGGTGGTGCTGTTTATTCAACGATTAGTTTAGACAAGTAGAATGTGTTGTCTTGAAAACATCCAAAGGCATAGAATGGTGACCGCTTTGGACTCCTGCGCCATGGTCATAAGAAGTTATTAATAACCTGCATGATAGAGCGCTGCAGAGATGATGCATTTTTGTAAGCCAAAACCCAGAAACAAGTTAGCATTTTAACACTTCCAGTTCCATCTTTCTGAATTCAACAGCTGTGTCCCAAATGACAGACTGTATACTATGTACTTACACACTATGTACTTATTCTTCCTGTCTGTTGCTGCCGTGTGGTTTGAGTTTGAGCTCCGTCAAGTTAATTCTTTGTCGTCTATTTTTTTTTCTTAAAATCAATTTTATACACTATAATTTTTGTTTCTATAACGTGTGAATATAACCCCTATCGTATTCTACAACAAAAACAATCAGATCGCTTTGTTAGCACTAGTTCTATTTTTGACTTCCCGAGTCTGCTATTTGCATATAGCCCGCTAGCATCGCCAGCGTGGTTGCCGCTAATCTCGTTTACACTAATACTCTATTCACACACATTTCCATTGTTTTACTCACTGTTACTTGCTTAAATGGCGGATGTGTGTCTACCTTTGAGTGCAGGTGAGGACACGTTCGAGCTGCATGAGCTTGCATTCTGGAGGCCGTGGAGAAGCAGATCCGAGACCTGATGGCAAAGCAGACCCAGCTGAGAGCACGGAGAGCCGCGCTGGAAACATCCCAGGCGGACGCTCACAAGTCCGAGGTAAGTATACAACGCACTGCTAACTCTCCCACCACCTCTAATCCGTGTGTTTCTCTGCACAGACCCGGTGCACCCAGGACGCGATCTTCACAGATGTCCTTCACTCCGGCGCCGGGAAACCACAGACCCTGGGTGCACCCGCCACGAAAGACACGAGCCAGGCCCCGGGCGACGACCTCACCCCCTCCGCCACCTCCGGTCTTCGAAATCTCCACCCGGAACCGCTTCGCTCCCCTTCGCGAGACGGAATGCGACGCTGTGATCATTGGAGACTCCATCGTCCGGCACATCCGTGCTACATTAGTTAAAGGTAAAGTGCACACTCTCTGTTTCCCTGGTGCTCGTGTTCTCGTTGTTTCTGCGCAGATACCCGCGATCCTGAATGGTGACGAGAGCCCCGGAGCGGTCGTGCTTCACGCGGGGGCTAACGACACCAAGCTGCGGCAGACGGAGACACTGAAGAGGGACTTCAGGAGCCTGATCGAGACGGTGCGCCGCACATCGCCCGCGACGACGATCATCGTGTCAGGACCGCTTCCCACGTATCGACGAGGACATGAAAAGTTCAGTAGGTTTTTTGCTTTAAATGAATGGTTATTGTCATGGTATAAAGAACAGAAACTGCTCTTTGTTAATAACTGGAATCTTTTCTGGAAGCGTCCTAGGCTTCTTCGCACTGATGGCCTGCACCCCAGCAGAATCGGAGCGGAACTCATTTCGGACAACATCTCCAGGACGCTAAGCACCATATGACTAGTAAGTCAAATCACAAATAACTGCCCTGATGACTTTTGTTAAACCCGCTTAAATGATAGAAGTACTTGTGCTTTCCAATCTATAATACTGTGTCTGTTCCCCGAATAGTGTGGTCAAAATATAAATTTAATGCAGGATCTAGAAAAAAATATGATTGTGATTAAACCAGAAAAATTTTAAATATATGAACAAAAACAATTTTTAAAGTTTAGGCTCCTTAACATTAGATCACTCGCACCCAAAGCATTTATTGTAAATTAAATGATCACAGATAATATTTTTGATGTACTCTGCTTGACTGAAACCTTGCTAAAACCTAATGATTATATTGGTCTAAATGAGTCTACTCCACCAAGCTACTATTATAAGCATGAGCCCCGTCAGACTGGTCGTGGTGGCGGTGTTGCAACAATATATAGTGATATTCTCAATGTTACTCAGAAGACAGGTTACAGGTTTAACTCATTCGAAATACTTGTGCTTAATTTTACACTGTCAGATATGCAAAATAAATGTATTGTATCTCTTGCTCTGGCTACTGTGTATAGACCACCAGGGCCGTATACAGATTTCCTAAAAGAATTAGCAGATTTCTTCTCAGACCTATTGGTTACTGTTGAGAAAGCGCTAATTGTCTGAGATTTTAATATTCACGTTGATAATACAAATTATGCATTAGGACTTGCGTTTACTGACCTATTAAACTCTTTTGGAGTCAAGCAAAACTGGGCCCATTCATTGTTTTAATCATACGCTAGATTTAATTGTATCTTATGGAATTGATCTTACTGATATAGATGTCGTACCTCAAAGTGATGATGTTACTGTCCATTTCCTTGTATCGTGCATGCTGCTTATTACTAATATTAACTACATGGCTCCGCGTTATCGTCTGGGCAGAACTATTTTTCCAGCCACCAAAGACAGATTCACAAATAAACTGCCTGATTTATCTCAACTGCTCTGTGTACCCATAAATACACATGAACTAGACGTAATGATTAGCAACATGGGCACTATCTTCTCTAGTACATTAGAAGCTGTTGCCTCCATCAAATTGAAAAAGGTTAGAGAACAACGTACTGCGCCATGGTACAACAGTAATACCCATTCTTTCAAGAAAAAAAACTTTTAGTCTTGAGCGCAAATGGAGAAAAATTAATTTGGAAGTTTTTAGAATTGCGTGGAAAACAGTATGTCCAGCTATAGACAGGTTCTAAAAGCTGCCAGGGCCGAGCATATCCACAATCTCATAGAAAATAACAAAAAACAATCCTAGGTTTTTATTTAGCACTGTGGCTAGATTAACAAATAACCAGACGCCAACCGATCTAAATATTCCCTTACAGTTTAATAGTAATGACTTTATGATTTTCTTCACTGATAAAATAGATAACATCATAATTACAATAGCAAATGTAGATTCTACAGCTTATAATACTTTAGCTTCATTCATTGCACCAAAAGATAAATTGCAGTGCTTTATGGCTATAGGACAGGAAGAGCTAAATAATTTTATCACTGCATCTAAACCAACAACATGCCTGTTAGATCCTGTACCCACTAAATTATTAAAAGAGTTGTTACCTGTAGCAGAAGAACCGCTTCTCAATATTATTAACTCGTCGTTGTCTTTAGGTCACGTCCCAAAAACATTCAAGCTGGCAGTCATTAAGCCTCTTATTAAGAAACCACAACTAGATCCTATTGAACTGGCAAATTACAGACCCATTTAAAATCTTCCAATTATGTCTAAAATGTTTGAAAAAGTTTTGTCTGCTCAATTGTGCTCCTTCCTGCAAAAAATTATCTCTAATTAGAATTTCAGTCAGGTTTCAGGCCCCACCATAGCACAGAAACTGCACTTAAAATTACAAATGACTTGCTTCTTGCGTCAGACCAAGGCTGTGTCTCATTGCTAGTTTTACTTGATCTTAGTGCTGCATTCGATACTATAGATCATGACATACTCATAGATCGATTACAAAACTATACAGGTATCCAAGGGCAGGCTTTAAGATGGTTTAGATCCTACCTGTCCTATCGCTACCACCTTGTTAATTTAAATGGGGAGGCATCTCAATTATCACCAGTAAAATATGGAGTGCCACAAGTATCTGTCCTAGGTCCTCTGCTATTTTTCGATATACATGTTGCCACTTGGTAATATTATTAGGAAATACGTGATTAGTTTCCACTGTTATGCCGATGATACTCAACTATATAATCTCAACAAGACCAGATGAAACTTCTAAATTATCTAAGCTAACGGAGTGTGTTAAAAATGTAAAAGATTGGATGACCAATAATTTTCTCCTATTAAATTCGGATAAGACAGAGATATTATTTATTGGACCAAAAAAAGAGTTCTCAGAATCTCTTGGATTACAATTTGCAGCTAGATGGATGTACTGTTACTTCTTCTACAGTTAAAAATCTGGGTGTTATGTTAGATAGCAAATTGTCTTTTGAAAATAATTTTTCCCATGTTACAAAAACAGCATTCTTGCATCTTAGAAACATTGCCAAGTTACTAAACATGTTACCTGTTTCTGATGGCCAGAACAGTAATTTTTTTTTTTTTTTTTTTTTCAGGATTCAGACCTCTAGACTGACTATTGTAATGCACTGCCTAGGTGGTGTCCTGCATCTTTCAATACACAGCATAACAAGATAGTCAAAATGCATCGGTCTAGAGTCCTTTACCAGTTCAAGACAATATGATCATATATTACCCCAACGTTACAGTCTCTGCACTGGCTACCTGTTAATTTCCGTATCAGTTACAAAATATTATTAATTACCTATAAGGCCCTTAATGGGTTAGCTCCTTGCGTACCTAACTAGTCTTCTACCACGCTACAATCCTTCACGCTCCCTAAGGTCGCAAAATTCTGGACTTTTGGTAGTACCTAGGATATCACAGTCCACTAAAGGAGGTAGAGCTTTTTCGCATTTGGCTCCCAAACTCTGGAATAGCCTTCCTGATACCGTTCAGGGTTCAGAAACACTCTCTCTGTTTAAATCTAGATTAAAGACACATCTCTTTGGCCAAGCATTCCAATAATGCATATCATAATCTTGTACTGCAGATATATCTAATCAAATGCACATTATTATTATTCTTCAGTTTGGGTTAAACAAATAAATGTTGCTTGGTTGGAACAGCAGCTAACGCTAATTAATGTTTGCGATTGTTTCTCGTCGTTTGCCACGGATTTACATCCCGGGTAACTAGGATTTACACAAGCTTTCGTCTGGATCCAGAACACCTGAGAAGAGATGATGCAAACCGCTCAGAGGACCTCAGATGATGCCAACCCTGAAACACATACAGAACTACCACATTTTGCTATAAGGTTGATTGCATCATATAATAATTGCTAATAATTAATAGTGTTCATCGTCTGTTTGATAACGTATTTAATTGATCTTTCCGTACTGCTGTTGTCTGGTCAATGAGAACTGGCCCCCCGACGAGCTCTGGTTCTCCAAGGTTTTTTTCCTCCATTCTGTCCCGATGCTTTTTGGTTTCCTTGCCGCCTGTCGCCTCTGGCCCCCCCTTGGGGCTTAGTATGGGGACACTTCATTTCCAGCGTTATCGTTTACATGATTGCAAAGATATTATTTAAACTGAGCTGGATGTTGACATCACTGAATTCAATGATGAACTGTCTTTAACTGAAAAATGAGTGTTTACTATTGTCATTTTGCATTATTGACACTTTTTTCCTAATTAATGCTGTTCAGTTGTTTTGTCACAATCTGTATTGTTAAAAGCGCAAAATAAAGGTGACTTGACTTGACTTGACATTCACTAGGTACTCAATCATGTAGTGTATGAATTATACAAGGTTATTTTGTCATTAATAATCTGAGTCTGATAGCCCCTCCTCTTCACTGCGTTGTAGCAGTGGTGGGCGCTAAGAAAATTTCTATCAGATTAAGGAAAGAATATTAACTATAAAAAAAAAAAAGAACAATCTGATCTGATTAGTTCGGGCACCAGACAAGCTCAGTCTTGTCAAATATAACTGTTTTCACTCAGAATAGCTCTTTTAAGCCACCGGTTACAAAAATAATTTGAAGGAAATTCCCACACAAAGTTAGTTCAGGTCATAGTTTTCAAAGTTGTATTTAACAATTAATAAAAAAAATATAAAAAAAGAGAGAGAGAGAGAGCGAGAGAAAAACATTGCATTCTTTCAATTCAAGTCACCTCATTTCACAGTGATATTTTCAACAATCAATATGGAATCAAACAGAAAAATGCAATCTCTGATTCACATTCATATTTTCAACAATCCACCAAAGTCCAACATAAAAAAAAAACTAGCTTTGTGGCAAAGTTCCAATGTAGTCTTTCCACTGATTTTGTAGTCCAACAATGGAAACAATAAAACTTGAAAGAAAATGGAAGAAGGTGCCTCTGAGGTAGCAGTATCACTGATGCATGTAAACCTCAGCAGATTCAACACTCCCTTCTGTTTCAAGAATAAGGTCTAATGTTAAGAATAAGCTATTAGTTACTTAAATGAAAATCTTTTTTTCTCTGTTTTACATTACATTACAAGACGATTTCCCCATATTGATTGCGTCTTAGGTTGCATGTTTTCTTGCGCGGCAGGATGTTGGACTCGTGAAAATTATATTACGTTGTTTATATTTGCCAAAACTGATTTACTGAAGTCAGGGCCGTCCTTAGCTGACTTGGGGCCTGGTGTGAGGTAGGGAGCGGGGCCCCCCTCGGTCCGTTCGCGACCACGTTCCGGGGGGAGTCCCCTCGGTCCATTCACCGCAGGGCCCCCTCAAGCGCAGGGCCCGATGCGACCACACCAGTTGCACCCCACGAAGTACGGCCCTGACTGAAGTCAAAACACGGACAGAATTGGCGTTAGCGCGAGTGCCGCTTGCTGTGAGGCGGGAGCGACCAACCATCAGAGGATTGCATAGCCTTCCTCGAACAGTTATGTTCACGATTTCTGATTTACTTAGCATAGGCGTATACTGCGTGAGGGTGGCTGTGATTGGATGGGGTGGCAGGTGTCAGTGATCATTCTCAAGTGATTAGTACTGCTGCTGTTGTATCAGTCAGTGGTTAGCAGTCATGAAAAGGGAGGTCACGTACGGGACACATACAGTAAATTAAGCCCAATATACGGGACGGTTGGCAACCCTAATCATACAGGTATTTAAAGTGCACTATTTATTTTGGAATTTTCAGTTTGAACACACTATTCACACTATTTATACTACAAAATGTCTTGGAATAGTGCGCCAGTACACAATTTTTTGACTGAATGACTGAAATAAGGTCTGTGCTTAACACATGCTCAGGATATTTTTATGTTAATTGTACAACATAAAATCCATCAGTAACCATACCATACATAATCATACCCCATTGTGATTTTTTTTAAGCTTTTCTTTCTTAGGAGGCATTTACATGACACTGTTTCTAAAAAAAAACTAAAAAAAATGAACAGCATTTTGGCCCTACGTTTACACTACAACAGGGCCTGAAAATGCAAACTACAAAATTTTTACATTATCATCTCCATGTAAACTTCAAAAATGGGAATTTGTGATGTCATTCGCTTATGTGTTATGAGTTCAGTCTATAGTAATGTTGTCAAAAGTACTGACATCGGTACTGAAATTTAAAAAATATGAAAATAACAGCACTTCCCGCTAGCATTTTGAGTGATGTTGAGCGTATACTTAAACACCTTTAATTGGCCATCGTGTTCACACACTCAACAGATATGTCTGTGATTGGCTACGATGATCATCTTCAAAAACTTGTTGGATCCCTAATAAATCTGTTCATAGATGGATCCGCTGATCGACGTGGTTTCAAATGCTCCCATGTGTATGTTCACGCTTGGTGAAGAGCGTGAAAGATGTGTATTTACACATTTACACAAGTTTTTGAAGCGATGATCATTGTAGCCAATCACAGACATATCTGTTGAGCGCGTGAACACAATGGCCAAAGGTCTTTAAGAATCTGCTCAACAGCGCTCAAAAAAAAAAATGCTACCGGGAAGTGCTGGTATTGTCACATTTTTTAAATTTCAATAACGACTTCTTTACAAAGTGACATCGCCTACTACTGGCCTGGCATGCATAATACAGAATTTTGTTGTTTTCGCAGCTCCATATGAACGGGGATAGTTTTGACAACATGGTCATCTGTATGTGAAATTTAAAAAAATGTAAATAAAAAATGTTTCAGTTTGTAGTACATAATTGTCGTGAAACGTACTCGTAGTCTTGAAAAAGGCAGTTTCTAACAAGTGGCTACCCGTCTAACAAAAATGTGTTCCAAGAATCTGCTACTAATGTTCCCATTAAGTAATGGAAATGTTATTACTAAATGTTTTTTATGTACAATGTTACAATTTTTTACATAAAGACTGTATTTTATGTATTTAATTTATAGTCAACACTATAGCTTTTTACTTCTGATCATTGTATTTAGGTTTCAAAATGTATGAAAATCATGTTTATTTCTGAAGATTATCATGATGAACATGTCTTTTTGTCAAGGGAACCGTGGTGACTCTGACTTTGGGGTTGGCTGACCAGTCATGACCACAGCACTCAAAATCTACACGAGCCCTTTATGCCCCACCCCAACATCCTGTTTCAATAGGAAATGCATCCACACGGGAAAGAAAACTGCTCATCAAGCATGTTTCATGTGGTCTTTATCCAGAACAACCAAAGAACATGTGCATTTTGTGAAAAGACAAGGAGGACGTTCCTAAGGACAGTCTGATTACAACATGCTTGATTTTAAGATGTCTGGAGGTCTGGCACTAACAAGCATCCAAGCAGCTGTCACTGTCTCTTTCTGTGGAGTTATCACAGCTTTTCACTGATCTAGGTCAAGGCTGCTAGCAGAACTACAAGAGAAATTGAGGCAAATTCGGCATTTAAACAGAAAGAGCCTGATGATGAATCCTAGTTTGTTTCGTGTGCCAGACGTTTTCTAGTTTTGTCATTTTGTGAGATGCCAGTGTGTCTGTGCCAATGAAAAGCAAAGCATCAAAGATGCCGTATGTTTAAACCGCTTGGCATTACAACGTACACATTAAAAGCTCTTTTGAACAGAGATTAGTTTTATCATGAACTTCTGTTCATTTTAATGAGATTCCTCCATCCCTTTACATTTTGCGGTTTAATTCAATTAACTAAATCTTTTCAGATGCTAGCATTTATTTAATTTGCCAGCTCGGATGTGTCATTTGCTCCATCAAAAGAGCTCTGAGAGGATATACTGTAAGAAAAAAAAAATGGAGCAGTGCAGCAGTAATCTGACATCAGCAGAAATTTTACGAACAGAGGCTGCCCAAGGTCAGTCTCACAAATGTATTTTAGCATTTTTAAAATGTCATTATAACAGTGCCCATCACCCTTCAGTCCTCCATCCTGCAGGTTCAGCTCAGTGTTCCAGCATCCTGTCAAGGCTTCTGGAGTGTGGGCCACGTTTCTCCTGCCAAACGTCTGGGCTTGCCCTGGGCTCTTTCTCTTCCACTTTCCCTCAGTTCTTCTATTCCTTCAGAAAGCTCCAGTCTGTCTAGATTAAAGACGGTGTGAAATTGATGCTTGGATGCTTTCAAAGGGCTTCTGCTTTATCTTATTTTCCGTAAAGTCGCAAACCTCACTTTGCACCCTTCTCAGTACTTTCCTGAGTAATCTTTGATGGCACTACCATATTTATTTTCTTTGACCCAAAATAGAATATCCAGTGTATCTCGAGATGTTGAGATTATCATCTTTTAAAAACATTCAGATTTAAGCTTCACAGTGACTCTTTCTAAAAGAAGAAAAAAATAATCTATATCATCATCTTCTAATTAAATAATATAGTAAGCAATAAGATTTAATTTATGTGTGATTATGAAATCACAAAGGCTGTGATTTATTTAAATTAACAGCAGAGTTTGGTATTTTGGGCTTTTTCTTTTTTTTTGCCTTGATATCTAAGCGGCAGCTATATGAGTTGTTAAATATTTGTCATATTACAGTAAACTTAAATCACAATTTATATATATATAAAAAAAGAAAAGCTACTTAAGTAATCTGGTCAAGATTCCTGATTTTTTAAATTACAATTTATGTTGTTTAAAAATGTATAATAATAATTTCAGCTCTTTTTTTCAATATCGTGTAGATCTAAACAACAACGCACTACTACTGCTAATAATAATGGCAGGGGAAATATTTTTTATTAATTCCATTAACTATTTATTTATTTTTCAGCATAAGTGTAACATGTCAGTAATTGCTTGATTTCTCTTTACAATTTTATTCTCCACCATTGTGATCAGATCCTCATCTAAGTCCAAAAACTATATAAAAATAATTCCATTAAAGCAATTATTCAGTAACCCTTATTGTTGTTGTTGTTGTTTTTTTCCTTTTTAAACTTTTCCTTTATTCATTGACCAAAATGCTCCAGATGTAAACATTTTATTTGGATGCACTTAAAGAACACTAACTGCAATTCTTGCCAAATTGAGACATTTATTTTTAAATTATAATAAATATTACTTCAATGTCTTATGTTAAAAGAAAAAAAAGCGTCATAGACAAATCATGAAGCTTTATAGCATCATGAAACCTTTATCTGTGCTCTGTTGTGAATCTAATACTCTGCCACCTTTGCATAATTCCCTTTACAATTTACTTTTAATTTGGTGTTTGCTTGCAATCATTAGACTGAGTTAAAACACTCCATAGAGCATTCAAAACTGCCTCTTCATTATATGTTATTGACTCATGCTTACTTTTATGAAAAGCATCATGGGGGACTACTGTACTGTATACCAATGTTATCGTTCTATATTGTACTAAAAATAGCCTAGTTTTATGCCACACTGTACATTAAGCACAATTCATGTGCAATTCATAACATTTACCCTATGATAAACTTATATCATATTTTAGAGTCCATTTAATTATAAAATTAAAGCGAGCACAGTGATTACAAGTTTAAAAAGTCACTTTGAGTTGTCTGTTCCTTTTCACGTCATTGACCCACTGACATTGGTTGTACGAGTCTCACGCTGAGAATTAAAATCATGTCCCAAAAGGTAAACTGAAACATTCCTTAATGTCGCATTCAAATTGATACACCTCCTGATGTTAACAGCCTTTTCTAATGAATTGATTATTATTCAGATGCGCAGGGCCCTCTGCAATCATCTACTATGCGGAGTCATTAACATGAAAGTAGAGGCTGTGCATGCATGAGGTACATTCAATTAAAGACTTCAGGATGGAAGAATTGTCAGGATGAGCTCAGGTTTCAAAGTCTATAAGAAGATTATCCAACAAGTGGCAAAGTTACAAAAACCTCTAACTCTGATGGAAAGGGCAAATTAAACACCTGGTTATGCAAAGCCAGACTCAGATATCATATTTCTCAGTCTACTTTATGCATCTGTTGGAAAATCCAACAGATTCAACCTTCTGTCTACGATTTTTGTATAAGAGTAGTGTTTTGCATGCTTAAGTATTTCTATTCGAAATTGATTTTCAAAATTTTTCAATTAAAAATACATAGTCATATTTATGTTGTTTTACTATATTTTTTACATTTATTCAAATACTTTTTAGTGACAATTTTTTTTATGTTTAAAATATTTTGTTGCTGTTTTAGAATGCTAAAAATATTGAAGTACTAATAGCTCTGCAACACGATTAGGTGGTTGTACATTAAAATGTTATCAACAGCATCCTTGTGCTATGATTTTAGTTTATCATGCATCTTCATTTGGACTTTTAAAGGGCCAAAAATGAAAATTCTGTAATTAATTACCCACTCTCATGTCATTCCAAACCCATAAGACTCCGTTTATCTTTGGAACACAAATTAATATATTTTTAATGAAATCCAAAAGCTTTCTGACCTTGAATAGACAGCAACGCAACTGACACATTCATGGCCCAGAAAAGTAGTCTATTCTGTTGCGAACTTGCGGCCAAAACTGACACAGAAGAGAAGAAATTGCTGAATAAAGTTGTTATTTTTGTTTTCTTTGCACACAAAAAGCATTATTGTAGCTTCATAAAATTATGGTTGAACCATGGACTATTTTAATGATGTCCTTACTACGTTTCTGGGTCTTGAATCATGGTAGTTACATTGCTGTCAGTGCAGGGTCAGAAAGCTCTTGGATTTCAGCAAAAAATATCTTAATTTGTGTTCAGAAGATGAACGAAGGCCTTACGGGTTTGAAACAACATGAGGGTGAGTAATTAATGACAGTATTTTCATTTTTGGGTGAACTATCGCTTTAAAATAAAATGGCATTGTGGAATATGCAGCTGTCCTTATATCTTCAGATTCTTCCTTTATGTTTCCAATAAAATAAGAAAGTCATACATGTTTGGAATGACATGAGGGGGAATAAATGACAGAACTCTTATTTTTTGGGTGAACTGTCCGTTTGACATCTGTTTGAGCATCAGTACTTACATAGATCTTAACAATAAACATGATTTTTATATTTTGAAATATTCAGCAGTCTTAGAATTATAGTAGTGTGATTTCTCTCTGTCTCTCTCACTCACTCACACTCTCTCTCTCTCTGCTGGGATTGTTGTCTTTTGGATGGCTTTCTTTAAGTAGCAGCCAAATCAGTTTTATCGGAAGGAAACAGAAGACTTTAGTTTTAGCCATGCTTTATCTAGTTCAGTGGATTTAACAGGATAGTTTAATACTAATAATAAAAAAGTTAATATATTCACCCTTATGTTGTTCCACACTTTCTTCCATGGAGCACACATGGAAATATTACACAGATTACACTGCTATTTTCCATAATTTATTGCTGTGCCTGTGTGAATGTCGATTTTGCATGTGAAAAGTGCCCTATTTATGCCCTATCTGTCTTTTTGAATGTACTTAATCAAATTGTTGCAATTCACAAAATAATCTGCACTGAAATGTGCCACAAAAACAATTTAAAATGAAATGATCAGGAATCTTACTAAAAATAAACTTCTGCCACTCCTTGGATTCCTTCAAAAGGACAAGCAGAGCTTCTCAACACACCCAGAAACAGCTCAAAGTTTTCATTTCTACATGCAATAGCATAAAGCAATCAAGCAAAAGATGGGACAATTTTATTCTGCACGTTATGACCCCTTTAAGTCAATCTTGACTGAAAATCTTCAAAGAACTTGTATCTCAGTCACATTTCTGCTTACTCAAACTGGCATGTATTGATCAGTTACAACGCATCGGACAATCAGTAGCATTTGGCATCAGTGTCAAACATAGTGTGTGTTTTTGTGCCATATTTGAATATGTAAGCACATATGAATTTTGACAGCTTATCTACCTGTTCTTTATCTCTAGGTGTGCAACCTTCAAGGCATCAGAGAGCTTTAATTTAGTTCTAAAGCACAGAATAAACTCATCTCATGCCAAATATTCTTGAGGCTTGTAAGAATATAGATAGATGTTAGTTTATCTCCAAAGGTGGCAGAAGGAACACCGTGAATCTGAACACTCACAGGCTCATTTGCATCTTCCAGCAGCTCTCTGGGGTTTTGTAAAGCTGGCTGCATCACCTCTTCTCCAGATGAGACAGATGACGGCAGTACAAAGAACTATGGCTGCAACACAAGTGGCACCTCATATAATTCAGCAATAAAACAGCCATTCACCTCGTGAGTCTCTTCTGAGTGCTCCTACTCACCGTACATCCGCTGATGGGGAGCAGAGTGCTTGAACTGTCCACTGAACACGACTAGATTAAATACCTCTCGCAGCCTTTAGCCTTTGGTCAATGAAATTAAATCTGGGTTCAGAATTCCACAGAGACCTGCTGCAATAACAATACCCTCCGGTGGGGAGAAGTTCTGTTGAATTATACGGTTATGACAGCCAGGTGAGGTGTTTTTTTCTTCTTCCCTGTATTGCATTATATATTTGTCAAATAGGATGACATATGGGGGAGAAAAAAAAATAACATCCTTCTAGTGTGAGCAGTGAAATCATTGATTTCTGAGGGATGTAGTAGTTTAAAAAAATGTTAGAGATGGAAAAGGTATGATTTATTTATTATTTTAGTATATATAACGTACACTGGTGTACAAAGAGTGAATGCAGTTTCTTCTAAATTGCCACTGGTTTTGTTTTTAAATTAGAACCGAATTTTTAAGTAAATTAATTTTAAAGTTAATTTGTTAATTTATTGGCGATGCATTCTAGTGTATTCACTCTGTATCCTTTTTTTAATGTATTGTTATTATTATTATTTTTAATGTTCAATTAGACCCAGGTTTAAATCAGAGACTATAATGTTAAAAATATGTTTCTTTGATGTTTGGATATAGTGAAATATAATATGTAATTATACTTGCATATGATAATGAAATTAACTTGTCATTATTCTATTGTAATCACTTTTACAAAATAAGCACAAAGCAATCATAAAATCTGATGCATTTTTGCGTGCTGTTTTTTAAAAAAAAATTTTTTTTATGTATCTGCAACCAATGCCTGATGTGATTGACAGGTTGCACATTATTTTGGCTTGATGAAAAACAAGAAATCTGCTGGGTCTTTGGTTTGACAAGCCATCTTCGAACCCCACAAATGTTAGCCTGCTTGATTTTGGGCAAAGTGTAATTTCTTTTCTGAAATATATTTGGTGTGGCTATTCATTTTGATGAATGCAAAATAATTCAAATCTTGATGCAATTTTCGCTGCTTGCTATCCATTTGCAGATGCCAGGATCTATCTGTCAAAAATAAATATGGGTTATTAGAGCAAGTATGAGCATTTGTGGAAGAAACCTCTGACCTTGAGATAAAAATGCCTGGACAATTGAGAAACAAAGTAAGAAATGTTAAATGCACCCTGCTTCAGTCAGTCAGTATTCATTCATACTACAAAAGAAGTCAGATATTTCACTAATACCATACATCATCTCATAATGCAAGGCAGAGCAGTAAGTGGCTCTTTGGATTGATCTTAAGCAAATCAGTTACTAATCAGTTTCTCAGCTTGGAACTGTGAAATTTCACGTACGATGGATATAGTTATTGAATCCTCAATACTGTTTTAACAGCTCATTTTCATTCAGTAATGTTACAACAAAGGTTTCCTTCAGTTTGTTATGATGTCTGGAACAAAACTCTTAAACGGGTCATATGATGCTATTTCAAGTTTTCCTTTCTCTTTGGAGTGTTACAAGCTGTTCGTGAATAGATAAGATCCCTGAAGTTGCAAAGACTAAAGTCTCAAACCCAAAGAGATATTCTTTATAAAAGTTAAGACTGGTCCATGCCCTCCTAAAACGCCTCGTTCAACCAAGCCCCCACATGTCTACATCACTGTGTGGGAAGATTTGCATAATGCCGCCCAAATTTTCACGCAAAGAAAGAAGTAACTTTGATTCTCGCTGTAGTAATGTTGCCGCCGCCGCCATGTTGTGAAGGCGCTGTGTGTTTCGTTGTGAAAGCGAAACTACTTTGTTTGGCCTTTTTTTCCAAAAGAGGGCACAACTAGAAATCAGTGGTTAAGTTGTATTTACAGCACACTGTTCCAGAACTGTTCAAATCAAATATTCATGTGTGTGCAACGCATTTAACGGAGGAATGTTTCCTGAACCTCAAGCCGGCGGGCCCGCTGTTCGGATCACAACCTGTAAGTATGTTTCCATATTTAAAGAATTTGCCACTGATGATTCAAACACGAGTTTTGAGCAGTGTAGAGTAGCGCTTGTTGTTTGTCATTTCTCCGATCACAAATGCAGACATAGTTTTATGTTTACACGGCACGATGCAATGCGTAAGAAGACAGTATAAGTCAGTAATTATGTCCCCACTGGATGCAACAAATACCTAGTTTATAAAGGGTTTTAATGTTTTTGTCTCGTCGCTCCGGCTCGGACACGGCATCACAGTATGGTAAGGGGCGTAACATTTCCATCACACGCTTGAGGTATTCGGCCAATCACAACGCACTGGATAGCTGGCCAATGAGAGCACACCTCACTTTTCAGACCGATGGGCTTTGAAAAATCGACGCGTTTCAGAAAGGCGGAGCATAGAGGAGAAACTAGCACATTTCAGGGTATTTAAAAGTCAGAGTTAGGGCTGTTAAACATTATAATTTAGTGTGATTAATTAAGTAAAAATAAATAAATAAATAAATGCAATTAATCGTGTCACTGACCTGTATGTAAATTCTTGCTTCACCAAACCTCACTTAGAGCAGGCAACACTCTGAATATGTATTTTACCAATCATGAAGATCTTTAAAGTTCGTTATGTATTGTCATTAACTCTAGTCAGTAGATACATTAATCACGTGACATAGGGTGATAATATTTGCCACATAATATTCTGTGAGAAGGCTCTGGTATGATAAACTGTGTTTTACTGTGGTCTGTACTTTAAGCTAGTCATAGGCTTGTAACATCTTTTCAATGTTTTCATTTGCCACAATTATATGCCCATACATCCTCTTTCTCCCAGACCTGCGTATCTGCACTCCTTTGAGCGTCCTCTGTAGATCCCACCTTTGCACATGCCACAATTTTATTATCTATGCTAAACTACTTTTCAGTCATTACCTTCAGCCAGTGGGAAAACAAAGCCAAAACCCAGACATTTTAGGCAAATTAGAAATCCCAGCTAGGACATGTCTGGGAAAAGAGGATGTATGGTCATCCTATAATAAAATGTCTTTGAATAATCTTCCTTTCCAAATTTTGAAATATGGTCATTGTACCACCTAATTATATATCTGATTATTTCAAATTAAGTGACACTCCTTGTAACCATTTATTCATTGCATGTGAATATTTTGTAAAGCAGAGGATTCCAGAGAACTGTTATCATAAGGATCATGACAATTTGGGTCCACCCTTTCCTTTATTTCACAGTACTTTGTCTGAAAGCAGGTAACATAGTTTTAAGAAATACAAAATAACACTCATTGTGCTCTTGTTTGTATCTGATGCTCTCCGTTCACAGATTTCCCAACATTTCTAAATTGAATGAGATACAGGAGTGCTACACTATGCAATATAAAAACGTGTAGGTTACTTGCTAGATTACATATAAACCTGACAGCTGTTGAAATCTACTGAAATGTATTGTCTTTTTAAAAAATGACAACAGATGAAGACTTTTCAAAAACATCAACACTTAAAGAAAAAAGAAAAATACAGTTATACAGATATTTCCAGACGATTAAGGCGGTTTAAATAAAAAAAGAAATTGGACAACCCAGTTACTTCCTGCATTTATCTAAATAGCTGATGTACAAATTCAGTGGCAACAGTTCAGCTGGGTAATTTAGTCTTTCTTACTCATGTCTCACCTTTCAGATCAGCAGTGATCATCACAGGGTCCGTGCAGTGGCATTCAACATTTACAAAAGCATTTTTACCCGCCGAACAGTAGAAAAGCCTAAAACAATACCCTTAGGTTTATAAACATTTTTTTTTTCTGATTGATTAAATATTGTTGACAGAAATGCCAAATGCACGAAACTGAAAAGAAATATGAATATCAAAACTCAGCATACAGCATGAAAAATGGGGATTATGTGGTTGTAAAAAACAACAACAACAAAAATTGCAAAGAAACTGCAGCTGAAAAGGCTGCTTTATGTATTTAATACATTCATCCATAGGGCTGTTGGCTCGAGATTGGTGGAAACATCTGCAGAAAAATGTGTGATGAGCTGCCACCCAAGCACTTTGGTTCACGATCAGATAACCCTTCACTACTATTAGGCATCGTAAGGTCAAAGCAGAAGTGCATGTTTTGTGGAGCGTTTTACTGGTAAACAAATCAGACATAAATGTGTATCAAAATGCTCTACTTATGTTTCATTTTCTTCCATTTTGACACTGAAATCATGTATGCAGATGTTTCATCTACACCACCCCAACCAAACCGATTCACTTTGTGGTTATGATACACAAATGTAACATCATATCAGCCTTTGTGTAATATTGTGCGGTCTGATCAGTGGCATGAATTAAACAGAAAATTGGCAAAGCAGGGTAGCGTAAACTGTGGCCTAAAGGAAAATATGCCATTTCATTGACCAGTGCAATGTTTATCCATCAGGACGGTAAACATTCATTTAAGGACAGATAATATCACAGGAGCTAACTCCGAAATCCATGGTCTAAACCTGAATCATACACATTATAGATTTTTTCTCAATTTTTTAACAGCAAACGTTGCAAATATAGAAACAGTATCTGTACATAGTTCATTTGTATTTAGAACAAACTCAAATATCGGGAGAAAAATGGTCCATAAATTACAGTCCTGCAGAAGAAATACTAAGATTTCAGAAGATGTCTTGTCACTGTTGGATTCTTTTTAGTCTCACAGTACACAACAGCAAATCCACTGTCACAGGACTTGGCCATGCGGTAATCAAATACTAAAAATCCATTTCAACATATATATATTTTATATTTGCAATATATTCTCCTCTTGTTGCTTTAAGTAACATCTTTTAATTTTGGTACACAAACCTTTTTTCCTCAGTTGAAATTCACTGTAGTGTAATATTTATCCATTAGAATGTGATTTCACTAGATTAAGGATTCATTCTGGTCCTGTTCATTGTGGTCCATCAAAAATGAAAAAGACACAGACAGACACTTGAGTAGATTAAGATTTATGTTGAGCGGACACTCCCTTCCAGTAATCTAGAATGTCATGCAGGTCTTCATCCTTTGCAAACTGCACTTTTTTCCTCAGAGCGTGGCCTGCGGCCATGTACTCCTCATTTTTGTGTCGCTTGCGATGGAGTTTAAAGCGCTCCCAGATGCTGTGCGACGGTTTGCAGTAGTACTCAGGACTAGACGAGTAACTGAGATTGTGGTACTGGGGAGAGAGCTGTGAGTAAGCCAAGTCTCTGGCACGAGGCCGCGTCAGGGGCTCCAAAATGGAGGTTTTCCGACTATCCGGTTCTTCCAACTCTTCAATTTGGTGGGCGTCGGGGTAGGAGTGCCGATGCTCACTATACTGTCGAATCTTCTCCGCCTCTGCCCTTAGTATTGCAGCGGCGGGCGTGATGGTCAGGATAGTCTCCCCTGTGGGTGAAGTCTTCTCTATGTACTTCGACTCTGACTTGTAGGACGCCTCTGAACGGTAAGGCCTTGGACTCCGCGTTGGACCACCAGTGGCTGTACTCGGACGCTTTGGAGAGGCATCTGACGCGTGATGTCTTTGTAAAGAGTGGTGGTAGCTGTCCTTGTAGACAGGTGACAGGAAGCTAGACTTGCTCTGAGGCTGCTCTGAGATCAGTACCAACTGAGGTTCAGCTGTGGACACGGCACCAGATTTCACCCCTTGGAAGGAGGTGGACTCTGATTTCAGAGCATCTATGCAATTGTTAATAATCTGGTTGACCTTGTCCACCTCCTTCGCAATTGTCGAGATCTCGGCAACTGAGCCTTGGCTATTGCCAGGCATGGACATCTCACATTCCCTTCGATCTGGGTGCTCCCCTGTTCTCACTTCCATGTAATTCCCTTTGGCCATTTTTGGAGTGTCGCTGATGTCTTGCAGTTTGTATTGCTCCATTTCGAGGTACCGCATCATACACACCAAAAGAATTAAAAGCGTCGCCCCCGCCCCCAAACAAAACAAAAAAAATTGGCGGAAGGTAGATAGGGCATGCGGGTCATGCTCTCCCCAGCCATCATTTGCTTTTGAGACATCCTGGATATTGTCCCGCCCTCCAGCTCACCGCCGTATTTTAGCTCAATTATGTTCTTCTTTAAGCTGCCTGCCTTTTTGTGCTTTTCATCTTGCTGTCTCTTTTTTCGCAAGCAGTAATACACAATCCCTAAAACAATTACCATACTGAAAAGACATCCTAAGATAGTCATTATGTAGTGAGTGGCTGTTGCATTACTAGCTACTCGCTCTTTCCCATTCCTAGGCCCAGTGGATAGTGTCAGACAAGTATGATTGAAACGCAACGAGTTTCTTATGGAAGCCACACAGTAGGTGTAAGCTTTTTTTTTGTATTAAAAATTTTTAAAATAAATTTTTTAATCCATTTTTTTTGTTTTTTTTTTTGAAATTTTTATATTCTCATTTTCTTTTTTTTTTGTTTTGAATTTTTAAATTCATTTATTTTTTTTTAATATTTTAAATTTTCTTATTTTGTTGTTTCTTTGTTTTTTTTTTGTATTTTTTTTATAGGTGTGGGGTTTCAGGTTTTTCAGTTCAATGTCCTCCTTCTGCCGCTTCAGATTCTTTATATCCGTGAAGAAGCTGTTGTTGTACAGGACAAGGATGTACATCTTCTTGTAGGGGTAAGGGATCTGAACAGTGATTACTGCATTTGTGTGAGACTCTTGCTTGAGCTTCATGATTGGTTTCACATCTAAATCTATGTATGTGGGACTGATGCTGATTTCCTCCGGTTCAGTCCCTGAAGGACAGTCTTCCATCCCACACGGTGTCGAGTCTGGAGGGTAAGTGGTGGTCTCGGTAGGCACAGGGATGTACGGAGTCACATAGTCCTCCGTGCACACAGTGGACAGCATATGCAGAGCATTCCGGTATGTGGGATTGTTCGGATTCTGGCTTAGGAGACTGTAGCCTGAGACTCCTACAGGAGAATCGCACACCATCCGTTCACTTGTCCTGTTGGGAAAGACCGAGAGCCACTTGACGAACCCCAAAAGCTCACAGGAGCAGTTGAAAGGGTTGGTGTAGAGTTCACAGGTGGTCAGCTTAGTCAGGCTGGTGAAGGTGGACCCATCCAGCACCTGGATGCGGTTCATGGAAAGATCAATGTTTTCTATGTTTGGGCACTCCCAGAAGGCATTGGGTGTCACAGTCTCAATCAGGTTAGCCTGGAGGTAGAGGTACTGCAGCTTCCCCAAACCCCTGAGAATCCCTTCGGTTAAGTTACGCAACTTATTGAAACCCAACTGGAGAACCTGCAAGTTGAACTGGGCTGAAAAAGCCCCGTCCTCAATGTAATTAATCTCATTCTTGGTCAGATTCAGGTATGTGAGGTTGGTAAAGCGGCTAAGGGCAGAGTAGTGGATGCTCTTGATCTTGTTCTCATTCAATCGAAGGTCCACTATGGTGCTGTTGATATGCTGAGGGATGGCCTCATAGGGTGGCTGGTTTTGGCTGCAAATGGCCAGCCATACAAAGCCCTTTTCACCCTCTATGAGCCAACAATCCCCCCTCACTCCACCTATGTGAGTCAGATAGATTATGGCCAAAGACCAGAAGAAGGCACTCTTCACCATGCCTCCATTACTAGCTTCTGATGCCCTCCTGGAAGCCATGAGCGATGCCAGTTGGTAGCAGCTTGGGGTACCACTTGAGTTTGAACTAGGCTGGATGGAGCCTCACAGTATTTAAGTAGGGTAATAAACCCTTTCCCTTTAGCCAAGGGACAAAATGTCCAGTCTCTGGTCCAGAGAATTATTTCACATGAGTTGAGGGTTTCTGCACTGATATGTCAGCCCCTTATTAAACCCACTGACCATAGTTTATGCATTTACAGGTTAAGTCTCCAATGGAGAAGTTTTCACACTAGTGGAGTGCTAGAGCTGGGTCTTAATGTTTCACCAATTCAAAATGGCCTGTGCTTATTTCCCCAGGGTAGAGCATTGTTGATGGCTTTCATCCTCTTGTCTTTTCTTCTCTTCCACCATTTTAGTCTCATTCATAGGCCCAGAGGTGCACCCTGGATAAGAAAAGAAAAAAGGAAGCATTGACTGATGCTCACAAAGTTTTTAAATTAGAAAAGCAATATTCAAAATACAGTTCAACATGCGACAGTGATGACATGGATCATACCATACAAGAGGTCTGCAATGTATGTGTGCAAGCTCAAAGGAATAATTCATATTGTTTCATTGTATTTATTTCCCTGACGTCTTACTCATATGGACATGTGGAAGGTAAAATAATAACTTTGTTAGCTGACTATCAATTTATTTTGCACACAATTTTCCTTCCCTTCAGTTCCTGTGACATATTGCTATTATCGAAAACCATTGGCCAATTTCCACCTGACAGATAAAAGAAAACAAAAGCGTCCCTTTTCTCCCTCCATTAACTCTAAGACCATCAAAATGAGCAGAACCAATACTTGGGGGATGAAACAGATCAATTACACTAAATTCCTTTAAAATGTTCAAGTGAAAACAACCAGTACCTCTTGAGACCAGTTATCAAATTCAAATGCATCAATATTGCATAGTTTGGAAGAATTGCATCTAATCTTTAAGTATATACTCGATTTTGGCAAAAAAATCACCTGAACAATTACTAAACACAAAAAAATTTCATCACAAAAAGAATACTACGGGTGATTCTATACTACACAAGCTGTTTTGCCTCCAAAGTTTTATGCAAGCTTTTTCTTGATGCTCAATTATATTTAAATGAAATACTCAGCTATGAAACAGAAAGAAATCACACAGGAATAGTATTTCTTTGAAAGACACTGCCCTCACAGAGAGAAGATATGTTCCCCCGGCGTGGTAGACAAGAGGGAGCTTCAGTTCACAGTCATTCCTGGCAGGCTTTGAAACCATATTGAGGCAGCTCTACGCTATATTGGCTGTATCGCAAATCATTTTCTGAGTTAAGAGAGGATGGGTACTGGTTTGAAAGCAAAGGGCTTTCTTTCCACTGCACTCCTTCTTCTAACCATGGACATAAAGACAATTGCTGTGTGTGTTTTGTGTGTATGTACGTGCGAGTTTGTATTTTGCAATAACCTGAGTGCTATGAATTGTCCTTATTTCACTTTACTACTACAGTAAAGGAACAATATATTGTCCAGTAACTAAAAAACACTTTGTCCTCTATTGGTATCACCGCAATGTCAAGTATAATGCACGTTACCTTATCCATCTAATATGAATAAAACTAGAAAAGAACACAACAATGGCAGCACAAGATGAAAGTCATTCATTATTGCACTGTGTCTCCTTGAAGCTGGTGAAAACTCCTAAAAGCCTCTTCACTAGATGGAGGAATTATGAGTAAAGACTTGCACAATATTGAATTCTTTACAGTGATTTCCACTGCACTAAAAACTCATTCTAATTGTCCTGTCCGATTGACCCACTGTAAGCCGTAATTTCAGCTGCCTACTTGCCCTGCGAAAGCCAAGATGACTGGCAGAGAGGGAGCATGTCGATTTTACACAGGTAAATTATGCAAGGAGGCTTTCACTGAAGAGGAAAGAAGCATTCCTCAAGTGTATAGATGGACATGGTTCATAAAGCTCTCTATGGAAGACTGTGGATCAAAGATGGGATTTTACTGGGCTTTGTCTGGGTTTCTCACAAGTGATGCATTAGATTGTCTATGTGTAAGATCACACTATGGTGTAAACCACAAACAGCATGTGATGCATCTTAATAAATCTATTTTAATCATTGTCACTCAACTAAATTCTAACACCGTGTCTACACCGGACATGACAAAGCGAACATTGCAAATCATTTGTATTTTGTGTCAGTACATCATAAATAGAACGAGGCATCAGTTTACTGTCGGGGTTTTGTCATGTCACGCCACACTGCATCCAGTGTTGATAGCATCACAGATTACAATGGGCTCTATTTAAAATCCCATTTAAACCTCTAAATAAATAGTTTTAGGAAACGAAAGTTAATGTTAAAGAAAAATGACAGAATGCAAATAATGAAAAATAATGAGATGCCAGATCAGACATTCTTACTTATTTTTCAACTAGATTTTTCACTGAAATTGTTGTTTTGACAATATAATAAGCAATTATTATTTTTATTTATTTCTTTTAATTTCATTTTCTTCTCGTTTTTATTTAAAAAAAAAAAATTATTCTCAATTCTAGAAAGCAAAATAAAATAATTTTCATTCATGATCTCAGACTTTTATAGCACTCTGAATCTATGACAAACACAACATAAATCATATTTTCCCACATACTGTCGTTGTTCACAAGAGATGATAATATCATCACAGTGGCTAGTGAGCGACATGCAAGAGTTGGACAAGGAAACAGAAATACATGTGTACACATGACAAGTGCACCCACATTTCCCCCTTTAAAAAAAATACATTCATGACAAACTATGAAACACTGAAGTGATTTGTTTTGATAGATATTACTAGTTTCATCAGAATGAGAAAAATAATTTTCATAACTTGCCTGTACATATAAAAACGGGGGGAGATGCTAACATGTCACATTCAAAATTTAATTGACTTGCACATAAACTTCATAATAATACTTTTCATTGCAACAATTTAAATGCAGATCTTGTCAGTCAAATTGCTGAGGACTAATTTTCAATGATATGCAAATACAAATAATATATTGACTTCTAAAGCCACTGTTTGTTTAATCAACAGTTTACTTGTCTGCCACAAAATATTGCAAATATTGATATGGGCGGTTAATTAGTCAGCAAGCATGATGCAAGTCATTTTATTCCATTTTCATTTGTTTTAATGGTAGTCAGCCCTAATTTTAATTCATGCCTGTGAACCAAAGCCAACATAATCATATCCCATTTCTTTTAACTGCCACACTGCAATCAAATTAGGCTCCTCATGTGGTTAAAATTCAAAATTCTGGAATACACCAGTGAAGAAAATTTTCCCATGCAACCCCATTACAAAGAGATTTGTGAATATATTTTCCTGGTGTTTGCATTCTTAGGTGTGTGAAAGGCAACCGGGCCACTGTAAAATAGTGTATTAACAGTCAGTAGGGTGGTGTATTTGGACATTTTCAAAAAACATAAGCCTTCCCCTTGAGAGCTCCTATTATTTGCTGAAGTGCAGCACTTCTACTCCGAGGTGGAAAAAAAAGTGTGTTCACGAGTACCATGCACCCGCCTCGCCTGCTCACGGCCCATATTTTTCTCTGGCGACTGATAGGACAGTGACAGGACAGGCAGGTGACGGGCTGATTGACAGCTTCATCATGCCACACTGCTTTCTGGATGGTTCAATCCTCGGGCCGTGCCGCTACCTGCTTTCAGCTGGCCTGTGCAAACAGATATCCTGCTGCCTAGAATGGCAGCTGCTGACACAAGAGCTCTCAGTGTCACGGACAGGTGCAGAGCAGGAACCTCGGCAGGTGGATATATTCTATGGTGGACAGCTCAAGGTAATGGAGGCTACAGCACCGATCAATCGGATCCATCAATGACACTTAAAGGTCAGAGGTCATCTTCTTAGTCAGATGACCTTTCTCTGTTTGGTTTGTCTTTTTTCAGACCTGCGAGCTAGTGTCTACGTTAATAAGATTGAAGTCAGACATTGAGGAGATTAACCATGGGACAAGACAGATGTGTACTGACGAACTTTTAGCATATGATGTATGGTTCTACATTTACATTTAGTCATTTAGCAGACGCTTTTGTCCAAAGAGATTTACAAAGTAGAAGCAATCAGATAGAATATAATAGAATAGAATAGAATAGGTAAGTGCTAGTATTAATTGGTCAGGTGATGGCGAAAAAGATGTCTTCATATATTTTTGGAAATGGCTAAAGACTCAGCTGCTCGGATTGAGATAGGGAGGTCATTCCATCAGCTGGGCGCAGTCCAGGAAAGGGTCCGTGAGAGTGATTTTGTGCCTCTTTGGGATGGCACCACAAAGCGTCTCACTTGTTTTTTTTTTTTTTTGTTTTTTTTTGTTTTTTTTTTTTTTTTTTTTTTTTCTTTCAGAACGCAAGCTTATGGAGGGGGCGTAGGTCTGAACTAGAGAGTTTAGGTATATTGGTGCAGCGCCAGTTGTTGTCTTGTAGGCAAGCATCAGTACCTTGAATTTGATGCGAGTAGCTACTGGTAGCCAGTGTAAACTGATGAAGAGAGGTGTAATGTAATGAAATTAACTCATTTGTAAGTTGTTAATTCTATAAGGGAATTAATCATTAATTTTATTTCTAGCACAGGTTTTGAAAGGACTCGGATCTGAAAAATTCGAAGTCCACCTGATTAAACCGATCTCAAATTTGTTATGTTACACTTTAAATCAAAGGTCGTCCAGCGAGCCGGTGATTCTTAATATATTTTAACAACTTGAATCTTTGTATTTCCCAGGCCACGTCCATACAATTATTAAAGTTAGCTATTATAGAATTATTATAAGTAAGCTAGAGTAGGTAGAAGGGATCTTGGCAAAGTTTAACCTAAAATTGTATGACACCAAACAAGATTCTTGTATAAATGAAACATGAATTTTATTGGCTATTCTAGATTACATTGAAACTAAGCTAAAACATACATACACACAAACATACAGTTCTTAGAATGAGAGTTGATGGGGTTGCATGAGTTTCAAAGTTAAATCGTTTTCACGAGTGATTTAAATTTACCTGAGAGAATTCACCAAGCAGAGAATTTCAGCTTATGTTTACTGCTTAAATTAGCTCCGCCCCCCAATCCCAGCAGCAACAGAGATAAGATCGTCCCGCATATCTACTTGCCGTTCCGAGCTTGGGGACAGCTGAAAAGCTGAGTTGTCCCGTTACTGACGAAGGCTTCCTGGATGGCATTTATCATGTGGGAAATGAAGATTTGCAGGTTTTGTTAATAACTTCTATATAGTGTCATACAACACATACTGTTCGAAATAACAGCTTTTCACTTATTTCAATATTCTGCAATTATCACAAGTTTACGTTCAATACTAAACTTCACTAAACTTGCATTCATTTTGTATAGTAATCTGTAATGGCCAAATTTATTTTTGGAATTACATAAAAGTGAAAATAAAGTGATCACAGAGGGCACTGCATTCACAAACCACAAACAAACTGTGGGTATCTGAGATGGTCTGAGGTCATTTAGAGTCTTCACATACAAGCTTCAATTCGTGCCAACCACCCTGAAACTAATGAAGAAGCATATAGAAACTATAAGTGAGTGTGTCATGGCTGTTTTTGTATTTTCAATGACAACGCAAGCAACAAATGTGGCAATATCCACACTTGTTTCTCACCCACGTCATCTCAGTTGTGCGGACACTTTCCACTCACACATTCTCTGTCAATGTACAGCTTGTATAAACAGCAATGTATGTTGCACAGTATGTTGAGTCATTTACACAAGGTAAACAATGACCCACCGACTAGTAAAAAGTCACACAAACCCCAAAGTGAAGCATTAATCTGAGAATTTGAGGGGTTTTTAATATAGATTCATACATTTATGAATTAAACAGAGTCATAAAAGGCATAAAAATTCATAACCTGCTAACAATTGTGTTTGAATTGTGTTGAATAGATCCATTTCAGAGAGCCAGTAAGAGTGAAATCTGGAGAACAGGACAGAGTCTCAGGGTAGCCAGTGTTAACAGTTGTTTTGTCTGAATCTGAATGAGGCCTGAGGGAGGGATTATATGGAATTGTTATTCAGTGTCGGCTGGGTATGCATTTGAAATTATCAGCGGTTTACCAACAATCCACATTTCTATCCTAAACTCAAACATTATGCCAAGCATTACCACTTCCCTTCCCGCAAATTTGTGCCCTATCATCGGTCTGTTCTGCATGTTCATCCACACATATTAATGACTCTCGCTCTGCATATGCCATTAGTGACTGCTGGCAGGCAGGGTTACAGAAATTCACTTTGTTTTAGGGGTGCCTGAGGAGGAGCACGGACAGCCATGTGTTGAGAGCGGCTTGGCATGAGCTATTGGATAGATGTGAAATTGGTTGGACTGAAAAACTTGTCTGGATGTGGCCAGAGCCTCTCACATCAGTAATGGTGCTATACAGTGACATGACCATAGTTTGGGTTGGAACAGCGTTTGATATAGATCCTGAGTCCCTCTGAACAGATGCTTCCCATACAAACAGGAAGAATGAGGCAACTAGAATTCACTTACGGCCTTAAAGGGATAGTTCACTCAAAAATGAAAACTTACCCTTGCGACCCTCCACATGCTGTTATTGCCGTGGAGCACAAAGAATTTTCTTAAGAATCTTCACAAAAAGCATAGCACTGCATTCTCACATATGATGTAACCAAATGTGATTGTAATAAAAAATCAAGACGTGCGGCCTATGGAACTTTTTCTTGAATTTCAAATTTGCTGTGTGTCTGCTTACATTTTTCACACAAAGCTATTGTATGACTTCAAAAAAAGTGGGGGAAAAAAAATAGTGCACAAGCAATTTAGATAATAAATATATTGAAAAGCGGTCACATTTTATTTTAAGGTCCAATTCTCGCCACTACCAAACCATTAACTATGACTTTTGCCTCAATAAAATGTGTACTTATTAATAGTTAGTAAGGTAGTTGTTAAATTTGGGTAGGATTAGGGATGTACTGTAGAATATGTGCTTCATAAGTACTAATAAACAGCCAATATGTTAATAATAGGCATGCTAAAAAACAACTAGTTAATAGTGAGAATTGGTCTCTATGGGTTACTTTATTTGAAGGTGTCCTTGTTACAGCGTAATTATACATTTAAGTACTGAGTAATATTAATTAAAGGTGCAATAGGTGATTGTCTTCAGAAACATTTTTTGTTATGCTGCTTGAAAGTCTCTTGGTTTGCTTTAGTGCATCAGGCTAAAAGGTTAGACATTTCCAGATCTCCTACTGTACCTTTAACTACATGCATTCACTATATGGTTAGGGTTAGGATTCGTGTTTGTCTTGGGGTTACTTTCATGTAATTATACATAATTTATTGTTATTATAATAGTAAGTACATGTAACATGTAAGAAGGACACCTCAAAATAAAGTTTTACCCTAAAGTTTTACCAGAAATGATAAATAAAAATAATTAAAAAAATGGTATCACTTTAGATTAGGGAATACTATTCACTCTTCAATATTAACTAGTTGCTTATGAGCATGCATATGTCTAGCATATTGGCTGTTTCTTAGTATTTATAAAGCACATAGTAATGCCTTATTCGGCATGACCATATTGTAGATCCCTTAATGCACCCCATACCTAAACTTAACAACTATCTTACTAACTAATAATAAGCATCAATTTATTGAGGGAAAACTCTTAGTTAATAGTAAATATGTATTCCCTAATCTAAACACAATAAAAAAATACATATAAATATAAACTGTATTCTCTTTTCACTGGAATAATAACAGCATACAGGTGACATTATCAAACTTATTTAAGATGACAAACTTCCTCACCTTTTTCAAATATTCTACATCACTAGCTGTTTCAATAATAAGCTATAGAATTCATAATTCTTTGAAGTAATATTGCTTATGAAACGCATCGAACCAAAAGAAAACCCCATGGGCCGACTCTGGGAAATGCGTCACTTAAAAGGTTTTTGACTACATAAGTGAATCTGAATTCTTGCAATTTCCAAATGTCAAAAGCACAATCACCAAAACCATCTAATCTCACCATTGGGAATTTAGAGTGAATGTCAAGAATAAGTCTGTGAAAATATCTGGATTTCTGCATCAATTACGCATAAAATGCAGTCTGACCTTAATTTAACTCACAATTACAGACAAACACTATCTGCCTAAACAAATAACACAAATGAGTCTTTAGCAATGTTTTCATAACCTTTTCATCTAATTTTTAAAATATGTTTTTTTTAAGGTCTTGTGAAAGCCTTTGGAATGGTGGAGGCATTGTTAACACTAACAAACCTTCCTCGAGAAGTAACCAGGATTTGCGTGAGTTTATTTAAAAGGCAGGGCACCTGTGCAACCCACACTTCTAATCTCATCTCGCTAATTGACTCCAATTAGCATTTGGAGAAGCACAGAGGTTCACTTACTTTTTCCATCCTGTCTTGTCAATGATCGCTCAATGTTTTAAACAATAAATAAATAAAAGTCTGATATAAAAAACTCTTTGTATATTATTAATTTAGTCAGATTTCTATAACTGTGCAATTGATGAAGATCACTCATTTCATGGAATATCAATTTGGACACGTTTTATGATCATCAATGCAACAATATAGACATTATTAAACGGTTCACAAACATATTCTTGCCACTTTAAGTCAAAGTACAGTATAAATCCAGTGGGACTGTTAAGATTTTATGATAATATAATATATATATATTATATCTAATATAGATATATAGATATATATTAGAGATATATATATAGATATAATATATTATATATATTTACCATTAACCATTTTTAAACTGTAATTTGGGACATCTACAAAAAATAGACCAGTGGAGGGCTCACTCAGGAATACTGGGATGATCTTAAAGCAATGAAGTTCCTCCGCGGCTTAGTCTCCAACTGAGCATGAAAAGAGAACAGAGAGGCAAATTATAGAGGCACTTTCCTCTATCCTTTACAAAAACTTTACCTACCAAACTCAAATGTCCATGAAATGAATATGAGAAATCCATCAGGGCAAAATGTGAAGTGGGATGACTGATGGCTTTAATGGGCATAAAAAACAGACTCCATCCTTCGGCCCATTCTCCAAAGTCTGTGACCTTTAAAGCAACAAAATGGCAAAGGCCAAGAGCGTGTATAACCTCAGCCAGCAGGATACGGAGGCTAGACCCCCTTTAGGTAAAGTTCTGGGTAAACCAATAGAGACTGGGCTCATTAATATAATATAGACATGCTGTTTGTCCAGCCTGACTCGCTCCAGTTAGACTGATTTTACCACAAAGTGTCGGCATACATTACAGATGAGCTGCATAACTTGTTAGAGCAAACATGGAGTATGTTCACAATGGACACAGATGAAAATAAACATGATCTGCATAAGCCATCATTTATATTCACATTTTGTTCCTCATGTTTTGCTTGCGTTTGGCCCCAAGCTCCTTAAAAACATACGGAATCTCTTGCAAATATTAATATAAATGATTCTATTAACAACATGGGGCATGTATTGCTGAAGAAGACTATACTCCACACTTAAATGAGCTACACAAACAAATGGTAATAGTGTCTGTAGGGACCCTTCCTAGCTCTGCTTTCTCCTCTGTCCATTCCTCATTATTAGCCTGAGTCTCCATGGTCCAGCGGAGGTCATGTGTGCTTTAGGCCAGAACAGTCAGGGTCTTCAAGCCAGACAGAGCCTCCTCTGGGAGCGCACAGCTGCTCCCTGGTCTGGGTGACATTTTGCTTTGGCGAGCATGCAGAGCAGTGATGGCTTTTTCTGTTGTTCTCTATGCACAACCTAATGAGACGGCTGTAGATAAACTCAAAGGTTTTCACCACGCATTAAGTACTAGTGAAATGTTCATTGTTCTGGCCATTTAAAATGTTGCAGCAACATTTCATTAGGCAAAGAAAATGACAAATGAGATTTCTTTAATATCTCAATTGTTTCTACTAGACTGCAGAGAAATTAATGGCAGGGAGTTTTGAGTCCTGCTTTCTCCTGACAAAAGACAACAGGAATCTCACGTGTCTCCTCCAGAGTTTCAGAAGAGATCTTAATGTCACACACTGTTAAAGAAACAAAAGTCTGCAATCAAGTCATGGGATTCAATTTGAATTTAAATATTTCTCATTAAATAATTTCTAAACCAAATGATCTGAGCTTTTATACTATATTGTGAGGTAGATTTACATTTATACTACTTTTCAAACATTTGGGGATTGGTACAGAAGTCTCTTCTGCTCTGCACAATCTGACTTTGTTGCAGCCTAGAATTAAACTGCTGGTTTCGTCTGGCTAGAGGAGAACGGCACACTATTTCGACACACTATTTCCCTGTTTAATACTGTAAAGCTACTTTGACACAATCTGCATTGTAAAAAACACTATATAAATAATGGCGACTTGAATTGACTTGACTTTCACCAGCTAAAAAAGGTTAGTTGTTTCTATCTTTTGCTGTAGTGTGTCAGTAGGAAATATCCGTTTACGTTTCCAAACATTCATTTTGTATTAATTGTAATAATCCAGTGAGATTTTTGTTTGCACACGGAGTCTGACAACAGCCAGTGCTCCACTCAGAGGTCTGATCTGATCATCATGCAGTCTGTCTGGAATACATGAAGAAACAGAACACCCTGAGACAGACTAAATCCAGAAGAACTGTGGCAACGTCTCCAAGATGCTTCAAGAAACCTACCTGCAAAGCTACAGTACTGTGAAGAGTTTTAGGCACTTGTAAAATGAGGATGCTGTAAAAAATAAATCATAAACAGTTTTTCTTTATCAATTAACTTCTATTAACTCAATTAAATCAAAATTTGGTGTGACCATCCTTTGCGTTTAAAGCAGCCTTTGTCCTAGGTGCACTTGCGCATAGTTTTTCAGATAGCTTTGCAGGTAGGTCTCTTGAAGCATCTTGGAGATGTTGCCACAGTTCTTCAGGATTTACTCTGTCTCAGTTTGTTCTGTTTCTTCATGTCGTTGTTATGATGGCACATTTTGAGTGTTTCTTCCACACTTAGTTGGTAATAGTGTCAAATCTCAGGTCATACATTATATATTTCATACTCACTATGATACACCCACAACAATAGTTGTATTTGTTTATACTTTTATTTATTTATTTTTGTTTTTCTAAGAAATCTTAAGAAAGAAACTTTAGCAAAACATAACCGATAACTCATTTGAGTCTCCTCAGCTGTGAAAAAGCAACCTCTGAGCAATGATATTATCCTCTAGACTGTTTGCCAGCATGTGCTCTGACTCTAAAATACTAATAAGTGCCAGTGAATACATCTTGAGGATATCTTTAAATCTTCTAGATCTGCATCATAAACTGAATTCTACACATATAACTATTCAAAGCAGTGCTGGAGAATCCCATGTGAGTAGTGATGGCTGCTGGTGGAAATCCTGTTGAACGGAGCAGCTCTTCTATAGAGAACATCACTGAGCAAAGTACAGTTGGTTGGACCTTCACGCCTCATAGAGGACACAGATACACTGACTACTGTAACTATCTCACCACCCAAGACCTGTCAGCAGAACTGTCAGACTGAACCGCAGCAGCGGTGGGAAACGTTTACAATTTAAAAGGGGTCATGAAATGTCAAAATGTCCTTGATATTTACCCATATAAGAGGTTACGCCACAATAAAACAGTGCAAGTTTCCTTAAAGCTAACTCTCCAGTTTAAAAGATGAGTTTCTACTTTTTAAGTTGCCTAATTTGTGACGTCATATGTTATACGGTGCAATGAAGTTGTTAATCACGGCAGTGGGCATTTAATTATGCTTCTGAAAGAGGTAAATCACTTTAAAATAAAGTGTTTGTGACAGAAAGCCAAAATGAGGATCACTTTTTTGATACAGAAAATCCAGAAACATAATACATTGATCTAAAAATGCCTTTCAAGAGGCTTTTAAGAGCTTGCTCAACTTAGAGGTTATTCATAGTTTAAAAATGTAATAAATTGTATGCCATTTTCCATTCTACTAAGTTCAAATCCAAATGACAGTTCTATATCCTGTTTGCTAGCTTAATTTAATTAGTTCTTAATTGATTTTGGAAATCCACACAACCTGAACCACGGACCCTACCCGTTGTTGCCCCCTGCCTCTTTCATCTCTCTCTCCACCCCTCCAATTACCCAAGTACCCCTTTTCTTCCTTGTCATTTCCCTCAAATTTTCAGCCCCGCCCTCGTTTCCTTTCGTCTTCCTTCAGTGGCAATCTGAATGTATTTGAACCCCTCTGAGGCCGTCCCGCTATGGTGTTCTCCGGCTGCTTATTTGAAGTCATTTCGAATTCATACGTGTGTCACAGGAAAACATAAAAGAGTTGCACAGAAGGGGATCAGAGGTGCTGAAACAATTCAGTTGTAATGAAGCCAGCTCTCGTGGGAGAGGAGGACATTCGGCACATCGAACCCTCAAATTACTTTCGAGTGAGAGAGAGAATTATGAGGAGGTAGGAGTCGTGCTTCATTTGTATCAGATGGTATTAGCGCTGTACGTTAATTGCCGGAGAAGAACTGGCTGGAATTGAGTGTCAGTGGTCCTGCCCTGGCCAGACCTCTCCGTGTGAAGGGAGCTGGACATTCTCTTATGACTGTGTAGACGCAATTTCAGGTCCGGCTTTCAGGTTCGCCCCAAACGGCTCAGTCAAGAGCACAGACTGCCTTGGGGCTCCGCACACTAATTATCTTTATCTAGCGGTTCCTTGCTGATAAGTGAGCATCATTGTGCCAATTCAGGGTACTTTGGATTCATTTGTTTGTGGGACAAAGCCTATTATTTCCTCATGCCCATTGGCATCGCCTGCAAATATAAACTGAAGGTGAAACAGATGACCGGATGACTCTCTCCATATGCTACACTTAAATGTGACCTTGTGAATTCTGTCAATTTCAGTTTCTTTCACAGGATCTGAATATTTAGATATGCTGTATTTAACAGCGACTTTCTGGCAGCACATTAGTGCTAAAGTGCCGCAAGGACAGATCACTAGACATTGTGAATTTGATGGATTTTAAAATGAGCACATTATGCCGAAAAGGTTTTTAAAAACTTTTTTTTTAAATATGACTTAAGTTACTGCCTCTATTATTTGATTTTACACCAAATGTCTATTTTGCATCTAAAAGTGAACCTAAAACAATACTGTGTATATATAGATATATTATTTTATATTAGATTATATTTAAATTATATAGATTGCCATGGTAACCCTTAAGAGTGGTACTAGTTTCTTGCATATATATTATATTTTTTATTTTTTATATTTATATTTTATAAATATATTAATATATTTTATATATTTCTTTGCATATAGACATTTCTTTCAAAGAAAGACACATTGTAAGCAAAACATTTTGAAATGTTTGTTAATGTGATGAACTACTGTACTTGTTTGACTGACTTCATACATCCAATAAAAAAAATACATTTTGTATTGCAAAAATAAAATTACCTGTTAAGTTAGTGTGGTTTAAGTGTCAAAAAGTATGAAGAATTTTTTTTTCATGAAAAATATGCAGTATAAAACAGGACTTAAAACATGCTTTTTGACAGCCCTAAACCATGTTTTGTTTATTCATGTACAGTTTTGATCAGCTTTTTTGTGACATCTTAGAAAAAAACACTGACTGTTATGTTCATGATATTAGGTGCTGTATAATTTCACTTGTTTATTCAAGACTAAACGTATATTTTAAAATGGAAAAAAAAGCATGCTGTTGAAGTCTGCCCTGTAGACAACTGGCCTAAGTAAACTAAAGAAAACCTCTAGGGTTTAATTTAGAGGAAAGGATGAATATTTGAATACTGAATTAATAAAATGCACAATTTTACAGTTTACTGCTAGAATGGATAGACAGGCCAGAGAAAAGGGAAAGAAGAATGGGATCAGAAAAATGACAGAGGCCATTTAGCCCTTCATCCTCATGGCAGCACCAAGACTCATTAAAGGTGAAGTGTGTAATTTTGTTAGCATACCATACTTTCTCCTAATTCACTTAGTATGCAAAGACAACCATATGTAAATCAAAGAGTGTAAAACCTGTGGTGCTATCAAAACACTGCTCTGTTTGTGTAACCATCATGATCAGCCCAGCAACAACATCTGCTCAACCCATGGCATGAGTTTGGATCGAGACCATCAGTTTGACCAACCAATAGCAGATGGGGGAACGTTTGCTTGCTTGAAAACATTCATTATTGTTGTAATGGCATTTGGTGATGCTAATGGTGCAGAAATTATACACTTTGACTTTAAGCAACACAAGAAGGTACAATAATCATTTATGTTAGGATTCATCCAATACAATCTCTCATAAACCCTGAAATGCTTAAACACAGCAGAGAGAACAAAACCTTCAATGTCCCATATTTCCATCCTAGCAGGTAATTAAACTTAAGGATATACAATAATCAGGTTGTAAAGTACCTGTTTCTCCATAGAAATGGTGTCAATCTATAACGGGACTAATTTGATTCAGCACAAGAAATGTGCATGATGGACGGAGGAATAAGACCTGCAGGTTTTAATGCAATTTTCCAGACCATCAACTTGTTTGCTCGGTGCTGTGGCCTTTGCGCGGAGCAGCTGCAGGCAGGAGGATGGGAGCTGACTCCGTTCCCACTGCTGACTCAGGATATGGAAGCCTATAGCACATCATCAGCCAGCTCCGGTCCAAAAAACGGAGATGGAAAGAAGATGAGACACAGTTTGATGGGTTAATGTGGCCCTGTGCACCATCCGGTTGCTCTTTCATTTCTGTCATCCAATGAAAAAGAGCTGGGCCATCGAAAAACACCATAAAAGAAATGGTCACGATTTGCTTAAAGGCACAGTTCACCCAAAATTGAAAAGTGTCACCATTTATTCCACCTCTGTCCCCTTCCAATCCTATATGAATTTATTCTGTGAAAAAAAATAAAGAAATAAACTTTATATTAGGTGGCCTTAACTACTACTTACATCAACAAATACGACTGTCCCTTTATTGTGTTCATACTGTATTGCAAAACATGTGCTGCTATTGAATGGATATACGGTAGGTTATGGCGGTTTGGTGTTAGGCATAGGTTTAAGTGGGTTTTAAAGTGCATTGGATAGTCAAAGTGGATTTAATAAATGTAATTACAGATATAATTGCATGCAGGTATTTTTCAAATATAAGTACAATGTAAAAAATATGTATGCATACAATAAGTGCATTGCATCAAATTATTAATTTAAATGTAGTACAATTAAGTTTAGACCACCTAATATAAAGTGGGATCTTTTTTTAAATAAATACTTTTATAATTTTATAATTCAGCAAAGGATGCATTAAATTGATCAAAAACTGCTTTTCTTCAACAGCAAATCAAGCATATTAAATGATTTCTGAGATCAGTACAACTGAAGACTGAGTAATGAGCTGACAATCAGCGTTGCATCCCAGGGATAAATTGCATTTTAAAATAGAACAGTTATTTTAAGGGATTCTTTTTTTTAATCATATTTCACAATAATATTGATTTTACTGTATTTTTGATCTAATATCAGAATAACTGATATGAAAGTCTTATGAAAAACAGCATAACAACATACAGTTTTAAAATGACATGAGGGTGAGTAAATGATGACAGAATTGCATTTCTGTGTGAACTATCCCTTTAAAATGTCTGCTTTCTTCTGACCATTTATAACTAAATCATGTCTCAGAAAGAAATTTGGGGTGTTACGCCATACTTTTCTGTTATTGTTATATATTGTATTCCTTTGTCTTTTTTTTACATTTGTATTGGTTTCTTAAAAAAGATGAATGTACTCTACTCTAAAGGATGATATGTGGTGGTTGCCAAACCGTTAGACGTGCAGTAAATACGTGCAGTGCACCGTAGAGCGTTCATTAGAGTGGAACCTCTTACAGCACAGAAAAACTGGACACAATCACCTTAAATATGGCCCCAAAAAGCCTGAGACTGAATAACCTCCGTAAGGAATCCCTCTTATGTAAACATGACACAGCAAAACACAAAGCAAGGGCATTGTGCTGCTGCCATGGAAACCTCTTACGAAGCCTCATTATTACCAAGTGAACTCATAATGAGTTCTGGGCATAACATCTGGTTATTTGGAGCCACGCATATTGCTAGCATGCTCTTCACCCCCACAGAGATTAACCTCAAATCACCATCACGACAAATAACAGCATCAAACAGACATTGTGTTCATGAGAAAACTTGAGAAAATGTCAACGCATACTAGATGACAATAGAAATGTAGTATACAAGTGGCAATTTGGATACGTTGTTTGATGAGAATGAAACAGTGCAACAGGACAAAAATAGACTTTTGAGAATAAATAAAAGACATCAATAGCTATATCCGAAAACTAGTGAGCTGACTAAATGGTTACTAAAGTTACTACAGATGGCTTCTGCATTTTAAGATCATGGAACATCAAAATAGACTGATTTGGAATACCCTACATAGGCAGCAATCATGTGAAGTAAATGGGAGGGTTGACTTGGAATTGATTTCAGTACAGGCAACATGTATGTATCTGAGGTAAAATTATTCTACATTATAAAAGGATTAGTTCACTTCCAAAAATAAAAAAAATCCTGATAATTTACTCATCCTCATGTCATCCAAGATCTTCATGTTTTTCTTTCTTCAGTTGAAAAGAGATTAAGGTTTTTGAGAAAAACATTACAGGAATTTTCTCCATATAGTGGACGTCAATGGTGGCCAACGGGTTGAAGGTCCAAATTGCAGTTTCAATGCTGCTTCAAAGGACTCTGCACGATCCCAGCTCAGGAATAAGGGTCTTATATAGCAGAACGATCGTTCATTTAAAAAAATAAAAAATACCTAAATACATGTCTACTTTTTAACACAAATTACACGTCTTGCACTAGCTCGACTTCACGCACTGCGTAATCGGGTGAAAAGTCATGCGTGACGTAGGCGAAACTACCGACCCAGTGTTTACCAAGCAATCGTGCAAAGAAATCAAACAACCCTTTACAAAAAAAGATAAACAATGTCCCCTGGTTTTGAAATTGGATTTTTTTCTCACTACCCTGTGGAACCGAAGTACACAGACAAAGAACTAGCCGCGTGTGACTTTTCCAATGTGATTACGTAATGCGTGAATTTGCAGACGCACATTGTGGAGCTAGTGTAAGATGTGCATTTGTGGTTAAAAAGTATATAAATATTTTGTTTTTGTTTTTATAGAAAATGACCAATCGTTTCGCTAGATGATACCCTTATACCTTGGCTGGGATCATTTAGAGCCCTTTGAAGTTGCATTGAAACTGCAATTTGGACCTTCAACCCATTGGCCACCATTGAACTCCACTATATGGAGAAAAATCCTGGAATGTTTTCCTCCAAAACCTTAATTTCTTTTTGACTGAAGAAAGAAAGACATGAACATATTGGATGACATGGGGGTGAGTAATTTATCAGGACATTTTTTATTCTGGAAGTGAACTAACCCTTTAATACTTTTCAGTGTTGAATGAATTCTAAGTATAATATTCTAAACAACATTTACTTTCCCCTCCATCTATTTATGTGTCACTGAGCATATCGCAGTGCATTCTGGGATTGTATTGTATGCAAAATATACATGCAATGCTGCCCTAGAATCTGGCCAAAATGACTTATCTTACGTTGACTTGTCTAAGTTTTGGAAAAGAGCAAATGGTTTATTTCTTTAGGCCAGATATGCAATTATCAGAATGTTCCAGACCAAAAGAAAGCATTTAGAAAGGGCTGACAGTCACTAAATCTGATTGAATTAGTACAGATCTTTTCTTCTTTGCATTCTGTATTCTTGTGGAAAAGAACAAGGTACTTCATTATCGAAAACTGTTTTCTCTAGGGAATCCAACACATCCAACTCTATTAACAATTATTTACCTGTGACATCCAGTAATTCAATGAAAAATGTTCTTTGTCCACATTATTCAGGGAGTACTTCTATTAGAAAAAATACATCCCAAGCAACACAGAATATAGATTCCTCCAAATTTTAAATTTAAGCGGTCTTGATCCTCTGCAGAGGTATTCCTGCACGGCGTTTGTAAGGGAGCTGTAGGATGTTGTACAACCTCACAGCCCTCTCCCCATCTGTCATGTCAATGCTAAATAGAGATGACAGTTTCAGAGCTATGACTTGAAGAGTTGAGGACGCATTAACATAAGAGCCCACAGGTAAACTAATTCATGACTTTATATTTGAAATTCTGCAGTGCTCACCTTTTTTTCCACATGAAAAAATTCAAATATCAGATACATGAGCCATTTTTGGCAGCCTGGCTTCCATCATGAAAATATATGCACATTCAAGCAATATCAGGAGCAAGAATGCTGTTTAACTAAGCAATAATATGGCGCCCCATGGTTCAGAACCACAGCATGATGCAAAAGTGATATTTAGATTTAACAACATTTGTGTACTTCTTTTTTGGGCAAACGGAATAGTTCCCAAAACAGCAACAAATCAAACAACCCATTTGCCCCCTCAAGTTTCCTCTGGTCTGGAACGTTGCAACTCAGATAATCAACTCGAGGACCAGAACTAGCTTTTGTAAAAATGGATTTGAGACAATATGGAAAAAGGAGAATGCCATCACTCTTGCTCATTGTTCCATTTAACTTTACTCGATTCCATTTCCTTTCCGGTGGAAAGTAAAAGGCAGCTAAACAAGAGCTTGAAAATGCCAACACCTTGAGCACAATGTATGATCTATTTCACTTTAATTCAAAAAATAAGCGAAAAGACCATTTCCCCGAGCACAGGAAATATGAATAGCAAATGACAGCAGCGAGTGGAGGAATGAGGCGAAAGCTTCGAGGAGGGGGGGGGATGTTGGATGGAGAAATGGAATCAATCACGCAGAGAATTCGGCGGCAGCGAGGACATTGGGCCTGTCAGAATATTCCAGCTCCTGCGTGTGTGATCTATCCGCAGCGACGTAGTGACTGTGGAGTGGAGACCGGAATGGGAAATTGGATGGAGGTGGATAGAAACATTGAGAGCTGTCCTGCCAGATGGCTGTTTTGGAAAATAAGGTTGTTTTTTCCCCCTCTCTTTTTGAGATGAAATCATTTGACATGGCATAATTCTGGAGGGCAGCAAACGAGAGGGAGAAGAAATAGCGACTGAAAGTCGAGAGATACGGAACAGCAACAATAACATTGGAACAGATGCACAGTGTTTGTTATGGAGCTCCTTGTAAAGATGATTTCAGTGTCGCAGCAGTTAGGATTCAGGACATGTTACTGAACCTTATTGTCCTTAAAGTGCTGAGGAAGAAACAAGCAGTGACTAACACATTTTGATAACGGCTGCGCGAGAAACTTTTGAATTTGCATTTTTATTGCCGTTGCTTATTGATGTTTTCAAAATCAGACAGGGTGTGAGGAGGGGAAGGTCTTCAAAGCCAAGAGGAGCCGGATGAATACGGAATTTGCCGTGCTCATGCTATTCATTAAGTCTGAAATGTTTTTTGAAATGTGCCGGCCTCCATCTTCCATCTGTGGGAAATCATCTTGGTAATTTCCATCAGTGGGCCCCTAACAGGGCACCTTGGCAAGCCCACCCCCTTCTCGCCTCCACCACCCCGCAGCCATCCCCAGGTTCCCTCTTCCTGCAGAGGTGTGAGTCAGCCAGCCCCCCTCGCAGACTGCAGCTGTTCCACTGCCTCCTCGCTTCCCCGGGAGACCTCGGTCGCCATTCCTGCCCAGCTGAGCTCACGCTATTACCTCCACAGGCACTTCGTCTACTCGCATAACTAACACGCTGCTCTCGCTCTCACGCGCGCTCTCGCATTACCAAACGCCTAATGAAAGAGGCACGGAGAATCAAAGAACTGTTCGAAATGCCTGGTTCCCCAGCACTGGCAAAACAGTTCAGCTGCATTAACGTTCACACTGACAGCCATGAAATCACTGGAGGCCGTTGAGTCTCGCTGTTGGTTGTTGGTGGGCTGATGGCTGCTAGTAAGCATGTATTTGCCTGCTGAATCTTAAATATTTCTTAGGATTTTTATGTCATAACCTTTTCAAAAACCTTTTTTCCAGGATCAAATGGGATGTAGTCAAAATTTTAGTTGTTATACAAAAATGTTATAAATTATTTATTCAAAAGTCACGAAACCCCTTAAAATGATATCACTGGAGGTCAGTGAGTCTTTTTGTTAGATGTTCCTACTCAACTACAGAAACTTAAATAATTCACGTTACAGATTTCCAGCGTGGTCTCAGATGTCTGGACCCCGCTGTAGTTAATATATATTTTTAATGACAGCCGATAAGATTGCATAAGATTGCAAAATTGCACTGGTTTACCCAACTGTCACACAATATTCACTTAAAATTTAATTAAGAGCACTGAAATACAAACACAAATTTGCAGAATCTTAATTAGCTCTTCTTTGTTATTATTTAGACATTATTGGACTGATGAACTTTTTAAAAATCTAAAATTTTGTTCATTTTCAGGATCAAATGGAATAGACCAAATTGCAGTTATTTTATACCATTTGAAAATAATATTTACTCAAAAGTCACAAGACCCCTGGAAAATGATTTCACTGGTCAGTGGATCTTTTTGTTTTTTATCTGCTAGTAGGCATTTCTTCTCAAGTACAGAATCTTAAATAATTTCACTTCATGTACGTTATATATTTTCAGGGTGGTCTCAGGCATTTCCTTTCAAATACAGAATCATAAACAATGCAATGTCTGGACCCTACTGTAGTTAATATATTGTTTAACGCGGAATATGAACGCAACGGGCTGAATTTAAGTGCTTTCATCCCATAGAAAACTGTTAGGCTATACAGAATAAACGCTTAAAGTGAGACTTTGCGCGTTGTGTTCATATTCTGGGGTATATTCTGCTGGTCTGTATTGAACTTGGTCTTCCAAACTTTTTTAAGCCAAGTTAATTCGTTCTAGAATGTCCCGTTTTCATTAGACCACTATCCTGTGTGACAAATGTGTTTATAAAGTCATTAAATTGAAAAGTCATAATTTTGACTTTTTATTTCATAATTATGACTTAGTAACTAATTTTTTACTTTTGTCATAATTATGACTTACTTTTTAGCCGATATTTCTTTGTGGCGGAAATGGGCTCCTCCGTACACCTCCGCTTTCAATCGCGCTTTTTTTTTTTTCTTTCTTTTTTTTGTAAGTGCAAATATCAAAAATCTTGACCGAAGAACAGGCAGCACTATAAGATGTCTATTCTGAATAGATAGGATAGGGGTCATTTTGTGTTAACCATGTCAATTACAGTAAACTAAATCTAAATCTTAAAAAAAATATTACTGCTCAGTGAAGAAGTTTGAGTTTCAAATCTTATGAGGGATCAGTTAAGCTTGTGTGACAGGCTCTTTAAAGTCTGTAAATAATTATTTTGAGTCTTTCTCAAAAGCGCTAGTTTGCAAAACTCTTTTCTTCAGAAACAGTAATTCGACTCTAAGATGATGAGGACTCCATATCAGATGACAACATCTAATCAATCTTGACACTCTTACACGCCTACAGAAATACAGTTCATTGGCTTCTCACACTGTTTCCTTTGACTTCCTTTAAATACTTAGTTGCAGCAATCATTCAAAACTATCAGTTAAAATTCTCTAAATAAATGTTGGTTTTATTTGATTATTTTAGCCATAAAACACATCACCAATTTATGTCTGATCATTTGTAAGCAACTAGGATTGTTTTTTTGTTGTTGTTGTTGCTGTTTTTGTTAGTTCTTAGTTTTTTAGTTTATTATTATTTTTTCCACTTTTATTCACCTTCAGAACACAAATTATATTTTTTGTAATATGCACTCTTGTCAATCAACTGAAAATATGAGTAGTAGTAATAAGTAGTTTTTTTTAATGGAATTATGAGATTCAATGGTTAGGCCAAAATATAACTGCACAACTATTCATATCTTTATATATTAGTGGTCAACTAATAGGCCGTTGGTTTTTTTTAATACCTGACACTAATATGATATCTAGAGAACAGAATAACTGATATAATGCTGATTATTAAATAATATAAAATGTTACTTTTATTTTAATTACAATAATTATTTTACTAGAGCCATCAATTATTCATTCATACATTCAGGTATAAATAAATAAGTAATACTAAATAAAGTAATGTGTATGCTGCTCCTCTAGAATAAGTGAAAACCAAATCAAAATTAGCTTAGTGTATTAGACTTGATTGTAGAATTAGACTAGAAGAAAATATATTTATATGTTTTTATATTAGTAGCACTTTAAAAAAGTATGATATTTCTGGCCTTGCTGATATATGGGTCTATCATTTGGATATATTACAATATAGATAAAATAATATCAGCACATAGACAGCAAAAATCTTTCTGACTGACTTTTTGTCAAAGTAGATGTTTTACATATTCAGCATTGCTGAGGACGAGCTATCTAATGGCAGTGCTCTTTTTTGACAAATGCATGAGAGAAAGTCCTTTCAAGGTATAAAGACAAGCTATGATGACGTGCCAAACAAGATGAAAGAGCAGGCCTTTAATGCCACTAGATGGCACTTTCCACACTTCACACAAAGCATCCTTTTTCTCACACCTCTCTATCTCATGTCATCACTGAGATCACTGTAGGCATTATACAGCCATTACTACTGCATCTCATGCCTGAGAGAGAGAGTACTCGACGCCCGAGATGCCAAAATGCATTCCATCTTCTAATCCACATCCGCAGAAAGCAGCCTGCGAACCCATTTTCAGCTAAAAACCTGAAGTGCTGTACCAAACCCTTTCAAGGGCACATTAAAAAAAGCATGCTACATGAATAAATGATAATTCAACAAAGCATGTTTCCTCAGAGTGTAACATGAGTTTGATGTGGATGCTGAGAGCTGGTTCAGTTATAAAGCAATTATGTTTCCAAGGCATTCTGCATAAATACACTTTACCTTTTCAACTATTTAGTCTTACTGGAACATCTTAAAAGGGATATTTCACCCAAAAATGAAAAATTATGTCATTAATTACTCACCATCATGTCATTCCAAACCCTTGGACTTTCATTCGCCTTCAGAACACAAATGAAAAATAAATAAATATATTCTATCATCACTCTTCTAAATCCATTGAATAAAGTAGTAGTAATAAATAATAATTTTCAAGCTCACATCATATATGGAAGCAGTATCACACACTTGTGTCAACTCGGGCATCAAGCAAGTACGGTTTTTTGAGCTTCTGGTTTTAGCAATATGTGTAAAACACTGTACTTACAGTTATGTGCACTGATCATGTCTATGTCTTAAATATGTTCATTATAAAGAAGACCAGATTCTCTCTAGGTAACACATGAGCAATAAATTTCATAAGGGTCCTTTACAATCTTTTTTACAACTTTTTAAACCTAAATATGTTTTGACTACATAATTTTCAATAAATGGCAAACGGTGGGGGGATATTAAAACATTCAATTGACAGTAATCTCCCAAAGAAGAAAACAAAAAGTTATACAGGCTGTACGACATGAAAGTGAGTCATGACATAATTTTCATTTTATTCGGGAAGAAAGACAATGATGAAAAATAATACTCTATCATTCTTTTTACTACCCCTCCTTGCCATTCCAAACGTGTCTTCATTTCTTAAGCTGCGAAGATCACAAAAGAAAGGTTTGCAATTTTATTTTTCAGTATTGTGTCTATACGAATTCTTTTACCTGTACAAAAACGTAAATGCTAATATAAAGTACTTCGAGTTAGTTTACCTAGGTTTAGTCAAGGTTAGCACCTAGTTTTATCCCGTTTATTGTCTCACTTAATAAGTCTTAGGATGCACATGTGAACCAGACTGTAAATAAAGTGCTACTGAGAAGAAGGAAATTGAAGGAATGAGTATTTAATTATGAAAAATGTTGGTTTTGGTCCTACAGTTAACCTTATGGGTTCCAAAACACACTGACCTGTCACTATGGTACAAAAACCTTTCTCGGGTTACGCATGTAACCATGTTTCCCCGAAGGGAATGAGACGCTGCCCTCTCGGGGAACCATGGTTTACTCTACCCTAGATGTTCCCCCTTCTAGGACTCCACGCTGCGTCCCCCTAGGGGCACACTGGGGAAGCGCAATCCACCCCGCCGTGCTGAGGCATATGCCCGTCCCCCTGGTGGATGAGCACCAATACGTGACATACATACACCAGCTTTTCCTATAAATGGCCATGCACTGACGCCACGGGCCGCTTCACGCACTTGGCCATAAACAGGAATCCCAATAAAGAAGGAAACACCCCACCCAGTTTAGAGCACAGCTATCACGATGTCTATGCTATATGAGCGACTGAGCCTGGACACACAGACCATGGAGAGGTTAACAGAAACCCTCCAGAGAACCAGAGATTCCCAAAGGGGTCTACTTCAAGACCCTAAAAAGGAGCCTGTCACGCCCCCATATATATGTATTTAGGAAGGTGTAAGAAGGGAACCGACTGAAAAACTACCCAGACCACAAGAGTGGGCTGTCTACTTACGACCCAAAAGGGGAGACAGCACTGTCTAGGTAAGGGCTCAAGGAGACTGCTACTTAAAAACCCTAAGCAGGGGAGCAATCATTGGGCTAGCACATAGCTATCCTCAGATAGCTTGAATCTAGGAAAAAAGGGGACCACCCCAGGAGAGGGTTCAGTGCAACTGCATTAAAACACAGCTAGCCTCAGGTAGCTGTTGTTGAATAAGCACCGTCCTGCCCTAGCAAAGGCTGGAATATAACCACCCTCAGGTGGCTATACCACGGGTGTCCCAAACCCGTATCAGTTCCCAACAGCACTAGGTAGCATTCCCGCAGAGCTGCTCAGACCACAAATAGTGGGCTGTCTACTTACTACCCTGCTCTTCGACTGCCTCTGGCGACAAGCCTTTGCCCTCATCCAAATCCTTCAACAGATCAGCCTGATAGGCCTGTAACACTGCCATAGTGTGCAGAGCACTACCAGCCTGACCTGCTGCCACATACAGTGGGGAAAAAAAGTATTTAGTCAGCCACCAATTGTGCAAGTTCTCCCACTTAAAAAGATGAGAGAGGCCTGTAATTTTCATCATAGGTATACCTCAACTATGAGAGACAAATGAGAAAAAAAAATCCAGAAAATCACATTTGTAGGATTTTTAAAGAATTTATTTGCATATTATGGTGGAAAATAAGTATTTGGTCAATAACAAAATTTCACTCAATACTTTGTTATATACCCTTTGTTGGCCATGACAGAGGTCAAACGTTTTCTGTAAGTCTTCACAAGGTTTTCACACATTGTTGCTGGTATTTTGGCCCATTCCTCCATGCAGATCTCCTCTAGAGCAGTAATGTTTTGGGGCTGTCGCTGGGCAACACGGATTTTCAACTCCCTCCAAAGATTTTCTATGGGGTTGAGATCTGGAGACTGGCTAGGCCACTCCAGGACCTTGAAATGCTTCTTACGAAGGCCACTCCTTCGTTGCCCGGGCGGTGTGTTTTGGGATCATTGTCATGCTGAAAGACCCAGCCACATTTTCATCTTCAATGCCCTTGCTGATGGTAGGAGGTTTTCACTCAAAATCTCATGATGTATGGCCCCATTCATTCTTTCGTTTACGTGGATCAGTCGTCCTGGTCCCTTTGCCGAAAAACAGCCCCAAAGCATGATGGTTCCACCCCCATGCTTCACAGTAGGTATGGTTTTCTTTGGATGCAACTCAGCATTCTTTCTCCTCCAAACACTACAAGTTGAGTTTTTACCAAAAAGTTCTATTTTGGTTTCATCTGACCATATGACATTCTCCCAATCCTCTTCTGGATCAGCCAAATGCTCTCTAGCAAACTTCAGAAGGGCCTGGACATGTACTGGCTTAAGCAGGGGGACACGTCTTGCACTGCAGGATTTGAGTCCCTGCGGCACAGTGTGTTACTGATGGTAGCCTCTGTTACTTTGGTCCCAGCTCTCTGCAGGTCAATCACTAGGTCCCCCCGTGTGGTTCTGGGTTTTTTGCTCACAGTTCTTGTGATCATTTTTGACCCCACGGGGTGAGATCTTGGGTGGAGCCCCAGATCGAGGGAGATTATCAGTGGTCTTGTATGTCTTCCATTTTCTAATAATTGCTCCCACAGTTGATTTCTTCACACCAAGCTGCTTACCTGTTGCAGATTCAGTCTTCCCAGTCTGGTGCAGGTCTACAGTTTTGTTTCTGGTGTCCTTTTACAGCTCTTTGGTCTTGGCCATGGTGAAGTTTGGAGTGTGACTGTTTGAGGTTGTGGACAGGTGTCTTTTATACTGATAACGAGTTCAAACAGATACCATTAATACAGGTAACCAGTGGAGGACAGAGGAGGCTCTTAAAGAAGAAGTTACAGGTCTCTGAGAGCCAGAAATCTTGCTTGTTTTTAGGTGACCAAAGACTTAATTTTACAGAGTTTACATTAATTATTTAAAAATCATACAATGTGATTTTCTGATTTTTTTTTTCTTCTCATTTTGTCTCTCATAGTTGAGGTATACCTATGATGAAATTTACAGGCCTCTCTCATCTTTTTAATTTGGAGAACTTGCACAATTGGTGGCTGATTAAATACTTTTTTGCCCCACTGTATGCCCTGCCATTCAAGTGCGAGGTGATCTGAAGCGCTACTGATGGCAAGATGGGAGCCTTCAAAGAGGATGACTCACCCTGCGAGAGATAGCTTGCAAACGTCTGCTCAACAGGGGGCATCCTCGCGTATCCGCGCTCGACCACACCCTCAACATTCGCATAATCTGCATGCTGAAAGACATGCAGCTGAAAGAAATACGGTTTCCCCCAGGATTTAGATATCTCCGAGTGGAGATCTGGGAGAAACGGAAGACTCCCGGGGGCTGGATGATCAAGACCAGCCAAAAAACGCTCATCTAGTCGGCCACGAGCCAGCTTCGGCTTCTGACGCATTCACGCTAGATCGAGCTGTTTAGAGGCACGATCCATCACATCCAGCATATCCCCGTATGCGTGGCTGGGAATGGCCGATGATGACTCGGTGCTCACACTCTCATCATCGTCACCAACCACATCAACCTCTTCATTTTCGTCACTATGACTAGAAGAGATCAGATGACTCCAACGACAGATCATCTGGGTCCCGTACGTTCTAAGAGCCCGGGGTGGGGGGGGGGGTAAGAAGTCCTTTTGAAAGATCCATACCTTTCTCGAACTTCTCCGCAAGCTCGACCTGTGATCCCCACGAGCTGAGTTTCCGCCGTGCGTCGGCAGCGGGACCCGACCCACGAGGCGCAGACGCTTGCCCCTATCCCCCCTGAAAAAAGGGACAAACTTAATCAGAGCTTACGTTTTGGAAATGATTCTCAATGCTTACATTCGGCGCCCTCAAGCACCGAACGTGCGTGCTCCTCTGCCAGGCACATAACGCACAAGTCATGCGTGTCCTCAGGTGTCAAAAACCTAGGACACAGAGGCACGCACTTCTTGAAATGCTCACCTGGGTTGTCAGACATAGTAACACACTGTACTCCAAAAAGACGGCTCCTGAAGACAGCAAAGAGATGATGTATTCAGCAGGTGCCCTTTTATACATCCAGGCACCCCGCCTATGACGTCATGGGCCAGGTAGGCCAATAGATTGGCATGGTTTCACACGTGCTTCAGACACCGGTCATGTAGGCTGCATTCCCCAATGTGCCCCCTAGGGGGATGCAGCGTGGAGTTCCCTAGAAACAGATTTTTTTTTTTGTTCTGCAGATTAAAGAATGTCAAACAGGTTTGGAGCGATAGCAAACAGCAGATTTTCCATTCTTGGGCAAATTGTCCCTTTAAGGCTGCTTGACATTTGTAGTAACCTTTTTCACAACAACATGTTCTCCAAGTTTTAGATGATGAGTTGAGTTGTTAAGTATGTGTGCCAAAGAAGTTACCTGGCCCTTTAAGGATTACATAGGATTATGGTGTGAATGGCTTAAGTCTGTTTACTTTGCCTCTTAGTGTTTGTACTCAAATCTCAGTATGCAAGCAATGACCAACAATACTGTCGTATACAGGTGCAGACCTTATAAAATCACCAATTAATGCATTAAATTGAGTTCATTTATATTGTAAGCCAAAACAATGTCTGATATACAACTTTGCACCTAAATCACTAATAAAAAGCAATGGCAGATGGTCAGACATCCCTATTTAGAGGTGAGTGGCCTCAGGTTTAAACCGTTGTTGTGCTTACAGCCTAAGACAAGGTGTTCTCTTGAGCTATAAACCTCCCCATTGTCCCGAGATTACAGCATGTATCAGCATCCTTGCCTCTAAATTTACATCTATTTGCTAGATGAAAGCTGAAGTTGAAGCAGATTTCCTTGATCACTAAAATAGCTTCTTGTTTGTGTGTAGTAAGGTGGTGCTGGCCAAAAAAAATAAAAACCTGTGATTTTTCTGATAAAAATTTGTGATAATGCTTTAAAATGTGATATTTTTGTGATTATATATAGATATGACTATTAATTAAAATAAAACCATTACAAATAAAACAATATTAAAATTATATTTAAAATATTCACTAAATAATAAATATTACCATTGCAATGTTTCTATGTATAAATGGGAAAAAAGCATTTAAAAATAATATAATAATTTTATTGTAAAATTACAACACTAAAGGCTGTCTTAATTTCTTCATTTTCAAACTTTAAACCATCAAGCTTCTATTTTGGTGGAAAACCACAGGGAGACCTTAAAGTTTCTCTTTTGTTGACAACAGCCGGTTTATAAGCGCTTCTCATTACAAGTTTGAAAAGATGGTTAGCATCTGTTGCCTTCCCAAATGAACGTTATAATCAATCCGAACTCACAGCACATGCAGAGATGAGTTTGTGTGGAGCATCATTTAATGTGAACCGAGCTGCTCTGAAAAGAAAGAAGTGTCCGCCACTTTACTCTGAAACATTCAGCGCATATATTTATTTAATTAAATAATGTACTTTGCGATTTTATAATTGCACTTTGATTTCGGTTTTATTTAGAATAATAACTCTACGTTAAGGTGATGTGTGTGATTTTTTATGTTAAAATCACAGCTTAATTTAAAAAGACACTTGTAAGTAAGCCATCAGAACACTGATTCTCAGAAAAGTGTAAACATCGTGTTGCGCTTTTAAAACATTGCTTAGTCCAGCACAGCAACAGCGGCTCAACCAATGGCATGGTAGCTGGAGTGGGACTACCTGTTTGATCAACCAATAGCAAATGGAAGGTGTTTTTTTTAGGAAAACTTTCATGCAAACAGTCATTATTTTTGCAATTCGGCTTGCTCTCAAAATTACACATTCACCTTTAAACGCCTCTTTCATCTCAGCTTCCCTAAAAATGTTTGATTACCTCAGCTGTCAGCACTCTTATTATACGATTATATGACTCTCTCTGAAAGCAGTGGCTGCAATCTGAGCTTATGTCCCTTTCTGAAAGCTCTCCGTTCCAATGAAATCACAATATAAATACAGCCAAATATACCTCAGATAACAGTATACATCTACTGACAAACAAGATGCAATATTAATGTTTATTTACAAATTTCGCTTGACTGAAAATATTCGAATTCATGACCTCTTGCACTTAAGGCAAGAAACATCCCTCAGAGCCACATCAGCTCATGCTCAGGTAGGGGGCTGATCCCCCCTAAAACTGAAATGCTACAATCGCCCTGTTTCACTCAATCACTTCACTGGCCAAGAAGTCAGAGGGCATTTGATGGTCACACTGAGATGAATCTTCCTGTATAAGTCTTGATTTTGTCTGGAATAAAAAGGGGGAAAGTAGGCCTGAACTAGGCCTTTTCCACATTTTTTACCACATAATTCTATGGAATGCATAAATATACCTCTACAAGCATTATCCAATTAACCAAAATATGAATTAAGTGAACATCAAATTTCGGAATGATGTTAAATTCTGAGCTTTTTGTGGAATCCAGCAGGCACAGATTCCGTACGGGCCTTGACAAGAGGACACAGATGAGAGCTTAGTGTCTATGGAAGAGCTCCATGTGCTCATCAGCATCGGCAGTGAGAGAAGTCACACTTGCTGTAATGAACATGTGACAGCTGCCTCTCAGCCTCGACTCACATTTATTTTCTTCATCATTACCTCTCTCGGCCCGAGTGAGCCTCGATTAACAAGCAAGCTCTAATTACTCTAATTATTAATAGAGCAGTAGAAGCAGCCATTTGACTCTTACTTACGGCTGATCACCATCTCATAGGATCTTTATTTATCCTGCCATGCAGACGTAAGGGGCAGAACAATATGTAGCTCTCACAAATGATGTCACAGTGCAAACTGGCCATTAGCGCTGATTTTGTTGTATGTTGCTGTATAGTAGTAAATGTTGCAGTTATGTTCATAAGTGTATATAAAAATGCATTTATGTAATGTAGTGTAATTTTTAGTATTGCTCTGATTAAGCTAGTTGACATAACATATATTTACAGTACATATATTGTACAAGACAAATTAACTGAATTTACACAAATCATCCAACCTGATCTCATTAGTATTTGTTTAAATGGCAACTTACAGTATATAATAATGATTAAATTACTTTTCACTAAATTTTTAAGTTTAGTCTTGGATAAACTGAATCCTTCAAAACAACTTGAATACGGCACTAGAAATTATTGATAACAGAATGAAACAGTTATAATGTCAAAAAGTAGGCAAATGCATTAAAAAAAATATGATGCCATTGTCATATTTAATTAATGTCATTGATTAAATACAATAAAATCAACATATTAATTCCATGAATTCAGCATTCTATAAATGTAAAATCAAAAATGATTTCGATTTGTACGTAAATGTAGACATGGAAATGCACATTATGTAAAAATACAATTTTTTAGAAATCACGTTAGGCCCTGTTTACACTAGTGCGTTTTCATTTTAAAACAGCATTTTAGAATGAAAACGATCTTCGTCTACACTGGTGTTTTCACTGCGCTTCAGAATTTTCACAATTTCCGTCCACACTACACAACCAAAAATGCATGTCACATGACCATTCATGCACACTGGGCATGCACGTAAAACTGTAAACAGGAAGTTGGTTGCTAATCACTGTCAGGTACAACGATGAGCATGATGTTATTGTTTACATGTTCATCAAGGATATGCAGAGCGAATTTGGGCAGCCACGCCATCATTTTCAAAAATCTACATTTTTGTCCGCTTACACTGAAATGCAAGCACAGAGTTTTTAAACTAAAGCGGGGTCTCCAGCATTTAATTTTTTTTTTGAACGTCTCAGTTTTAAACGAAGTGTAAACGACAGGCATAACCGTAGCAAAAATTATGCATTTTAAAACGAAAACGCAGTAGTGTAAACATAGTCTGAATCATCCTGTAACTTAACAAGTAAAAACTTCTTAATATACTTATAGGCAATACTGAAACTCTGCAAAGGGTATTTAAAAGTATAAGCTGAACTGTAGGCAATGTGTTATCATCAACATGGAGCACAGTTCATGGGGCCGTCTACTCGGCCATGTCATGCCTCCAGCTCATCCGTCGTCATTTGGACCATTTGAAAATGGCTGTTGCTGGGGAACCGGCCCACGTGAAAGCTCTGGGCTCTACAATGGATGACTTCCCTCTCCGCAAAGTGTGTTATTAATTCCTGAATGCAGTGCAGAAGGATATAAATAACAGCTTTGCATTGTGATCAACTCCAAATTATGGCCATTTTAGAGAGACCTTTGTTAAACCAAAAAAAAGGCTGATCTCAGATCTACTACAGTAATCCATTCAGTAATCCATTCAAATAAGTCTGAGGATCAAGTCATTAGACATTCAACAGTAAAGTGTGATGGAAACACGGCTACAGGAACGTTTTAACAGCTACATCATGGCTGTTTTTGCCACACAGGGAGAAATACAAGAAAATAATTCTTAGAAATTATTTTAGATACTATGTTTACACATACAGTGGGTACGGAAAGTTTTCAGACCCCCTTAAATTTTTCACTCATTTTTTTTTATATTGCAGCCATTTGCTAAAATCTTTTTTTTTTTCCTCATTAATGTACACACAGCAACCCCATATTGACAGAAAAACACAGAAATTGTTGACATTTTTGCAGATTTACTAAAAAAAGAAAAACTGAAATATCACAATGTCCTAAGTATTCAGACCCTTTGCTCAGTTTTAGTAGAAGCACCCTTTTGATCTAATATAGCCATGAGTCTTTTTGGGAAAGATCCCAAACATTGATTTTCACACCTGGATTTGGGGATCCTCTGCCATTTCAGATCCTCTCCAGTTCTGTCAGGTTTGATGTAAACGTTGGTGGACAGCCATTTTTAGGTCTCTTCAGAGATGCTCAATTGGGTTTAAGTCATGGCTCTGGCTGGGTCATTCAAGAATGGTCACAGAGTTGTTGTGAAGCCACTTTTTCGTTATTTTAGCTGTGTGCTTAGGTTCATTTTCTTGTTGGAAGGTAAACCTTCGGCCCAGTCTGAGGTCCTGAGGACTCTGGAGAAGGTTTTCGTCCAGAATATCCCTGTACTTGGCTTGTATTCATCTTTCCCTCGATTGCAACAAGCCGTCCTGTCCCTGCAGCTGAAAAACACCCCCACAGCATGATGCTGCAACCACTATGCTTCACTGTTGGGACTGTATTGGGCAGGTGATGAGCAGTGCCTGGTTTTCTCCACACTTACCGCTTAGAATTAAGGCCAAAAAGTTCTCATCAGCCCAGAGAATCTTATTTCTCACCATCTTGGAGTCCTTCAGGTGTTTTTTAGCAAACTCCATGCGGTTTTTCATGTGTCTTGCACTGAAGAGAGGCTTCCGTCGGACCACTCTGCCCTAAAGCCCCGACTGGTGGAGGGCTGCAGTGATGGTTGGCTTTCTACAACTTTCTCCCATCGCCCGACTGCATCTCTGGAGCTCACCCACAGTGATCTTTGGGTTCTTCTTTACCTCTCTCACCAAGCCTCTTCTCCCCCGATAGCTCAGTTTGGCCGGAAGGCCAGCTCTAGGATGGGTTCTGGTCGTCCCAAACGTCTTCTTTTTAAGGATTATGGAGGCCACTGTGCTCGTAGGAACCTTAAGTGCAGCAGAATTTTTTTTGTAACCATGGCCAGATCTGTGCCTTGCCACAATTCTGTCTCTTCAGGCAGTTCCTTTGACCTCATGATTCTCATTTGCTCTGACATGCACTGTGAGCTGTAAGGTCTTATATAGACAGGTGTGTGGCTTTCCTAATCAAGTCCAATCAGTATAATCAAACACAGCTGGACTCAAATGAAGGTGTAGAACCATCTCAATGATGATTAGAAGAAATGGACAGCACCTGATTTAAATATATGAGTGTCACAACAGCCAAAGGGTCTGAATACTTAGGACCATAAGATATTTCAGTTTTTCTTTTTTAATAAATCTGCAAAAATGTCAACAATTCTGTGTTTTTCTGTCAATATGGGGTGCTGTGTGTACATTAATGAGGAAAAAAAATAACTTAAATGATTTTAGCCAAATTGCTGCCATATAACAAAGAGTGAAAAATTTAAGGGGGTCTGAATACTTTCCGTACCCACTGTATGTGGACTTCTTGGCCTGTTTTGATGGAAATGTTCTGCTGCTGGCATTTTTGGTTGTTTTTGACCAAAAAAAATATAATTATTATTATTATAGTCTGCAAGATCCATTAATGGTCAGCACTGCTTGTTGATAAAATGTTTCTCCTTCCTTTCTCTCTGACAGGTGAAAAGGATTGATCCACTAAGTCACTAAGTAAAACATACATGAGTTTACTTTATGAAGGTACCTCAAATAAATCAGAAGGTCATATGCCTCTGTAAATACACATGCATGTGTGGTACACTCACGTGTGCTCTACATAGCAGTACTCACAGCCAGTTGGTGTCAGAAGCATGTGAAACTGTGCACTCTCTCGCTCACACTATACACTTAATAATAAAGGTTCTTTATTGGCATCTTTGGTTCCACAAAGAACCTTTAACATCAATGGAACCTTTTTAACATTTTTAGTTTTTCTCACTGTTGCCTAGCAGCTTTTGTTCTAGTTGTTATTATTGCTAAGCTAAAATTCCCAATTGTAAAAAAAATAAAAATACAAATAACGCCCGGTGGACACTTCCAATTCGACAACTGCTGCCATACAATCTCCCACGGTTCCAGGTAATATAGGGCTGAAGGAAGGAAGAATATAGCCTGGCTGTTATCAATAATAGCCTACTTCAATGTTATGACAATAGCTATATCATTATAATAATATTATATTATTATTATTATTATGCTAGTGTAATCTATAGCACGCATATTTAGCCCTGACAAGACTGATATTGTGAAATAAAATAAACTAATTAGGCTATATATTTTTTGGCGACAGTGACAATGTTTATTAGTACCTATGCTATCATAACAGACCCATTTTTTTTTTCATGGATTATGATTCCACTGGTGGCTGCATAGAACTGTTTTCGATTCGTGTGATCCAAACATTTCCAATAACTCCAGAGTGTTGTAAAGAACAAAAGTCCAAATGTATTGAAAAAAGATTTATGTGATCATTTTCAAAATTCACAACATGTTTTATCAACTAAAATATTCAGCTTTAGTTCATATTTGTTGGTATTTAGACTTTCAAATACAACATTTTCACTGCGGTGAAAAATCTTTGCTCTCCCACTTGCTGGACACAAAGTGAGGCAAGCATATTCGGGAGCGGTCCAGTAGCTCTTACACAATTATATATTACAAAAAAATATAGTATTTTTTAGGGAGATGACGTCATAAAATATGACATTAATATTTCACTAGGAAATATCAGATTTAATTTCCAAACTTTCCTTTTTCCAGTAATTGTAATAATCCAGTGAGATTTTTGTTTGCAAAAAGACTCTGACAACAGCCAGTGTTCCACATAGAGGTTTCTTGAAGCATCTTGGAGACGTTGCCACAGTTCTTCTGGATTTGTCTCAGGTTGTTCTGTTTCTTCATGTGTTCCAGACAGACTGGATGATGATCAGATCAGATCTCTGTGTGGAGCACTGGCTGTTGTCAGACTCCGTGTGCAAACAAAAATCTCACTGGATTTTTACAATTAATGGCAAAATGAATGTTTGGGAATGTAAACGGATATTTCTTACTGACACACTACAGCAAAAGATAGAAATAACTGACTAAAAAACATTTTTTTTGTTGTTTGTTTTTGGTTTTTTTTTGGTGCAATACTATGGCCTAAGAACTTTTGCCGTAGTCTATCTTGGAGCAATCGTGATATTGCGTTTTTATACAACATTTTTCGCGGCAACATGTGTGTCATTAAACAAGAAACAACGGAGTGCCTAATAAAACCCTCTTTTGTGCGGAACTACTTCCTTCCACCACGGATTCAAAGCTCAAGTTGACAGTTAAACATACGTCACTTTTAGAATTCGTATCAAGGGCATGTGCTGCTTCAGTTAGGTTTTTAGTGAGAAATAATGAGGTTATAAGAGAGAAACAATGCAGCTAGACGTGCATCCAAATGAGAGAGAGAGAGACCACAAAGCTAGATGTTTCTTCTTATATAACTAACGTACTCTATGATTAGCTCAGTGAATAATAAAAAAAAAAAAAGACCCCTAAAAACCAAGTGCGTGATACAAAATTGTGAAAGGGCGTTCCTGTAGCGATACCAGTACAATATCTCACGGTTATCATCCAATCAGATTTGACTGTTGTATACAATCAGAACTGTTGTATAAATACTGAATACTGTTTTTTAAAGTAAAGTGGGGAAAACGTATACTGAAGTTAACATGATGGCAATAAGTGTACCCTTACAGGTGTAAGGGAAACAGGTCAATAATTTAACTCAAAGGGAATCATTTA